>OU015754.1:26194166-26206816 GCA_907169655.1 Acomys percivali | reverse complement strand
GGCAGTCAGAGTACAGCTTTGGGAAGTCAGTTTTTCTCCTTCCCATCATGCACGTCTAGGGACTGAACAGATGTCCCCAGGCTTGGCAGCACGCGCCTTTACTCACTGAGCCATCTTGCCCAGGTCCCTCTTTAGTGTTTTGAGTCTGTGTGTCTCACAAAGCTGGAAGCTCATCATTTCATTCAGACAGGCTGGCCAGCAACCCTCTGGGACCCTCCTGTCTCCACTCCCCCCTTTTGCTGAGGTGGCTTAATGTTGTATTGCTGTGAAGAGACACCATGACCAAGGCAACTCTTGCAAAAATAAGGCATTTTATTGGGGGCTTGCTTACAGTTTCTGAGGGTTACTCTATGACCATCATGGCGGGGAGTATGGTAGGCAGGCAAGCAAGCAGGAAGGCATATAGGCACAGTGCTGGAGCTAAGACCTCACTCCCGGATCCATCTGCAGGCAGCATATGAAACCTCAAAGCTAAGCAAGAAAATAGATGAAGTTACAGGGACCATTCTTTTTCAAACTACCCAATTGGTGTTACAAACAAGGCTACAGTGTCTGCCTAGTTTTTCTGCCTCCCCCCCCTTTTTTTTTCAGACAGGGTCTTACTGTTTATCCCTGGCTGTACTGGAACTCACTCTGTAGACCAAGCTGGCCTTGAACTCATAGAGATCTGCCTGCTTCTGCCTCCCAGGTGCCGGGACTAAAGGTATATGTGTGTCACATTCACTAATACCTAGATTTTTTAAAAAAGCATTTATTTATGATTTATACAGTGTCCTGCCTGCATGTGTCCCTGCATGTCAGAAGAGGGCACCAGATCTCATTATAGATGGTTGTGAGCCACCATTTGGTTGCTGGGAATTGAACTCAGGACCTTTGGGAGAACAGCCAGTGCTCTTAACCTCTGAGCCATCTCTATCTAGATTTTAAATGGGTTTTGGGGATCGGAACTCAGGTCAGTTCTTCCATGGCTTTGTTTTGTTTTTTATTTTTTGATTTAAAGACCACCGAGATATGCCACATTTCTGCAAAATGTGAACATCTGAGTAGGTCTTGGAAGCTTCCCTTTAACACATCGCTCCAGCACCGGTGGTGCCTCCGACTCTTCCTCCCTCTCACTAATGGTGCTCTGGTGGGCACGCTCTTGTGCCCCTCCTACATCCATACTCTCACCCTCTCCTTTGTCTTAGTCCAGTGGCCGTAGGGAAGCCACCGCACCACTGATGAACAGGCTTCGCCGTGGGCCCTGTTCTTGTCAGAAACAGGTGGGTGAGAGTCAGGGTTGTCAGCTGTAGGAAACTCCAGACTTGCAGCTTTCATTTTCATATCACAGTGTTTTAGAAAGATGTAATGTACGAGGTGACTTATACTCCAGGTTCATTTGCGGAGAATGTTAGAAAGGGCAGGAGATAGGAAATACAATTAACCCTTTGTTGGTAGTAACCGTCAGTGTGGTTCTAGAGTGGCCTTAGCATATAAGGGCAACCCTTTCGTTTGTTTGTTTGTTCTTTTTGTTTTATTTATTTTTGTTTGTTTGTTTTTGTTTCTCAAGACAGGGTCTCTCTGTGTAGCCTTGGCTGTCCTGGACTCACTTTGTAGACCAGACGGGCCTCAAACTCACAGCAATCTGCCTGCCTCTGCCTTCCGAGTGCTGGGATTAAAGGTGTGTACACCACCACACTAAGCCCAGTTTTAATCTTCGAAGAGCATGATTCTTGTTCCCTTAAAAAAAAGGGGGGGTGGTCTGGAGAGAAGGCTCAGCAGTTAAGAGTAGTTGTTGTTCAATTTCCAGAACCCAATGGCAGCTCATAACCATCTGTAACTACAGTTCTAGGGGATCCAGTGACCTCATCTGGTCTCTGTGGGCACCAGGAATGCATGTGGCGCACACACACACATGCACACACACAGTCAACATATTCATATTTGTAAAATAAATCTAAATTTACAAAGTAGTTTGTTTGTGTATACACATGTATGTTATCCACACATATGCATGCATGTAAGAGGACAACTTGAACTCGTGTCATTAGGCTCAGTGGCAAGCACCTTTATTGCTGAGCCATCTTGCCAGCCCATCTTTTTTTTTTTAATTAACTGGTTATTGTGTGTATATATACATGGTATTCGTGTGTGGAAATCAGAAGACAGCTCTGTGGAGTTGCTTCTCTTCTCTCTCTCTCTCTCTCTCTCTCTCTCTCTTTTTGAGATAGTTTCTCTGTGTAGCCCTGGCTGTTCTGTGGACTCTGTTTGCAGACCAGGCTGGCCTCAAACTCACAGAGATCCACCTGCCTCTGCCTCCCAAGTGCTGGGATTAAATGTGTGCCACCACACAGACTTTCTCTCCACTTTTACATGGGTTCTGGACACTGAGCTCAGGTCACTTGCCTTGCACAGCAAGCTTCTTTACCCTAGGAGCCATTTTTATGACTCTTTGTTTTGTTTAAAAAAAAAAAAAACAAACCCAAAGTACAAAAAACAAAAAACTGGTTCTCATAGAGCCCAGGCTGGTTTCAAATGCACTATGTAGCCCAGGCTAATCCACTTACCTGCACTTCTCAAGTGCTGGCATGACAGGCATGCACCTCCACGTCCAGCTGGAGTCTTTCCTTTCTCATGACTAATTTTAAAATGACAAAATGAAATTTCAAGATGAACACAATGACCCTGTTAGGATTAGCAAATCTCCAAAGGAACAGTTTCGTTTGCATAAATTGGCTTTTTTTTTTTTTTAGATCCAAGCCAAAATATTAAGTAATTCTGTTCCTAGAAGGTGCATCTTGAGACAATTATGATCCCACAGCCCCACCATTCTTGCCTGCATAATCCGAGATCTGAATAGAAACACAAATTCCAGGGAGCAGACAGATGGGAACAGGAAGGGTGTGGAACGAACACTGCGAACACTGCGAGAGAAAGGGAGGGAGGGAGGGAGGGAGAGAGAGAGAGAGAGAGAGAGAGAGAGAGAGAGAGTGTGTCACCATGCAGTTTACCTGCTGTGTCTGTCTTAGGAAGAAATGCAAGGTGTCTCCATTCAGCTTCCTCAAGTATTGTTCCAAGAAAAGAAAGACAACTGACAACTTGGTGCTATATTCCAACAGCTCATTAATCTTCAGAAGTCTGTTAATCAGCCACCACCACTTTTTTTTTTTTTTTTTTTTTTTCGAGACAGGGTTTCTCTGTGTAGCCTTGGCTGTCCTGGACCCGCTTTGTTGACCAGGCTGGCCTGGAACTCACAGCGATCCACCTGCCTCCGCCTCCCGAGTGATGGGATTATAGGCGTGCGCCACCACACCTGACCTCTTTTTTTTTTTTTTTTTTTGAGACAGGGTCTCTCTGTGCAGCCCTGGCTGTCCTGGACTCACTTTGCAGACCAGGCTGGCCTCGAACTCACAGCGATCCGCCTGCCTCTGCCTCCCAAGTGCTGGGATTAAAGGCGTGCGTTACCACGCCCAGCTCGCCGCCACCACTTTCAACACTGCTTTTAATTGATTGTATTTTGTGTGTGAGAGAGGGCAGCTCCAAGTTCACAGGAAATTTGAGTGGACAGTACATAGAGTTCCCACGGATCCGTTGGTGCCATCACCTCCGGATTCTCTTCACGCTACCAGCTTGCTTTATGCGGCACATTTGCCAAGGCCAACATTACTATTAACAGACTGCATTATCAGGAGGCGCGTTGCACGTTCTGTGGGCTTTGGCAAGAGTGTGACTCTGTGTAGCATGCCGCCTCCCATGCACTCCTCATCCTCTGGAGGCTGGGCAGCCACTGATCATTTTCAGCATTACGATAGGTTTTTTTTTTTTGCCCTTTCCCGAATGTCTTAGTTTCTTCTCACTTCATAAAATTCTCATTTCGGCATTGCTCCCAGAAATGTAGATTTATTTCTTTCGCATCTGTGTGTGGTGCTGGGATTTGAGCTCAGGGCGTTGCCCATACTACTGGGGGCAAGTACTCTACCACGGAGCTATATCCCAGCCAGGAACTCCACATAGAGAAACGCTGTCTGGGGGAAAGCAGCAGTGGCAGCAACAACAAAAACACAAGACAAAGCAGAAGAAGCAATGATCCAGGCGGAACATTTGCCTTTCTTATAAACCTTTTTGGTGAGCTTACCATATCTTCTCCATCCTTCCTTTTTAGGAAGGAAGCACTGGCATTCATCACATTAGGCGATCGCTCTATATTAGCACTGGGGAGTGGGAGAACAGAAAAGTGTCTTATACGGCATTAACGACCCTCCCGCCCTCTCCTCCCTGCCCTCTCCTTCCCTCCTTCCCTTCTTTCTTTCTTTCTTTCTTTCTTTCTTTCTTTCTTTCTTTCTTTCTTTCATTTTGAGACAGGGTCTCTCTGTGTAGCCTTGGCTGTCCTAGACTCACTTTACAGACCAGGCTGGCCTCAAACTCACAGCGATCCGACGGCCTCTGCCTCCCGAGTGCTGGGATTAAAGGCGTGCACCACCACACATGGCATTCTTTCTTTCTTTTTAAAGGAAAAGTAGGGCACTCAGGAGGACTAGGAGTAAAAGGCCACCCACCCTTTAACTATGTGGTGAGTTTACTGGCAGCCTGGGTTACAAAGCGAGCCTGTTTCAAGCCAACAAATAAAAAAGTTTCTTTTCCTTGGGCTGTCAGAGTCATTCTCCTCCAGGGGCAGGCAGGTGGGGCACACAGGAGCCACAGCCCTGGGCTCCGCTCCCTAGTAGCTCCCAGTGTTTGTATTTGCCCTGCAGACCATGACCTGGTCCTTTGGATGGAACAGTTTCCTCCCCGTCTGCTACCTCCGGGAGAACCAGAGAGTCCTTCTCTATGCCTGCGGTCACACGGCTGTCATCTACAGTGCCGAAAGGAATACCCAGTACCACCTTCAGGTCTGTAGGCTTTGTGGGTTTTGTGTTTGTTGTCATTGGGCTGTTTTGTTTTGTTGACAAGGACTCAGATATGACCTCTAGACTGGCCCTGGCCTCTCAGACTTCCTGCCTCAGCCTCTGAAATGGTACAGATGACAGGCATGTGCCATCAGGCCAGGCTGGAAAAGGCACCTGGAACTTGTATATAGAACTTTGCCTTGGATCCCAGGTTGGCTTCAGTGCCCACTGTCACACTTGGTGTCATTCCCCTTTTCCCGCAGGTTCTCCCTTTAGAGAACAGTGAGATGGCTTTGTCCGCAAACATCAAGCCTGATGGCCTATCTGAGTTTGATTCCCAGGACCTACATGGTGGAAGGAGAGAAGCAGCCCCCTTAGGTTGTCCTCTGACCTCTACATGTGCACTCACACACACACATGTATGTACATACACATGCACTCACATGTGCATGCATACATCTGGGGATACACAAATAAATGTAATAAATAAAAAGAAAAGAAAAGAAAAGAAAAGAAGCGCATCCTGAGGCCGGGCGTGGTGGCGCACGCCTTTAATCCCAGCACTCGGGAGGCAGAGACAGGCCGATCGCTGTGTGTTCGAGGCCAGCCTGGTCTACAAAGCGAGTCCAGGACAGCCAAAGCTACATAGGGAAACCCTGTCTCAAAAAAAAAAAAAAAAAAAAGAAGCACATCCTGCCGCGGCCCGCTGTCTGAGACTAGTCAGTGTCCATTGGAAAACAGTAGTTGATACTAATTTTTTCACTTCAAGAATTGGAAACATCAGCCAGGCTTAGTGGCGCACACCTTTAATCCCAGCACTCCAGAGGCAGAGGCAGGCGGATGCCTGTGAGTTGGAGGCCAGACTGGTCTACAAAGGGAGTCCAGGACAGCCAAGGCTAACACAGAGACTGTCTCGAAAAACAAAAAACAAAAAACAACAAAAGAATTGGAAACATCAGGATTTTGTATGTTTCTGAAACAAAACAAAACAAAACAAAACAACCCCCCCCCAAAACCAAACCACACCAGAGCCTAGCGTGGCAGCACAGATCATGTCCCAGAGTTTTGAAGGGTAGCTGTTCTCTGGGCACTCAGACCCACAGCCACTTAGAGTCAGGTTCTCGATAGTGTGCTGAAAGGTGGGTCTTAGCATACCCGTGAGATTGAAGAGGAAACTGAGGCTGGGCATATTACAGTGACTAGCCCAGACTGCATTGCTATTCAGTGACTCTAGGCCTCAGGACTTGGAAGCACTCAGGAGGCATCCCATGCTTCCCTGGCTTTTGCAAAGTTTCTTATAATTTCACCCGCTCTGCCCTCCCTGGGCGTCCTCTCTGCCACTTGCTTTCTCCTTCCCTGACAGTTTGACTTCTTTCACTGTCATCAGTTCCTTCCGGAATGTCCTGTTCCTGAGTATCTGCTTTTTACTGCTGACTCAGTTGTAGCTCTGTGTTGCCTTTTTATGACTGTGTGACACCGTAGGACCCCCATTAGTCACCAGAGGACCCCCGTTAGTCACCGACAAGATCAAAAGGATCACAAAGTATTTCCCAAGCACCTAGGTGGTGCTCAGCATGGTACCGGGGATGCCTCCGAAGGAGTTTCCTTTCTGAGAAAAGCTTCAGCCTGTTGAAGCTGGCTTGAGCATGCATCACCAAGTACAAGAACCAAGGAGGGAAGGTGGCTGGGTGGGCAGGCAGCTTGTATGGGTGCAGCACAACCCGCAAGAACCTAGCCATGCCGTTCACAACTAGGATTGGCCCTGACCTTTTTGTCCACCCCATAACTGCATCCTACCCATTGCTAAGTTTCAGAGTGTTTGTCAGTGGCCACAAACAAAAACTGATGTAACCCTAACCTCGAGGAATTCCCAGTCTATGATATAAACGATATTAAAGCAGGGAACATAAAGAGGTGAGCACAGAGCAACCAGCATCCGGAGGTGCGCCGAGGAGGTCATGCTGAGAGAGACCTTAGGCTGGCTGAGCAGGGACCAAAAAGGTCTTGTCTCTGCTGAGACCTGAAGAATGAGAAAATGAGCCAGCAGGACTGCCTGGGGCAGAACCTTCCAGATAGAAGCTGCTTCAAGGCTAAGACCTTGTGTGTGAGGGCCAGAGAAGAGGCCAGTGTGTCCGGTAAAGAGCAGATGGCAAGCTGGGCATGGTGGTGCATGCCTTTAATCCCAGCACTTGGAGACAGAGGCAGGTGGATATCTGTGAGTTCAAGGCCAGCCTGGTCTACAAAGTGAGTCCAGGACAGCTAAAGCTACTACACAGAGAAGTCTGGCAGAGAGGAATAAGGAGGGAGGGAGGAAAACTTTGGACCATGTCCTGCAAGAATGCTGTCATCTCTGAGAACGGTTCTGGAAGATTCTTCTGCTGTATAGGTGCTAGGTCAGAGACCAGTGAGCTGCAGAGCTCTTCAGGGATCTAAGGTGAGCAGTGTTTGTGGAGGACAAGGCCAGCAGGGAGTGCAGAGGTCCTTGTTGGCTCAGGGACTTCCCTCTATCCCTAGGGAGGCCCCGGTCCCTCAGGAAGTACAACTCCTTCAGGTTTGTGAAGAGAACGCAAGGCACCACCCCAACCCCAACAAGAGACCGGGGGACCTCTGGGAGGGCCCATGGAAACTGCTTTCCAGGCATGCAAGCTCTGGAGGGAGCTCAAGGCTATGTGGGCTCAGCCCATCCTGAGGTCCACATGCCGCTGCCCCCTCCCTATCCCCCTAGCCTTACTGATTCTAAGCATCTCCTCCATTTCCACAGGGCCACCCCAACATCATCTCCTGCCTCTGTGTCAGTGAAGACAAGCGGTGGATTGCCACAGCAGACAAAGGGCCAGACTGTCTCATCATTATATGGGACTCCTTCACAGGGTAGGCTATGGGCGCCCATCCTGCACACTCTGGTTTCTGTAGAGGATCGGCCACCATGGCCAAGAAAGGGTTAAATAATGTTGTTGCCAAGAAACCTGGTTTGTTGATGGCCCAGAGTAGACTGGACTGAGGGAAGGTCATGGGAACCCAGCTCACCTAAGCATGGAGCGTACACTGCGGGTCAAATCTGTCACCACCAGGAACTGGACTTGTACATCAGATTTTCTTTAAAGTGTTTTTTTTTTTTTTTTTTTTCTTTTGAGACAGGGTCCTCTTCAGCCTCTACCTGTAGCCGTGGCCACACTTTCACAATCTGCCACTCTCTTTGTATGTGTGTGTATAGTTTTATATTTAGTTAACTAATTGATGCGTGTGTGTGTGTGTGTGTGTGTGTGTGTGTGTGTGTGTGTGTGTGTGTTTAGTAGGCGTTTACTCTCTCACAGATCTGGAGACCAGAAGTCTGAAACTGAAGTGCCAGCGGTCTGTGCCTTTGGGGCTCTGAGGGAGGCAGTGTCCCAGGCTGCTCCCTTTGCTTCTGCCGGCTGCAGAGGATCCTTGGTGGTCTTTGGCATCTGGTCTCTGCCTCCATCTTCTCATGCCGTTCCTCCCCCACTCCCCCACCCCTACCTCTGTAGAGCCTTCTTAATCCAGTATGATGTCACCTTAACCACCAGCACCTGCAAAGACTTGATTTCTTTTTAAAATTACATTTTTACTCTGTGTGTGTGTATGCCTGCATGTGAGTGATAGGGCACAACTTTCCGAGTGTGTGCGCCTACGCTGTGGGTCCAGGGCATTGAACTCAAGTGGTCAGGCTTGGTGGGCAGTACCCTCACTCACTGAGCCATTGCCCCTTCCCCAAAATCTTTATTTTACTTTAATTTTTAATTTTTTGATTGTGAGCCTAACCTTTAACGGCTGAGCCATCTCTCCAGCCCAAAGACTCTATTTTTACTTATTTATTAATTAAATTTTATTATGTATACAGTGCTCTGCCTGCATGGCAGAAGAGGGCATTAGATCACATTATGGTTGGTTGTGAGCCACCGTGTGGATGCTGGGAATTGAACTCGGGACCTCTGGAAGAGCAATCTGTGCTCTTAACCTCTGAGCCATCTCTCCAGCCCAAAGACTCTGTTTTTAAATAGCATTACCCTTTGAGGTTTTGAGTAGGCATGAATTTTCAGAGACCCTACTCAACCCATTATACCCACCATGGGGACTGACTCTAGAGGGGCTCTAGATTCTGGTTTGAGGGTGAGTAAGATGAATAAGACTGTTAGGCTGGATTATAAACTCAGCTTTGTGTGTATTGGAGTCGCCAGAACCACTTTTTTTTTCATTCCAGAAGAATCCAACACTTGCTGCTCCTTTGTGATAGTGAGTGTGAATGTTTGGTTTCTCTCTTTTTAATGTTTTATTTTATTTTGCATGTGTGTGGGTGATTTGTCTGAATGTGTGTCTGTTCACAAGCATGCACTGCCTGCGAAGGCCAGAAGAGGGCGTCAGATCCTCTGGCTGTGAGCTGCCACATGCTGGGAGCCAAACCCAGGTCCCTCTGCCAGAGCAATTGCTTTTAACTGCTGAGCCATCTCTCCAGCTTTCTTTCAAATTCCATTGACCATCAGTGCAACAGGAATGAGGCATGACTGGTCGCTAAAGGCATTTGTCACAATTTTAATGAAAAACTAAAAGAATTATTTCAGCTGAAAACTGGAGCCTGCCCTTACCGTCATCTCCAGTTACAGCGCCTTTCCCAGTGATAATCAGTCTGGTGCGCTTCCTTCCAGAGCATCTGCTGCTGATTTAAACACACAGAGGGCCTTCAGCGTGTGGTTTTCCTGCACGATATTTGGTGCACTCATTTCTCGTCGTAGCTCTCCTACGGAGGTCATCCCTGTCAGCCCGGGTTACAGAAAGCACACACCGTGCGTCAGAGCCATAAAGGCTCTTTCCTCAGAAAGCGAACTGTCCCCACCTTCATGCCTGAGGTCCCTGTGGGCCGCGTGGCGCCCCACATTTTCTTGCCACAGAGCCCTTGTTACAGCGACTGTGAACAGCCCTCTGTGTGTCACAGCCGTGTCAGATGGCTGGATAAGTCTGCGCTCCAGCTGAAGGACACTGGTTCTCTGTCTTCTGTGGAGCTTCGGCTAAAACGCAGCCCCAAACACTCACCTCCATGGCAGCCCTCGCGTCGCTGGGCATGGCGGCCCGGATTGCAGTGGAAGAGTGAGGCTAGCCCTTGCATGTGATGGAACAGCCAACTTGACCCTGGGGGAAAACTGACCCATGCAAGAGGATGTCCACAAAAATCAGAAAAAAAATCACAAAAAGCAGAAGAGGCCTCTTCATCTGTGCCTCTTCTTGGAAGTCACTGTGGACAGTGGCCTCCATGGCTAGACCCAATATAAACAGTATTGGCCCCTTAGTTTTTTTCTTGTTTATGACATGGGCTCCCAGATAGACTCAGAACATTTTTTTTTCTTTTGAGACAGAGACTCACTATGTAGCCTAGATGGGTGCTTGGTATGAGACCTATGATAGCCCTCCTGATAACTTATGGTCCATAAAAGATTATTTAGAGGCTGTTTTGGTCTTTGTGAAAAAACAACAACAACAACAAAACCATTTTTCCTTAAGGTTTTATTCAACTTAAAAATCCTCCTCAGAGCTGGGCACTGTTGCGCATGCCTGTAATCCCAGCACTCCTGAGGCAGAGGCAGGTGGATTGCTGTGAGTTCGAGGTCAGCCTGGTCTACAAAGGGAGTACAGGACAGCCAAGGGCTACACAGAGAAACTTTGTCTCGAAAAACCAAAACCAACCAACCAACCAACCAAACAACAACCAAAAAAAAAAAAAAAAAAAAAAAATTTCTCCTCAGGCCTAGGGGTGTAGTTCAGGGATGGAGCACCCACAGAACGTGTGTATGGCCCCTGGCTCAATCCCTACCACCATAGCCACAAGGATAGCAAACAATTAGCTGAGTGTGGTGGCAAACATCTGTAACACCAGCAGCTGGAGGCTGAGACAGGAGGATTGTGAGTGGCAGGCTAGTCTGGGCTGCACAGTGAATTCCAGGTCCTCCTGGACTAGGAGGTTGCTGTCTCAGACAGATCTTACTCTCTTTAGAAATGTAGCATACGTTTGCAGTCACTTTTGATGAGCCTTTGATTAATCTGTGGCTATGCAAATTTGGCTATTTACCTTAAGAAAAAAAAAAAAAACACTTTAACCTGAGTGTAGAAATGTAATATATTCAGTTTTATGTTTAAGGTTTTTTTTGTGGTCTAATTAAGAAGCAAATTTCTCACCAATACTTAAGTAATTCCTATACATCTAATACACTTATTCATAAATGTGGTAAACCTTATGCTTTCTTAAAGAATTCTAACACTGTTTATAAATCTGAAACGATTTCTATTTAAAATTGGAAGTCTAAATCAGCCACATTTAAAATTAGAATCACAAATCTAATCTGCTAGAGATCCTGATACGTCAGATTCCCTTAAATTTTATATAGCCCTAAAATTACAAACAAGTTTTTTGGGTCATCCATATGCTAATACTACAGATCTGACTGACATGCCTTCTGTGTATTTAATTTGAAACTTCTCCGGAGCTGAGATACATTTTCCTCCCTCTGTGAGCGCCAGGCTACCATCCATAGCAACTCGAGGGCAGCTGTGGAGGTGAGTGTTTGGGGCTGCATTTTAGCCGAAGCTCCACAGATGACAGAGAACCAGTGTCCTTCGGCAGACTTACCCGGCCATCTGACACTGCTGTGACACACAGAGGGCTGTTGACAGTTGCTGTAACAGGAACTCCATAGACAGAAAATGTGGGGCGCCACACAGCCCACAGTCTCACTGCCACTTAATCCCCATTCCCAGCCTAAGTCAGAGGCCTCCCCACCCCACGAACTTCCTCCTACGGTCTCCTGCACTCATTGGCCTGCTATTGGTGTTGACATGTCAGATTGTTGAATTCTGTGTGTGTCAAGGCTTTGAGTGAACTGCACTGTTGGGAAGTCTCAGCAGTGGCACAGAATGGGAGTCTGAACATAGACACAGGACTGTGTCTCCTCACCCAAACGCAGTCTCCAACCAGAGCCGTCATGTAGGTGGCAGTCTGTTCCAGGCTTTGAGTGTCCGAATGAGGTCACATGCCCACAGGTGGGAGCAACTGTGTTTGCCTGTTTGCACATGTTTTGGTCACTTATTCAGATCAAACCTCATTCTTTTTTTCTTGTTGTTTTGTTTTTCTGTTTTGTTTTTTGAGACAGGGTTTCTCTGTGTAGCCTTGGCTGTCCTGGACTCGCTTTGTAGGCCAGGCTGGCCTCGGACTCACAGTGATCCACCTGCCTCTGCCTCCCAAGTGCTGGGATTAAAGGCATGCACCATCACCACCCGGCCAGACCTCATTCTTTAAGAAGTGTTTTAATTGTGAGCTGGAGAGATGGCCCAGTGGGTAGGAGGCCTGCTCTTTCAGAGGACTCAGGTTCGATTCCCAGCACCCTCATGGTGACTCATAATTGTTTGGAACTACAGTTCCAGAGCACCCAATGCTTTGGCCTCTGTGGGTGTCAGGCTCACATGTGGTACACAGACATACATGCAGGCAAAAGAGCAGTACACATAAAAATAAAATAATTACAGGGGCTGGAGAGATGGCTCAGAGGTTAAGAGCACTGTCTGTTTTTCCAAAGGTCCTGAGTTCAATTCCCAGCAACCACATGGCAGCTCACAGCCATCTATGAGATCTGGTGTCATCTTCTGGCATGTGGGCAGAACACTGTAGACATAATAAATAAATCAATCTTAGAGCCTGTTGGGAGGCAGAGAGCACGGTGGCCAGAAGCCATAGTTGGCTCTTTGAAGCCATAGTAGGCTCTTTGAAGCCATAGTAGGCTCTTT
>OU015754.1:26133057-26177674 GCA_907169655.1 Acomys percivali | reverse complement strand
TTTATTTTTATTTTTATTTTTATTTTTATTTTTATTTTTATTTTTATTTTTTGACAGAGTCTCACTGAGTGGCCCTGGCTATCCTGGAACTCAAAGAGATCTGCCTCTGCCTCCTGAATTCTGGAATTAAAGGCATGCACCACCATGCCCAAACCCTAACTAGACTTTTTTTTTAAAAAATCCATGGACGTACAATGTGTTTTAAAATTCGGTTTTATGATCTGGAGAGATGGCTCAGAGGTTAAGAGCACTGGCTGTTCTTTCAGAGGTCCTGAGTTCAATTTCCAGCAACCACATGGTGGCTCTCAACCATCTATAATGTGATCTGATGCCCTCTTCTGGCCTGCAGATGTACATGCAGATAGAGTACTGTATATATAATAAAGAAATAAATCTTTTTTTTTTTTTTTTTTTAAAGTTGTGTACCACCATTGCCTGGCTTTTAAAAAAAAATCTGTTTTAGTGAAACAAAAAGTGACTTCTTTCTTCTGTGCTACTGAAACCTATTTCATATCCCCCAAATTTCATACTTTAAATAAAATAAAATAAAAAAGAATAAAACAAAAAAATACTTCAAGAGGCTGGAGAGAGGGCTCAGCTCTTAAGAATACTCACTGCTCTTGCAGAAGACCTGAGTTCAGTTTCAGCACCCACATGGTGGTTTACAACCATTCATTACTTCATTTCTAGGGGATCCAACACCCTCTTCTGACCTCTGAGGTGCCAGGCATATAGGGGCGCACATACATATACATGCAGGCACAACACTCATGCACATAAAATAACTTAAATCTAAAATAATTTTTGAAAAGAGAACTCAGGCAGTTATACAATTTGGTTGCAAAATTTACACATCATGAAAAGATCAACTGTGTCGGAACTTTTTGTCTGCCTGGCTTCTGGAGACAAGGTCTCACTATGCGGCCTGGCGTGGCCATAAGCATCTTTTCATGCCTCAGCCTTCCACGTGCTATAATTCCTTTAGTTCAGGTTCTACCATCCCAGCATTCCTATTGTGGGAAAATGTGCAGTTCTTCGGTTTGAGTAAAAGCATTTGTCATGAAAACCTGCCTGTTTGAATGCAATCCCTGGGACGCCCGTAGAGGAGGGAGAACTGGCTTCTGAAGTTGTCCTTTGACCTGCACACACGCACTGTGGCACTCATGCCCACTCCCCAATAACTTTATGATGGTTTCCTGTGCACTGCTTGGCACATGGGGAGCCCTAGGTTAAAACAACAACAAAACAGACATCATTAGTGTGAGAAGACGTCTTGTGTGGTGGCAGCTTTTATCTGCACCAGTTGGCACCCTGGGGTGCCTTTACAAAGAGGTATGCAGTCATTATCTCAGAGGCGTGAGAAGATATGTTGGATTAGACTATAGATGGATGCTGCAGTGGAAGACTAGGCTCCACATACACCAGGCGAGCTTTGCCGCTTCTGCCCAGCAGAGGGCGGTAAAAGCAGACCTAGCCAATTAACTCCGCCACCTGCCTCGCTTATTAATCAGGAATCTCATTTACTCACCCTGCATCACATCTGAGAAAATTCATTCTTTCTCCTCATGTGATTAAAAAAATTTTTTTAAGTCTTAAAAACAAACAAACAAACAAACAAACAAAAAACCCAAAACAAAAAGTTCTCTTGGGATGGATTGGAGGCTGGAAATAAAAGCCCTTTTGCCACGGGCACTGCCTTTGCCTGTGGTGACTGGGTGTGGGTTTATGATGATCCCAACAGCAGTGTTTCCTTATATAGCAGCCTGTGTCCCACTGCCCAGCCTGTGTGACGTGGAGGGCTGCTCAGTCGCTCTCCGCTGTCATCTGAAGTCCTATGGCAGAGACTGTAAATCACTGTTACCAAACCATGGTAAGGCGCTGACCTTGGAGCCGGAAGAGTGAGTTAGCGGGAGAACATGCCATTTACTTTAGGCACACAGGGCTGCTGCATCCTCTAGCTATGGAGCACAGATGGATATAAGTGGTGTGTGTTTTATACTTACCGCAAAAGATTTTTCATAGCCCTGGCTGTCCTGGAACTTCCTCTGTAGACCAGGCTGGCCTCGAACTCAAAGATTCGCCTGCCTCTTCCTCTGGAGTGCTGGGATTAAAGGTGTCTGCAAACCACCGCCGCCGCCGCCACCACCACCACCACCACCGCCGTCACTGCCACCACTGGGTTTTAAGCCAGTTTTTTCTCTATTACAGCTACATTGTCACAGGTGACATTAAGGGTAACATTAAGTTCTACGACCACACCCTGTCCATCATCAACTGGTACAGCAACTTCAAACTGAGCTCCATAAGGACTCTCTCCTTTTCAAAGACCCCAGCAAATCCACCCTCAGAGAAGTCTAACCTCCCCACAGACTGCACTTTAAAAGGCGACCTTTTCGTTGTCAGGTGAGTCACTGATGAATCTAAGTCATCTACATGGCAAAAAAAAAAAAAAAAGACTGGTGTCTCCTTTCAGTTTGCGCACAGTGCAATGAGTGCTCCCTGTGACCCTAGGATATAGGTCGGAGGGAACTCAGCGTTCTAGTGAGTCTTAAGAGACAGCTCCCTGGCCGGGCTGTGGTGGCGCACGCCTTTAATCCCCGCACTCGGGAGGCAGAGGCAGCCGGATCACTGTGAGTTCGAAGCCAGCCTGGTCTACAGAGTGAGTCCAGGACAGCCAAGGCTACACAAAGAAACCCTGTCTCGAAAAACCTTAGAGAGAGAGAGAGAGAGAGAGAGAGAGAGAGAGATATGGCTCCCTGGCTGGTTGCAATCAGAATTGTGTTTTTTATAATTAGTTGAAGATTTTACTATTTAGAAGCCCGAGTAACCGGAAGCTGGATGGCCTTTATCTCCGAGTTCCCACCTCCTCTGTGCCTGGAGTTCTTGGCCGTGGGCTGGCCTCATCTCTTGGAGCTGAGCTTTTCCTAGCCACTGAGGTTAAAGGCATTGGGTAATTAATAGCCATAACATTTCAAGACTGAATTATCTGTGAGTCTGTTTAATTATCCTTGCAGTCTTTACAGGCACGTCTGTATGTGTGCACCCAACTCCATATTTGCATACACAAATGAATATTTGCATGCATAGATTAGCTAATTGTGCAACTGACTGTCCATCTGCATACTTAATGACTCAATTTACATGTGGAAAAGTGGGCTTTTTTTCACTTGCAAATGGAGGCTGCTGGATGTTGGCGGTATATTTTTGGAGATGTTGGGTTAATAATGTCACCAAATTATAGACGACAAAGGCGGTTCATGTGCAATTAGAAGCAGAATGCCTGGTGTGGCCATTCCCTGCAAACACTGATCCTGGTGGGTCTCTCCTCGGCAAACAGGAATTTTCTCATAGGAACGTTTGACGCCACCGTGTACCACATGACAGCAGATGGCACCAAGCTGGAGAAGCTCTTTGTGGAGCCCAAGGATGCCGTTTATGCCATATCCTGCCACCCGTACCAACCCCTCATCGCTGTTGGGAGTGTCTGTGGCATGATCAAGGTGTGGGACTACGAAAAGAAAGTCTATCTGTTCAGCAGGGCCTTCGAGAAGGGGCTCGGCGTCCAGAGTCTGACCTACAACCCTGAAGGTACGCGCACCATCCGGTTGCCCCTCGCCCCAGCCGCGCACACACAGCTGCGCCTTAGCGCCCTGCCCAAGGCGTCTAGCTTGCCATTTCTCTCGCTCAGGTCCGTCCATGTCGTTCTCCCTCCCAGCCCCCCCACCCCACCCCCAGCTGCTTGTTGCTGTTGAGCAAAGCCTGCTGCGGACTCACCCCTAGAATGAAGGAAGGAAGGAAGTCCCTGTCCCCTCCCCTCCCCTCCCGTCATCATTCTTGGGCTTGTCATTTCAGGAGCTCTGCTTGGAGCTGGATTCACAGAGGGGACAGTTTATATTCTTGACTCGATGTCTTTAGAAAATGAAAGTTCAGAGCCCTTCAAATATTCCAGAACCAGCGTGTCTCACGTCAGCTTCTCACATGACTCCAATTACATGGCGACTGCTGTGAGTACTTCCCTCTGCTCACAAAAGGGCAAGGCGCCTGAGGAAAGTGGGGGTCACATCCCAGTCACGCTGTGATACAAAGGGATGGGGAAAGGGTTGGTGAGGTAGGACTTTCCCAGGCACACAGGAGCGGGGCCTCACCACACCCCCAGGGGCTGGCTGGGTGTCGTGTTTCTGGAACCCTGACTCTGTATCCCATCCTTCATCCTTGCCATTTTGACAAGGCGGCCTCCTCACTGACCTCAGCGTCCCTCCTCAGGGCTTTGGACTCTTCCTTTTCTCTGTGACAAGGGCATGTGATCTCAGGGAAGTGGTTCTGGCTGTCTCTTGGCCAGCCTTTCTCTCAGCGGTGGGGTGGTATGGTGGTAGTGGGGGTGTGGTGGTGATATATGATGGTGATGTGGTGGTGGTGGTAGGTGGGGTGGTGGATGGGGTGGTGGTAGGTGGTGGTGGATGGGGTGGTGGATGGGGTGGTGGTAGGTGGGGTGGTGGATGGGGTGGTGGATGGGGTGGTGGATGGGGTGGTGGTAGGTGGTGTGGTGGATGGGGTGGTAGTAGGTGGTGGTGGTAGGTGGGGTGGTGGTAGAGATGGTGTTGATACATGGTGGTGGTGTGGTTGTGGTGGGAGGGGTGGTAGTGGTAGGAGGTGGTGTTAGTATGGTGGCGATGCTGTGGTGGTAGTTGTGAGGAAGGTTCCCATTGGGCCGCCTCCCTCTGGCATTTCACCCACACACAGCCTGGCCCCTGGTAAGGGACAGAGCTGTCCTGGCACCCGGCACGGACATCAGCATCCCCTGCAGGCTGCTCTCTGCCACTCTGGCCTGTATCAGTCAAAGCGTAGGGAGGGCAAAAGCAAAAAGACTCAGCAGCCTGGGCTCACTGCTGTCCAGATCAACCCTGAGCAGGAGGCTTTCCCTGGGGAAGTGGGTACACACCAGGAAAGAGTGGGGCTGGTCCACCCTGTGCTCTCTCCCCTTCCTGGTCTGCAGAATGGGCACCGCTTTCCCCACTTGTTCTGCTGTGCTAAGCTGTATCTGGATAATAGATTGTGAAGGCAAGTGAGTCTGAAAACCACCAAGGTGACTTCAGGCCCTAAAGTTAAGGGCACGACTTCCCCTCTTGCTCCTTTAGGATGACAACTTCACCGTGGCCGTGTATATGGTGGTGGTCAAAAATGGACAAAGGGTCTGGGAGTATTTGGCAAGACTTCGTTCCCACCACAACTCCATCCGAAGCCTCCTCTTTGGGGTTCACCTGGACAGCAACGAGCCCAGGCTGCTGAGCCTTGGGAAGGACAGGTTCTTGGTGAGCTCTTTGGTTTGGTTTGCCTGACCCAGCATCACCATGCCCCATCTCCTCTTCCCATCCCTGGCATCTTGTGGAGTCCCCACCTATAATGTGGAGAACATGAGTGTATGGTGAGGTAGTACAGATTGCTCCACATTGGCACCTCTGAGGTGATGCCTCACATGGCTTGTGTCTGGAAGCCGTGTTCCGGCAGGTGTGCAGCAGGGAACATGTGTTCCCTCCCACACAGCACAGAAGATGCAGCTGTCTTCCCCTCCCAGAGAGGTGCAGCTGAGAGGTCAGGGTGAGACTGTGACTTATAATGGGAAAACAGCAGGAAGGTGGAGGGGGGGTGAGGTGGGAGGCTAGGGGGTGGACACAGCTAGGTGTCCTAGTTCACTCTCCATTGCTGTGATAAAACACTGACCAGAACCAACTTGGAGAGAAGAGAGTTTTCTTGGCTTATAGTTTATAGTCCATCACATGGGGAAGCTAAGGCAGGAGGTCAAGACAGGAACCCAGAGGCAGGAACTAAAGCAGAGGCCACGGAGGAGCGCTGCTTACCAGCTTCCTTTCTGTGGCATGCTCAGCTCCTTTCTCATACAGCCCATGCCATGAGCCCATGAACATGGCCTCAGGCCACCATGACGGGGGGGGGGGGGGGGGGCCGTGATTTCTCCCCAGGTGAGACTATTTCCAATCAAGTTGACAACAACTAACCTGAGCGGTAGGGACAGTGGGTGATCTTATCAAGCCAGCACTCACGGTGTCCCCCACCCACCTTCCCGCTTCCTTCGTCCCACCCTTCTTCCTGTGCTATTCTCCGTGCCGGCCTTCTTCCCTGTTTCCTCTACAGCATCAGGCCAGTCTGAGCAGGCTGCTCATCTGAGACCATCAAGTGCTGAGATTTAGGTTTGAATTTGTTCCTAAAGGAGCCAGATGCAGTGGTGCACTTGGGAGGCAGAAGCAGGTGGATCTCTGAGTTCAAGGCCAGCCTGGTCTACAAAGCAAATCTAAGTCTAGGAGGACAGTCAAGGCTACACAGAGAAACCCTGTCTCAAAAAACAAACAACAACAACAAAATAATAACAGAGTGGGCAGCAGAAGTTAATTGTCAGAGTTCAGGTTGGGGTCAGAGAGGCTTAGACTTAAGGGTACTTTTTGGGTTTCTTTTTGTTTTGTTTTTTGGAGACAGGGTTTCTCTGTGTGGCTTTGGCTGTTGAAAGATTATTAATATTTTGATATTGATTCATATAATTATTAAGGTGGTAGTTACTCCTTAACCCGCTATTATATAAATAAAAGACACAGAAACCTGTTAGAGCCTCAACGCACTTGGCCTGGGTATGTTAACCCTCTAAGCCAGCTTATCTACTTTCTAGGCAAAGCCCCTATGGTACTTACACATGTACTTACTATCTGGGCTGCCTCTCTCCATCACGTCAATCATCAGAGCAAGCTCCTCCCAGCCATGTGCTTCTAGTTCACGCTAACCCATGGCGCCTGTTCCTTTCTTCCTCTAAAAAAATGTTCTTTCCTTCAAAACAGGCTTTCTCTGTGTAACCTTGACTGTCCTGGACTCACTTTGTAGACCAGGCTGGCCTCAAACTCACAGTGATCCACCTGCCTCTGCCTCTGCTGGGATTAAAGGTGTGCGCCACCACACCAGGCTCATTCCTTTCTTTCTCCTTCCTTCAGGTCTCTGCCACCCTCAAGCCTACAAACCTTGGCTCCGCCTACCTCTCTGCGGCCCAGTCCCTGCTGTGGGCAACTTTATCTAACCAATCAGGGATAATTTGGGAGGCAGCGTTTACATAGTCATTTTGTATCTTAAGCATTAAGGATCTTGAGGGGCAAGCAATTAACATTTCAATACATAGTAGCTCCAGACCAACCCTGGCAACTCTGTAGACCAGGCTGGCTTTGAACTCAGAGATCCACCTGCTTCTGCCTCCCAAGTGCTGGGATTAAAGGCATGCACCACCATCACCCAGTCTAGACGTAAAAGTTTTTGCTCCACACTTCTTAGTTGTGTGTCCCTGTGCTGGCCCCTCTTAATATCTCTGACACCTGCTCATGAGCCTGTGTGCCCTCGAGAGACAGCACTACAGGGACTTGGGGTCCATGAGCACAGTGGTTTAGGATGCTGAACCCACCATCCTGTTCACTGTGAGCGCCTAGAGAAGGTAGCACGTGAGTGTAAGGTCAGGGGTCTTCCCTTAGGGACACAGCCAGTTATGGTACAGCTAACACCCAGGCCTTGAAGCTTCTCAGCCAACCTCGTCCTCCAGCAGCGTCCTCACATGTCCCTGTGCTCCTGTGTAGATAGAGTACAACCTTATCAAGAGCTACAAAGACCACCTGGAAGTCCTGGACATTCACCGGACAGACCAGGGCAACTACCCCACCTGCATGATCTGGTACCCACCACTGACCAAGGAGCTGTTCCTGCTTATTTGCAACAGTGGCTACAAAGTGAAGCTTTTCAATTCCACCACCAAAATGTGCCGGTGAGCACCAGGGCACTCCATTAATGTGCTGGCTAATCCATTTCTCACCCCTCTCCCTGCCCCCGCCCCAAGTTGTTAACAGCTTGCTGGCAGCAGCATCCCTTTCCCTTCTCAGAGGGAGAAACTGAGTCACAGATAAAATAAGTCATCTCACCCAAAAGCACACAGCTTGGCCGTGCCTGCAGAAGGATGCCAACCTGAGGTCCTCGCTCTGAGCCAGGTACCAGGGAGGAAAGGGACCCAGAGCTTGGTGCTCAGGTATCTGTGAAAAACGCAGCCTGGAACCCAAAACCAGCCATCCCTTTCTATTTCCAAACACCAGACGCAATCATTTTAAACCAACTACCCCAATTGTTTGATTATTGTTGTTGTTTTGGTTTTGAGAGAGGGTCCCGCTCTGCAGTCTGCCTCCTGACACCTGGGATTACAGGCGTGTGCCACCATGCTCAGCATGTTTGGCTCTTTTTACGGTGCTTCTCAGAGGAGTTGTAAGTCTAGCCCCTCACACTCATTTGCTCATTCCTTACATGGGCAGGTGTTGTGGAAGCTTTTAGATTTTTAAAAACTTTAAAGCACAGTAACTGGGCAGGTATCAGCCCTCTACGCTATTACACTACTTCCCAGCTTCGTGCCCGAAGTTACCTGCCATACTTGTCGCTGCCTGGGCTGCTTCTGCTCCATCAGGCCAGCCCTCGTGGCCACACGCTCATGGTCCATGCTGCCCCATGGCGACCTCCTCCTCTCTGGCTTCCTCTCCTGCTTCTCTCTCCTGCCTCGTGGTCCCCATCTGACCCCAAGCCCGGGGAACCTAAGCTCTGCCTACCTCTCTTCTGCCCAGCTATAGGCTGTCAGCTATTTTATTTAACCAGTCAGAGAATATTGGCGAGCAAAGTTTACACATTACTTGGTGTAGGTGAGACTGTGCTTGTCGGGACAGCAACCAGGTCTGGGGGGGCCAATAATCAGCATTAGAATACATAGCACCAGGCCAACCCCCCCCAACAAACCAGGTAGTGTTCCAGGTGGTGAAAGTACCATCAAACAAAGCACCATCATGGGATGGACAACATGCTAGTAAGTAGGTGGGTGTGGCAGTGCTGTGCACAGTGACTAGACAGATGTTGAGAGGGAGTTCCTGGGGGCAAATGGGCTGCTGTCTTCAAAGAGTACCAGGGATGGGGAGGAGAGCTTAGGGAAGGGGGAGCAAACCGAGACGAGGGACATGTCAGGGTGGGGGAGCCTGTAGATAGAGCTGGAAAGAACAAGGTGTTCGGGGGCCGAGAAGTTCTGAGAAAGTGGCTTGGTTGGAGTGCAACTAGGGAAGGGCGAGTGGAGAGGGCGGGCAAGGCAACCTGCAGAGCTCCTGGCATCTAGTTTCCATCCCAGGACTGGACTGTGGGCTGCAGAGTAAGGGGTACAGCTAGAGTAGGAGGCTGTTTGCGGAGATGACAGCCGCCTGACTTTGGGTGCTTCTGGAAATGAGGCCAGCAGTATTTGCTGAGGGCGGGGGTGGGGATGGACTTCCCTACATAGCTGAAGACGGAGGCCCATGTAGGCAGAAAAATGGAATTGGCCTTGAACGAGATGGGAAGGTTGGGGAAGGACAGATTTGAGATCCATCATCACACCCAAGTTTGGACAAGGCAAGTTCGAGATCCACTGTATGTGAGAGCGACCACCTGAGTTAGACTCCTGCTTATGTGTGGAGGCCGAGCTGGGGTCAAGAGCAGAGGATGTTAAAGCCATGAGGCAGGAGACTGGAGAGAAAGAGTAGTTGGAGGTGGCAGCATGTCTGTGGTGGAATGTGAGAGGGTGGTCTTCCTTCCTGCTCAAGTGTCCTTTTGTTGAGAGTAACCATAGTTCTCTCTCTCTCTCTCTCTCTCTCTCTCTATCTATCTATCTATCTATCTATCTATCTATCTATCTATCTATCTATCTATCTATCTCTATCTCTATCTCTCTCTCCCCCAGAGACAGGGTTTCTCTGTGAAGCCCTGGCTGTCCTGGACTCCCTCTGTAGACCAGGCTGGCCTCAAACTCACAGAGATCCGCCTGCCTCCCGAGTCCTTAGATGGAAGGCACACGCTGCCGCCGCCACCAGGTTTCTCACCTTGGGCACTGACAATGTATGCTGTCCCTGCAATCCGGCCACTTTGTGTTCAGCTGCCCACAACCTTGCAAAGTATTGTCTCTCTGAGGTTTAGGGGGACTTCATGATTTCTGAGGAGCCAGTTAGGCGGGCAGGCCAAGACTCAGCCCTCAGCTCTGAGTCTGCCTTCTAAGAGGGTCTGACCAGGCAGTGGTAGCAGTGGCATGCTCAGGCTGCTGGAGGGGGTTTGAATTGGTTGACTGGTTTTAGTTTGCTAACATGGGGTCTTGCTGTGTAGCTCAGTCTCCCCGAGTGCTGGGTATACAGGCATGTACCATCATGCCTGGCCACGATCATACCTTGGAATGCATCTTAGATGAGATTTCCAAAGGCTCCAGGCCCCCAGGCTTTCTTCCTGTTTGGTTTGGTTTTTTGGGGTTTGATTTTCTTTTTGAGACACCATCTCATTCTGTAGCCCAGTCTGGCTTTAAACTTTCAGCCAGCCTTCTGCCTCAGCCTCTCAAGCAAGGGATTACAAGCATGAACCATCACACTTGTCCACTCCCCCCAAACCAGCGACAGTTCTTTTCCAGAAGGCAGGAGGAAAAATGACAGAGCCCTTACATCTTCTGACAGGAAGTCTGGCACAGTGTTTAAAATCCTTGAGAGACTGGATAGAGAGCTTCAGGAGGCTCTTCACATGTGTGTGTGTGTGTGTGTGTGTGTGTGTGTGTGTGTGTGTGTGTGTTCTGCCTATTAATCATTCATCTGAAGTTAGCTCAAAGCATCTTTTAAGTAAATAGTTACAGGGTTGGAGAGATGGCTCAGTGGTTAAGAGTACTGCTTGTTTTTCCAGAGGTCCTGAGTTTAGTTCCCAGCAACCACATGGTGGCTCACAAGTATCTATAACTCCAGCTACAGGGGATCTGATACATAGACATACACTTAGGCTAAACACCAATGTACATAAAATAAAAAAAATAATTTACATAAAATAAATCTATTCAAAATAAAACAGTGTACATGTCTAAAAGATGGCTCCTCAGGTAAAAAGTGCTTGTCCTCTGACTCCACGCCCATGCCACGGCATGTATGCACCACCCACCCCCATCTACACAGTTACAAAAAGCAAAATTTAAAAAAAAAATTACTATCTCAGCATCTCAGCTAAACTCAAGTATAGACAATAACTTAGCAAGGCTGGAAGCCAAAGTCATAAAGCATTCAAATGAAGGACATATATAACACTGTATAGCCACCACTCCCCCTCCTGAAGGTCCAGAACATTTCTCTCCTTCCAAAACAAGAGCCCCTTGCTTAAGGCATCTCTTAAGTCGGAGAAACAAGTCCAGTAACCACAGTTCAGTTGGGGAGGAGTCGCCTCTTCATGATGGACCCAAAAGAATTCTAAAGTGCATTTTAAAACGTTTGACAGAATGGAAAGGCGGCGCCTAGAGGAAGACTGGTAACCATAGGAGCAAATGCTCAGCAGCCCCTGTCCGTGATGCAGACGAAAGCAAGACATCGTCTTTTACAGATGGGATTAGTAAAGATAAAAGTGATTGATGGCGCCGTGCATTGGCCAGGGTGTGAGGAAGCAGGCTCGCCAGTCCAACCACTGTTGGGGGTGTAAATTGGCGTAACCTTTGGGGAAAGCAATTTGTCACCCTCTGTTAAATTTTATATCCTCCGACTTCTAGGAATAGAGCCGGCAGAAGTGCCTGTGCGCTTATGCCAAGACATAAGTAAAAGGATCTCTTGTTTGGAAATATGTTGTGAAATGGAAGCAATCCAAATGTCCGTTAATAGGGCATTGGTTAAGTGATGTCTTGTCAGTACACCAGCACACAATGACGCTTTTAGCAAAGGGGAAAAATAAGCAATGAGATAGCTGTCTGCACAGTTACATGGCAGGCAGTACCTCCAAGATATAGTAAGAGACGAAGCAAGTTGCCAAATAAGTGTAAATAGTATAATCCTCTCTTCATATGAAGTCACGATTATGTAGTTTCTCGGTGAGTCACATGCACCAAACAATTACCCTTGTCTTTCTTGGGACAGGGTGCAGCACTGTAGAATGTGGGTGTTTTACTCTACACCTGTCTAAAGGTTTGAACTTTTTTTTTTCAATGACTATGAAGCACCTTTCAGTCAGAATGAAGAGAGAGGAATTCTGTAAAATTGGTAGACAGGTTGACTGTCGCTGGCTGACAGTTACACACTGTGTGCCAGAAATGATTTTGAGTGCTTATCATCATCATCATCATCATCATCATTATTATTATTGTCATTATTATTATTATTATATTCACTGTATTGTGCAGTTCAAGAAAGCATTCATCACACCCAAAAGATAGCTGGTTCCTGGGCTGGGGATTTGGCTCCATTTGTAGAATGCCTGCCTACCATGTGCAAAGTTCTGGGTTCAATCTCTACCAACCCAGTAAGCCAGGTGAAGACAAGAGGACCATTAGTTCAAGGCTATCCTCAGCTACATAGTGAGTCCACATGGAAAAGCAAAAACTAAATCCAAACTCTGGTTCCCATCGGTGGACACTCCCCAACCCTGTCCCTCTGTGTCCCCAGAAGCTGCTGACCTGCTTCTGCCCAGAATTTATCTATTCTGCACATGTGCAAACAGCTTCATTTTCCTATAGGTGGAGCTACGCAGCATGTGGCCTTCCATGTCTGGCTTCTTTCACTTAACATGTTCTTGAGACTTTGTGACATGAACTGGTGCCTCGGTACAGCCGAGGGTCAGCCCTGCACCGCCTGATGGCGCTAGACATTTGCACTGTTTCCATCGTGTAGTGGCCATAAGCACTAGGGCGTGGGGGTTGGTGTAGACAGACATACATATATCCTTGAATGGCCGTAGGCTTGGCATTTCTGAATCATTTGAGTGACTCTTAAAGTATTTCCACAGCCCGTGCCCTCCACGACTCCCCCAACCAGGGACAAAGATCTCAGTCTTTTTGTGTCTTGTCTCTGGGCTCTTAGCTGTGTTCCTCTGCCTCTGTTCACTTGCCAGCATGTGACAGGGCCTCAGGAAAAGGCATTAACTGATACATTGTGTACCTGGTAGGCACTGCAGTGTTCCAAAATGCTGAGCCGCCCACAGCCCAGCAGACAAAGCTCACCTTGGAAAACCAACCCTGCAGCTGGGCGTGGTGGTGAACACCTATAATCCCAGCACCCAGGGAGGCAGAGGCAGGAGGATATTTGTGAATTCAAAGCTAGCCTGGTGGTCTACAAAGTAAGTCCAGGACAGAGAAACCCTGACTAGGGAAAAAAAAAAAAAAAAGCCAGGTAGTGGTGGCACACACCTTTAATCTCAGCACTCAGGAGGCAGAGGCAGGTGGATCACAGTGAGTTCCAGGCCAGCCTGGTCTATAAAGTGAGTCCAGGACAGCCATGGCAACACAGGGAAATCCTGTCTCAAAAAAGAAGCAGAAGAAGAAGAAGAGGAGGAGGAGGAGGAGGAGAAAGAAAGAAAGAAAGAAAGAAAGAAAGAAAGAAAGAAAGAAAACTGCCCTGCCCCTGTGTCCCTTGCTCTACTTCCCATCTCTCTCCCATCACTTAGATCCATGTCTCTTAGATCCATGTCCCTGCCTTCTCTGTCTCTTCCTGATTCCCAGCCCTGCTACCCATGCCGTCCGTCTCTGATCCATCATTCTAAACACAACTGATCACCCCTTTAGGAACACTTTACTCTCCAGACCCTGGGGCTCAGTACCATCTCTGCACTTCCCACTTCCCATCAGCTCTGTGTTTCTTGTCCCTGCCAGGCTGTGGCCACAGTAACAGGGGTCACACCATGCACACTTCTGCATCCTGACTGCCTTACCTCAAGCCTGTTGTGGGGAGGGACTCTTACAGGCTGGTGTGGTAAATCCAGCGCTTATATCCCGCAAAGGGACCTCACCTTAGAGCAGACCAGGGAGGGGTTCGAGGCCAGCAAAACACCAAGATTCTTATTAAAAAAAAAAAAAAAAAAAAGTAGAGCCAGGTGGTGGTGCACACCTGTAACCCCAGCACTCAGGAGGCAGAGGTAGGCAGATCACTGTGAGTTTGAGGCCAGCCTGGTCTACAAAGCCAGTCCAGGATAATCAAGGCTACACAGAGGAACACTGTTTGGGGAGAGGGGAGTAGCAGAAAGTGCAGCCAATGAGATATGGTTAATCCCCGAGACCCACAAGATGGAAGGAGAGGACCACCTGCCATAAATTGTCCCCTTATGTCCACCTGCGCACACCCCCACACATGAACACAAAGATGTAATAAGAAATCTTAAAGTCAAATTAAAGAGGCCTGACCAGTGCCATCACAATGTGATGCACCAGTGTTTCGGCAACATGCATGTCACACAGACCTGTTTTTAGGGATGTCTGGAACAGAGGGTGGCGTCTCATTCCAGCATGTGGGCCTGGTGTGGAGGAATCTGGTCTTTGCTCCCATCCCACCAAGGCATGCCACTCCCTTGCATAGACGATTTCTCTGGCATCAAGAGGGAAAGTCAGCACCAGGCCGCTGTTCTTCACGGTCAGAGTCTCCCTCCAGTCCCCCGGAGTATTTGCTGTTGGGAGCCGCTGGCAGTGCTTGAATGAGAGGCTGTTACAGAGGGATTAGTGGAGCAGCAGGACAGGAAATTCAGAATTACAAATGGATAAGGAGTCCAGGGTGGCGGTGCATGTCTGTAATCTCAGCACTGTGGTGGCTGGGGCAAGGAGGATGGTCAGTTCTAGGCTGGCCTGGACCTCATAGCAAGCCCCCAAACAACAACAGAAGTATGCCGGTGTCCGTTCCAACCTTAAAAAATACATTGAAGTTTATGGAGTTTACACACTCTCTCTCTCTTTTTTTTTTTCTCTTTCCCCTTTACAGAAAGACGCTTCTTGGACCGGCTTATGGGTCACCTATTGAGCACACGCAAGTGCTCCCAGTAAAATCCACGTTGGAGCTGCAGAAGCGCTACCTGGTGTTTATCAACAAAGACAAGGTAGTAGCCCTGCCTCCTCTACCCCTGCAAGATGTGCAGTGAGTCCAAAGAGCACAAGGCCCTGTGCAGGCGAGATGGCTCAGCCAGGAAAGGCACTTACAGGCCTGAATTAGAGCCCCCCCCACCTGGACCCAGTAAGAGGAGATGCTGGCATGGAAAAGCTGTTCTTTGACTTCCAAACACGCACCGAGGCACCAGCGTCTCTTCCCAAACAAATACATTTAATAATAAAACAGATGACAAAACCCCGTAGGCCCTCAGCTTATCTGCGGCACAGAATTACCTCCGTTATGGGCCACTGGCCATACTGGGAATTGCCACAGATCAGTGAGAACGGCTTCTGGCTTCTGGCTGGCATTTCTTTCTTTCTGTTTTAATTTTCAAGTGTGTATGTATGTAGATGCACATGTGTCATAGTGTGTTTGGAGGTCAAAGGACAACTTTTAGGAGGCCGCTTTCTCCTTCTACCGCGTGGGTCCTTGGGGTAGAACCCAGTCAGGCTTGACAGCAAGCGCCTTTACCCACTGAGCCATCTCACCAGCCCCTAGGAGACATTTCTGAGCTGAGTTCTCAACGTTTCCCAGGGAAAACTCACAGCCTTCCAAAGGATGCTCTTCTTTCTTTCTTTTTTTAAAAAAGATTTATTTATTTATTATTTGCACAGTGTTCTGCCCACATGTGTGCCTGCACGCCAGAAGAGGGCACCAGATCTTGTTATAGATGGTTGTGAGCCACCATGTGGGTGCTGGGAATTGAACTCAGGACCTTTGGAAGAACAGACAGTGCTCTTAACCTCTGAGCCATCTCTCCAGCCCTCTTCTTTCTTTCTTATCGACCTGAAAAAAGTCTAGTCTTCATGGAAGATACACAAACCCACTGCACCTAGTTAGTTATATGTTAAACTTGACTCTGACGGACGGCTCCAGCCATGTGCCTGGGGCACAAGGGTCTGGAAGTAAGCTGGAGTATGCTAGGCTAGCTTGAGCCTCTGGAATCCAAGTCTGAATATCTAATTGCACTTGCTTCTCTAGGTCGGACTCCAGATCTTACCAATTGACGGCAACCCACACAAAACGTGTGCCATCGTTTGCCACCCGAACGGGGTGGCTGGGATGGCTCTTTCCTATGATGGGCGCTATGCCTTCACAGCAGGGGGCCAAGATCACTCAGTGGTGAAGTGGAGAATCAACTTAAGGTACGTGAGGGACATACATAAGGAAATGTAGACATCTATTTGTTTGTTTGTTTGTTTTTGTTCTTTGCTTTTTTGAGACAGGGTTTCTCTGTGTAGCCTTGACTGTCCTGGACTTCTTCTGTAGATCAGGCTGGCAGGAGATCCTCCTGCCTCTGCCTCCCAAGTGCTGAGATTACACATGTGCGCTACTATGCCCGGCTCTATGCCTTTAAAAAAAAAATGTATTTGTATGTGTGCATGCACGTATGTGGACGCATGTGCATTCACTCTCATGCATGTTAAGTCTATACATATGCATGGGGAGGCCAGAAGAGGGCATTGGATCCCCTGGAGATGCAATAAATGTGGTTGTGAGCTGCCCACTAGAGCGCAAGCACTTCCAACCCCAGAGCCATTGCTCCAGCCCTTAGGTCCTTTCTTTTCATCTGATTACACTTGCTAAGTGCCTGCTGCATGTCCCCTGCTGTGCTAGGACAAACCATACTTGTCTCTCAGGATGCTTCTTGTTGACAGTGATGTGCAGACCACAGGCTGCGGTGCAGTCTCATGGCCCACAGGCTACACTTCCATCTTGGGTGGTGAGTGCCCCTGGCTCCACCTAGCTCCCTGAAGTGTCTGCACTTATTCAATGCTGGCCAGAGAAACCAAGGCCAAGTCTCCAAAATGGACATTACAGAAACAGTAAGGATGAGTTAAGAGTCAGCCAGGCGGTGGTGGCGCACACCTTTAATCCCAGAACTCAGGAGGCAGAGGCAGGTGGATCGCTGTGAGTTCCAGGCCAGCCTGGTCTACAAAGCGAGTCCAGGACAGCCAAGACTACACAGAGAAACCCTGTCTCAAAAAAACAAAACAAAACAAAACAACAACAACAAAAAACCAAAAATAAAAACCACACACACACAAAACCCCCAAGAATCTGTTGTCTGTTGCCGCCTCTACCCCTCCCTGCCCTGAGAGGAGACCCACTCTGCCCAAAGTGAGGCTGGAAAATTCTAGAGGTGTACATCAAAGAATATAGGGACTTTGATGTCAGAGAGATAGCTTGTAGCCTCTGCTCTGGAATCTGGGCAGTTTTCTTAGTGTCTCTGATCCTTAGATGCCGTCTGTGAAGTGGGAGTAACAACTCTTACAGGGTCCTCTATGGACCAGGCTGGTTTACGTGTATGAACGTGGTAACCAACCTAGAGTTAAATCATCTATAAATTCATCCTTCCTGCCTTTTCTTCCTGAAAAGGGCATTTGCATATGAAATGGGACAGGCACTTCAGGTGACCCTTTGTCCATCCAAATGCAGTGATCTGAGTGAACCAGGGCAGGGCAAATGAGTGGGCAGCAAGGTCCTATTTTGATGAGCCTGTCCACTTGAGCTTTAGGGGCAGACTGAACTCCTCAGAGGCACCTCCCTCCCTCCAAAGGCAGCCTGATTCATGGCTCCCAGGAACGTCTGCCCCTGCCATCTGCCAAGCGCTCATCTTTCTCTTTATGGCAGATGTTCACGCTTTCCTTCTTATCCAGAACTTGAGAGAAAAGAGCTGGCAAAATATGTTCTGGTGCCGTGATGGCTTTAAATCGCAGTTGCAACTCTGCCTTTTGCCTCTGCTCTACTGCATGAGCTGATCTGGGGGGGGGGGACTTGGAAATTGCAAGTGAGCTAGCTCTACACCCAGAAGCATTTCCCTACCTGGCCCCCAACATAAGCTGTCCAAAGTGTCACCCATTTGCCACCTGCAACCCTTGGGGCCAGGGGTAAGGGTGAGCGGTGAAGTTCCCCTTTTTTGTTTTTGTCCCCAGTCATTCAGGGATCTGGTAGGGATTCCCAGGAGCGTCCCTATGCTTTGGCTAGAATCCAGGCTTCTAAGAATTTCAATTTAATCTGTTGTAGGGACAAAGGATCATTATAAACTAATTAGCACTTTATTGCTGCTTCTGGTGACTTAATATGTTCAGCATTTCACTAATGGAAAGAAATGTAAAAACCCCAAACAAGTAAACAATAGAATTGTCTACCAGGGCCCAGGCTGTGACTCAGTTTGGTAGAGTGCCTTCCTAGCATGCAGGAAGTTCTGGGTTCCATTTCTAGAACCACACAAGCGTGCGTGTGTTTTATACCAGCTTGATAAAACTGGGGTGTCCTAGGGAGCCAAGTGTATTTGCAGCCTAACCCTTGGGGGTTCCTAGTAGTGGCAGGCTCCCACGTCACTTCCGGCCCTGACACCCTGCTCTACAACAGCATGTCTGAAAGTGACTTCGTTACACCTTGAGTCAGGGTCAGGCAAGTTCTGGTCTGGAGAAACGGCTAGCTGGTCAGCTGCCTTCACAGTCTCCGGTCAGTGCCAAGCAGGGAGAAGGACTGGGCCCTGCTGCAGAGCACCTCAGGCTCACATGGCGAGCAAATGCATCAGGCCCTCCCCTGGCCCCAGCTACAGGGCAGAGGACATTTTGTGGCTCGGAGTGGTGGAATGGTTCCTGAAGGGGGGAGGGGGAAGGCCTGTGGCAAATCCTTAATGCGTGTTCACCTATCTAGTTCTTATGGCAGCCATTTTGCAGATGAGGAAACTGAGCCGAGGTGGGTGTTTCTCATGGTCACGCAGCTTTCGTGCATGCCCCTGTGTTCTCAGTCCTGGCTGCTTCAGTTCCTCACCACGAGTCTTCACTGAAGTGGGTTCTAATTCACCGAATTAGCAGAAATCCAGTGAATGGTTTTGTTTTGTTTTGTTTTTTAATACAGTGATTTTAGATTATTTGCCTTTTGTGTGAGCAAAAGTTGGTTGGTCTCATGCAAAAGTAGGTTTCCTTCCCATTCAAAGGGCCTATTTTTGGAAACTCTGACCCTGTGTTAGAGAGCAGAAGGCTATTTTTACCCCCTTGGCATGGGTCCCTGTGATCTCCCGGGCTTTTCTGGAAGCAATTAGCGCAGGTGGCAGCGCACCTGCACAGCAGCCCTCGGTTTAAGAGGGTTCAGGTCTCAGACTGGAGCCCCCACCCACCCCCAGGAGAGATGTGGTCCCCAAAGCTTTCAGACAAATTGCCAAGCGTCTGCCCTGTCATCAGAGTGAGAGCATCACCATAATTAAGGTGGTGCCCTGTGCGGCTGCGCTCCACACTTGAAATTGAATTTTCTGTCATAGGCTTCATCACCGAGGGGCTTTCCTAGGCAAGTTGCAGAGACCCTGACTACAGACGCCTCAGAGGGCCCTTCAGAGGCCACCATCTGGGCGGGGGTGGGGAGGGGGCCCACAGCTTCGTGCATGAGTACCCCCTAATGGTGATGTTTTCTATTGTTCCAGTGCCCTGGAGGCAGCCGTTTCTCTTGGGGGTGAAGACTTGACCCCATTCTATGGTCTGGTGTCTGGTGGCAGGCAAGGAAAATTCTACAGGGTAATTGCCATCAGGGTAAACACTTCCTGGGAGCCTAGTCAAGGGTGTAGAGCCAGTGCTGGGGATTAACCCTCTATGGTTTCCTACAAAGCACCTTTAGAATATACTTTCTAGAAAATGTCCCCTTCATGGCCGTTTCTGACATCAGGCGGACTGTGTGCTGTTTCTGTTTCGTTTGACACAGGAGCTGGAGGACTATTTTTACTACTCTCAGATCCGCAGTCAAGGTATCGACACAATGGAGACCAGGCAGGTGTCTGAGCATATTTGCCTGTCGGAGCTTCCTTTCGTCATGAGAGCAATTGGCTTTTACCCATCTGAGGAGAAGGTAGGCAGAAGGCAAACAGGAGCAGTGCTGAGACGGGCTATTTATAACAAGTGCCTCTGGGAGCAGTCACTGCGGCCAGCCTGGAAACGTGCCATTTTTTTCTGAAGCAAATAGATCAGCAAGAAGGTTCTGAGAACTCGCGATGAACTCCTGAGTAACTGAGTAACAGGAGTGTGTCCTGTTTTCAAAGACGGGTTCCTTGTGAGCATGTGGTCTTAGATGCAGCGGGGCCTCCTAAACATTTGCTGCTGCCTGGTCTCTCTGGCCAGCATGAGTATGTGCAGATAGGGATCCAGGATCTCTTTGTAGCCCTGGCTGTACTCAAACTCACTCTGTAGACCAGGCTGGCCTCGAACTCACAGAGATCTGCCTGCCACTGCCTCCTGAGTGTTGGGATTAAAGGCGTGCGCCGCCACCACCTGGCCTGCAACCCCTTTTTTGTCCAAGAAAGTTTTACACAACCCTGGGTACACTGGTGTACACAAATCAAAGATTTGCTGATAATAAACTATGAAGAAACCTATTTTTAAAAAGTCTTGCTTTTCATACAGTGGTACTATTTGTTAAAGACAAAACAAATTTGCACACTATTGAGGTGGTTGTGCTTATTTATTTTTACATAAGACTGAAATCTTAGCTGCATGCCTGATGCTGCAGGAGGTGGAGCACCTTTGGCGGTTTTCAGAGGTGGTTGAGATTTGGTTTTGTAATGTTAATACTAAGAATACCACTTTACCTGTAATCCCAGCACTTCAGATACAGAGGCAGGGGCTTCAGAAGTTCAAGGTCAACTTCAGATACATAACAAATTTGAGGCTAGTCTGTCCTGTCTCAAAAAAACAAAACAACAAAATTAGAACCTTGTAGAGATAATCACTTAATATTTTGATGAATTCCCTTCTATTGTTTATATATGATATAGTCATATCTGTATTTTAAATTATAATTAAATATAAGTATAATTATAATGCCAAGAAAGAACTGGCTGGGGCCAGGTGTAGTGGTGTACACTTTTAATCCAAGCACTTGGGAGGCAGAGGCAGGTGGATATCTGTGAATTCAAGGCCAGCCTGATCTACAAAATCAAGTCCAGGATAGCCAAGGCTACACCAAGAAACCCTGTCTTGGAAAAGAAAATGTTTTTTGGCATTATGGTATATTTACATATACAATATATCAGGGTTAAGCTGTGTGTGTACATATGTATTTTAGTGAGGGTATGTTTATGAGTATAGCATCAATACCCTAAGTTTCCATTGTTTTGTGAGCTTGATGTGCCTTTAAGAGCCATGGGCCCAACTGACTCCTTCCCTAGCTGACTGATGCTGGGGTTGTCTGGAGCATCTGGCTGTGTCTCCATAGCTGCATTGAACATCTCTGTTTCCATCGTTGAGAGTTCAAGTAGAGCTTGGACCACGTCACAGCACAGGAGCTTTAAGGCCCTATTGCCAGCCAGATGTGGTAGCACTCACCTGTGGTCAGCGGCCAAGAAAGCATGTACAGCCCACATGAAGGTGTTCCTTGAGCCGCCGCTGTGTTGTCCTGACATCCTGGAGGCCAAGCCCAGGAGTTCAGTTCTTTCTCAGAGAAATGTTTGTTTTGTTTTGGCTTTGATCTTCTGATATAGGGTCACCCCATGTAACTCTGGCCTGGAACTTACTATGTAGACCAGGCTGGCTTCAAACCGATAAGCGATCCACCCGCCTCTGCATCCAGAGTGCTGGGATTAAAGGTGCGCATGACACTGTGCCCCGTCCTTATTTTACAAAGCTGTGTTCTTAGACATTGGAAAGCAATGTCTAAGAATCAGAATTCCTTTGAGCATTTGTCAACTAAGTGAGATGGGATTCTCAGGCCTCACTGCAGGCTGAGTGTCGTAGCCAGCTGGGACAGGAGCCTGGCTAGGGTCTCACCTGTCCAGGGTCTTTGGGATACACAGCCAGGTGAAAAGCCCTCAACTCTGAGGCTAGCTCTGAGTAGCATTTCCCAGGGCTGCTCACCATCACGGACAAGGGCCTCAATACCCACTGCAGGACTGTCGGTCAGGAATCCTCTTTGGTTGTAAGTCATGGGTACCTAAGTGCTCTATCTGCATATACTACCCCTGCCTGCCAGAAGAGGGCGTCAGATCCCGGTATAGATGGCTGTGAACCACCATGTGGTTGCTGGGAATTGAACTCAGGTCCTCTTGGAAGAGCAGACAGTGCTCTTAATCACTGAGCCATCTCTCCAGCCCCTGAAATCCAAGTCTTAGATAGAGGCAGTGTGCAGCTCAACTGAACCCGGAGCCGCAAAGTCCAACTCCAGGAAGCACCCTTCTCTCTGGGCCTCGATGGCCTTTGTGCTGCTTCAGCCTAAGAGACCACAGACCCAGATACAGGAATGGGCCTCCTTTCCAGAGCCCCGGCCACCACCTGGTAATGGTGGGCCTGACCTCATCACAGTCTAGAAGCATACACTGCACAGGCTACCAGGCCTGACCACCCATCCTTCCTAGTGTTTGAGACAGGCCGGTCCACCCTCATGGGAAGAACTTGAGCCGAGTGGCATGGTTCCCAATTGAGATTGTGCTTGGGCTCTGGATGTGGCTCAGTGGTGGAGCTCTTGCCTAGCTTTGTCTGGGACAGCAGTGACAACCACCTCCTGGGTTTCTAGGAAGATTTTTGTGGGCAACTAGCTGTTTAGCTTAGTCCATAGGACATGGTAAGTGTCTGAAAAGTACCCAGTGTAGCTGCCTTTTTCATACTTCTGGCCCCTGGGTTGCCTATTGCAGGCTCTGACATTCAAGGCTCCACACCCTTCTCTGTGCTGGGGATAGAGCCCAGGGCTTGACATATGCTAAGCAAGCACTCTGACACTTAGCTGTCTTTCCAGCCCTCGGAAGTTCAAGGTTATTCTCAGCTGTGTAATCAAGTCCTAGGCTAGCCTGGGCTACATAAGACCCTGCCCCACCAGACACAGTGCTACGCATCTGTAATCTCAGTACTCGGAGGGCAGAGACAGGTAGATCTCTGTGAGTTCGAGGCCAGTCTGCTCTACAGAGCAAGTCCAGGACAGCCAGGGCTACACAGAGAAACCCTGCCTCAAAAAACCCCAAATGACAAAAACCATTTACTTGGGTGAGAGTAGCAGTTCTCAACAGTGGATCAAGATCCTGTTGGCAAACCAGTATCTCCAAAAATATTTACATTGTGATTCCTAACAGTAGCAACACTACAGTTATGAAGTGGCAGCAAAATAATGTTATGGTTGTGATCACCACAGCATGAGGAGCTATGTTAATGGGCCTCGGCATCAGGAAGGCTGAGAACCACTGGGATACAGGCATAGCTCAGTGTAATGGGTCTTGTCTGGCCAAGGTCCAAGTTCCATTGCAGCATCTAACACACACACACACACACACATACACACACACACCCCGCTCCTCACTGTGCACACAAGTGCACTTACTCTCTGGAGATCTGGATATGTTGTGTAAAGTTCTCATGATCCAGTGTGCAGATTTTGTTAACTCATGCACCTGTATGTCAGAAGCTGCACAAGATGTTTCTGATTTCTTCTTCTTCTTCTTCTTCTTCTTCTTCTTCTTCTTCTTCTTCTTCTTCTTCTTCTTCTTCTTCTTCTTCTTCTTCTGTTTGTTTTCTGAGACGGGGTTTTTCTGTGTAGCCTTGACTGTCCCAGAACTCACTCTGTAGACCACCAGACTGGCCTCAAACCTGGCTCTGCTGAGGTTCATGGAACACTTCCTATGAGAACACAACTGTGCCACCACCCCTCCACCCGACTTCCTAAGAAGTTGTGCGGAGAAGTTGGCCTAGCCAGCTTGGGGGTACACAAGACTCGAGCGCAGAGCCGAACCAGCCCCGACCCAAGGCTATGCAGTGTTCATAATTTTCTTACATCATTACAGCCATCTCTGGATTTGAAGATAGTACAGTACATTGAAGTCAAATTTCACAAGAATGCAACCTTCCCCAAAGAATTCCTAGCCCCCCTTTCTTCTACAGAAAGGTGCACATACACAGAGTGTTGCCTAGGGTGGCTGATTGAAGAGGGGCATTTTCCAAGTTTTCATTTTGTTCGTTTGTTTGTTTTGAGTCCCTACGTAGCACAGGCTGGCAGTTCTCCAGCCCCTCTTTGGAGTAGATACATAGGCGGTAGGTGTGTACCACACCCTATTTTAGATGAACAAAGCGTGTAACGCCATAGAAGGGGCCAGAAGGAAGTGCCCGGTCTCTACCACTGGCAGAGTCAGGAAGTCGCCTCTAATGTCCATCTGACCGGGAGGACCGTCTGCACGCTGCTGGCTCTCTCCTCTCCTGCAGCCCTCGTCTTCTTTGCCTCACACAGCATTGAGTAACCTGGGCTGTTTTGTAGTGACTTAAGATCAGTGCGACCTCTCAGCTCAATAAATTTAAGGCTAATCCTGGTAGAAACATATGTGCCCCCAGCAAGCGCCCCAATAGCAGGCGCTCAGCACATGTTAACTGAATGAGTGAGTAAATGAGCAAATGGCGCCCAGTGGCCTCATTCAACTGCAAGGACGAAGAGAAAAGCAGAAAAACCTGGCATTACTGTTTGATCTCAGATAATTACCAAGTTCCTTAATGTACTGGGCAATCTCGGGAGTGGAAGAGTTCTACCCAAGTGTTTAGAGAGAAATTGCTTGACTTTTCAATTGTGTGTATGTGCGCTCTGTGCTCCCGCCCCCCCACCCCCACCCCCGCCCGATGCATATGTGAAAGTCAAAGGGCGACTTGCTGGAGTTTGTTCTTTCCTACCTACCATGTGGGGCCCAGGAACTGAGCCCAGGTTATCACTCCTGGTAGCAAGCACCTTTAACCATCTCTTCAACCCTGACACATCTCATTTTAAGAATATATACTGGAGGCTGGAAAGATGCCTTAGAAGGTAAGATCACTGACTACACTTTTTTTTTTTTTTTTCGAGACAGGGTCTCTCTGTGTAGCCTTGGCTGTCCTGGACTCACTTTGTAGACCAGGCTGGCCTCGAACTCACAGCGATCCGACTGCCTCTGCCTCCCGAGTGCTGGGATTAAAGGCGTGCGCTACCACGCCCGGCTTGACTACACTTCTTGAATACCTAGGTTCAATTCCGGGCACCCACATGGTAGCTCACAAACATCTGGTAACTCTAACTCCAAGATATTTGATACCCCTTTCTTCCTCTGCACGCACAAAGCATGCATGTGGTGCACAGACATACATGCTGGGCAAAAACCCATACACATTAAAAACATTTATTTATTTCTGTTTTTCTGGTGTTTTGATACAAGGTTTCTCTGTGTAGCTTTGGCTGTCCTGGACTCGCTTTGTAGACCAGGCTGGCCTCGAACTCACAGAGGTTCTCCTGCCTCTGCCTCCCAAGTGCTGGGATTACAGGCGTGCACCACCACGCCTGGCTTATAATAAATTTTTTAAAAACTAAGAAAAGGATATATCCTCCACAGAAAATGTCACACATGTAAGATGGTACCCATAGGGAAGGGACAGTTATTGCAGGATTGTTAATTGCAGCAACACCTGAAGAAACTGGCCTGGAGAGATGGCTCAGCAGTTAAGAGCACTGGCCACTTTTCTGGAGGACCCAGGTTCAATTCCTAGGACCCACATGGCCGCACAGCTGTCTGTATCTTCAGTTCCAGGGGACCTAACACCCTCTCCTGGCCTTTGAGGACACTAGGCACACACGTAGAATACAGACATTCATGGCCACAAAGCACCCATACACATAAAACAAAGTTTAAAAAAATTGAAACAATTCTAACACCCAACGATGGGAGATAGGATCAATAAAATAAGGTGGGTCTGTACTCAGGAGCCATTGAAAGTGAGATTGACGGGCTAGCCGGGGCTCAGTGGAGCGCTCACCTCACCAAAGCTCTGGGTTCTCAATACCCAGCACTACATAAAATCAAGTGCATCTCTGTAACCCCAGCATTCTGTCTTGGAGGAGAGTGAGAGCAAGGATAGAAGCCTCTAGTTACACGGATAATTACTTATCCGGCCAGAGCTGGTGGCGGTGCATGCCTGTCCTCTGACTACTCAGGAGGCTGCGGCGGGCGGGAGAATGACAAGTTCAAGGCCTGTCTGGGCAGCAGAGTAAGACCTTGTCTCAAAACGAGCTTAGTGGCATCTCAGTGGTAGTGCGTGTGTGAGGGTCCTGGGTTCAGTCCTCCGTACCACCAAATAGTCGTGTGTGTTTGTGTGCCTAACCTGAGGGAACAGGTTCCAAGCCTGTAATGACACTCATTCCTGGGGGGCTGCAAGTTGGGCGGTCACTCTCTTCCTACTTCCTACATACAGTCTGAGGTGAGCTGGGACCTCTGGGATCAACTGAAATCTGACAGTGGTCTCCTTCAGCAGGCTCAGGCCTGCCCGGTCTCCGCATGTGACATCACCCCAGGCCTGATGTTCATCTCTCCCTTGATTTGCACGCAAACACGAAGCCTGCTCCCTCAGGAACATTCTTGAGGTACCAGAGAGGGTCACACATAACTGCACTTCCCTGCATGGGACCACCGTCCATGAGCTTCGTGGCGCGTCTCCGTCCCGCTGGGATCTCTCCTGCTACCACCCCTGGCTCTTTCTACCTCCTGCCCTGGGAGCCCTGGGAACACCCACATTCCCCTTGGCTCTTCTCAGCTTCTATCTCCTGGGCAGGTGTGTCGGCTCATCAAGGGTCTAAAAATGAAAAGCCTGCTTGCTTACCAGCTTTTCTGTCCCCTCAGCAGGCAGCGTGCTTGTGAAGGGGGCAGGGGCTACTACTTATGTTTTCATGCTATTTTCTTAAACTACCAGCACATAGTTTGCATTGCTTTTGTATTCAGAACAACAACAACAACAACAAACAAAAAACAAAAGACAAACACTCAAGAGCCTCTCAAAGCCGTTCATGCTAGTTTGTTAGACTGTGGTCCCACAGGGATAGGGATCGTAGCTAATCGGTGCAAGCTCACCCATATGGAGGGGTTGTCATGAGTACAGCTCCGCCTCTGGAAAAGCCCCCAGGGCTCCTAGTAGGTTGGAGCCTACTCTGAAAAGTAATACCAGGAGGTTATTTCCACCTTAAGGCAAGAGAAATGGCCCAGTGTTCTAGGGGAGGCCTGACTGGGAGAGGCTTGCAGCAGGACAATCACCCAGCTAGTTTCCTGCAGGAAGGTGGCAAGGCAAAAGTATTTATACATTAACACTGAAGTAAATCCCAGAATACCCGTGAGCCACTGGATAAAGCAAGCAGGAAATGACACTGAAACCCCAAGTGTGAAGCAGATGGGGCAGGGGGGGGGCATGCTTTTCTCTCGCACACTCAGTGTGCACCTGAGTCCATGAAGGATGTCCTGTGGGCTCTGTGACCTCTCGGTGGCCCCAGGAAGCATGCAGGCCCTTGCTTTATTTATCCTAACCGTTTAACAGGTGGTGAAAGTGAGGCTTGGAGCAAGGAGGGAGTTTGCACTGCCACTCTGCTACTGAGGGCAGAGCCAGAGTTTGAACCACACAGGCTCAGCCCAGACCCAGGATGTGCCCTGGTGCAAAGAAGGGAGATGTTGATCCCTGCATGTCGCTGGATTTCCGGGGTTTTTGTTTGTTTCTGTGCCAGGCGAGCACTTGACCACTGAGCTGCACCCTGCCCAAGGCATGTATTCTTTCTCATGCTCCACTGTTGGTAGCTTTCACAACAAGTGTGCATCGATCTCTACCTTCATGTTTATAAAAGACTGGATGGAGAACAGAGATGTTGGGGAAAATATATTTTTTCTTTTTCTTTCTTTCTTTTTTTGGTTTTTCGAGACAGGGTCTCTCTGTGTAGCCTTGGCTGTCCTGGACTCACTTTGTAGGCCAAGCTGCCCTTGAACTCACAAAGATCCTCCTGCCTCTGCCTCCTGAGTGCTGGGATTAAAGGCGTGCACCACCATGCCTGGCTCTGCCTACTTTCTTAAAAACTACCTTACTGTAGAATAACACACGGCATACAATGTACCTATTTAGAGTGTGCAGTTCAGTAGGTTTTGGGTTGTTTACAGAACTGTGCAGTCATCAACCCTGTGCATCCCCAGGATATTGTCATCATCCAAAGAAGCCCCATACCCATTATCAGCCACTTTCTGCCCCTCCTCCCCCTGCCTTGGCAACTGCCAATCTGTCCTCTGTCTGTGCAGCCTTGTCTATTTTTGATTGCATAAAAATAGATCATACAGTATGTGATATGTCTGGCTTAGTTCATTCGGCTTGGCGTGTTCAAGATTCATTCAAAATGTAGCACGCATCAGGGCTTCATCTTTTTATTTTTTAATATTTAAGTTTTTAATTTGTTCGTTCTTGTTTGTTTGAGACAGGGTCTTTCTAGATAGCCCTATCTCTCCTGGAACTCACTATGTAGACCAGGCTGGCCCTGAACTCACAGATATTCACGTGCCTTTGTCCCCCAGTGTGCTGGGATCACAGCCACCACATCTGGCTAATATTTTTATTCTTTAAACTTTTCATTTTTGACCTATTTTTATGTGTATGAATATTTTGCCTGCTATACTCAGAAAATGGGGTCAGATCCCCTGGAACTGGGACTGTGGATGGTTGTGAGGCACTATGTGGAAGCTGGGAACTGAACCTGGATCCTCTGCGAGAACAAGAAATGTTCTTTTTAAAAAAATATTTATTTATTTATTTATTATGTACACAGTGCTCTGCCTGCATGTACACCTGCAGGCCAGAAGAGGGTACCAGATCTCATTGTGGATGGTTGTGAACCACCATGTGGTTGCTGGGAATTGAACTCAGGACCTCTGGAAGAGCAGTCAGTGCTCTTAACCGCTGAGCCATTTCTCCAGCCCAAGAAATGTTCTTAACTGCTATTTATTATTTTTTTGGTTTTGCTTTTTTTTTTTTAAGACAGGGTTTCCCTGTGTAGCCTTGGCTGTCCTTTGTAGGCCAGGCTGGCCTCAAATTCACAAAGATCTGCCTTCCTCTGCTTCCCCAAATGCTGGGATTACAGGCATGCGCCACCACACCCAGCTCACTTATTATTTTTTAATTATGTACTTGCGTGTGTCTCTGCATATAAATTTGAACACAAAAGCACATGTAACACTCTTTCTTTTTAACTCTACTTTATTTGGGGCATTTAGGCCTCAACTTCCCTTCCAACCTCCCAACCTTACCTAGGAGAGAGGTGGTGGGGTTTTTTTTTTTTTTGTTTTTTTGGTTTTTTGGTTTTTTTTCTCTTGAGACAGGGTCTCTCTATGTTAGCCTTGTCTGTCCTGGACTCGCTTTGTACACTGGGTTGGCCTTGAAATCACAGTGATCCACCTGCCTCTGCCTCCCGAGTGCTGGGATTATAGGTGTGTGCCACCACGCCTGGCCTGAGAGAGATGGTTAGTGGAGAGAGGGGGCCCCTTCACTTCTCCCTGCTATGTAGGGTCAACTGGGTTCTTTTTTTTTTTTTTTAAGATTTATTTATTTATACAGTATTCTGCCTATGTGTGTGCCTGCACGCCAGAAGAGGACACCAGATCTCTTTATAGATGGCTGTGAGCCACCATGTGGTTGCTGGGAATTGAACTCGCAACCTTTGGAAGAACAGACAGTGCTCTTAACCTCTGAGCCATCTCTCCAGCCCCAGCTAGGTTCTTTTACGATATACCTGTCTCCACCAAGCCACTGCTCTCTGCTCTCTGAAGTGTTGCTCTCCATCTGTCTGTTCCAAACCTCGACACTGTCCACCTCTGATCTCTTCCAGCTACTACAGGTACACACCTACGCCACACGCCACACAACGCTCTCTCTGTGTTCCTACTTATAGCCTGAGGTCACGCCCCTCTTTATGCTGCGTCAACAGCTGGCAAAGGCCACACCCCTCAGGAGACAATTAACAGATGTGGACATGCTAAAGCTCAAACTAAAATCCCACATTTGAGATTAGAACAAAAACATATTTACACATCACAACTGAGTTTACAAAAAAACCCACAAAACTTCCATTACAAGTGCAGTTAGTTACTGGGGCCAGAAGAGTCCCCCGACAGAGTAGCAACTACTTTTAAATGCAATGATGAGGATGAGGATGCGGATGAGGATGGTGGTGGTGATGATGTCATCATGATGATGATGAATCTCTCTCTCTCTCTCTCTCCCTCTCTCTCTCGTTTTTTCAAGACAAGTTTCTCCGTGTAGCCCTGGCTGTCCTGGACTCACTTTGTAGACCAGGCTGACCTCAAACTCACAGGGATCCGCTTGCCTCTGCCTCCCAAGTGCTGGGATTAATTTCATGTGCCACTGCACCTGGCTGATGATGGACCTTTTTAACTTTTTTGGATTTCTTTGTTTTATTTACCCAAATGAGTATTTTACCTACATGTATGTTGGTGCACTGAGTGCATGCCTGATGCAGGTGGAGGTCAGAAGAGATTGGACCTGCTGAAGCTGTAGTCCTGCATGGTTTTGAGCCATACACGGGTGCCGGAATCCAGGTCCTTCACAAGGGCAGTCAGTGCTCCCAACAGCTGAGCCATCTTTTTGATGTTCCTTCTATTGCTGAATAATATTCTATTGGTGAATTTCCGCATTGTATTTGTCTGCGCACGGGCTGATGGGCCTTTGGGTTGTTTCTAGCATGGCACTATCATGAGTAAAGCTGTCCTATGCAGTGCTTGTGTGGATGGCTCTCCATTTCTCCTGTGCGTGTGCTAACGAGTGGAATCGCCTTGCCACGTGGGAGCTCTGTGTGTGTCTGTTGGGGGATTTTTATCCATGTTGTTTCTTGACTGGAAACCAGCATGCATCCGCGTGCCTCAGTGTGCCCAGGACCCGATCAGAATTTCTGACAGCGGGTGGGCACCTCGCCAACCTACTCTCATGGTTTTGGGAAAAGCTACAGGACTTGGCATTCAGGGCAAGACCATCTCTTTAAAACCTTTAGAAGGACGCATGCTACATACGCTCTCCCATTAGCCACTCACTAGCTGCGTCTGTTGTCTGATAGACTGCTGCAATTCCACAATGTAATCTGTCACTTTCAAGTTACTGAAAGGCCCCATAGGGCAGACATAATGCTGCCAAGAAGTGGCCCTGCCATAGAAGCCATAAAGTGCTCCTTTTAACTGGGAAGGTAAAAGTTCTCTGCTTAAAAAGGAACAAAGGGTCAGGCTGAGTGCTCACTGAGCACATGCAGTTCCATAGGTTCCATACCTAGGACCACAAAACAGTGACAATAACAACAAAGACAGAAAGAGGTGTTCTAATACCTATGGTGGGAACAAAGCAAACCTGTAAGAAAATGCTGGGGTGGGCAACCAGGAGAGGGCAGGGGGCGTGGGCGAGGAGCTGCTGCAAAGGACTGACTTGCCATATATTCTTTAATCCCAGCGCTCAGGAGCCAGAGGCCGGCAGATCTATGTGAGTTCGAGGCCAGCCTGGCCTACAAAGTGAGTCAGGGCAGCCAAGGCTACACAGAGAAACCCTGTGAGGCAGGAAGAGGGTGTGGGCAGTGTGGAGAGTCCTCCATCCCCCTGACCCCATGACACTCTCATGGAAGGACACATGCTGGTCCCTCAGAGCCACCTCCTAAAAAGGAAAATGGCCTCAGTTCACGTATATCATGTTGCTCTCCATTTAATAGGGAGCTTATAAAACTTAATTATAAAATGGGATTCAGAAGCCCTCGGTGACTTCCTGTGGCTGACAGCAGGGATTGCAAACCAAAAGGCCTTCAGGGTTCAGTAAAGGGCTGAAGGAAAATGGATCTGCGGGAGGGACTCAGGCCACCAAGATCAGCTCACCCTTGTGTCGCAAGGCCTGAGGTGACAACACCAACAAGGGACAACATGCTGTATATCTAAATGTTTAAAATTATTGGTCAGTTAGGAAATCATTCAGTAAATATTCTACCTCAATTAAGCCAGGGCTGAAGTAATTCTAGAAGCCAAGTCACATGAGCTAGGGCAGGAAGTGGTTACTCCAAATAAGGCTTTTGAGGGGATTTTTTTCTTTTTCTTTTTCTTTTCTTTTCCTTTAGATGGTATCTTACTATCCCTGGCTATTGTGAAACTCATGTAGACCAGGCTGGCCAGAAACTCACAGAGATCCTCCTGCATCTGCCTCCTGAGTGCTGGGATGAAAGGTGTGCACCACCAGGGTCAGTACGGATTTTTGTTTTTGTTTTGTTCCAAAGGGCTTTATCAGTACAGATTTTTTAAAAGAGTTTTTTGTTTTTGTTTTTTTGCTTGCTTATTATTTATCAGAAACAAGGTCTCTCTGTGTAGTCCTGGCTCTCCTAGAGCTTGCTGTGAAAGCAGGCTGGCTTCTTCAAACTCAGAGAGAGCCTCCTGTCTCTGCCCTCCCTAGTGCTGGGATTAAAGGCAAGCGCCACCAGGTCAGACTGATCTTTACTTTTAGTTTTGTGTGTGTGAATGCAGGTGCTCCCAGAAGCCAAAAAGGGAGTATCAAGTCCTTTGAGGCTGGAGTGACAGGCAGCTGCGAGCGGCTGAACTTGGGTCCTCCACAAGAGTTCTTTTAACAAGAGCCATCTCTCCAGCCCCGCTCTTGTGAACTTTAAAGAACCCCTCCGTGGCCCATCACTGTTCACTCCCTTCATTCACTCATGTCTTCATTCCTGTTTCTCTGAGCGACTAAGCAGCCAGGCTCCGTGCAGCCCCAGCACAGAGGAAGTGGAGTTGAGAGTTAGCTGCTGCAGCTCCCAGGAGAACAGACCCACCCAAACCGGGAGCTCTCTGCCCTGCAGCTGCCACCTGTCCTAGCTCTGCTGAAAGCCACAGCCTTAGTCTGCATGAATGTCACCCCTGTGAACTCTCTCCCCTCCCCCAGGCAAGTGTAGAGCTTCCTGAGGACTTGTAAACAAAGCTCGTTTTTTTTTGGGGGGGGGACCCACACACACTTGTTAAAAAGCCCTCCGGGGCCATTTTGGCCTGAACAGTTTGAGAACCCTTGCCTTGAAGCCAGGCTTCTCAACCTTGGCCACACTTCAGATCACCTGGGGAACTTTTAAATAGAATGACTGATGCTGCGCCCCAAATTAATGAAATCAGGATTGATGGACAAGGGAGCTGCCCTCAGAACTATGGCATCTCTCCAGGTGGAAGGAACAGACCACGGCCTCAGCGGATGATGGCCTAGGATGAGAATACCATAGATAGCTCGGCAGATGACTATCAGAGCATTCTATGCTGGGCATCTGGGCCTCCCGGATCTCCAGAGTCACGGTCACACCAGGGCATTCAGAAGGCACTGGGAGGACCACATCCATCACCACAGTTCTCCCCCTAAGCACGAACTTTATCTAGTCATGCGGCAGAACCTGTCTCTGTCACTAACACTTGCAGACAGGCTCAAGAGGGGGTTTCCAGGGATGCCAAGCTGCCAACTCATCATTCACCATTATTATTATGAGTGTGCGTGGCATGTACATGTGGAGGTCAGAGGGCAGCTTTTTTTAAACATGTTTTTTTTAAGATTTATTTATTATGTATACAGTATGCATCAGATCACATCATAGATGGCTGCAAGCCACCATGTGGCTGCTGGGAACCGAACTCAGGACCTCTGGAAGAGCAGTCAGTGCTTTCAACTGCTGAGCCATCTCTCCAGCCCCCAGAGGGCAGCTTTGAGGAGTCAGTTTCTCACCGGGGATGGAACTGAAGTAGCCAGGCTTGTGCAGCAAGCCCTTTTCCCCACTGAGCCATTTTGCCAGCCCCTGCAGTGATCTTAGTGAAGAAGTGGCCTACTTGCCAAGATCTTGGGACTCTGGGTATGACAAATGCAGGCATTTCAGTTCCCTTTGTCACCATAGTCCCCTACTTAGGAATCTAGTGAAATCACATATTATGTCAGTAACATATATGTATTATAATTTATATACTTATTACTTATAAATTTGGTCATATGTCATTAACACAGAATTATAATTTATATTGTAATTACATGAATTCTAACAATCACAGTATAATTACTGTCGGTTCAGTCCCTACCCTGTGCAGACACTTTACTTGCATGCTTCAAAACAGCCCAGTGCCGGGTGGGGATGTAGCTAAGATGGCAGAGTACTCACCTAGCGTGCAGGCAGGCCTGGATTCAATCAGCAGCACCACATAAACCAGGCGTGCCAGCACACATCTATGAGATCAGAAGTTCAAGGTCATCCTCAGCTACATAGCAAGTTTGAGGCCAACATGGGCTACATGAGACTCTGTCTCAAAAAGTAATTCACAACAATGAAGCCCAGGGTAAATGCAGCAAAAACCAGCCCAGGGCTTACACGTTATACTTTGCCCCCCTCTCTCGAGATGAGAAGGCTGAAGATAAGGAATATTAAATAATGCACTGAAGATCCCATACACAGAAAATGGCAGTGTTAGAATTTGAAGAAAAGCCAGATGGTGGTGGCACACCCCTTTAATCCCAACACGGGAGGCAGAGGCAGGTGGATCCCTGAGTTTGAGGCCAGGCTGGTCTACAGAGTGAGATCCAGGACAGCCAAGGCTACACAGAGAAAACAAAAACAAAGAATTTGAACATGTATATCTGCTTTCTGAAATTATGCCTTTACTAAGTAAGTAATGGTGTGTATATATCTTAAGTGTTACAATTGTCAAATTTTTTAATATTTTTGTCATTTAAAAAATGTTTAGCTGGGTGGTGGTGGCACACATCTTTAAGGCAGAGGCAGGCTGATCTCTGTAAGTTTGGGGACAGCCTGGTCCACAAAGAGAGTTCCAGAATAGCCAGGGCTATCCACAGAAAATCCCTGTCTTGAAAAAAACCAAAAGAAAAAATGTTTGTGTATGGGTGTTTTACACGTATGTGCATTTGTACACCTCCTGTGTGTCTGGGGCCCCCAGAGCTTGGAAAAGGGTATTTAGATCCCCTGGAACTGGAGTTACAGTTGGTAGTGAGCCACCATGTGGGTGGTAGGAATCAAACCTGGGTCTTCCGCAAGGGCAGCCAGTGCTCTTAGCCACCTAGTCCTCTCTCCAGCCCAGTATGATTACAATTATTAAAACTGGACCCGAGACATGGCTTAGACGTTAGGAGCTTTCAGTGAAAGTTACTATTCTTGAAGAGGATCCAGGCTCAGTTCCCAGCACCCACATGGTAGCTCATAACCATCCAGGGGAATCTAACACCTCTTTCTGGTCCCCTCAGGCTCCAGGCACATACATAATGCAAGCAAACACTCATACACATAAACTAAAAATAAGTCAGTTTCTTGTTATTAAAATTAAAAGTTTCTCTTGTAGTATACACATTTTGCCTTGTACTATTAAAATTATATAGCATAACATGTTAACATGATACCAGTTTTTTTTTTTAACACAGGGTCTCTCTGTGAAGGCTTGGCTGTCCTGGACTTGCTTTGTAGACCAGGCTGGCCTCGAACTCACAGCGATCTGCCTGCCTCTGCCTCCCGAGTGCTGGGACTAAAGGCGTGTGCCACCACACCTGGCGATACCAGTTTTTAATGTGCATAAAATTCATCTATAATCTAGTGCACAGTTGTGCAGCTGTGTGGAATGTAAACGCTAACTGTGTAGATGCTGACTGTGAAATAGCGTCCTCACACACAGTGTGTACACACTTTTGGTCACAGCTCCTCATAACCAGCAATGCAATTTCCCAAGAGCTCGGTAGGCTGCCAGCATCTGGCAGTTCTCTTTCACACATGACAAAAAATGGTCACACCTTCCTTCTCCCTCCAACCTGACACATGTATCTTAAGCAGCACAATTCTGCAAGGGGAAGAATGAAAACGAAGGCCCCAGCAGGCTCAAACGCTGCAGGGAACAGCTTGAGAGCAACAGGTTTTAAACGGTTTCATTTTTTAGTATCTTTAAAGTGGAAGTAAATAATCCCTGGTCTAGGGACACATGCTCAAATAACAGAACCCCATAAACCAGTGAGGTAGCAAGAAAAGGAAAATTCATATAGTGTTTCCACGCAGAATGGAGGTCCATAGTGTCTCAAGAAAGTGGCACATGAGGAAATAAAGAAGTGGGAGTCTTCTTCTTCTTCTTCTTTTTCTTCTTCTTCTTCTTCTTCTTCTTCTTCTTCTTCTTCTTCTTCTTCTTCTTCTTCTTTTTCTTCTTCCTTCTTCTTTTTTTTTCCTTTTCTTTCTTTTTGTTTGTTTCAAGGCAGGGTTTCTCTGTGTAACCTTGGCTGCCCGGGACTCACTTTGTAGACCAGGCTGGCCTTGAACTCACACAGACCCACCTGCCTCTGCCTCTTGAGTGCTGGGATTAAAGGCATGTGCCACCATAACTGGCTTTTCTCTACAATTTTGTCAGTTCTCGCAGTATTAATCTCTGAATCAGCTTGTCAGTTTCCACAATAACAGAAAGGCCAGCTGGGCTTAGGGATTTCATTCAGTTGTTTTCTGGTGGTCCTGAGAGTGGAAACCCTGCCCCACCCCCATCACCTTAGTACTCTTTTTTTTTTTTTTGGTTTTTCGAGACAGGGTTTCTCTGTGTAGTCTTGGCTGTCCTGGACTCGCTTTGTAGACCAGGCTGGCCTCGAACTCACAGGGATCCACCTGCCTCTGCCTCCCGAATGCTGGCATTAAAGGTGTGCGACACTATTGCCTGGCTGGGAAGGTACTTTTTTTGTTTGTTTATTGAAATAGCATCTCCCTGGGTGGTGGTGGCAGAGGCAGGCAGATCTCTGTGAGTTCGAGGCCAGCCTGGTCTACAAAGAGAGTTCCAGGACAGCCAGGGCTACACAGAGAAACCCTGTCTTGGGAGAAAAAAGAAAAAAGAAAGAAAGAATTGAAAAAGAAACAGCATCTCACTATCTAGCCCTGGCTAACTTAGAACTTCCTATGTCACACAGATTAACTTTGAATGTAAGACAATATTGCTGCCTATTTCCTGACCATAAGGAAACTGGCGTATACCACTGTGCTTGGTGTGTACCACTATGCCTAGCTAGATTCTGCCTTTAAAACAAACTAATGCATATGTCTCAGAGTGAGGAAGTGGCTCATATAGTGTAAGATCCTTAGGGTGAAAAGTGACACAGTAGAATAGTATTTGTGATAGTCCACATGGTACGCACAGTGTGATAACCATCAAGGCAGAACAAATGCCACAGACTGGGTAGCTTAAAACAAAATAAGTCAGGCCTGCATGGCTCAGGGGTTAAGAATGCTTGCTGTGCTTGCAGAAGACCACAGTTTGGTTCCTGCACCCACACATTAGGTGGCCCATAACCACCTGTGACTCTAGCGCCAAGGGATTCAACGCCCTCTTCTGGCACACACAGGCACCTACACTCACACGTGTATATACAGAGAGATACACATACATAGATGTAATTTCAAAAAATAAGTCTATTAAAAATATGTTATCGCCTTTAATCCCAGCACTCGGGAGGCAGAGGCAGGAGGATCACTGCGAGTTCGAGGCCAGCCTGGTCTACAAAGCGAGACCAGGATAGCCAAGGCTACACAGAGAAACCTTGTCTTAAAATATATATTTTATTTTATTTTAACACTAAGCACTGAATCCTCTGTCCTCTGTCCTCTGACAGAATGCAAAATCAGTGTCAGCAGGGCCATATGCTCCCTGTGTCAGCTGTCAGGTTGGCTCCTTTCGGGCTCCTCCTACATTCTGACATTGCATTCTGTTTCCTGACCAAGAGGAAACAGGTGCACATGGCATCATGTGTTCTGAGCTGTGATGGTATAATGATAAACGCATTGGATTAAAAGCCATCCCACTCCAGCATGACCTCATTTTATGACATCTACAGTGACCCCATTTCTAATAAGGTCCCCAAGGTTAGGACTTCAGCATTCTTGGGGGCAGGGGACACCCAACACAAGCCACAAATACATGTGCCTTTCCAGTTTTCACAAGTGTCATAACCAAGATTTTATTATTATTATTAATTATTAATTATTATTAATTTATTTATTTTGGATTTTCGAGACAGAGTTTCTCTGTGTAGCCTTGGCTGTCCTGGACTCCCTTTGTAGACCAGGCTGGCCTCGAACTCACAGCGATCCGCCTGCCTCTGCCTCCCGAGTGCTGGGTTAAAGGCCACCACGCCCAGCCCTTATTTTTTTTTTAAACCAAGTATCTTTTTATGTTGACCATTGTCTTTGCTTTATTTTCTGATCTCTTCTCTAGATTGAGGACATGTTTAATGAAATCAAGTTTAGCGAATATGTGGACACTGGGAAGCTGATCAACAAAATCAACTTACCGGATTTCCTCAAAGTGTATATTAACCACAGGCCGCCCTTTGGCAACACCATGGATGGCATCCAGGAGAGCTTTGACGTGCTCGGTTTCACCAATTCTGAAGGGAAGAAGGCTATTCGGAGAGAGGATTTCCTGAACTTGCTCCTCACTAAAGGTAAACTATGAGCCAGGACATCTGGCAGCACCCTCGTGCCATTCCCAGCAGAAAGAGCCCAGTTAGGGCAGGCAGAACGCCTGGGATCTCCATCTGTGATGATGAACAGTCATGTGACAGGGCTTCCACCTCAGGGTCATCTTGTCGTGTGCTGTGTATATGACAAGTGCCGGTTAACGAAAAGGCCCCTGACCTAGAAATGAGAAACGTGATCCACGGGGCAGCGAGACGAAACAGTGGGAAAAGGTGTTTGCCACAAAGCCCAGAGACCTGAGCTCAGCCCACCGGAATTCACATGGTGGAAGCAGTTGTACTCTGACCTCTAAGCCATGGCACATGCTCACTCCTTCTGCCCACAAAAATAAATAAATTCAAATGCAAGAAAAATATTTGAAGAAAAGCATGCCAAAAGCTCAGCTTCCGGTCCCAGCAGCATGCTTACTTGCTTTGTTTTGTTTTGTAGCCCAGACTGGTCCTCAGCTGTTGAGCTCTCCATCCTCCTGCCTCTGCCTCCCTCGGGCTGGAATTAGAGGTGTACACCACCACACCCAGCTTGGTGTGTGAAACCCGGGAAGTGTTTGCCTGTTTATCAGTCTCCTTGGAGAATAAGGTCAGGACAGGTTGGTGAAGCCAAGCCACACTGCAGTGGACGAGTATTCCCATCTGTGATGTATCTTGCGTATCTGACAGGTGTGAGGCTCTTTCATTGCAAGCTAGGATGGCTCTAGAAGAGGAAATAAGGTGCGAGCAGAGCCTTCATTGCCGTGCCTCTTTCTAGAAGCTCCAGCATCTTCTCCCTAGCTTTCTAACACCATATAAGGAAGCATCATGACAGAATAGGACTCTGTAGATCATCTTTCTGTCTAAAGAAATGGTAGATTACTTTTCTTTAAGCTCTCTGGCTATGGGCCAGTGAGATGGCTCATCGGGTAAATGTGCTTACCGCTAAGGCTGAGGACCAGAGTTTAGTCTCTAAGACGCACATAGTGGCAGGAGAGAACTCATAGAAGCTGTCCTCTGAATTCTTTCCAACATCCACCATGGCAGACACACACACACACACACACACACACGCGCGCACGCACACATACACACACACTAATAAACAAGCAAATAAATAAATGTGAGAGAAAAAAAATCTCCAACTAGATGTGGTGAAATATGACTGCAACCATAGCACTTGGGAAGTGGAAGAAAGAAGATGAAAACTTCCCAGTCTGGGCTCCAGATGATGCTTGCCTAGCAAGCTCAGAGGCCGGGGTTAGCCCTCCAGTACCGCACACCCCAGACCTGGTGGCCCAAATCTATATAATCCCAGCACTTGGGAGGTAGGGGCAAGAGGATCAGGAGTTCAAAGGTCATCCTCAGCCTTACAGTTGAATTTGAGGCCAGGCTGTGATACATGAGACCCAGCCTCAAAACAAACAAACAAAAGACCTTCTCCTGACTCTCTGCCCCAGACGTCAGCTGGAGCCCCAGAGTTAACCAGACCCCTTTTACACTCCAATGCCCAGGTGAGCACATGACAGAGGAGGAGATGAACGACTGTTTCTCGATGCTGTTTGGCCTGAATCCCGAGGGGTGGAAATCGGAGCCTGCAGCCACCACCAACCGAGGTACTTGGCCTGCCTTTGTCCGGGCTGGTAACCGCCAATTGCTAATTTGTTGTAGACTTAACTGCATTTATTTCTCCCAACTGATGCAAGCCGCTCTCCTTAGACCCTGCACACACCAGCGTCAGTCTGCTGGGAATCCCATGAATAAGTGATGACGGAGCAAGTGAGCCGTGGCCGTGGCTGCCAGAGGAGAGCGTTTGTTCCCACTCTGCCTGCCCTGTAGTGCTTTCTGACCTTGTCCCTTTCTTTATCCCACTGGGCCACTCTTTATCTCTCGAGCTTCAGCAGATGAGCACCAGCCATTCCTGGAGGGCATAGTGGGGCAGCCATGGACAACTGGGTAGGCGTACAAACTCAGCTCCGGGCCGCCAGAACTTTAACATTTCTTCTCTTTCTCTTCTTCCATTCTCTCTCTAGTGTTTGTTTTCCTCCCTCCCTCCCTCCCTCCCTCCCTCCCTTCCTTTTCTTTCTTCCTTTTTCTTTTTTTTTTCTGAGACAAAGTCTCACTATGTAGCCTTGGCTAGCCTGGGACTCACTATGCAGCCAACGCTGACTTCAAACTCACAGAGATTCACCTGCTGTCTCCTGAGTGCCAGGATTAAAGGAGTGTGCAACTATACCTGGCATTAGGTTTTTTTTTTGTTTGTTTGGTTGGTTTTTTGCATTGAGATTGTCTTTTTATGTAGCCTGGGCTGGCCTTGGTCCCCTGGTCCCCTGGTCTTCCTGCCTTCACCTCCCAAGTGCTGGGATTACAGGTGTATGTTACCATATCTGGCTTCAAGTTCTTTTCTTAAAAGTTTGCCCTAGCCAGGCGTAGTGGCGCACGCCTTTAATCCCAGCACTCGGGAGGCAGAGGTAGGTAGATTGTTGTGAGTTCGAGGCCAGCCTGGTCTACAAAGTGAGTCTAGGACAGCCAAGGCTACACAGAGAAACCCTGCCTCAAAAAAAAAAGTTTTTCTTTATGTCTTTCTATTCTCTCTCTCTCTCTCTCTCTCTCTCTCTCTCTGTCTCTCTCTCTCTGTCTCTCTCTCTCTCTCTTTCTCTCTCTCTCTCTGTGTGTGTGTGTCTTTTTCTGTCTCTCTCTCTCTGTCTCTCTGTCTCTCTCTCTCTGTCTCTCTCTGTGTGTCTTTCTCTGTCTCTGTCTCTGTCTCTGTCTCTGTCTCTCTCTCTCTCTCTCTCTCTCTCTCTCTGTGTGTGTGTGTGTGTGTGTGTGTGTGTGTGTGTGTGTGGTCAATTCTCTCCTTCTACCATGTAGGTCCTAATGATAGAACTCAGGTCTTCTGACTAAGTGACAAATGATTTCACCCACTGAGCCATTTCACCCACCCCTCTAGTTCCTTTATCTTTCTTGCATGTGTACGCGTGTATGGTGTGCATGCGTGTGCTCTGGAATAGGTACACATGCATATGTGCCTGTATGTGAGCATCGAGGCCAGAAGTGAGCACCATGTGCCCTCCTTGACCATTTTCTACCTCATTCACGAAGGCGGGGTCTCACCACATCTGCAGCTTTTCAGTTCTGGCAAGTCCACTCAGCTAGCTCCAAGAGGCCCTGTCTGCCTGGCAGGTTCTGGCTAGAAGGGGCCTCCCCATTGCTGGGTTTTTATGTGGGTTCCGGGCATTTGAACTTTGTCCTCCGAGACATTTCCATCAGCTTCAAGTCTCCGAGGTCATACTAGCCTTGGGTGTTGCTGGCTGGGAAAGAGTTTTCCTCACATGATTGAAGCCCTGGATCTTGTCCCCGGCACCAAACGAACAAAAGCTCCTCTTCCTCTTCTTGCTGTACCCCAAGAACGCCGCGCCTCATCTTAGCCGGCTGTCACGAACAGATGTTACCGTTGTGAGCTTAGCTCAGGAGGAGCCAATTCAGACAGCTCTTTCAGGCTTGCTTGGGCTGGAAATAAAAATCTCTTCCAACAAGCCCAGGATAGCTTGTGGTCAGGACGCCACAGTTCCTGAGACTATGGAAGCAAAGATTCCTGGCCTGTCTCCCTGCCACCTCTTCCTTTTATTATGTGGCCAGGTTTGTTAGGACCTTGGTTAACAGGACTCTACTCCATAATGCACTAATTTGGATCGTCAAGGGGTGACGCTTAGCACCAAGTACGGCTGCCTACCCCCCTTTCTTTTCTTAAAAGGATTTGGTTTTATGCATATGGGTGTTTTGCCTGTGTGTATGTCTGTGTACCATGTGCATGCCTGGTGCCAGGGAAGTCAGAAGACAGCACCGATCCCCTGGAACTGGAGTTACAGATGGTTGTGAGCCACCATGCGGGTGCTGAGAATACTACCCAGGTGCTTAACTGCTGAGCCATCTCTCCCGCCCACCTCCCACTTCTGTTTGGTGCCATTCCCTTGGGGTTTTTGAGACCTCCTTCTTATTAGGAGTCTTATCACTGGAAAGGCATTTGGTTTTCTTTTCTTGTCTGTCTAGATCAAAAAATCTGCCTCGAAAAAATACTTCCAGACGAAATCACTGCAGAAATATTCACGACAGAAATTCTTGGCTTAACCCTTTCCGACAGTCCTGAGCAGTTTGACCAGTGACGTCATGGAGAGTGTTGGCAGCACAAAGGACTTCGTGTGTGTGCCTGCACACCTGTGTGTGCGTTTTTCCCAAGAGGTGTTCCTTTTCCTGTACATGCCCAACCCCACCCTACTCCTCAGAGCATTTAGACATTAAAAGCAAATTTCTCTTAGGCAATGGAATTCACAAAGTTGGACATTGCACTGTCTGTGAAAGAAAAGAGTGTGGGTGGAGGCGAGAACAGGCCTGGCAGCCTGAAGGGGCCTCAGCCAGTGGCAGGCCTTCCCCATGACGTGTGTGCTCCATGGAAGGCAGAGTCAGCCACTCAGGCCCACCCCCTGGAGTGCTGCCTGTACTGTTGGCCCCTGCGACTGGGAGGAGGTGTCCGGGCCCCCTGGGAGTGCCAGACTATTTTCTTTCTCAGCCAAACACCCAGGCAGTAGTGCGTGGCCGTGACAAGGAGCATCACCGGTCATGCTTAACCCTGGTGGCAACTGCCAAAGAAAATGCAGAAGCAACCTGGGTCCCACAGTCTGCACGTGGGCCGGAAGCCACCCAGCCCTGCCCCTTCACGACGCAAATGACAAGGGCTGCTTCACCACCTGACCCTCTGCTAGGCTGCAGTGCACACATGCAGTAGGCGAGAAACAGGGACATTAGGGGACATCTCTACATTCACAGTGATGTTTTGTTCCTGCACTGTGGCATAACAAGTGAAAGCTATGGTCTGCGTTTAGAGTTTTGTCTTCAGTTCTGAGGTCTCTTGCCAGCGAGTGTCCCCAGTGGTACCACTCATCACACGAGGTCCAGTGTACCTGCCCACCCCCACCAGGGCCTTCTCAGACAACAGCATTAATGAAGTATTTCTTTTGGGTGGGGTAGGGATTAAACATTTCTTAAGGTTCTTTCTTTCCTTCTTATTTTATGTGCACTAGTGTTTTGCCTGCATATATGTCTGTTTAAGGGTGTCAGATCCCCCAGAATTAGACCTACAGACAGTTGTGAGCTGCCATGTGGGTGCTGGGAACTGAACCTGGGTCTTCTGGAAGAATAGTCAGTGCTCTTAACCACTGAGCCATCTCTCCAATCCCAAGAAAAACACTTCTGATCCTTTCCCTTGTGTAGTGGTAGGGAAACAGCACTGCGTATATGCACATGCACCAAGCCCTCCTCATGGGTGTGCATTTGCAAGTTTGGCACAGTGACAGTCTCTGGAGCCGGCTGGAGTAAGGAACAGAACCATCCATCCCAGGCTGTGTCACCACGACCGCGGGGCAGGCAGCAGGAGCACCCGCTCATCCAAGCGTGTTCCTGGGGCTTGGCAACCAGGTTCACACTTTGTTCTTTAAAAAAAAAAAATCAGGGAAAAGAAACACAAGCTTTATGAATTGATTTTGCAGTTGCTAAGGTGAAATATTACCAAGTTAGCTAAAAAGTTCATAGGGATATTTTAGGGAACAGGGAACAACAAAACTGAAATTGGACGCAGCCTGGACATTGGGCAGCGGTTTCCTTTATCAAGCCTGGCTCCTTTTAATTTTGCAATTCCTTACTACATATATTGCAGTGGTTGTCATAAGCAAAATTGTCAGTGCCACCTGAACCCACCAGGGCTGGTGTCACCATCAGAGGCATCTTGGGTGATCTCTCCACGCTCGTCCAGCCAGAGAGTAGGAAGGCCAAGGTCCTAGTCACAGACCTTCCTCCAGGGAGCCCCAAATAGCCAGGAACAGCAGGACTGAGTGTGATGTCCCACCCCTCCTGTCGCAGCCTGGCCAAGGAGCCCTTCTCCTTCTACCTGGGGACACTTCCAGCACGTGATTTGATTTTGTTGTCTCTTCACATATTTGATCAAGGTAGAGTCAGTCAGCATCTCAGGGCACTTGAGAGGCGAGGACAGGACAGCACCAGCACCCTGGTCCAGTGGTCCTAGAGATTGGGACAGTGCTGAATGGCTTGGACTCTTCTGCATGGGGAGGCCAAAGTTGTGACTGCAGAAAGCCGTGGCAAAGGGCAAAAGACCATGTCACAGAGCTTGCGCACTGAGTTCAAAGGACAAATTCCTAAGTACCAAAAACCTTACTGGAATATTCTTTTGAAAAAATGAGCCGAGTGGTGGTGGCGCACGCCTTTAATCCCAGCACTTGGGAGGCAGAAGCAGGCGGATCTCTGTGAGTTCGAGGCCAGCCTGGTCTACAAAGCAAGTCCAGGATAGCCAAGGCAACACAGAGAAACCCTGTCTTGAAAAACCAAAAAGAAGAAGAAGAAGAAGAAGAAGAAGAAGAAGAAGAAGAAGAAGAA
>OU015754.1:26059285-26119619 GCA_907169655.1 Acomys percivali | reverse complement strand
TTCTTCTTCTTCTTCTTCTTCTTCTTCTTCTTCTTCTTCTTCTTCTTCTTCTTCTTCTTCTTCTTCTTCTTCTTCTTCTTTTTAGCTTTATTTATTTATGTATATAAGCACTCTAGTGCATGTCTGCCTGCATGACAGGAGAGAGCATCAGACAGAAGAGGGCATCAGATCTCATTATAGATGGTTGTGAGTCACCATGTGGTTGCTGAGAATTGAACTCGGGACCTTTGGATGAGCGGCCAGTGCTCTTAACCGCTGAGCCATCTCTCCAGCCCCGTTCCTTGTTTTCTTATAGAACCCAGGACAGCAGCTCAGGGATGACACCCCGTATAGTGGCTGGGCCCTCCCCCACCAATCACTAATTAAGAAAATGCTCTACAGGGTTGCATAGAGTCCAATCTTATGGGGACATTTTCTCAGTTGGGGGGTTCCCTCCTCTCAAATGACTCTAGCCTGTGTCAAGTTGACATAAAATCATGCAGCATGCCTCATTTACCCACAGTGACCATTCTGGGTCCCCAGTCCCTGGCACCTAATCAAGGAACCTTGTTTCTCGCCAACGTGGCTTCCTAAAAACACAATGGGATTTTGCTTCTGGTTAATGAGCAAAGAAAGACCTCGGATCCCACTGAGTGTAGTGGCGCAGGTCTTTAATTCTAGCCCTCCAGAGATGGAGGCAGATGGACCTATAGTTGGAGGGCGATCTGGGCTACACAAGACCCCGTCTCAACAAGTAAAAACAAGGGGCCTGGAGAGATGGCTCAGAGGCTAAGAGCACTGACTGCTCCTCCAGTGGTCCTGAGTTCAATTCCCAGCAACCACATAGTGCCTCACAACCGTCTATAATGTGATCTGATGCTCTCTCCTGGCCTACAGGTGTACATGCAGAACAGGGATACTGTATACATAATAATAAATAAATAAATCTTTTTTTTTTTTTTAAGTTTTAAAAAGTGAAAACAAAAAACTTAGAACAACAAAACAAAGCCAGGGTTGAGGGTGCGGTTCCGTTGGCAGCGCTCACCTGGCATGCACAAAGCTGTGGGCCCTGTCCCTGCACTGGGTAAGGCGGGTGTTGGGGGTCCAGGTCCGTACTGCCCGCAGTGGAGAGGAAAGAGAGCAGAGGCGGATGGCAAGTGCAAGGTCGTCATCCCATAAGTCCCAAGTTCGAGCCTAGAATTCATGAGTCAGAATTGTTTTCCCTTTCAGGGTAAGATATAGGATATGGCCTGGTTTCCTGGCATCCCGAAGCAGCCGTCTCTGACCTCCCTTTCCCAGGAACTCCCTCCCTCTCTGTGTCCTCTTGAGTTAGTAATGTAACCACTAGCCCTCTGGTTGGTTCTAACCTGTAGAATTCGGTGGCAGTGCCTGCTTCGCGAAGTCCTTGTGGGGATTAGATGAGACAGTCTCTGGAGAGCCTTGGCGTGCTAACAGCTACGTTATGAAGCCGTCACAACGTGCCATGCATCTGACGACAAGGCCCATTTCACAGATGAAGAACTAAGGCTGGGGGGGAGGAGTCAAGTCGCCCCATTAGCAGCCGATAACTTCCAGTGCTAGAGTTGACATGTGAGAGCCTTTGCGGGCAGAATCTAGACTTGCTGCCCGGACTGATGCGGAGAGAGCTGGCCCCTGGACATAAGCAACAGATCCGTCTCCCGTCGTTTGCATTTTAGCTCATGAGCAACCAAGACCAAGGCAGGGGTGACCAAGCATGAAGGTTTGGGAACAAATGTGGGCCTGGCCAGAGGGTTCCAGAAGGCTGGGGAAGGGGCCCAGCAGGAGCTGTGGAGGTCAGCAGAGCTGGAGTCTATAGTCCACAACTCTCAGCAGTGTCCGCTGTGGATGGCAGTTCCCAGGCCGGGCCCCAGCGTCTGCCTCGTCAGACATTAATGCTGCTCATTGTCATTTGTTAACAGAAATTTCACCACATGTGCATTTGGGTCTCGACCTAGGAGAACCCAGACCTTTTTTTTTTTTAAGGCAAATGAGTAGAATGCAGGGTTTTCAAATCAGGAATTTCCAGGAGACTGCTCTTATGTAACTAGTGGTCTAGAGTACTGTCAAATGAGGTCAGCCGGGCTGTGTGACTGCCTGCCTGGTGTGCTCAACCAGGGGCTGAGAGTTGGTCCAAGTCCCGATAGGAGGCGCATGCCTGTAATCAGAGCACTGGGGAGATGGAGGATGGTCAGGAGTTCAAGGTCATCCTCGGTGCTGTAATGAGTTTGAGGCCAACATGAGCTACATGAGACTCTGTCTTAAAAGAAGCAAACAAACAGCGGGGCACGGTGGCTCACACCTGTGTTCCCAGCGCTCAGGGAGCAGAGTTCAAGGCTAGCCTGGTCTACAAAGTGAGTCCAAGATAGCCAAGGCTACACAGAGAAACCGTGTCTTGAAAAGCCAAAAAATAACAACAACAACAAAAAAAACCCAAAGCCAACCAAATAAAGCAAAACATATGCACACACACCCCAAAACAAAACCAAAGAAACAACAGAGAGATCTAAGGGATCAGTTCCCCGACTTGTTAAAAATTTTGGCGGCAATACCAGGTAGATAGGTGCCCCTCAGTAAGTTGTTGGTCAAATGCAGTGTCCGATCATGATAGGCCCCCTGTAGTCCCCAGGTACTAGGAGGCCAAAGCCAGAGGATTGCTGGAGACCATGAATTTGGGGCTAGCTTGGGCCACATAGCAAGACCTAATTTTCAAAACAGTAGGGTAACTATAAATGCTCTTCCTCCGTGCACGACACATAGTAGGTACGCAGAGCTCTTGGACTGCCTCTGCCCTCCTCATTTTCACAAGGTCCCACAACAGTCTCAGCATGAAGTCCTGGCTGGCCTGAACTCACTATGTAGAGCAGGATGGACCTCCAGGCTCTCCTGAGTGCTAGGACCGTGAGCATGAGCTGCCGTGTGTCTGAAGCTCACCACTCAGGTGACTTTGGTCTAAAAGGATGGGTGCTTACCTGGCAGAAGAAAGAAAGACCATGATCCTGAAGGTGGTTTCCAAGGGCGAAGTTCCTCTACTGCACTCAGGACTCAGGGGTGTTCAGATTCACGTATCAACCCCTCAAATGTGAGGAACTCCGCGGTATAACTTGCGGTCGTTTAGGGGTTGTGTTTGTGCTTCCTCCTATAAAGATAAAATGGTTGTACCCAGGAAGGGGGTTCTAGACCAAGGAGAGGTGTTCCCTGGACCCCAGATCTGTCTCCAACGTAGCCATCCGTGCCACTGCCCCACTGCCTCTCAGCTCTTCCTCCGGCTCATTGTAGACATGCGATGAGCCCCATCCACACCTCCCTTCAGTTTTTATCCACACTAGGCCATATTTGCCACATGTTTTTTAACGTATTGTTTGAGATTGACGTGTAATTTGCATAAAACACACATCTCTTGGGTGTGAGGTCGATGGCGCCCTGTCACTTGTCTGCAGCTTGAGCTACAGTGCATCCATGCCCCCCCCTCCCCAGGTACTAGGAGGCCAAAGCCAGAGGATTGCTGGAGACCGTGAGTTTGGGGCTAGCCTGGGCCACATAGCAAGACCTAATTTTCAAAACATGTGGCACTCTCCTGAGTGCCATTATAATTCCTTAATAACTTTAAGAGCCCAGACCATACGCAAATTCTCCAATTAGTCCAAAATGTGTTATAGTTGGCACTTAATAACAAACTCAATCCAAATAATTCACACATATTTACTGGTTATGGCTCTTACATTTTCTTTCCTTCTTTCTTTCTTTTCTTTTTCTTTCTTTTTTTTTTTTTTTGTCATCATGAGGATGGAACCTGTGGCCTTGTGAAATGTTTTTCCATGAGCCGCGTCTGTTTTTTGGTTTTTCGAGACAGGGTTTCTCTGTGTAGCCCTGGCTGTCCTGGACTCACTTTGTAAACTAGGCTGGCCTCAAACTCACAGAGATAGATCTGCCTGCCTCTGCCTCCCCAAGTGCTGGGATTACAAGAGTTCACCAAAATGCCCAGCTCATCCCCTTTTTTTCCAAATAAATTTACTTTTCCTCTTTCTTAACTTATTTATTTTTATTTTATGTGCATTGGTATTTTGCCTGTATGTGTCTGTGTGTTGGTGTTGGATCTCCTGGAACTGGAGTTACAGACAGTTGTGAGCTGTCACATGGTTGCTGGGAATTGAACCCAGGTCCTCTGGAAGAGCAGCCAGTGCTCTTAACCCTAGAGCCATCTTTCCAGGCCCCTAGTCCTTAAAAAAAAAAAAAAAAAAAAAAAAAAAATATTCCTGGGCCAGGGAAATGGCTCAGTGGATAACACACTTTGGGGAAAAGCCTGTAGACCCATGGTTGGATTCCTGGAGAATTTATAAATGACAGACTGTTCTCTGCCCTCCACATAAGTGTGTGCCCTTGCACATAAAGTGTATACACTCCAAAATAAATAAGTACGTAAATGTGTTTTGTTTGTTTGTTCTTGAGACAGAATCAAACTAGGCAGGCAGCCTTGGCTTCCCTGGAACTCACAAGAGATCCATCTGCCTTTGCCTTCTGCCTCTTGAGTCCTGGGCTTAAATGCGTTGCCATCATGCCTGGTCAAAAGCGATGGTCTTTAAAGATATTGGTGAGCGTAGGGTCGGGGCTGGGGAGATGGCTCAGTGGTTAAGAGTACTTGATGTTCTAGAGGACCCTGGTTCAATTCCCAGCACATGTCAAGTGGTTTATAACTGTAAGTCCAGCTCCTAGGGATCGAAAGCCTCCAATGGGCACCTCCACTCATAAGCACATACATCTTCACATGCACACACACACTCTTACCACATAAGTAAAATTATTCTTTTAAGATTCCCCACTGCGCGTGGTGGCACACGCCTTTAATCCCAGCACTTGGGAGGCAGAGGCAGGTAGATCACTGAGAGTTCGAGGCCAGCCTGGTCTACAAGGTGAGTCCAGGACAGCCAAGGCTACACAGAGAAACCCCATCTCGAAAAAAACCAAAAAGAAAAAAAAGAAAAAACTGATTCCCAGGGTTAGAGAGAGAGGCCAGTGGCTGAAAGCACTTCTGTAGAGGGCCTGGTTGTGTTTCCAGCACTACATAGTCACCTGCAAGCTCCAGTCTCAGGGAACCTTCCTGCCCTCCACTGGCCCCCATGTGTACATGGGACACACAGTGCATGCAGGCGCGCGCGCGCGCACACACACACACACACACACACGTAGTAAATCAATTACTCTTAAAAATAATTTCTGTGCTCTTGCTACCTCATCTCTTCGTTCATTCATTTACTTTTTCACTCATTCATTATAGACAGATTCTCTGCTTATTTCTGGTGCTCTTGCTACCTCGTCTCTCCCATTCACTCAGCCATTTATTCATTTATTTGTAGACTGGTTCTCTCTAGTCCTAGCTGGCCTGGAACCCACAGAGATCTACCTGCCTCCGCCTACCCAGTGCTGGGATTAAAGGTGTGCGCCATCCCACCGGCTCTGCCTTTTATTTTGGATCAACATGAAGCCAGTCTGGGCCTTAAGGAAATGGGGTGGAATGTTGTAGCATTATTTCATGCAGAAATAGGTCTCATGTGACCCAAAAAGGTTTTTTTTGTTGTTGCTTTTTTACTAATTCTTTGAGGATTTCGTTCATATATGTATACAATGTATTTTAATCACATTCACCCCCTAAGACCTCCCAGATCCACTCCCATCACCCCTCCCCCCCAATCTGTCTTCCCCACTCCCATTTAAAAAATATATTATTTTGTCTGGGAATAGTGGCACACACCTTTAATCCTAGCATTTGGGGGGGGGGGGTAGATGGCATTAGAGGCAGGTGGATCTCTGAGTTTGAGGCCGGCCTGGTCTACAGAGCAAGTTTCAGACCAGCTATGGCTACATAGTGAAACCATGTTTACCAAAAAAGATTTGTTTCCTTTTTTTTTTTGGTTTTTCGAGACAGGGTCTCTCTGTGTAGCCTTGACTGTCCTGGACTCACTTTGTAGTCCAGGTTGGCCTCGAACTCACAGCGATCCGCCTGCCTCTGCCTCTGGAGTGCTGGGATTAAAGGCGTGCACCACCACGCCCGGCTGATTTATTTACTTTTATTTCATGTTTGTCACATTTACGGAGGCCAGTAGAGGGTCAGATCCCCTGGAACAGGACTTGTGGGTGTTTATGAGCCACCATGTGGACGCTGGGAGCCAAATCTGCATCTTCTATAAGAAAAGCAAGTGTTCGCAGCTGAGCCAGCTCTCTAGGTTCCTGCGTGTCCTTTTTAAATTTTTGTGTCGTTTTCTTTTTCCAGACAGGTAGGGATCTCCTTAGGTAGCTAGGGCCTGTGGGGAAAGTTATTGAGAGGAAGCAATCAGTAATCAGGCTAGCTCACAGGATATAAGACCAAAGGCACTGAGGCATAGGAAAGCTGCCCCACGGCCCGCCCGCCCCCGCCACTGCCGCCCCCCACCCCCACCCTCCCCTGCTGCCACCCAGAGAGCTCACACTCACTTCTCCTCAGCAGTTACAGGATGTCAACCTGTGCTCTGTTCCTGTGCAGATGATAACAGCAACCAGAGCTCCATAGCAGACGCCTCCCCCATCAAACAGGAGAACAGCAGCAACTCCAGCCCCGCCCCAGAGCCCAACGCACCTGTGGCTGGTGATGGCGCCGAAGCCAAGGCTGACGAGGCGCAGGCCGAAGGAAAGGAGCACCCTGGAACTGAAGGTACTTACCACTCAGAGACAGGGCATGGGGGGCCGCTCAGCCAGACAAGCCACAGGGGTTTAAAAACAGCCTTGCCATGTGCCAAGCCGAGACATGATGTAGAAAAAAAATAAGGTCTGGTTTAGAGCCATTTAAAAAAAAGAGATTGGGAGGGGGGGCCAGGGAGGGCTGGAGAGATGGCTCAGCGGTTAAGAGCACTGACTACTCTTCCAGAGGTCCTAAGTTCAATTCCCAGCAACCACATGGTGGCTCACAACCACCTATAATGTGATCTGGTACATACTGTATACATAATAAATAAATCTTAAAGAGAGAGATGGGGGGGCGGGGAGGAGGGGGATCAGACAATTGGGAGAGGTTCGTTCCCTAACACCACATAAACTGAGCATGTGGTGCAAGCCTGTGAGCCTAACACTTGGAGGGTAGAGGCAGGAGGGTCAGGAGTTCAGGGTCAGCCTAAGTTTGCCTGAGATCATATTTTTAAAAAATTAGTCCGGTGTGGTAGTGCACGGGGGGAAAAAATATCAGCCCACACCTTTGATCCCAGCACTGGGGGCAGGCAGGCAGATCTCTGAGTTCAAGGCCAGTCTAGTCTACAGATCGAGTTCCAGGATAGCCAGGGCTACACAGAGAAACACTGTGCTGAAAATTTAAGAAAAAGAAAAAAGGATTTATTAGCCAGGTGGTGGCCAAGGATGATTTCTTTCTGGTCCTCCTGCCTCCATGCCTTTAATCCCAGCAGAGGCAGGCGGAGCTCTGAGTTTGAGGACAGCCAGGGCTACAGAGTGAGTAGCCAGGGGTACACAGAGAAACCCTGTCTTGAAAAAACAAAATCAAAAAAACCAATCACTAGAATTAGGAAAGGGAGTAAAAGTCTTGTGGAATTATGAAGATGGTTAAGAAAGGCTTCCTTAGCAGCTAGGTGTGTTGGCACATGGCTATAATCCCTGCACTCCGGGAGGCAGAGGCAAAGTGACTTCTGTGAGTTCGAGGCCAGCCTGGTCTACAAAGTGAGTCCAGGGCAGCCAAAGCTACACAGAGAAACCCTGCCTTGAAAAAAAAAAAAAAAACGAAAGAAAGAACGGAAAAAAAGAAAGAAAGGCTTCCTTGTGGTGATGATGTAAAACAGGCAAACAAGTCAGAGAGTGCCGGGCGGCGGTGGCGCACGCCTTTAATCCCAGCGCTCGGGAGGCAGAGGCGGGCGGGTCGCTGTGAGTTCGAGGCCGGCCTGGTCTACAAAAAAGCGAGGCCAGGACAGCCAAGGCTAACACAGAGAAACCCTGTCTCGGGAAAACAAAAACAAAAACAAGTCAGAGAGCTCTCTGGGAGGAGAACGTTGTTGGCAGAAGAGCGGGAGGTTCCAAGGCAGAGGCAAAGTCAGTGAGGCTAGAGAAATGAAGGACCTGGAAAAGTCACCTAGGGTCAGAGAAGGGCGCTGGCTTCAAGTGCGGTGGGCTCGTAAGGCCACAGTGCCCTGCCTCTCTGTGGGCAGTGAGGCGAGGCGCGGGTTGACATGATCCGGAAAACTGAGAAGAGATGATGTAACGCTTAAAGTGGAGGTAGCCAAGCCATGACCCTGCCATTGTCCATATGGGGAAGGGTGGCAGTGAGGCCAGTGTAGGAGCAGAAGGTGCGTCACAGGCCTGGCAACTGCTTGTGGTGACAGAAGCTGTAATTCCAGAGGATGGTTACAAGGTGACCAGTTACAAAGTATGAGGCCCTGCCTGAGCTACAGAACAATTCTGGGGCCAACATAGAACAAATCAAAGAAATTCGGAGAGATGGTTCAGCAGTCAAGGTCATTGGTTGCTCTTACAGAGGACCCAGGTTTGATTCCCAGCAACCCGCAACCGTCTGTGACTCCAGTTCTAGGGGCTAAGATCCGGTGGGCTCTTTTGGCCTCCAAGGGCACAGTGTCTATGTGGTGCACTTACTATGTGGTGAAACTACTCATACACATAAAATAAAAGTAAACAGATAGGTAAAAAGCTAAAGATGTATTTCAGTGGTAGAACTCTTGCCAGATCCGCAAAGGACCCTAGTACTCTGTACATTGGGTGTGGTGGTGGTACATACCTGCCATCCTAACACTTGGAAGATGGAGGCAGGTTAACCTTGAACTCAGTATGTGGCCAAGGATGACTGCTTTCTGGTCCTCCTGCCTCCATCTTCTTGGAAGAAGAGATTTACTTATTTATTTACTCATTCGCCTGGCTTTCCGCTTGACTCATTCATGTTGATGTCTGGCCCCTGGGCTAGGGGACTTTTGAGGTCATGGTCATAGTAAAGAAAGGGAGTCTGGGGGCTGGAGAGATGGCTCAGAGGTTAAGAGCGCTGGCTGCTCTTCCAAAGGTACTGAGTTCAATTCCCAGCAACCACATGGTGGCTCACAACCATCTACAATGAGATCTGGTGCCCTCTTCTGGCATGTAGGCACACATGCGGGCAGAATACTGTATAAATAATAAATAAATCTTAAAAAAAAAAAAAAAGAAAGAAAAAAGAAAGGGAGTCTGGAAGCCTCAGGAAAGCTTCTTGGCAGTGATGCCATCTGAGCCAGGCTTAAAGGGTGAGCTGGTACGGGAGGCTAGCTATTCCAGTCAAAGGGATCAAGTCCCAAAGTGGTGTAACACGAGTGAACTGTGGAACATGGGTGTGACTTCCTGGCCACGGAGTGGTACAGGTAGTGCGGAGCAGAGGCTGGAAGCTGGAATTTAGAAGGTCTACCTGACTGACCGGTAGGGAGAGCTGGAGATTGTGCAGTCCAGGCTTCAGCTAGAGGGCCGGGCAGGATGGCCCGAGAACAGGTAAAGAGATCAGCTAGGCTCAAGGGTCTCAGATTTAGTGTGGCCACCACAGTGTGGCATTGAGCATATGAGGGAGTACCCACGTGTGAGGTTGGCCCTTGGGTAGGGAAGAAGTGGACGTGAAGGTCAGTCGGCAGAGGGCCTCAGTTAGGCTTTTATTGCTGTGATAAAACACCATGACTAAAAACAACTTGGGAAGAAGAGGTTTATTTCAGCTGTCGATTCCGCATCACAGTCCATCATCACAGGAAGCCAGGGAAGGAACCCACAGAGGCCATGGAGGAGTTCTGCTTACTCGCTTGCACTTCAGGCCTTCCTCAGCCTGCTTTCCTTTCTTTTCTTTCTTTAAGATTTATTTATTTATTTAGTTAGTATACAGTGCTCTGCCTGCATGTGGTTGCCGGGAATTGAACTCAGGACCTCTGGAGGAGCAGTCAGTGCCCTTAACCTCTGAGCCATCTCTCCAGCCCCTCTGCCTCCTTTCTTACAGCACCCAGAACCACCTGCCCAGAGGTGGCACTGTGCCCTACATCTTGTCTACAGGCCATTCTGGTGGGGACACCAGCAGTGCCAAGTGGTGGTGGTGCACGCCTTTAATCCTGGCACTTGGGAGGCAGAGGCAGGCGGATCTCTGTGAATCTGAGGGCAGCCTGGTCTACAGAGGGAGTTCCAGGACAGCCAAGGTGTGGCCTTACAGTCAGGGCACACCCACTAGGTGTTGGAGCTTTTTGCCAGTTAGATGATACTTTAGGCAGAAAGTGGAGGGATGGGCCGTGGTTCACTAGGGAGTGGCCTTGGATGGGCAACATTGACTCTCCTGCACCTACTGGTCTTCTTGTTTCTAAAATGTCACAGATAACAGTGGCTTCCCTTGTCAGATTGTAGCATGGGGTAAAGGGACTGGGGTAGAGGAGGGAGCTGGAACGCAGTGGAGAGCCCCCTCACGCCTGCCTCCTCCATTGGGAGAGTTGTTCTGAGGTTACCGGGGCAAGCAAGAGTGGTCAAGTCTGGGGCCACCTCGGCTTCTTTCCTATCCTGCCATCCAGTTATGGTCTTTCTGCACACGGATTTGAACCTGGGTCCTCTTTCCCCTAACAGGCCAGTTACGGCTCAGCTCTAAGAGTCATATTTACAGTGATAGTTCTGTAACTGCTGCCTTTTATACCCCCGCACCCCAACTGCACCAAAAGCTTTATAGGCCCAGGTGGGGAATCATATCAGGGTCCTCTTCCAGTCATCCCATACCATTGGGCTTGTACCCACCTGCCCCAGCTCCCCACAGGAAGAGCACAAGCACAGGACCCGTGTGTCCTCCCCACAGGTGGGTAACCTGGGACAGGGTGGGTTGGCCACCAGCTGTTGACCTTGCTTTGAACTTGTTTACCGCTGAGTGAGCTCAGGGAATGACGTAACGTCCAAGCTCCCTGGACTAAATTTAGGCCCCGGGAAAATAATTTCCCCTGGGTGTGTTCCAGAAGCACCAGGACGCTCAGAGAACAGCCTGCTGTCCTGGGAGCCCTGGCATGCCGCAGGCTGCACCACTGGCTCCCTCTGAGCCCGCAGGCCTGGCTCTCAAGGAAGCCTCGAGCCTGGGCATGCCTCTGCCAGCAAACGAGCAGCTTGGATCTCCAAATCTCGGGTGACTGGCTACCTCCTCCCCCTCCATCTGCAGAGCCCAGTGTATGCAGAAAGCACAGAAAACAGACTGTGGCCACAGAGACCACAGAGACACCGATAAGACAGACTTTAGGTCAGTTAAAAAATGTGTCTTGTTAAAGCAAACAAATGATTATGGAATAGAATACAAAATTAATGTGGATTTTTTTCTCCCTTTGAAAAAAAATTTTTTTTCCTTCTCTCCAAGCAGGCTGGTCTTGAACTCCTGAGCATCACTTCCCAAGTGCTGAGATTACATAATATGCATGTCCGTGTCCAACTTTTTGTTTTCTCTTTTTCTCTCCCCCTGCCCCCCCTTTTTTTTCTTTTTTCTTTTTCTTTCTTTCTTTCTTTTTTTTTTTTTTTTTGTAGATAGGGACTTACTATGTAGCCCAGCTGGCCTGGAACTCACAGAGATTCTCCTGGCTCAGCCTCTTGCATGTTGGGATTAAAAGTATGCCACCAGGCTTGGCCCTTTAACTTTTCCCATTTTAAAACAATTTTATGCATATAAGTGTTTTTTGACTATGGGTATGTATGCACACGTGTGTGTGCCTGGTGCCCTGAAAGATCAGAAGACAGTGTTAGATTCCCTGGAACTGACATTCCCGATGGTTGTAAGCCACCGTGTGGGTGCTGGGAACCAAACCACGCCCAACTGAACTAAACCATTTCTAAGTGAAAAACAATTCACTGGCATCTAGAATATTCTATCACCTCTGTCAAGTCCATAACATTTTCCTCAGTACACAGAGAAACTGCATAATCCTTCTCTGTGCCTTATTCCGCCATTCCGGTGCCTGCCTGTGTGCGTGCGTGCGTGCGTGCGTGCGTGCGTGCGTGCGTGCCTGTGTGCATTTTGACCTGTTGTGGGCATTTCACATAAAGAACAAAGTGTCCCTTGCTTTCCACCCTGTTGAGACAAGGTCTTTCTTGTTTCTTCCACTGCTGTGCTGTAAAATTCAGGCCAGCTGGCCCTTGAGCTTCTGAGCCAGTCTCCTGTCTCCACACCCCCATCTCGCTGCAGCCACAGGAGTGCTAGGATTACAGATGTGTGCCACCCAATCCTGATTTTTACGCTGGTTCTAGGGAACAAATCTGGGTTTTTAGGCTTCTGTGACTAGTGCTTTCACCCCCTGAACCATCTCCCTGGCTCTCCTTTGATCCTTTTTAGGATTGGGTAATAGTCCGCTATAAAGGAAGACTACGTTTTATTTCTCGGCCTGTTCCCACCATTGTGAATAGTGTAGCTGTGGCATTCATATTCAAGACTCTTTGACTCTCTGTTTTTTTTTTTGTTTTTTTTTTTCAAGACAGGGTCTCTCTGTGTTAGCCTTGGCTATCCTGGGCTCGCTTTGTAGACCAGTCTGTGACTCTCTGGTTTTCAATTATTTTCCCAGCACTGGGGAGGCAGAGGCAGACAGATCTCTGAGTTCGAGGCCAGGTTTGCTTTGTCAACCTTGTTTTTGTTAGAGGTAGCAAAGATTTGGACAGAAAGTACCTGGTCCCATGATTCACCAGGGGCAAAGGCAGTGTTTGAACTTAAATCTCTCAGCAAACTGAGTCCCCTCTGTGTCCCAGGTTGTAAGTGGAGCCCCACCCTGTGGCCATAAGAAAGTCCAGCACACAAACTCTGGCCTGCCGAGTAAAGGCAGACTACCTGTCTGGGTAGCAGCAGGGTGCTAGCAGGGCTCCCTGTAGCTGCCTGTGGCCGCACCCACCACAGGCTCTAGACAGCCGCTGGCTGTATGCCCACATTACTTATATAGTTTTATCTCATACCTGGATTTTTTTTTTTTCCTTTGCTATTCTTCTGCCTCAGAAAGTAAGCTGTGGTTGCTTAGGCTTTTTTCAACATTACTATAATGCTCTTTTTTTTTTTTTTTTTTTTTTTTTTTTTTTAAACCAGGGTGAGGGCTGGAGAGATGGCTCAGCAGTTAAGACTGACCGAGTTAGATTCCCAGCACCCATGTTGGGCAGCTTATCACCGCCTTTAACTCTATTTCCCAGGGATCCGCCACCTGTAGCCTCTGTGAACTCCCACACTGAGGTGCATATACCCTCCTCCAGTGATTAAAAATAAAATTTAAATAAAGGCAGAGTGACCTGTCACTGGGGCCATGTGCAAGCAGCCGGGGCTCAGGCGGATTTCACAATGTCTCCTTCATTGTGTCCCAGATTCTTGAGGAAAACTTCAGCGATCCCCTTCCAAGGCCACATCACCCCCTTCCAATGTATACCAACGTACATCTGCCAGGAAATTGTGACAGAGTGAGAGGGAGGCATAACAGATAACCCAAGTGATTGGTGTCATCAGATAAACGGTGGCTTCCCAGACTGCTGCGCAGCCACGTTATAAGCTTTTGTGTGTAGAGTTTGTAAAGATGTGCAAAGTCTGGGCCCTCACCATCTTGAGAGATAGAAAAACTATGTGCACATGAGAGAACAATCTAGAAAGGCGGGACCAAGTCCTCTAAAACACTGCTATATGTATCTTAGATACCAGTTGATTTTAGCTATATTTTTTTCTTAGTGGTTGGCCATTGTTTTGGTCACCAAAGACTCATCCTTACTGTTAAGAGAAATGTTGGGCCGGGTATGGTGGCGCACGCCTTTAATCCCAGCACTCGGGAGGCAGAGGCAGGTGGACCGCTGTGAGTTGGAGGCCAGCCTGGTTTACAAAGGGAGTCCAGGACAGCCAAGGCTACACAGAGAAACCCTGTCTTGAAAAACCAGAGAGAGAGAGAGAGAGAGAGAGAGAGAGGGAGATTGGGCTAGGGATATGGTTCAGTTGGTAGAGTACTCACCAGTTTCTCAAAAGAAAAAGATGGAGGTAGGAGGGGGACAGCGGCAAGATGGCTCAACAGGTCAAGGAGCAACCAGGCAACTCGCTTTCAGTCACCAGAACCCACACAGCAGGAGAGAACTGACTTATCACAGTGTCCTCTGACCTCCGTGTATGCGCTGCGCGGAATGCAAGCACGTATACTAAATGAACAAACGTGAGGTTTTTGTTTTCAATTATTAGAGGCTGGAGAGATTTCTCAACCGTTAAGAGCATTTGCTGCTCTTGCAGAGGGGCCCAGGCTCAGTTCCCAGCAAGCACTTGGTGACTCAGAACCGTCCTTTCCTCCAGTTCTAGGGGGTCAGACGTTCTCCGCAGGCAACAGGCATACGTGTGGTGCACGGGCCTATATGCAAGCACAACACCCATCCACATAAAATAAAACTAGGTAACTCGTGGGAAAGCTTGCTTCCAGCTCCCTCTGGTGAAGTCTCTTTGGCCATAGCTTCCCTGCTGGAGACAGGAGACAGCCGTGATTGCTGTGCAGCTTGTCGTCCAGCAGAGGGCAGCAGACGCTGACAGTAGTGCCTACAAAGTAGCGCTCTTCAGCCAGACGGTAGGTATACAAGGAAGGAGGGTCAGAGACCCACGGAGCCCACTTTGTAGCCCTCCCAAGCTTTAGGCCATCCCTCTCTGGAGGCCCCTGCGCCACAAAACTACCCAGATCCGAGTGTCTTTAGTACTTGGCCCGTCTGCTGCTGCCTCTCATGTGTCTGGGGGGAAAAAAAAACAGTATCTGTTGTCTTGCTTTTTGTTCAGATGCTTCCGATGAGCAGAATTCACAGTCTTCGATGGAAAACTCAGTGAACAGTTCAGAAAAAGCGGAACGGCAGCCATCTGCAGAATCGGGCTTGGCAGCGGAAACACCGGCAGCCTCTCAGGTACCGGCAGCCAGGCCTTGGTGGGGTGGGGGTGGGGTTCTCTTCACCACCGTTGGACCGCACTGGAACACCGCTCGCCCATTGAGCAGAAGCTGAAAGTCTAAGCCTATGTCACCTGGGGGCCACGGTGGTGGGAGGGATGTGGTCCTGCTTCAAGAAGCCTCTGAATTTGAAGATGTCTGTCAGTCTAGTCTCAGCTTGGTTATGTTGTTTACCTGAACTCCATGAAAGCTCCCCCATCCCAGTGACAACCCCCCCACCCCCGCCTTTGCCCTTTAAAGTTAAGGAAGACATGACCTCAGGAACCTAAAGGCTAGATTATTCTTTGGAACTTTGCATGTGGTCCAGCCCCCTGCTCAGACCCCTTCTGTGTTGTAACCAAGTATTGGCATCGTTCTTGGATTGTTGGGTGCAAACCTGAGGCAGATGTGATGGAGTCCAGCCCAGGTTCAAATCCAACCCCAGTCAGCTGGAGGTACGTGCCAATAATCCCAGTTACTTGGGAAGGTTGGGGGAGGAGAACCACAAGTTCAAAGCCAGCCCCGAAGACCTAATGAGAGTCCATTTGTCGGATGCTGCGGTAACCATGGTGAAGAGGCACTAGCCTAGGTGTCAGGAAGGCAGTAGGCCTGGAGAAAAGGCAGCCTCAAATATCATAGGGTGGGGGAGGGAGGGAACTGGGGTCGGTCCCTTGGCCTCCCCAGCCTTGGTAAGAAGTCCGACTTGTGTATTCAAGTCAGTGAAGCAAATGGAAGCCTTGTTCCCAGCAGTGGTTTAGAGCTGAAGAAGCAGGCTCAGATGCTGTTGGATGACACCTGTAGAGAGGCCACAGAGACGCAAGTAGTGGCAGCTCAGAGAGATGGGCAGACTCTAACACGTACAGTAGGTAGATCTTGCTAAAGGGGGAGTGGGTGTAGTTGGGAAGAGAGGTCTGCAGGGTGCTGCTATCCAGGCGCTGCCTCTATTTCATTCCTGTGCTAACATCTCAGGGAGCCCCCGTTAGCATGGATACTGTCTGCAGTTTGGTCTCGGGTGATAGGCGAGGTCTGAGAGACCGTAGGTCTGGTGAATGAATTATCTTCTGAGTGGTCATAAGACTTCTTGGGAATTCGGTCACGATAACAGACCACTTTCTCAGAGTGATGTCCGCGTGACCATTCAACGAATGCTGAGCAGCTGTGACCAAGCCAGGCGCCTGTAGCCTGAGGGACAATAGCCCATGCAGCAGAATGGCTTTGGGTTTTCGAGAAACCACCTTAGAGGTAGTGTGAGGATTGCTGAACTAAGTCTTACACTCAGGTACTGACCTCCACGGTTAATTTTAGACAGGAAGACTAGTCACAAGGGGAACTTGGCCAAGCCTGCGGCTAATCAAAGGCAACGGGGCTCAGAAACCCCAGGGAACGGCACGTGTGATGGCTCAGAGTGACAGTGGTATTCGGGCCAGTGCGTTTCGTGTGCTTTCCGATGTGTCGCGCACCCTCCCCTCCTTCCCCCACAATTAGTTCTCTCTCTTCCCTCTGGAGGCAACCTGCTGCCCCACCTGTGTCCTGGCTGCCCTCCCTGCTTGCACTGACCCCAGTCGCTTCTCTTCTCTCCCCCAAAGGATTTGGAAGGCGCGCCGCCCTCTAAGAAGATGAAGCTGGAAGCCTCGCAACAGAACTCTGAAGAGATGTAGGCGCCCGGTGGAACTCTTTGCCCGTGTCTCATGGCAGGTACATCAGCAGGCTTAACTCTAGACCGTTGCCCAGGCGATCCCTCTTGGGTGTGAACAGAACTAACGTTTCAAGTTTTACTAAGTGCAAATCCAAGAAAAATCTAGAACGGCCGGAACTTCTCAGACACTGACGAACTCTGCTGTGAAGTGAGACGCGCGCGAACCTTCAAGCGACTGCCCTTGGGGAGGTGGGTCGACAGCTCAGGAGTGTCTGCACACTGTCTCTCGGAAGCCAAGATTACATTTGCGTTGCTGCTGTATCCCTCCCCGCCCCCTCCCACCTCTCTAACTAATGATATAAGCTATTTGAGGGTGGTGCCAATCAGGAATTTGCTTTCCATAAGGGGCTTTTTGACTCTTCAACCAATTCCTTCCGCTTTCTTTTTTTGTGCCTTGTACCCTAGAGGTGACCTCTGGCATGTTTCCTGGTTTTTGCATCTCTCCTGGCAAAGTGCCCACTTGTTTTGGTTGGCTGCTGCCCCCTTACTGCCGCTCTCTCCCCTGCCCCAAGCTGGCAGGGTAGAGCGGGCAGGAGATCAGGCACCTTTCAGTGGCTCCTGGTTCAGGTGAGCAGTGTTGGGGCACACACCCTGAGCCCCAACTTCCAGGGCCCCTGGGGCTATAAATGTCGGGCCCCATTTCCCAAGGGCTGGCCTCCCCGGTTTAGGCACATGCCCTCACCTCCCGGAACCACGGAGGCTAGAGGTTTGCGAGCCACAGTAGCCCAGATTGACATGCATAGCCTTTAGATTCTTCTGGCACCTTCTACCCTCTCTTACCCCTACTATGGCCACCACTGGCAACTGCTTTCTCCAGGCCCTCTGAAGACAAAATGACTGTGAGCTAAGTCTCCTTAGCACAGGGCTGCGGAGGTTGGGAGCCGGCAGGGTGGCAGGGTTAGCTGGTGCTGAACTCTCCCACGGGACATTGCTTGGATTTCAAATCCATGGAAACCTGCTGCCCTTTTTCCCTGTCTCTCATCCCGACTCCCACCCTCACCCTCACCCCCCACCCAAAAAAATATCCCAGGCAAGATGCTCCTGGCATCGTATTCTGACTCTCAGAGGCAACAGGCGGATGGAGTCTCATTCCCAGGGCATGCCGTCGGGCAGCACTGGGGAGAGGACCTTAACAATTGGGCCTCAAAGGCCAGAAACAAGGCACCGAGGAACCGGGAAGATTTGCGCACACGCACCCAGATAGGAGCCACCAAGGCTCCCCTTCCCCTGATCTCAATTGCACGGAGACAGCTTTCTGTCACTCAGCGGAGACATCCCTTGGATGGACTGCCCAACTGTTGAGTTTCTGAGGCCTGGTTTGTTCTTAATTCCTCGACGGGACCCCTCAGACCTTAAAGCTTCCCCTATGCTTTCTTACTGCACTGGAGTTCTAACTCCCTATGAGTTGTATGTTGGGGGGGGGGGGGGGGGGGGGGGGGGGGGTTTTTGTGGGGGTGGGGTGGTTTTTTGTTGTTGTTGTTTGTTTGTTTGTTTCTGTTTCTGTTTTGTTTGCTAATTGGTGCATATTCAGGTACCACCTTTTGCCGTGTGGATCTTTCTCCCAAACACCATGAGAAGTGTCTGCCAGGCTCCATTTTCTAAGAGTTTCTGAGGTGACAGATCCTATTTCTTTCTTTTTCTTTTTTTTTCTTTTTTTTTTTTTTCCGTTTTTAAGGGAGCTGTCTATTTCCTATACTTCAAGAAGAATCAAAATGTTCCTGAATTTTAAATACCTCATGCAAAAATATCTCCTGAAATAAGGGAAAGAAAAAAAAAAACTTTGAAAATCTTAATGTTGAAGTTAGCAATGCTAAAATGTTTCTGTCTTTTTAAAAAAAAAAAATTTTTTTTTCTTGTACTTAGCGATTTTGCCCCTCAGGCAGTCAGTTCTGTGAAGAACTGTCTTCTTCGTCTTTGCTGGAAAGCAACCAGATGTGAGGCCTCCAACACATCTCAAGGTCAAGGCGGCTTTATCTCCAGATTCTAGAGTTAGGGCAACATTTTTTTCTTTTGCAGCAAAACTCCATTTTGGTGAAAGATGAATTTGGATATTTATTTCTTTTTCTGGGAAACGAGAGGTTACAGCTGAGGGAGAACCCAACACTTGGATCCACGGAGCCAGCGGGGCAGCCAGGGCTGCCTGCACCTCTTCTACCCACTGCAGCCTCTCCGGACAGTCAGGATAACTTGATGCAGTCGAAGATGAAGATGACGATGACGAGGTCCATGGTACCGAGGCTGTCATTAGTTTTTCTCTGAAGTGCCTGAAGGTAGGAATGGGCTGTTGACGGGGACCATTCGGATGTCCCCCAACGGCCGCGCCAGGCAAAGAGCCAGCAGCCCTGCACTCCACGCTGGCCAGGAAAGCCTTCCACGCGGAGCGGTCAGACTGCAAAATCCAATGTGCTTCCTTCCCCACCACGGTCCTCTCTCTGGAGCCGATGGTCCCCATCCCTGAACCTCTCGCCCGCATCCCCATCACAGAATCTAAGACCTTTCATCTGGCCGAGCCAGGGGCAGGGGATCCTAAGCAAATGCCTTCCGTGGACATCAGGCCCCATGGCCTAAAGGGCTCCCAGGGCAAACTTCCCCCAAAACTTGAAGGCGGGGGAATGGCGGCTACACATTCCACAAAGTGCTGGCACTTACACCCACAACCCGGAAGGCTATTGACCGATTCTTAGAGGGTGGTGACTGCCCATCATCAGGCAGTGTCACAGTTTGGAATGTTAGTTATTGCCGAGGACCTGGTTAGAGGTATAAAGACCTTTTTTTCCACTGTTACCTAATTTTTTTTGTTCCTCTTAAAAAAAATTTTTTTTTTGGTGTGTTGTACAGCAGTATAATTTTTCACTTATTTATTCCATCAGTAGGTATTGTTTGTACAATGTACAATGGTTTCATTTCAGAAAATAATAATAAAAAAAAAAAGTTCTGATCATGAGTTTGGTGGCTTAGCCCATTGTAATCAAGAATAAAATCAGGTAGATAGTGGATATGTCCCTCCCTGGCTCTCGGGCTCCTTTCTACAGATCTGGTAAGCTCCTTATAGGAGACCACCAGCGGGCAGGGTAGCCACTAGGCACTCCTTTCTGTGGGTGGGTGTTGTCAATCATGTTGTGCACAAGAGAAAACAACAAGGTTGTCCCCTGTCCAGATTATGCAACCAGGTAGAGCTGAGTCTGGAGACCATGCCTGGGAGCCAGGAGTTGTGGTGCAGACCTTTAATCAGGCAGAGGCAGAAGGATTGCTGCGAGCTCAAGGCCTAGACTACTTAGCAAATAGCAAGCCAGCCAGGGCTACATAGCAAGACCCTGTCTCTCAAAAAAAAAAAAAAAAACCCTTGCCCAGTGTGCGTGAGGCCTGGCTGGCCCGTGCCTATAATCTCAATATTGGGAAAGAGAATTAGAAGCTTAAGGTTTCCCCTAGCTGTTTAGCAAGTCCCAGGGCAGCCTGGGATACATGGTAGCAGAAGGAGGGAAAAAGATTCTCTCACGGTAGCAATTCTGGTCAGCAAATACTGACAAGGATGGGTAGGAAGGATCAAAGGCTTGAGCCAGCTTGGACCACACCTTTAATCCCAGCACTCGGGAGGGAGGCAGAGGCAGGCGGATCGCTGTGAGTTCGAGGCCAGCCTGGTCTACAAAGCGAGTCCGGGACAGCAGCCAAGGCTACACAGAGAGAGACCCTGTCTCGTTCCTTACGTTGTGGTGATCCCCCAATATAAAATTATTTTCATTGTCATAACTGTAATTTTGCTACTGTTATGAATCGTAACGTAAATATCTGTGTTTTCTGATGGTATTAGGTGACCCCTGTGAGAGGGACGGTTATCACCCCCCTCAGGGTCATGACCCACACGTTGAGACTCACTGGTTTAGGAGGGAAAGGTCCTCATCACCAGGCTTAGTGAGCTGAGCTGCTTCCCAGGCCCCACATGACAGAAGGAGAGAACTGACGCCACCAGCTGTCCTCCGACCGTCACACATCCACCATGGCACATGCATGTCCGCACACATGCACACAAAATAAATGTAATGAAAGTAAAAATCAAAGGGCTGGAAATATGGCTGGGTTGGTAGAGTGCTTGCCTAACATGCTTAAAGCTCTGGGTTTGATTTTTCAGAACCATATAGGCAAATGTGTGTGTGTGTGTGTGTGTGTGTGTGTGTGTGTGTGTGTGTGTGTGTGTGTGCGCGCGCGCGCGTGCACTCGTGAGCACATTCTTTAATTCCAGAGACGGCAGGATCAGAGTTCAAGGTCCAGCCTAGGCTAAAGACCCTCTTTCCAAAAAGAAAAGCTGCACCCCAGCATCGCAGATATGCCTTTACTCTTGAGGGTTGGGGGTAAGGGAGGACAGGGACTTGTCTTTTTTGGGTTTTTCTTTTTTTTTCTTTTTTTTAAGATTTCATTCATTTATTATGTGTACAGTGTTCTGCCTGCGTATTTGCCTGTGAGCCAGAAGAGGGCACCAGATCTCATTATAGATGGTTATGAGTCACCATGTGGTTGCTGGAAATCGAACTCAGGACCTCTGGAACTTCTGAGCCATCTCTCCGGCCCAGTATTTGCATTTTTGTTTTTTGGGGTGTTTTGCTTTAGTCTTGTTTTTGTTTTTGTTTTTTTGGTTTTTCAAGTCAGAGTCTCTCTTTGTATCCTTGGCTACCCTGGACTCACTTTGTAGACCAGGCTGGCCTCAAACTCCTGCCTCTTGGTTGTTTTCGTTTGTTTGCTTTTACTTTTGTTGTTGTGGTTTTTTTGTAAGACAGGGTTTCTCTGTGTATCCTGGCCTCGCTTGGTAGATCAGACTGGCCTAGAACTTACAGAGACCCACTTGGTTCTGCCTCCCATGTGCTAGGATTATGGGTGTGTGTCACCATGCCTGGCTGCTTCAGGTTTTTGTTTTGTTTTGTTTTTAAGATTTTATTTATTTATTTATTTATTTATTTATTTATTTATTTATTTATTATGTATGAGTGCTCCATCTGCACATACACCTGCAGGCCAGAAGAGGGCATCAGATTCCAGTATATAGTCGGTTGTGAGCCACCATGTGGTTGCTGGGCATTGAACCCAGGACCTCTAGAAGATCAGTCAGTGCTCTTAACCGCTGAACCATCTCTCCAGCCCTGTTTCCATCACAAGGGGGTGCCCCAAACCTGAAATTTTTGTTTTTGTTTTCAGGGTCTTGTTAGGTAGCTTAAATTGGTTTAAAGTTTGTGATCCTCCTGTCTCCGCTTCTGAAGGGTTAGGGTTGTAGGTATGTACCACCATGCCTGGCTCAAAAAAACAAAAAACAAAAAAACTAAATTAAAAAGCCCCTGCCTTCCATCACGGACGTCACGGCTGCGTTCTCCACTGCAGGAGGACTTGGTGGACACAGGAGAATCACAGCCTTTTCTTGCCTGTAACTGGGCGTCTAATCACCAGTGGTCAGGCCCAAACCAGAACCATCTGGCTTGTTCTCAGCAATCCCTCACGGACTTTTTCCTGCCTGTGCAATCTCACTCCAGCTGAAACTTGGCTCTGGTCCCAGGTGGTGAGCTTAGGAAGTTGGTCCAAGAGGTCTGGGAAGGCAAGTGTTTTCTACTCGTATCTGCATGCCCTTCCCGCCCCAGCCCTCTTCATCACGCACCCGGGCTTTTTGTCGTTGTTGTTGTTGTTTTTTTTAACCAGAATTGGTCGCTCAGCTAAATCAACTCCTGCTGAGAAAGTCCAGCTGTACAAAACACAAATCACATGGACCTTGTGTACTTAACAGGAGGGGGGAAAAAAAAACACGAAAGAAGCCACTGGCACAGCTGGTGCACATTGATGCCTTGCTTGCTCTCCCTGGCTCCGCATCGCTCCCACGCTCACTCTCTGAGGATCTGGCCCCCTCTCTCTCTCCTACCCATATCTCTAGTCCCCAGCCGTCTGGTCTGTTTCACTTTCTCCAGGGCTCTGGATGCCTACCTGACTGTGTGGAGCTGCTTTCTCTGCTCTCTCCCTTCCTGAAGGGTAACTCACGCACCAAGCAGGCATTTGCTGGGCACCACTGTGAACGGGGTCCTGGATAGCTACGACTCACTCAGCAGAAAAGTGAGCCAAAGCCTTAAGAAGGGTGCCCAGGCTGGGTCAAGGGGATGTGGAGGAATCCCAGGCTGAGACTGGAAGGAGTAGTTGGTAGTTTCGGAGCCAAGGCCCTGCTTGACTAGGGACAGTGTTGCCAGTGAACAGCATGGACTGAAAGAGGCTGTGCCAGAAGGGAACTGGGACAATAGGCCAAGCATTGCTAAGAGGAGCTGAGGACAGTAAATATTGCAGAAAAATAGCAGGGAGAGGTCAGTGGGCTGAGGAAAGCAGACAAAACAAAAAGAAAACTCAAGTCCGTACAGTGGTATAGGTGAGTCCAAGTTTAAGGCTCACAGTAAGACTACTTTGTCCAGTTGCATTTCCCTCTGCCTTCACCAGGGGGAGCCCTTCGTCACTGTCTTTCTAATGGTTAGTCTGGGCTGTCCAGTTGACATGATCCCTCCTCTGGACTACAACTATTGGTTCAGGGGCGGATGCGTGGCGTAAAAAAGGTTCAGCGAAGAGTCAGCCCTGGGAATTTCGTGGTCACTGGTGAAAAGATGGCTTCTGGAGCCTGTGTACACAGGTTGGTAAATGTGACTGAAGCTAACACAAAGTTGTTGAGAGATGGCGACGATGCGTTTCAGGAGCACAGAATGTGGGGAGCAGCCCCAGTTGCCTCTCTCCGTAACACGTTGGTCCTGTGAACCAGTGCGTGCCCCGGAAGGGTTAGGCCAGTTTGCATGAATCTTTCCTCCCTTAAGACCTCAGCCTCCATTCCAGGGCTCAGAGTGTATCTTTGATGACTCCGAGACACGGTTTCTCTTTGTAGCCTTGGCTGTCCTGGACTCGCTTTGTAGACCAGGCTGGCTTCGAACTCACAGCGACCCACCTGCCTCTGCCTCCGGAGTGCTGGGATTAAAGGCATGTGCCACCACGCCCGGCTTGCTTTTTTTTTTTTTTTTTTTTTTTTTTTTAAATATAGTGTTTGCCTGCATGTACATCTGTACTCCGGAAGAGGGCACCAGATCTCATTATAGATGGTTATGAGCCACCATGTGGTTGCTGGGAATTGAACTTAGGACCTTTGGAAGAGCAGTCAGTGCTCTTAACCCCTGAGCCACCTCTCCAGTCTGAGGACTCCAGCCTTAGCAGAACCTCCGACTCTTGAGTCCTCTTTACTAAGTGTACAGACCAAGACAATGGAGGGAATGCCGGCCCCTGCTCAAAATCACCCCCTTTTTAGAGCTGCCATGTGACAAGGACTTTTAAGTTTCACAGAGGAGGACAAGAAAATAAACAGAGGCTAGCACGGACCTAATATGTTCCATCCATACAGCCTCTTCTAGAATCTTCAGCACTCTGGTGTTGTGTCACCTCCCTCAGGCAAGGTCTCTTACGTTTTTTTTTTCTCATTAGTAAAATGGGGCAAATAGTAGGTCCTGCTGCTAATTTGGAAAAATTACATTTTATTTGGGGAGGTAGGGGGGCCGGTGCACATGCCACAGCCAGTATGGAGGGCAACTTGTAGGATGGTTAGCATGGACCTTGCCCAGCCAGTGGACCCCGCCTGAGCCAGCCCTTGAGGGATAAGTGGAGCTTCCAGGAAGCAGTCAGGAAAGAAGAAATTCTAGAGCTCAGTCAAACACAGGAACTTCCGGTCAGACAACACGGCCCAGACCCAAGCACTAGGCTCACAAAAGCGAGGCCTCATAGAGCTCCTCAGTGGAACAGCCCACTGGAGACCTGTTCTAGTACCCCCCCAACCCCCAACCCCAAACCCCCAACCCTGTTCTCTATCTGCTCACTGAAAGGGCCTCCAGGAGGCCAGGTGAGGCAGTGATGTCAGGCCCTCTGCGCCGGCTCTCCCTGGGATGGATACCCCTGGGATACTGGTACCTATGGATGCTATTTGGCTTGAGGACATGCCTTTGTCCCTCCAGACCTTGGAGGAGATAACAATCTGTTTTTGCACCAAGGAACCCCCAAGGGGCCCCTGCTCTGCTCAGCTCTTCCTTAGGACTCTCTCAGCGATGAGCTCATCTGACCTCTTTGTAACCTAGAATGACAGTTTAGAACAGAGAATCGGCTGCTCTACTATACAACAAGGGAAACTGAGGCCAGGGCCATAACTGAAGAGGCTCCTGTACGGACTCAGTAAGGTCACCTAGCCTGTTGTCTACTAGATATGAGCCAGCAAATCTAGCCCCTCCCCCTCCTGCCTGCCCTTTTTTTTTTTTTTTTAAATGAAGTTTTATTAGGCCACAACCATACTCAGACAGACACTTAGGTCTGTCCCTGCCTGTTTTCACCATGTAGTTGGGAAGCTTAGTTATTGCAGCACAGACTCTGGCTTTCAGACTCTCTGAAAATAACCTCTGTTCCTTTACAGAAGTTTGCTAAACCTCAGGCAAAACCACATTTTCATATTGACATGGCTTGTAGTTGAAAGAATAACAACATTCAAGCTGGGAATACTGGGATATGCCCATGATCCCAGCAATGGGGGAACGCTGAGGCAGGAGGATTAGGAATTCATGGTCATCCCTCGGCTACACTAAAAGTTGGAGGCCAGCCTGGCCTAAAGGAGATCTTGTCACAAGGAAAGCAAAAAGAATTTCCTGCTTCCTGTGAGCCCCTGGGCTGAGGTCTGTAGCCCAGCCAAGCCCTCTGGTGTTAAGAGGGCTTCTTTATGTCATTTCGTTGTCACGCTGGTGTGTCTATGGCCTGTTTTGCAGCCTGGCTAAGGTCCAGGCCGACTGAGTATCCCACAGAGCATGAGCTGCAGCCTCAGCCCAGTGAAGTCTTCCTAGGATATACCTGCCCCGGTGCTGTCAGGGCAATTCAGAACTTATACTCACTCTAATTTATGTGGTCAGGGTTCTTGAACCCCAATTAAGCACTTACCATTTGCATTGAAAATTCAATCGTAGGGCCTAGAGAGATGGCTCAGAGGTTAAGAACACTGCCTGCTCTTCCAGTGGCCCTGAGTTCAATTCTCAGCAACCATGTAGTGGCTCATAACCATCTATAATGAGATCTGTTGCCCTCTTCTGGCATGGAGGCGTTCATGGAGGCAGAGCACTGTATACACAATAATAAATAAACAAATCTTTTAAAAAAGAAACTTTAATCATGTATGACCTAGTGCAGTTAGGTTTCACTGGCCAGATCTCAGGATCATACCACCCTCAAGAAAATTTCCAATTGGTAATGAAAGGGAGAGAGGAAACTAGGCGTGAATCTAAAAGGCCAACGGGACAGAAGTGTCAGTGTCCCAGACCTTGAGTGTGTGGGAAATCCACCAGGAGTTTTACCTATGGGCAGTCTTATTCTTTCTTGTTCAAGGTAAGAATTAAGTTCTACATTCTAGAAGGTGCAGTTACCTAATAATCCTGCTGTGCTGATCGTTTGAGGAGTTTCCAGCCTCTCCGGAGTGAGACTGACGGCTCTAGACATCATCTCAGCATTTTCAGTGGGCTCTTTTGAAATGAAAAAACTTACCATGGTGTCCATATTTATGAATGGTTTGGATAGGATCAGGACTTCCCTAGATTTTAGATTTGCAATGGAAGACACTTTTAAATAAAGTTTTATAGTTCTTAAAAGAGGTAAACAAAACCAAAACTCTCATTGGATTGTATGCTTGAAATTGGTACACAGCTAGGTGTGGAGGCACACTGTTGTAATCGCAGCACTCAGGTACCTGAAGGGGAAGGATTGTTACACATTCACGACCACGGGCTGGAGAGATGGCTCAGCGGGTAAGAGCACCGGCTGCTCTTCCAGAAGACACAGGTTCAATTACCAGCACTCACATGGCAGCTCAAACTGTCTGTAACTCCAATTCCAGGGGATCAGGCTCTCACACCAATGCATGCAAAATTAAATAAATTACAAAAACCAAACAAACAAACCAAAAACAAAACAGAAACATGGCAGTCAAAGCTACACAGAGAAACCCTGTTTTAAAAAAAATCAAAAACAGCCGGCCGGTGGTGGCCCGCGCCTTTAATCCCAGCACTCAGGAGGCAGAGGTAGGCTGATCCCTGTGAGTATGAGGCCAGCCTGGTCTACAAAAGCGAGTCCAGGACAGCCAAGGCTACACAGAGAAACCCTGTCTCAAAACAAACAAACACACAAAAAAGGCCTATACCTGGGCAGGCCAGAAGTGAGGGGCAGAGCTTTGGGGATAGCTTTGGGAAGAGAAGAATCTTGGGTAGGAGGAGAGAGAGATTAGAATTGTTATGGGATAGGTAAAGAACCAAGTTGGCTTAGATTTTTCAAAAACCTTTATTTAGCGTTATTAAATGCCTCTACCCGCTTCCAACCCACTGACCCGCAGAGTCGGCAGGAGTCAGGAGGAACCGCAGCACTCAGCCAGAGTTCTCTGTTCACCACCACCACCCTCTTGGTTTTTCAAGATAGGGTTTCTCTGCACAGGCTCACTTTGTAGGCCAGGCTGGCCTCGAACTCACAGAGATCACCTGCCTCTGCCTCCCGAGTGCTGGGATTAATGGCTTGTGTCACCACCACCTACTGGCTGGAGCCGGTCTGTGCAAAACAAAGTGAACTGTTGCCAAGGGTAGAGATGCAGAAGTCTTTTCACTGGGTCTGTGGGCTTCTCAGAGTCCACACAAGGATGTTTTCCATCTGGCAAATCCCCTGCCCCTCGCACGAGACAGCTTCCAGCAAAGCATCATGCAAACGAAGTCTGTTTTCAGCAGTAGAAAAACAGTTCCATATCCCACACTTGGGACCAAAACAAAAAATTCGCATGATACTAGCGGGGCGGTGGTGGCGCATGCCTTTAGTGGACCACTGTGAGTTCAAGGCCAGCCTGGTCTACAAAGTGAGTCCAGGACAGCCAAGGCTACACAGAGAAACCCTGTCTCGGGGGGAAAAAAATCAAATGACAGAATTGAGTTTTAAAAGAAACCAGAAACTTCCACGTCAGAACAACATGGGCCAGTAAGAAGAACTCTGAAGTTCTGCATGGAAATAAGAGGCCCAGATGAAAAACACAAGCAAGTATTTTGGGATTGTGGATGGGAAATAACCCAGATAGAAATTATTAAAACAGATGGCATGGGATGGGGGCTGGAGATAACGGGAGATAGTTTAAAAGGTTTATATCTGCCCAGCCCCAGGTAAAATAAGGCTTATTCTAAAATACAACAGGTGCCTGCGTCTTTTATGATTATGATAGCCTATAATAATTATAGGCTATTTAATATTAAACATTATTGGCTATTTTTTAAATTTATTACAACCGGTTTTTATTCTTTTATATGTATGAGTGTTTTGCCTGATATTGCGTATGTGCACCTGTGCGCATGCGTGGTGCCTGCAGAGACCAGAAGAGGGCTTAGCTGCCCTGGTACTGGGATTACAGGCTGTGCTGGCAACGAACGGGAACCTGGTTCCTCTGTGAGAGAGACAGGTGCTCTTAACTGCTGAGCCGTCTCTTCAGCCCTGGATACGCATTTTTGATAAAACTGGAAAGAAGTAAACTAGCCCAACCCCACAGTTATTTCTTTCTTCACTCACCTATATGTCTAGTTCCCTATCTGTAAGACAAATCCCCCTAGAGTTTTGTATGAGGACACACAACACGCTAACGCACTTGGTAAGCTACGTAAACGGCTCAGGGTACCCTGCCACAGGATTCGGCGGGGTCGTTCTAAGATTAGGGCTTTGTTTGCAAAGATATCAGTGTCCCTCTGGCCAGAGGTGACAAAGTGAAGGGGGATCCTGTTTGGCTTAGTGATTCCGACGCGCTGCAGGCCTGGGCTGCCCAGCCACGCGCAGCGGATGCACCGGCGCTGAACTCTTTCTCCGAGTAGTCCCCAGAGGCAACGGCTGCCTTTCAGTTTTCTTCGCTTGTTTATTTTCGAAGGGACGTTGCCAGACCACAAGGCCGCCCCTGCCCTTTCATGGTTTGCTACGGAGATTTCAGGAAGAGAGCGAAGCAGTAAAGCCCCAGAAACAAACCCTTCTGCCAGCAAAAGAACTGCAAGAAGCCGGAGCTGTTGGGTTGCCGGGGCGCATCGGGCAGGTGACTCAATTGCAAAGCGAGATCAGAAAGTCCCCTGAGAACCAGGAACCTGGAGAATACTGACAGCGCTGGTGGCGATTACAAACATTCAATATGTGATGCTGAAACAACCGGATATCTGTGTATAAAAAGAATGACCCAAAAATAACTCACAGAAGGGGCCAGAGAGATGGCTCAGCGGTTAAGAGCATATACTGGTTGGGCATAGTGGCCCATGCTTTTAATCCCAGCCCCTGGGAGGCAGAAGCAGGTGAAATTCCGAGAGTTAAAGACCAGTATGGTCTTCCTAACAAGTTCAGGGACGCCAGGCAAAATAGTGAGAGCACGTTTTAAAAGCAAAAACAAAAACGGAAACAGAAAAAAACAAAAAAACAAAAAACAGGAGGAGGGGACTGGATGGGTCAGAGATGATGAAGAGCACTGGATGTGGGGCTGGACAGATGGCTCAGAGGTTAAGAGCACTGACTGCTCTTCCAGACGTCCTGAGATCAACTCCTACTATCCACATGGTGGCTCACAACCATCTATAATGTGATCTGATGCCCTTTTCTGGCATATAGGTGCATATGCAGAGCACTCATACATAAATAAAATCTTAAAAAATATTTTAAAAAAAAGTCAGAAAAAAAAATGTCGGGCGTGGTGGCCCACTCCTTTAATCCCAGCACTCAGGAGGCAGAAGCAGGTGGATCTCTGTGAGTTCAAGGCCATCCTGGTCAACAAAGTGAGTCTAGGACAGCCAAGGCTACACAGAGAAACCCTGTCTCAGCAGGGGGTGGGGTAGGGGGGGAGAAGAAGAAGAAGAAGAAGAAGAAGAAGAAGAAGAAGAAGAAGAAGAAGAAGAAGAAGAAGAAGAAGAAGAAGAAGAAGAAAAGAAAAGAAAAGAAAAGAAAAGAAAAAAAAAGAAAAAAGAAAAAAGAGCACCGGATGCTCTTGCAGAGGACCTTGATTCAAGTTCCAGCACCCACATGGTGGCTTACAAACTCTTTTTTTGTTTGTTTGTTTTGTTTTTCTCTGTGTAGCCTTGGATGTCCTGGACTTGTTTGTAGACCAGGCTGAGCCTCGAACTCACAGATATCCACCTGCCTCTGCCTCCCGAGTACTGGGATTTAAGGCGTGCGCCACCACGCCCGGCTTGGTTTACAAACTCTTGTAACTCCAGTTATAGATCCAACTCTGTCTTCTGGCCTTTGTGGACATGGATTCGTGTGCATATATCCACACACAGACACATAAATAAATCTATCTTTTAAAAAAAGAAAGGCCAAGGAAGGAAGATAGATTCCTCAGGATGGTTCAGTGAGTAAAGGCCATTGTAGCCTGACAAGCAGAGTTCAGAGCCCCGGACCCTACCTGCTGAAGGAGAAAACTGCCTCATATAGGTTGTTTTCTGATCTCCATGCATGTGCCAGGGCACTCATACACCCACACAGACATAAAAATAAATAATGTTTAAAAGGAAAGAAAGAAAGAAAAGAAGGGGGGGGGAAGAGGTGAATTTTACAAGGGAGAGGAGTGCCTGACCAAAGGGCCACAAAGTGAAATTCCCAAGAGAGAATAGCCAGTGTTCTCCCATGTTGCCGAGCTCTTTGGAATTAGAGACAGCAGGGAGAAAAAAAAAAAAAGACTAGGAAGAAGGGTGTGAGAGTTGATCTTCATTGTTGACCTGGCTGTATTTGGAATCTTCTAGAAGCACATGCCTTTGGATAGTTTTTGGTTTTTGTTGTTATTGTTTTGTTTTTGAGACAAGGTTTCTCTGTGTTAGCCCTGGCTGTCCTGGACTCCCTTTGTAGAGCAGGCTGGCCTCGAACTCACAGGGATCAGCCTGCCTCATGCCTCCTGAGTGTTGTGGATGTTTAATTGAGGAGGAGAGAACCATTCTCAGTGTGGGACTGAGGACCCAGATGCATAAGAGTAAAAGGAGAAGATGAACCTAATTGGGTATTTATCAGTGCTTCCTGACTTTAGAGGCAGTGTGACCAGCCTCCTCAGGCTCCCACCAACACAAACCCCTGCCACGAGGGACTGTATCCTTTCAAACCATGAGCCCAGATGAACCTTTCCTGACTTTTTGCTGTTGTTGACACACGATCTCATATACTTTGGAACACACTACGTTGCCAAGGATGGCTTTGATTTCCTCATCCGCCTGCCTCTGCCTCCCAAGTGCTAGGATTACATCCAAGTGCCACAATGCCAGGCTTTGGGTCTCTGTCGACCAAGCTGGAAGTAACTTAAGTTGCTCATGCTGGCCACAAACGCAAAGCAATCCTTAACCTCCTGAGTACTAGGATAGTACAGATAAAAGCCAGGCTAAGTAAATGTTGGTGTGTGTGTATGTATGTATGTATGTATGTATGTATGTATGTATGTATGTATATTGGGGATTGAGTCTAGGACTTTGTGTATGATAGGCAAGTGTTCTAAACCACTGAACCATATCCCTTCACGCTCTTTTCATCATCAAGTGATGTAAATTAGGGGCCTGGGGCATGGGGGATATCTGTGAGGTTTTTTTTTTTTTTTTTTTTTTTTTTTGGTTTTTTGAGACAGGGTTTCTCTGTGTAGCCTTGACTGTCCTGGACTTGCTTTATAGACCAGGCTAGCCTTCAACTCACAGCGATCCACCTGCTTCTGCCTCCTGAGTGCTGGGATTAAAGGCGTGCGCCACCACGCCTGGCCTATGCCTGTGAGTTTGAAGCTAGTTTGAAGACATACTGGGGTAAGAGTGAGTTCCGGGCCAACTTGGGCTACATAACAAGACTCATCTCAAAAGAAAAAGAAGGATCAACGGGGGTGGGGGTGGGGTGGGAGGCCAAGTGTGGTGGTGCATGCCTTTAATCCCAGCACTCAGGAGACAGAGGCAGGTGGATCGTTGTGAGTTTGATGACAGCTTGGTTTACATAGTAAGTTCTGGGCCAGCCAGCACTAAATAGTTAAACCCTGTCTCAGAAAAGAAAAGAAAAAAAAAATGAAGTTGTACTACATAATTTTTGTATAAACTGAGGACATGACCACCCCGTGCTATGGTTAAGGGGGGGAGGGTTTTATCCTAGATATGAAAGAGAAAACAGCCAGAGGCATCTGGAAGAGTCCAGAGCAGAGAGAGGATAGACTGAAGATAACACAGACTGGACCTGGCCATGAGAGAAGCAGGGAGCGAGACTGAGTGCTCTTTAGCCCCAAAACCCGGTCTTGAAAAAACAAAATGAGGGCCTGGGGAAATGGCTCAGCAGTTAAGAAAGCAGGCTGCTTGTGATATTAATCTTGGTTGTCATCTCTACACACTTGGAAAAGAAGGAATCCCAACTGAGGAATTGTCTTCATCAGATTAGCCTGTGGGCATGTCTGTGGGGCGTTTTTTTCTTGGTTGTTAAGAGATGCAGAAGGGCTGAGCCCACCATGGGCAGCACCATTCCCTAGGCAGGCAGGCGGGGCCTGGGCTGTATCAGAAAGGCAGCTGAGCAAGCCCAGAGAAACAAGGCAGTAAGCAGTTTTCCTCCCCGGCCTCTGCTTCAGCTCTTGCCTTCTGGTCCACGCCTTAGCTTCCCATAATGACGGGCCTGTAAGCCAAATAAGTCCTCTCCTCCCCAAGCTGCTTTTCATCAGTGCTTTATCACAGCAACAGAAAACAAGCCGGAACAGAAATTGGTGCTGAGAATATAGAGTATTGCTGTGATGGCCCCGACCCTGTGGCTTTTATGCACTGGGCTACTTTGTGAGAGGAAGGGGCGGGAGGGGGCAGAATTTTGAAGTTTTGGGGTGGAAAAGCCATCGGGTGCTAAGAGCTTAGTGAGCCATTGTGGGAAGTTGGAAGATGATGCTGAAAGGAATGGGGGCGATGAGGCTTGGCTTGGGACGTTTCAGAGGAAAGCAAAGATTCTACCAGGACTGTTCGTGGGATATTTATTATTAACGATCCGTGAAAGTGAAAGTGTAAGTGTTTTGGGTTTTTTGTTTGTTTTGTTTCCTGTAACAATGGATGCTGACTTGCTGGGGTTGAAAAACCAGCTGTAATCAATGAGAGCCCAGCCTCATGGAGGTGAAATCCTGGAAGCATTTCTTCAGGTTCAGAACACAGAAGCTGTGGTCCGGAGGGGACCAAGGCTACGTCCTAAGCTGGCAGTTGGACTTGGTAATGTGTAAGAGCCTCCCCAGTGATAATGCTTTTGGCAGCATGAAAGCTGCAAATTTGAAGGGGTCATGGAGAGCGTCTGAGGCTTGGCACCACGTGGCGTGGGCCGGAAGAGGTCAGCAGAGGACCCTGGTGAAGGTGAAGCCTCTGTTTTAGTGTATGTGGGGGGGATCTCAGGGTGTTGAAGATGTCAGGACTGTGGGATCACTGCCAGAGAGAGTGGCAGGTGTGGAGCGTGTGTACATTGACATGACCACCCCGTGTGTGCTTGAGGGGAAGGTTTTCATTGTAGATATTAGGGAGAGAACAGTCAGAGGCATCTGGAAGACTCCAGAGCAGGGAGAGAAAGTAGTAGACTGAATATGGCTATCAGACTGGACCTGGCCATGAGAGAAGCAGGAACAGAGCAGAGAGGTGACGAAGAGAGAGAGAGAGAGAGAGAGAGAGAGAGAGAGAGAGAGAGAGAGAGATATGAAGACAAAGAGAGTGTGGGTGTGTGGGAGAGAGGGATGGGGGAGAGGGAGAGAGTGCATAGGCAAAATAGTGAGAGAGGAGTGGCTGGGGGCAGGAGGCCCGTGAGGTGGGGGAGTTTAGGGTGGGGGATGGGAGGATCTGAGGATGCCAGCGCGGACTGTGAAATGTACCACAGGTACCTGCGATACTGCGGGAGCCGGGAGGCCAGCATGCGCTTTGGTATGCTAATGTGCACCAAGGAAAGCCATTTGTCCCTTCAGCCAGTGATCAAGCTGCTTTCATCAGGGCTGCAGTGTAATGGCTGATTTTGGTAGGCGGGAACCAGCTCCACAAGTTTCTAAGGAATACTGGCTTTTGTCTAATCCCAAGAATTTCTGGGAAATGGAATTTCCTTTGGACCTGACACACTGGAGCCAGCCTGTGCTTATGAGACAAGCTGTGCGTGTTGAGTGGGTCTGCCCAGGCCTTTGGAGCCTTGAAGATCATGAGTTCTGAATGGCAGGTACTGAAAATTTTATACTACTGTACTTTTGGTTTTGCTTTGATATGATCTTAACTGTGCCCTTGTTCATGCCTCTTGGGATAAGAAAACATTTAATTTGTGTTTGTTTGTTTTTTGAGACAGAGTTTCTCTGTGTAGCCCTGGCAGTCCTGGAACTCACCAGGGATCAAACTCAGTTCATCAGGCTTGTTAAGCAAATGCCTTCACTTTTTTTTTGTCCTCTCTTTCTTTCCTTTTCCCCACTCCTCACTCTTCTTTCTTTTGGAAGGGTCCCATGCAGCCCAGGCAGGTTTAGAACTCAATTTGTAGCTGAGGCTGCCCAAGGGTGTCTGACCCTCCCACCTCTGCTTCCCGAGTGCTGTGATTATAGAAGTGGCTAAGACTGTCATTCCTCACCCATAAATACACTTTTATAACATTTAATGTGTGGTGTTTCATTATAGAAGCAATTGTCTAAAATTCCCTTCTAGCCTGGCTCAGTGGTACACGCCTGTAATGCCAGCACTCAGGAGACAGAGGCAGGCAGATCTGTGAGTTCGAGGCCAGCCTAGTCTACAAAGCAAGTCCAGGACAGCCAAGGCTACACAGAGACCCTGTCTTGGAAAATCAAAAAGGAAGAATAATTGGAGCAGCGGGGCAAAAGCTGTGCCTGATGAAGCAGTCCCTCGAGGAATGGCTTGATCTTTGTCTCAGTTCAGGTTCCGCCAGGGGGACTGAAGAGATTGTTACAACTGCCATCACCTGTGGGGACCAACAATCTGCTCCCAGGTGTAGCCTCACCACCCGAGACTCATACACTGGTTTAGAGTGGGTCTTGATTGATCCAGTCCACTGTGGGCAGTGCTTCCCCCAGGGCTGATGGTCCTGGGTGCTATAAGCAAGCAGGCTGAGCAAGCCATGAGAGAGCCATCCAGTAAACAGCACTCCTCCATGGCCTTGGAGTAGGTCCTGCATCCAGGTTCCCGTCCCGTTGAAGTTGCTACCCCGACCCTCCTCAGTGATGAATTGTGCTACAGGAACTGTGAGCTGAAATAAAAACATTTCCTCTCAAGTAGCTTTTGCTCACAGCGTTTATCACAGTTATAGAAATGCTGAGAGACCTGTGCAAAGCAGAAACCATCTATCATTTATTTATTTATCTTTTGAGACAGGGTCTCACTGTGTAGCTCTGGCTGTCCTTGAACCCACTATGGCCTTTGAACTCATAGATCCTCCTGCCTCTGCCTCCCAAGTGCTGCTGCCATTAAAGGCGTGCACCACTATACTGACCCCTAGGCTAGGCTTGCATTCCTGCCTCAGCATTCATGGTAGCTAGAGAACCACCTATGCCAGTCATAACTCCCATTACTGTTTTCAGATGGTTGGGTTTTTTTTTTTTTTTTTTGTATGTGTGTGTTTTGGTTTGTTTTTTGTTTTTTGGTCATTTGCTTTTTACGTTTTAAAATATAATTTCATAGCCGGGCATGGTGGCACACGCCTTTAATCCCAGCACTCGAGAGGCAGAGGCAGGTGGATCGCTGTGAATTCAAGGCCAGCCTGGTCTACAAAGTGAGTCCAGGACAGCCAAGGCTTCACAGAGAAACCCTGTCTTGAAAAACAAAAAACAAAACAAAATTAAAAAAAAATGTTCATACAGGAGTATTTATGCCATTTCCTCCCGACCCTATTTCCCAAACTCCTCTCTTGTCCTCTTCTCATTCCCTTTGAAATATGACCTCTTTTTTAATTAATATTTTTAAACATGCAGGCACACACATAAGCATATATAAATATAACCTGCTGAGTCCATTTAGTGTTGCTGCTATGTGTTTAGTGGTGACTGTTTGGGATTGGAAAACCTATCTTCTTTTTTTTCTGTTTTTTGTTTTCAAGTAAAAAAGCAAGTGCTTTTTACCTGATGAACCATCTCACTGGACTTGAAAAAAAATAATAAAGTTTTGTCTTTTTGTTTTGTTTTGAGACAGGGTCTCATGTAGTCCAAACTAACCTAGGATTTGGGGAGCCTCTGATCCTCCCTCCTCGCTTCCTTGCAGTTGGGATTGGCGGCCTGAGCATGCATGCTCCGTTACCATGACTTGCTCATGGCTATTTTTAGGTTGATATAACTTTCTGAGGCATAGGAATTGCAGTAAAGAAAACTAGGCTCATAACTTCCCTTTTTGGAATTCAGTCTCTGGGCCAAACTTCAAAACAATAGCGACAGTATTTTGATTTGTAGCTGGTGAAGTTAGCTGGGTCTGGAGGCAGACAGCTAGGCTCCTGCAGGGCTCTGCCCTTTAAGAGCTTCAATGCCCAGAGGACATGCCTTAACCCGCCAAAGCCAATTTCTCCCCCTATGGATGTGAGGACTCCTTGGTCTCCTGGGAACCTTAGGAACATCCAGAAGAGTTTAGGCGACTCAATCTTCGCATCAACAAAATGGGACCGGCAGTCTTAACATCCTGCAAAACCAGGAAGGCTTTTGAGGACTCAGTTCCGGGAACGGAGGGAGAAAGCTGGCCAGAGGGGGGGGGGGCGGGGAAGGAGCCCCACCCTTACCCACCACGTGGAGTGCCCTCCTGGCCCGCAGAGAAAGCCTTAAGGCGATTCCCAAGCTCCGGGTGTGGCGGAGGCGGGGCAGGGGCTGGGGCCAGGCTCGTTGGAGACAGAGCCAATGTCTCCCTGAGCTCAGACTCTCTGAGGGGCGCGGCCTGGCTTTCTTGTCCCTTAAGCTCCCTGGCCAGGCCGGAGGGGAAAAGAGGACAACCAGGGGCCGGGCAAGGAGGCGTGGCCTCTGGCTTTTTTTTTTTTTTTTGTCCTCCCAGATAAGGAAAGGTTCCCCTGCGCCTTTAAGATGTAGACGCGGGCGTCCGATTGGCTGAGACGAGCTGTGACGTCTCGAGCCGGCGCCCTCCCCCTCTGGCGGCGCGTTCCCGGGCAGTCTGCGCGAGGGCCGGGCCGGGCCGGCGGCCCCTCAGTCCCCCTTCTGCCTGTCCGCTCCACGTCGTCCCGGCTCCCGGGGCATGCCCCGGACTAGGCTCTTTTCATGGCTGCCGACGTTTTCATGTGTTCGCCGCGTCGGCCCCGCAGTCGGGGCCGCTCGGTGCTGCTCAAACCTCAGGTGCCCGAGGACGACGACGACTCGGACACAGACGAGCCGTCTCCGCCGCCCCCCTCCGGCGTGGCCACTTCAGCCCGGGCCCACGCGAGCGCCGCGCCGCTGCCGTCCCGAGCCGGGCCGGGCCGCGAGGAGCCTCCGCGCCGACAGCAGATCATCCACAGCGGCCACTTCATGGTGTCCTCTCCGCACCGCGAGCACCCGCCCAAGAAGGGCTATGATTTCGACACGGTCAACAAGCAGACGTGCCAGACCTATAGCTTCGGCAAGACCAGCTCCTGCCACCTGTCCATTGATGCGTCGCTCACCAAGCTCTTCGAGTGCATGACCCTGGCCTACAGGTAAGGGACCCGGTGACGCCCCCACCCCGCTCTCGGACCTGGCCGAGCCCCATCTTCACTCCAGCCCCCCTTTGACAAAACCAGCTTGGTTCTTTGGCTTCACACTGTCCCTTTGGAGGCTGCTTCTAGGAGGATTTGTGAGTCTGGGGTCGGGGGAGTGGGTGGGTGGGTGGGAGGGTCACCAAGGTTGAGAGAGGCGCCAGGGTTCCGGCCTGTAGCCCTGTCAGCAGTGTCTGGGTTCTTCCGGCTTCGTGTTCCCCATCCAGGCCCTCCGAGCCTTCTCTAGTGCCCGTGGTTCACTGGTTTTGGACAAGAATTAGGTGTAGCTATAGGCTGCGTGTTGGTTTTTCTTGGCTCTGCGGACCCCGTCTCTCTACTGGCTTTGTGTGTTTTCCAGCAACACCCAACGGTTACGATCACCTGTCCAGGGTGTCTAGGGCGCTGGCTGCACTGTCTGATGATTGTGTAACGCCTTGGAGCCTGTTTCCTGGTCTATAAAGAGGGGGTGACGGTAGTATTGGCCTCCAGGGGGCTGTTCCAAGGAAAGATTGGGATAGATAGTTTATTAGGCACTCCTTAAATGTTAGTTACTTTTCCTGATCGCCCAGGCATCTGGAGCCTGGGTTCTCTTACCTCTCACTTACTGAGAAGTTCTGAGGCAGGGCCCTTGATGCACACACACAGACGACTTGTGGAGCCCTGGCTGCTGGCGTGCAGTCTATTTTCCTGACAATCTGGAAGGTGTTTTTTTTTGTTTTATTGTTTGTTTTTTTGAGCCGGGGTCTCATGTAGCCCAGACTCTTAAACTTGCTTTTGAAGCAGATGTTGGTCTTGAACGCCTCCTGAACCCTCCTACTTCCATTTCCCAAGTTCTGAGATCACGAACATAGGCCTGCCATACTCAGGTCTGGCTAGAGGGTTTTCTGTGTGAGGTGTCAGTTTGTAGGGCTGACATCCCAGACAGAGGGGGATTCAGCTTTGGACAGAGATCCCTTTTTTCATAGAAATGCCTTTCCCTGGAGCGTTAGCCTTTCTTTCCACCCTCTGACTCTTCTCCAGTGTGTCTGTTAGGGATTCACTTCCGTTCCTCTGCCTCAGTCACAGACCTTCTCTGAACTCCTGCAAATGGCAGGAGCAGCCCACCCGTGTAGTAGCTTCTGGTGGGATCCTTGCTGCTTCTGGTGGGATCCTTGCTGACTGGGCTTCTTGCTTTAGTAACTGTTCCGACTTTGGTTTCTTCGTGTGCACAGCTGGCACCATAGGAAAAGTTTCCCAGGTGAAGAGACCGTGGAAAGGAGAGGAGTAACATTTCTGGTCCTTTCTGTGTTGAGACCTATGTATCCAGGAACTCGCTATATAACCTAGACAGGCCCTGACCGTGTAACCCTCCTATTCTAGCCTCTCAAGGGTTGGGATTACGGGTGCTGCCATGGCCAGACCTATTTTGGTTTTGCTTTTAATTAATTTTTAAGGTTAGCCTGCAAATAGTAAGTTTTAGTATGACATTTTCATTCATGAGTATCACACTTTTTGCTTTTTCTTCTTGTTGTTGTTTTGGTTTTTGAGACTGGTCATGCTATTATCCAGGAGGCTGGTCTTAAACTCATGGGTTCAGCAGTTTCTTTCTCTGTCTGTCTTTCTGTCTTTCTGTCTTTCTGTCTTTCTTTCTGTCTGTCTCGCTCTCTCTCTCTCTCTCAGGTGGATGATAATAATGAGCCCTGATAAAGCCAAATGAAAAGCATTACTGCAGCGTTACTCAATTGCCTGAAGTTAAAATACTAGATAGTTGGCTCCGGATGACATTTTCCTTCTCTGGAATAAATGATTAGTCAACTTGTTCCTTTGTTATGTTTCTAAAATGCGCGCTCACCCCTGTTTCCTCTTATGGAGGGTTCCCTGATGGCTTACTCTATAGCATAGCTCTGCCTTCTGACACCTTTCCGTGGCGTATTCATTCATCTCAGCTCTGAGTCTTAGGTCTTGCGCAGGCGTTGACAGTGAAGTTACAGGCCTGTGCACCCTCTAGTCTCTTACTTTGAGCACATACGTTTGAATCAGATTCAATTAGATTACAGTATAAACTATTCTTTGAGAAGGACTTCTCAAACAAAACCAGAGGTAAAAGACAGGAATGTGTTTCATTAAGAAATTTAATCCTCTTTTCAGAAATTTAATATAAACTGCTGCATGTATAGGGAGAGAAAGCTGCTTGAGCCATTGGAGGCTTGGGCTAGAAAGGTCTCACTTAGTAAGCTCTGGCAGAGGAAAAACAAGCCAGTCTCCCTTTGTAGTCTGTCTGGATAACCTAAAGGATTAATAAATAACACCAACAGAGCAATCCCACTCCCATTTCTTTCAGAAATATTTTGGCACCTGGCCATTACTGAGTTAATTTTCTTTTCTTTTTTTAAAAATTATTTAATTTTAATTTATGTGCATTGGTGTGAGGGTGTTAGATCTTGGAGTTACAGACAGTTGTGAGCTGCCATGTGGGTGCTGGGAATTGAACCCAGGTCCTTTTGAAGAGCAGGTGGTGCTCTTAACCACTGAGCCATCTCTCCAGCCCCCTGAGTTAATTTTCTTGATTGCAAAACGTATCACTAGTTTGGTGCAGGAAGCTTACCTTGCTGTTTGGCATCTCCAGCTCCACCCGCTCACTTGCTTTTACTGTCATTCTTCATGTCTGGTCTAGTAGTGCCCTAGGTTTACTACCACCGAGGGCTCCTGGGATAGGCACCTGCCATTAGCTTCCTATAAAGATGCTCTTTGTGTCAGTGTGAGGCTGATGTAGCTTAACTGGCAGTGTGGACATTTGGTAGAGATGAACTGAGAAGCTAGAGAAAGGTGGGCTTCTGAATTCAGCATACCTGTCACGGCCACCAGCTGCTTTCAGAGAAGTAAGCTCCAAGTGGGGGAGGAAGCCCACCAGTTCAGAGCTGCTTTAGCTTGCCCTTGCTTGCCTGGGAGGAAGGCCAGCTGGGTCTTCTGTGTGGCTGTTTTGGCCTAGGTCGTTTCTAACTCTAGCTTCCAGTCTGTTCCATCGGCTCTTGGTTCTAATGCTTGACTCCCTGGTACACTCTGTGCTTTTTTTTTGTTTGTTTGCTTGCTTCGTTTTGTTTTGGTTTCCTGTTAACTGCTGCCTCCCAGCTGTTTCCAGATGAGGCTCAATAGCTTTTTGGAGGAGGAATCAAGTACAGGGGAAGTTGTAGTTATTTTTCACCGGATCCTGAGAGGTGGTCTTAGTAATCTTGCTTGGTCCTGCTCAAAAGCTGTTTTTATTTTTATTTTTTATTTTTTCTATTTTGGAGATGGCTTTTGTTCTGAAACTTATTGAAGTTCTCCTGCCTCCGCCTCCCCAGTACTGAAACTGCAGAGGCAGCTGAACCATCTGAGTAGACTCTGGCAGTGTAGTAGATTTGGGGGCACTGGGACTGTGAATATGTCTATTGGGATTCCAGTTTCTTCATGGCTGGCTTTTTAGAGCCCATGTCCTTCCCACTCTGGTAAGTAGCCCCGTGGGAAAGAATCTTGATTCAGTTCTAAAACATGTGTTCATTTCTGGGATCCCCTGGAGGGAAAGAAATTGCCTCTCCTGTCTTCAAGGCAAACTTGAGTGGCAGGTGACAGGGACGCACAGCTTGGCTCACCTTTCCTAAGCCATCTTGTCACTGCTCGAGGATGAAGAGGATAAAACTTCTTCCCTGAGGGGGGAAATGATTGTCAACAGCAGTAATGTCTGCGGCTGGCTAGTGCCTGGCAGATTACAGCAGAAGGACGTTTATAGAGTTGGGTATAAAGGGTAGTCATGTAGCTGATGGTTAAGCCAGGCTGGCGGTGCACACCTGCAATCCCAGCATGTGAAAGGCGAAAGCAGGAACTTCATGAGTTCACGGCTAGCCTAGATTTTCCAGGGCAACCCTACCTCCAAACAAACAAGCAACACACTCAGACAGCTGTCAAGACTGAAGTTTGTCATCTATAAACTGAGTCTTTCAGTGAAGCGTTCAAATGCCTGCCTGACCAGTCCTGCATAGAAGCATTCTTGACTTGGCAGGGTCTGTGCAAGGCCTCTGCAGTGAAGCTGTGCACTCCAGAACATAGTTCATGCTTCTTGCCCTCTTAGCATTTTAAGGAATGTCATGCATGTACACCCTCCATACAGATTCTGAACACATTTAATGTGTAGATTTTTGGTTGGTTTTGCTTTCACTTCTCTTTTTGTTAACTTCTTTTGGTAAACATCAGAACGTAGCATGTGGTCTTTTGAAAAAAATTATTTTGTTTATGTATTTATTTAGTGTGTGTCTGTGTATGTGTGTACATGTGTATGTGTTGAGATCCAAGGGCAGCTTCTAATTGTTTTCCCTTCCACCATGGAAAACCCAGAGCATCAAACTTAGATTGTCAGGCTGGGCAGCAAGCATCTCTTATCTGCAAAGCCATTTTGCTGGACTTGGAAATGGCCTTTTAAAAATATATATAATTTATTTTATTTTATTTTATGTGCATTGGTGTGGGTGTGTCAGATTCCTTGGAACTGGAGTTTCAGACAGTTGTGAGCTGCCATGTGGGTGCTGGGAATTGAACCTGGGTCCTTTGGAAGAGCAGACAATGCTCTTAACCACTAAGCCATCACTCCAGCCCGGAAATGGCCTATTTTGTATTTAGGCATAAGTAGTTTTTGTTGGCAAGTGTCTGTTTAAGTTGATTTCTTTTCTTTTTTCTTCCTTTCTTTCTCTCTTCCTTCTTTTCTTTTTCTTTCTTTCTTTCTTTCTTTCTTTCTTTCTTCTTCTTTTTTTTTTGTTATTTGTTTTGTGTTTTTTTTCCAGACAGCATTTTTTGTGTGTGTATGTGTCTAGCCTTGATTAGAACTAGCTCTGTAGATCCAGATAGCCTTGAACTCACAGAGGTCCCTGCCTCTGTCTCCTAAGTGCTGGGATTAAAGATGTGCTACCTTTTTTCCTTTCTTTTCTTCTTCTTCTTCTTTTTTTTTTTTAGATTTCATTTTAGTCATATGAGTGCTTTGCCTGCCTGGTGCCTGAGGAAGTGGTAAACCTCCATGTGGGTGCTAGTAATTGAACCCAGCTCCTTCTCAAGAAAACGTGCTGTTAACCACTGAGCCAACTTTCCAACCTCCACATGTTTCTTTTTGAACATTTATTTATTTTGTGTTTGTGCATGTGTGTGTGAGGAGGTCAGATAACAGCCTCTGTCTACCTCTTGTCACAGTTGATGGCAAGCACCATTTTTAACCCTCCGAGCCATCTTGTCAGCCCTTGAGATTTTTAAATTAGGGACTGTAAGAGTCCTGGGATATGTTTTCAGTCTGTAGCTCCCACATGTGTGCCCTGTGTGGTAACTGTTTGCTCATGGCCCACAGTGGAAAGCTATGCCAGATTGAGGAATAGCAAGGACTGAAAACTTAGCCACAGTGTCCTACAGATTTTAAGTGCTCAGTAGACAAATCTTTTCTATTTGAGGCAAGGGCTCACATATCCCAGGTTGGTTTTGTACTTATTTAGCTGAGGGAAAAAAAGGAATTGTCATTTTTTCCTTTATGTAAATATGGTGTGTGTGTCTGTGTGTATGCGTGTGCATGTGAATGTGCAAGTACATGCAAGTGTCTTGTGTACATGTTGATATGTGTGGCTGCCAGTGTACTTGCACCATGGTGCATATGTGCAAGTCAGAGGACAACTTCTGATGTCCATCTGTCACCTTCTGTCTTGTTTAAGACACTTTTTTTTTCTTTTCTTTCTTTCTTTCTTTCTTTCTTTCTTTCTTTCTTTTTTTTTTTTGTTGTTGTTGTTGAGACAGAGTTTCTTTGTGTAGCCTTGGCTGTCTTGGACTCTCTTTGTAGACCAGGCTGGCCTCAAACTCATAGAGATGCACCTGCCTTTGCCTCCTGAATGCTGGGATTAAAGGCATGCACCACCACGCTTGGCCTCAAGACACTGTTTCTTGCTTGCCATAAATACACCAGCCTAGTTGCCCTTTGAGCTACTGGGGCTTTTCCACATGTAGGCATACTGGGGTTATTATAGAATATTTTATTTTACATGGGTCCTGGGAAGCAAACTCAGGTCCTCACACTTGCACACTAAGCACTTTATCTCCTGAGCCATCTCTCCAATCCCAGTTTTAACATCTAATCCTTCTGCCTCCACCTCTGAATCCTGAGATTACATGTTTGTGTTCCATATCTGTTTTGTTTGTTTGTTTGTTTTTGATTTTCTGAGATAGGGTCTCTCTGTGGAGCCTTGGTTATCCTGGACTCACTTTGTAGACCATGCTGGCCTTGAACTCACAGCGATCCGCCTGCCTCTGCTTCCCAAGTGCTGAGATTAAAGGTGTGTGCCACCACCGCCCAGCCTCAAAGTACATTTCTTTATTTTTGGTTTATTTTTGTTTTTGTTTTTTTGTTTTTTGAGACAGGGTTTCTCTGTGTAGCCTTAGCTGTCCTGCACTCACTTTGTAGACCAGGCTGGCCTCGAACTTACAGTGATCCACCTGCCTCTGCCTCCTGAGTGCTGGGATTACAGGCGTGCGCCACCATGCCTGGCCAAAATACATTTCTTAACCACATAGTCTGTGTTAGAGATTCTGTTAGGCTCTGCATGGAAAGCAAAGATGAAGACAGCAGGTTAATCAGAACTACATAACCACCATATACAATCAAGTAAGACTGCAGGCTTTCCAGAGGATGAGGTTCCTTCCCTTGGGGAAGGCTCAGACTGAAGGAAGCACAGGATTTAGCCAGTGGGAATAAGTAGCCTAAGACAGTCTTCCCCTCTGGGTTGTCCAGGTGCCTACATCAGTAGAGGAACTGGCACCTTCATTCCCTCTACCAAGCTGTTCTAGACTTTTGTGAGCAGATGTGTATGGGGGGCCACTTTTCAGCTCAAGAGACTTTTCCTGGTCTGAGGGTGGAGCTTAGCACTATGTACAATACATATAACTCCCTGTGTGTTAAGGCTGGCAAGATAAAGGTGCTTGCTGCCAAGCCTGCGGAGCTGAGTTCAATCCTTGGCATCCACATGGTAGAAGGAGAGAACATATTCCTACAAGTTGCCCTCTGACCTCTGCAGAGGGAGCAAGGATAGGCACATCCCTTGGGCTCACTGGCCAGCCAAGCTAGCCAGTGCATCTCTGAATTCAGCAAGAAACACTATCTCAAAAAATAAGGTGGGTGTAGGGAGGAATTAAAAAAAAAAAATAGAGAGCAACAGAGAAAGATAATGGATACTAACTAACCTCTGACCTCTGCATGCCTACACACACATATGCACATTTGTACCTGCATGCACACACACAAATGCTACATACATGTACACACATACACATACATTCAACCCTTAACTTCTAGGCTCAACTTTCTTTTGTTTTGTTTTGTTTTTTCTTGTTTTTTTGAGGCAAGGTCTCATGGAGGCCAGGCTGGCCTTGAAGTCAGTATGTAGCCATAGATGACCTTGGCCTTCTGATCCTCCAGCCTCCATTTCCCAAGATTCTGGGTCTACAGGCGTCTGCCATCCACACCTGGCTTATGCCAAGTGAGTTAGACCTTCAGTTTTCTTTTCCAAGTCTATTAACTCTTCCTCACCCTTCACAGGGCTGGCAATTAATGAGTAGATGCTACTTAAAATGGAATTTTGGTCCTGTACTACTAAAAAGGAAATGATAAGAGGAATATAGACTTCTCTTTAGGAAGGAGAATTCCTGATTTCTGATAATCAACTCAGGGGAGAAGGGCCAAGCATGGAATCTGATGTCAGCAAAGGCATCCACACATTGCTTATGAACACAGACTGAGAGACACAGACACATAGGGACACATGGACATGGACAGACAGACAGACAGACACATACATACACACACACACACATACACACTAAATGTAACAACAACAAAAAGATAGCTATTTCTCAGCCCCTGGATCCTGTGAGTATGTTGTTACACAGCAAAGTGGATTTAAGGCTACAGATGGAATTAAGTTTGCTGATCAGCTAAGCTTATCCTGGATTATCTGAGTGGGCCCGTGGTAATTACAAGGGTCCTTAACCAGGAGAAGAGAGAGAACAGTAGGAATAAGGCTCATCCTGAAGAAGAGGGAAGAGACTGAGCTAAGGAGTGTGGGTAGTCTTAAGAGCTGAGTGGGTAGAGCTGAGAGCCAGGCGTGGTGGCGCATTCCTTTAATCCCAGCACTTGGGAGGCAGAGGCAGGTGGAGTTAGTTTAAGGCTAGCCTGATCTACAGAGTCAGTCCAGGACAGTCAGGGCTTCACAGAGAAACTGTCTTGAAAAAGAAAAAAGTCAGCCGGATGTGGTGGCACAGGCCTTTAATCCCAGCACTCGGGAGGCAGAGGCAGGTGGATCGCTGTGAGTTCTAGGCCAGCCTGGTCTACAAAGTGAGTCCAGGACAGCCAAAGTTACACAGAGAAACCCTGTCTCGAAAAACCAAAAAAAAAAAAAAAGAAAAGAAAAAGAAAAAGAAAAAGAAAAAAGTCTACCAAGAAGAGATTTGATACCCTATGAGCATATATAGGGGGAGGAGGTCCCCCTCATTCACAGTCATAGGGGAGGGGAGTAAGGGGAAATGTGAAGGAGGAAGGAATGGGAGGATACAAGGGATGGGATAACAATTGAAATGTAATATGAATAAATTAATAAAAAATATTTAAAAAGAAAAAAGTATGTAATTGTATGTGCATGTGTATGTTGGTGTGAGGAGGCCAGGGAAGGATGTCAGGTGTCCTGCTGTATCACTCTTACTTCCTTGAGACAAAGTCTCTCACTAAAGTCCTAAGCTGGAGGCCAGAAAACCCTAATGCCTGTATATGCAATTCACTGAGTGTGTTCAGCCACACCGAGCTTTTTATGTAGGTGCTGGGACCTGAACTCTCAGGTCCTTATGCCTGCTGTGTAAGTGTTCTTATGCTCTTAGCCACTAAGCCACCTTTCTAACACCTTTCCTCTCTTCTTTCCTATTGACAACTTCTCCCTGAACTCACGATCCTCTTGTCTTATCCTCTCAAGTGCAGATGTTACAGTTGTGCAGCACTGACCCTCATGAAAGTTTCTAGAGAAAATGTTTTTAAGCACTTAACCTCTCTTTTTACTCACTGAGCTTGGGTGAATGTCTTTAAGCCTTCTTCTGCCTCAGAAGAGCATGTAGCCCACCCTGGAATGACACTGAGTCATGCAGAATGTATTGTGCCCTGGTTCAGAGGCCTCTAGTGATAAGAGAGTCTTTGTCAAAGGAGATGCCTGTAAAGTGTATTTGGCCCTTGATCTCTGCCTGGTATAATTTCTGTAATACAGTATTGTAGAAAGTCAGTTTGATGTTTTTGTTTGGTACTGGGCATTAAACCTAAGGTTTCAGTACTCTGGGTAAATACTCTACCCCCAAGCAACATCTCCAACCTTTTTACATTTTGTTTTGAGACAGAGTCTCACTAAGTTGCCCAAACTGACCTGGCCTTCTGGTTCTCCTATCTCAGCTTTCCATAACTAGGAGTATAAGTCCAAGCCACCATGTCTAGCTTTAGTTTGGCATTTTTGTTTTGTCATTTAAAAAAAAATTTTTTTAATGTACATTGATATTTGCCTACATTTATGTCTGTGTGAGGGTGTCAGATCTCCTGGAGCAGGAGTTACAGACAGTTGCAAGCTGATATGTAGATGCTGGGAATTGAACCTGTGTCCTCTGGAAGAGCAGCCAGTGCTCCTAACTGCTGAGCCATCTCCCCAGCCCCTAGTCATTTATTTATTTATTTTTAGGCAGCACCTCATGTAGTCCAGGGTGGCCTCTGAGGATGACCTTGAACAAGGTTTGTTTTTTGTTTTTTAAGTAGGTGTTGCAGGGATGGGGGTGTGGGGTGTGTGTGTGCATGTGTGTGTGTGTGTACGTGCTTGTGCGTGTGTGTGTACGTGCTTGTGCGTGTGTGTATACACTCAGGCCATGGGGCAGCCCTCTCTGGGCGTTGGTTCTTGTCTTACACCATGTTTGGGACAGGGTCTCTTGTCTGCCGCTGCACATGCTAGGCTGCCTGACTCTCAAGCTGCTAGGGCTTCTCCATCATGGCCTCATGACTTGCTGTAGGAGCGCAGGGGTCACAGATGTTGACAGCTGTGCCAGATTGATGAGATCCTCACATCTGTAGGGCAGGATGTCCACTGAGGCATCCCCAGCCTGGCCTTGAACTCTTCTTTATTTATGTGCATGGATGTTTGTTTACGATGTTGTGCCTGGTGCCCCTGTATGTCAGAAGACTGTGTCACTGTGTCAGATCCCCTGACACTGTAGTTTTGAACAGTTATGAGTTATTATGTAGGTGCTGGGAATGGAACCTTGATTCTCCGGGAGAACAAGTGCTCTTAAGCACTGAGCATCTCACCAGGCCTCTGACTTTGAACCTTTACTCCTCCTGTTTCCATGTCCCAAGTACTGGGATTATTAGCATGAACCACCATACCCTGTGAATTTGACTTGTTTTGAAGGATTCCTAATAATGGCCCATGAAAGATTCAGATTATTTGTTCTCCAGAATCCACTTACCTAATGAGTATAAAATGTGCAATTCCGGCAGCCGGTGTCTCTGGTGATCCTCTGACTTCTGTCGAAACTCATTCTAACGCATGTGGTTAGAATTCCAGGTCACAAAGGCTTGTGTTTCAGGCTGAGCCGTTGGCATCACAAGCTTTAGGGACTCCCTGATGCTAGCCTGAGGAAAGGTGCTGGTTATTCCACATCAATTCCAGCACGTCCTGGACTGCCAGAGAGCTGTGGAGACTGGGGCTAGAGCCAGGTGGCCCTCCTTCTCAGCAGGAGACAGATCCTTCACTGTTCCATCAAGAAGGGACTTCCTTGGCAGTCTCACCCTGCTGCTGTCTTTCTTTCTTGTGCTTCTGCATCCTTAAGTTTGTATGGCCAGTGCTCCCACGCAGGTCTTGCTAAGCTTCCTGTCACTATGAGTGCTCTTTGGCAGTTGCCTTATTAAATTAACTCTATAGTCTCCAATCTAGACGTTTGAGAAGGAGGTAAGGGGAGGTTCCCCCTCACAGAGCAGGACCTCTCTGGCCACAGAGCTGGGGTCTAGCTGCGATCTTGGTTTGTCTGCTGCTAGATCGAGTGCTTATTTCCCAACCTTTATTCATTCGGATACAGTGGACAAGTTAGCTATCTGTCTCCATCATGAAGGTTCCTTTCTGGCAGGAGTGAGTCAGCATAGTGGATTTTGTATTTAAGTACCACAAAAAATATAAAACAAAATAGAGGACAGTAAGAAAAAGAGGTTTGGGAAGGGTGGGCAGGTACTTTGGGCTGCTCAGAGAAATGGCCTGAGGAGGTGACATTTCAAATTAACCCAAAACCTGAGTGAAAAATAGAAGCCAGGCGTGGACAGCGGAGGCCAAGGTGGAGTGAGCATGATACATTTGAGCAGTAGAAAGACCAGCAGCACTAGATGTTGGCCATAGAGGGCGGAAAGAGATGAGCTTGATGAAACAAGTCCTTGTTTCTCATAGTGGGAATGAGGACATTGTTCTCACTGGATTAGGAAAGCTTATTTACCTACACAGGCAGCTCACTATGGCTAGTGTGGCTAGGGGATTACTGCATAAGAAACTACTCTGTAGAAGCCAGGGTTGAAATGAGCATCCTTTTTTTTTTTGAGACAGGGTCTCTCTCTATAGCTTGTCTGGGTACGTAGAGGATTCACTCAGTACATAGACTAGGCTGGCCTCAAACTCACAGAGATCCACCTGTCTCTAACTCTGCAGTGTTGGGTTTAAAGGCCTGTACTATCAAACTGGAGAGAATCCCTCTTTGTTGTTGTTGTTGTTTGTTTGTTTGTTTGTTTGTTTTTCGAGACAGGGTTTCTCTGTGTATGCTTGGCTGTCCTGGACTCACTTTGTAGACCAGGCTGGCCTCGAACTCACAGAGATCCATCTGCCTCTGCCTCCCGAGTGCTGGGATTAAAGGAGTGCGCCACCACCCCCAGCTGAGAGAATCCCTCTTAAAGGCTGTTGAACTCTACCCTCAGACCAATGTTTCCACAGTGGGATAGTGAGAATTGAGTGGATCCAAGATAATTTTGGACTTGCTAATGAACTAGACATAGGAGGTGGGAAGGGTGGTGGGAGGGAGGCAAAGAGCTGACTTCTCAGATGATGGCTGAACCACTGGGACTATTGGTCCTCTGTGTGACTGGTATGTGTTGTGGACTTCGGCTCCTAGGGTGTATGTGGGCAGCTTCCCAGAGAAGGGCTTGCCGGGGGCTGTCAGCATGGTGGGCCTCAGTCTAGGAACTTGCGTTTGTTCTTTAGGCTACGCTGCCCTGTCTTGTCTCTTTGAGCTCTGTGTACTTAAATTCATAGCTGTCTTCTCTCCCCACCCCGTTTTGTTTGAGTCATGGTCTCACATCGTGGCCCAGGCTGCTCTCACACTCAGGAGGAGCCTGCTTTTGAGACAGGGTTTCTTCTGTGTAGCCCTGTTTGTTCTGGAACTTGTTTTGTAGAGTAGGCTGGTTTTGAACTGAGAGATTCTTTTGCCATCCAAGTGCTGGGACTAAAGGTGTATGCCACTACACTGGACTTGGGCTCTGCCTGCTGTGCCTCTTGAGGAGGCTTTAAGGAGGAAAGACTTTGAGTTTTGAGGTTGCTTTCTAAGTAGTAGGGCTTTTCCTGTTGCCATGAATCCTACATGATACTTTTATTCTTATGGTTTAGTTACAGAGAGATACCATTTGATCTCAAATTCTCTAAAGAAGCCTTAGCCTAGTGTGCTTGGTGTGTTTAGACTATACCATCAGAACCATCTAGAAGGAGGCTATTGAGAAGGGTGACATCAGTAGTTCCAGAGGGGAACCTCAGAGCTGAAAGATAATTCCAGAAGCAGGATTCCTTAGCCTTTGAGCCTTAGACGTGAGCGTGAAGATCCTGCTTGGGTAACAGTGGAGAGACTCACTCAGAGGTGGAAAGGGAGTCAGGCTACGGGAATAAATAACAGATTGGGGGGCTCTGAATCAGAAAGAGAAAACCATGGAGATTTTTGGTGGCACAGCCTCTCTGTTGAAAGCAAGGGGTTAGAGTTTTAAAAGACAGTCTCCTAATAGCACAAGCGGAAGGATATTCAGTCCTACTACCTGAGCCTCCTGTGTGCCGGCATTACATACCCAGCTCCAGCGTGGTGCTGGGGACTAACCCTGTGCATGCACTATACCCTTTAATGACATGACACCTCAGCCCTTACACTGGCTCTTAAAACAGACAATGTTATATTAGTTTGTTTTTCCAGTTCCATAGCAGGGCTTTTAAAATTGCCTGTTTTGTTCTTTAAATTATCAAGCAGATAGATATCTGCCTTGTGGAACTCTTTCATCAGTTGTCAGACAAGTATTTTGTTGTTGTTGTTGTTGTTGTTGTTGTTGTTTGTTTGTTTTATTTTGTTTCCCAAGACAGAGTTTCTCTGTGTAGCCTTTGCTGACCTGGACTTGTTTTGTAGACCAGGTTGGCCTTGAACTCACAGCGATCCACCTGCCTCTGCCTCTGGGATGAAAGGCATGTGCTACCATGCCCAGCTAAGTATTTTGTTTTTTAAGCAATGTTATAGGGTATAATACATAGAATATAACATGTGCCTGCATTAAACTTGCAATTCAGGAATTCTTTTTCTTGCTAGTAGCACAGTCCAGTTTTAGTTAATCTCATCACTTCAGTATGGTCATTCAAGGCCCTTTATATTGAATTCTAGCCTCCACCATAGTCCAGTCTCTACTAGTCTCCAGTCAGTGCTACTCTTTCTCTATAGATTTGTCTTTCCTAGAATTTCATAACTTTATGATCAGATAATATAGGGCCTTCTGCGTCTGGCTTCTTCTTTGACTTAGTATAATGCTTTCTTTTTCCTTTTATCATTTTTTCTTTAATTTCTGACATCCTCTCCTGTAACCCAGTTTGTCCTCAATCTCAATATCTATGCAGCACAAGTATAATCTTGAATCCCTGATCCTCCTTTATCCACCCACCAGGTGCTGAGATTACAAGGCCTATGCTCATTCCTGGCTCAACACGTCTTAAAGGTCATCTGTGTTGTAGATGTGCCATATAGTTATTCTTTCTCATTGCTGAATAGTGTTCCGTTCATAGATAGAACACTTTTAAAATTATTCCTATATGTACGTGTGTTTTGTCTGCATGTCTGTCCATGCACCACATGTATATCTGGTGCCTGTGGAGGCCAGAAGAGAGTATCAGATCCCTTGGAATTGGAGTTACAGGGGGTTGTTAGCCACCACGTGGGTGCTGGGAACTAACTCGGGTCTTCTGGAAGAGCAGCTAGTGCTTTTGCCATGCTGTCTCTCTGGCCCATTTGTCTATCTGTTCATGGACATACTTCTGTCTCTCTCTCTTTCACCCTTTTCTGAAACAGTGTTTCACTGTGTGGCACAGACTGGCTTGAACTTACACTGTTCTTCCTGTCAGCCTCCTAAATTCTCAGGGTTAGACATGAGCTGCTGTGTGTGATGATAGACCTGTTGTTGATAGACACACAGGGTCTCAACTGTGCAGCTCTGGCTAGCCTGTAATTTGCTGTGTAGATCTGGCTGGCCTCAGACTCACAGAGATCCTCTGCTTCCTCTCTGCTGATATTAAAGGCATGCCCCACCACACCTGGCTACAGAGTTTTGTTTAAAAATATATATATATCTTTTTTGTTTTAGTTTTTTGAGACAGGGTTTCTTTGTGTAGCCTTGGATGTCCTGGAACTTGCTGTGTAGACCAGGCTGGGCTCAAACTCACAAAGATCCACCTGCCTTTGCCTCCTGAGTGCTGGGATTAAAGGTGTGCGCCACCACTGCCTGGCTTGTTTTTAAATTTTATTTTGTGTGTATGCACATGTTTGTACATGCAGGGGCAGGGTGGCAGTCAGAAGTTGATGTCGTGTGTGTCTTTATTGCTCTCACCAAATTTTTTGAGGAAGGATATTTCTCTGAACCTAGAATTTGTTGTTTGGGTAGAGTAGGTGGCCTGTAAGCACCAGCGTGCGTGTTCCACGCCCCAGTGCTGCTGTTAGAGGTGTGTAGTGCCCTGCTCAGCCTTTGTATGTGGGTGCTGGGGATCAAACTCAGCTCCTCATGTTTGGTGTGGCAGGCACCTTACCAAATAGGCCATCTCTTCAGAGTGCTTGACAAACATGTTTTTGAAGGGACTTGGAAGTATTTCATTATTTGGATATTGACTTCCATTTTCTGTTACACTGTTGTCTTATGGAATCAGGTAGGGGCCCTCTTACAGGGTGGAGATAAAATATCTGTGAAGCATGCGGAATGATATGGGACTAGAAGCCTCAGGACAGCGTGGCCCTGGCTAGGGGCGTTTCACTTAGCTCATGTCAAGGGAGAGGAGTGAGCTTGATAGACTAGAGTCGTGGTTACCACACTTACTTTTCTTCCACACACCTTAGTTTTTGAGTGATATTATTTAGGAACAGATTGCATTCAATAATAAAAAGTAAGGGGCTGGAGAGCTGCTTAGTGCTTAGACACTAGCTGTGCTTCCACAGGACCTAAGTTTGAGTCCCAGCACCCACTCGGCAGCTTATGTAACTCCTGTTCCAGATGATCTGATGCCCTCTTTTGGCTTCCTTAGGCACCTGCACTCATCTGGTGTACAAGCATAAATACAGGCAAAACACTCATATACATACAATAATAAAATATATATTAAACAAAATAAAGAAGTGGGGCTTGAGAGATAGCTCAGTGGTTAAAAACACTGGCTATTCTGCCAAAGGCTTGAGATTCAACTTCCAGCTCTGACACAATGGCTCGCAACCTTCTGTTCCAGGAGATCTGACACCTTTCCAGTTAGTATAGGCATGGCATAGTATAGTATAGGCATACACACCCAGTGCAGGCTGGAGAGATGGCTCAGAGGTTAAGAGCATTGTCTGTTCTTCCAAAGGTCCTGAGTTCAGTTCCCAGCAACCACATGGTGGCTCACAACCATCTATAATGAGATCTGGTGTGCAGGCAGAATACTGTATAAATAATAAAAATTTAAAAATCTAAAAAAAAAAAAAAAAAAAAAAAGAATTTGAATATCTGATTCCATCTATATACAATTCTAAAATGGACTAAACTAATTTGGTGAAAAGCAAGGGAAGATCAGTGTTGTGAGCTAGGTATGGTAGTATAGGCTACAATGCCTGTAGTCTGGAGGGTCCAGAGTTCAAGGCCAGCCTAAACCACATAGGACATTTGACAGCAGCCTGTGCTATATGATGCTCTCTTAAAGAAAGAAAAAGAAAAACTACTACTTGCTTTTGAAGGAACCAGAGACGGACACTGACTGGGAGAAAACATCAGAGGTGTTTCTGGGTGGTACTGATTTATAGCTTATTTGTTGTTATTGTTTTAATTGTTCTCCACCGTTAGTTTTTTTATGCTGTGGTGTGTGTGTGTGTGTGTAGGCTGTAGCCTAGGCTAGTCTTGAACTCATGAACCTCCTTCCACCTAACAAGTGCTGGGATATGCTTGACCATTAAGAAGGAAAAGAAAATAGTTCAAATACTTCTTTGTATTTTAATATTATTGATAAGGAATCTTATTTGGAACATGCAGAACTAGATGCTTTTAATATGACAATAACTAGAAATTCCATAATTCTGTTCTCAGTGTACACAGTAAGTGTAGGCGTAGATGGGGTTGACCTTGTCCGAGGCTTCCCCCAGTACAGAGGCGTGGGAATTGGTTTCTACGTCTCGCACAGGAGCTTGCCAAATTACTGTCTGTGAAGTTATCTATTTACAACCTTTCTCCTCTTAATATTGTTTATCTGGGTCAGAAGTCACAAACTTAAATCTCCACACACCAGGATATAAAGCAGGCCATCTCTAAGACCAAGAGGCCCTCTGCTATTTTTTTCTTATCCTCTTTTGGAAGTCAGTTACAGGAAAATATTTATTAGGAAAATATATAAGCTGCAGTAGACTTGGCCTCAGTGATGAGAAGGCAACAGGGAGAGGTGGGAACCGCTGTAATCTAGACTCCTGGCCTAAGAGCAGTTGCCACTCAGTTCCAGATGATCCTAGCTATTTGAGAATGTGAGCGCAGTGTTCCACCAGGCATATTTGAAAGGTTGGTAGAATAAATCTGGATTGCTTTTTCCTTTTAGGATTGAACTCTGTTGCTGGACTGCAGGGCTCCCAGGCCCAAAAATCCAGACTTCTATGAGGACTCTACTTTTAACTTTTGATTTTGTTTGTAATTTAAGGTTTAAGTTTAGTTATCAGATATTAGGTACTTGGGGGGACTGAGTTTTATCTAGGCTGAATCAAGGCCAGGTTTAAACTGGGAGAAGGTTTTTCTGTGTAGCCCTGGCTATCCTAAACTTGTTTTGTAGACTAGGCTGGCCTCCAACTCGCAGATTTCTACCTGCCTCTGCCTCCTGAGTAGATTTAAATTTCGACTCTTGATCTAAATGATAACGCTAGTGTGTAGCTTGCCACTGTTCGGCTTTGGCACAGGACTGTTCAGTAGGTGGCCTCACTGTTTATGCACCTCCTTGCTCTGTTTGAAGTCAGAGGACCGTGATCTCCTGATAACAAATCTCAGACTGTCTGGTGGAGCCTGGGGACGCCATGCTCCTCAGAGGCCATTCCACTGAGTTAGGTGGTGCTGGAGCCATGGCTTTGCCCTAGAGATGCAAGGTTCACCCCTTTGTGTCAAATGCTTGGACTCTGGGTTAATCTTAGCTTTACATTATTTCTCACCCTTATTGCTATCTGTGACTACAGTGGAGTGGTCAAAACCTGGACTTCATTTGGTTACAGTTGAAACAAAGGTTAACTTTTAAGTTAGGCTGTGATTGTTCTTTTGTTTTTGTTTTGCTTTGCTTTTTGTTTTCCGAGACAGGGTTTCTCTATGTAGCCTTAGCTGTCCTGGACTCACTTTGTAGACCAGGCTGGCCTCGAACTCGCACAGATCCGCCTGCCTCTGCCTCCAGCGTGCTGGGACTAAAGGCGTGTGCCACTACTCCCGGCAGGCTGTGATGGTTCTTAACCCATATATTTTATCATTGTACATGTGCACCTGTGTCTGTGTGTCTATGCAGTTATTTTTAAGGTGGTTTACATAGCAGTGTGTATACCCTCCCAGGGCCCCCTTAACATACTCCTCACTATAAATTTACTTGTGCAGCCCACCCAGATAAGTTCCTTAGGCTTTCTAGCTATTTGCTTTTCTCTCTCTCTTTGATCTGACTTACAATGATGTTAGGAAATAGCTTTATGATCTATAAAGTGCCCTTACTTTTGCTTCTGAGAAGGTTAAGATAGGATTTGTTTTTATCAGAGATGTAACACTTTCTCTACCGAGACATGTTCACTGAATGCTGGGGAGCCTTTCTGTCAGCTTAGACACTTACTTTGGAGCTTGGCTGCACTTCAGGTCTCTTTCCAGACTTAACGCATCATCATTTATCTGTGTCCATAGTGTTTTATTTTTATTTGCTTACTCTTTTTAGTGTGATAAGGTCTTAACATTGTAGCTCATACTGGTCTAAAACTCCTGTGTAGTTCAGGCCTGTCTTAAACTTGGGGCAATCCTTTTGCCTCAGCCTCTTCACTGAAAGCTACCAACCTAATGGTAATTTTTGAACATTAAGATAACATTTTAATTTTAAAGAGATGGCCCAGTGGGTAAATACACTTGCTGCCAAGCCTGATGGCCTGGATTTGATTCCTGGGACCCACATGGTGGGAGAACTGACCTCTGTATGCATGTGAACGAGAGCCTGTGTGCATGTGACTCACAACACAGACAGAAATTTAAAAGCCCACCTTTTCATTTTAAACTGCATTTTTCGGGGCTGGAGTGATGGCTCAGTGGTTGAGAGCACTGTCTGCTCTTCCAGAGGTCCAGAGTTCAATTCCCAGCAACCACATGGTGGCTCACAACCATCTATAATGTGATCTAATGTACACTGTATATATAATAAATAAATACATTAAAAAAATAAACTGCATTTTTCTTTTACTATAGAAAACTAGAAACTATGAATATAGATAAAAGAAAAGCTAGAAATTGGAACACTCAGGGATAATCTCTCAGCTCCCCTGCGTTTCTCTTACACCTTGTTTTTAAATTGTTTTTGGCATGCTGAATGTACACTCTTTTTCTCTTAGCAGATTGTGAATACCTCTCCAAGTCCCCAAATGGCCATCAGCAATGTTTTCAGTGACTCATAGGATCTCATTGTAGGATGTGTTATTATTTATTTAATCTCTCTGTTGATCCTTGAGAATATTTTCATGGTCATTTTTGTAGTGCCCCAGGGCCCCTGATGTTTTGGTTTGGTTTAGTCTTTTTGCAGAAAGGGTATAATGTAGCCCAGGCTTGCCTTGAACTCACTATGTAGCCAAGGATGGCCTTGATCCTTCTGCCTGTATCTCCTTAGTGCTGACAGACATTTCCCACCACTCTCAGCTGGGCCCTGTTGTGTTCGCCCCTGTCTTTGTTCTTTAAAATGTCCCTCTGCTCCCCCTCCTTCCTGGTAGGATCCTTTACCCTGGGAACCTTTTTGGCAGTACCCTGTATCACCACATTGTCTCCTTGGTACCCACCCCACCCTCACTTGGGCAGGTGTATGTGGGGAATGGTGGTTTCAGTTGCACAGCTGAACAGTGGCCTCTTCTGTGCCCTAGATTGCTTGTTTGAAAGGTTCTCATATTTTCATGTATGTTCCTGCAGTTGGCAGAGGGCCTGGGAACAGTGGCTGGTCAGCAATTGTCAAGTAGCAGCCTTCATGCCACTATTGTGCTCTGAAGGCTGACAGACCCCAGAGGCACTAGTGGTCCTGGCCATGAGTGCTGTCCTTGGCTTTTCATTGTTCTAGAGGCAGGGAAGCGGGGCAGGGCTTGATGAAGATGCAGTTGTTCAGTAGGTGCCCAGTTGGTAGCTCACCCATGTTGTTGGCCTGCTGTGGATACTTGTTCTGGAGAGTTCAAGAATTTGGCTGATTCAGGGAAGGAAGAGCTGACTGAACTCTGAAGCACTATTTAACATTTTGTCAGGTGTCGTCCTGAAATGTTGACTGGTCTCCAGCTTTGGTGGCCATCATTACAGCTGCTTAAGGAGCTTCTGTGGTATTGACTTGTCCTATCAACAGCACTCTGGGCAGAAGGATCATTGAGCAGACTTTGGTTGTCTGGCTTGCCCTGTATTGGGGTGGAGATCCAAGGGAAAGGCCCAGAGCCCAGGTGTCCATGCCCTCTTGTTCTTGTCCTGACTTCTTGCTGAGGGCTCAGTGAGTGCTCTTTAACATGACCCTTGTCCACTAGACAAGTTTTTGTTACCCTTTAGTTTTGGGTGTGAGTGTTATTTTGTTGATGATGCTAGGAGTTAGACAGCTTCACACACGCTAAGGGCACACTCTGGCTCTGAGCTATCTCCAGTGCCCACTGTTGAAATTCATGGTTTTTCCCAATGAAAAGCTCTAACAGAGATAGGTGGTATCCAGTTTTAATCCCAGCATTCTGGATCTCTGTGAGTTCAAGGCCAGCATGGTCTACACAGCAAGCTTCAGGCCATCCAGGATTATATAGTGAGACCTTGTCTCAAGAAAAAGGAAAGAGAAAAAAAAAAAAAAAAAAAAAAAAAAAGGGCTACGGAGGATCAGACACAACAACTGTGATAGGAAGCTATGCAACAGGAAAACCTGCCTTCACAAAAGCAAAAGACACACTTAAAAGTCAGCTGTGTACTGTTCTTGATGCTGTCCTTGCACAGTATCTGAGAGCATACAGGCAGGTGAAGCTTACCTGTGCCATGCACAATCTCCTCCAGCTACCAGAGACTTGTAGATTGCAGTGGAACAGGTGTGGCCTTCATGTGTGGCCACCTGCGTCTTCCTAGATAAGTTTGTTTGCTTTATCTTTGTTGTGCCCGTTGCTGGCTCCTCTGTGCCCTGGGTGGATGTGAAATACAGGAGGTGACAATCTCATTGGTAAAGTGGGGACACTGAACAGAACAGGGTGTGGTGTGAGAAATTCTGTAGTCTGCACTCCCCACCCCCGGTCTCCAGAGGGAATGTCCTTCTGTTTTGTGTCTTAGCACATTCCAAGGCAGAGCTTTTAGGGCTTTACAGAGATGGAGAGCAGTCATCCCAGCTAGAGAGCACACATCAGGGTCTTGGACATGCTGCCCTCCCAGTGCCTGTAATGCAGGTGGCAGCCCTGTGGAGACCATAGTGCATTAGTCCTCTGTCCCCTCTTGGCTAGGAGCATGGAGAATTTATCAGCAAGTCAGATTTAAATGTGTCCTGGGAGCTGAGAAGGGCTTCTGAGGTAGGAGATAGTGCTTAACAGCTGATTATATGGTGATGTGTCATCTCCAAAGGGCAGTTAGAGCCTCCTTGTGTGGGTTGGCTAATGTTGGTTTATGTGCATAATTTGTTTTCCTCTTTTTTAGAATGATGTGTCAAAGTCACGGGGACTAGAGGATAGAAATTAGGAGGGGAGGGCAGGTTTTTCAACCAGCTCTTGTTGGCTGTTGCAATCTCCTGACAAAGCCACCATTGTTTTGAATCAGTTGCCAGTTTGCTTAGTTTGAATTGCTCTGGTGCCCTGAAACTGGCTTTTTTTTTCCTCCTCTACCTCTCCTGCCTCTCTTCCTGGGGGCAGGCCTGGAGGAGGGAGGACAACCAGTCCCATGAGGAGAGCACCATTTCCTTTGCCATCCTAGAGCAGACTGTTGTGGCTGGTCCCTGTGGTCATCCAGTTCCATCGTGCATCTTGGCTAGGCTTTAGCCAGCGTTGCCGTTCATTAGTGCCCTTGAAGCATCGAGTTTCCAGGAATCGTGCCGACTGATGGTGGCTTTGGCCTTACTTGGCACTGGCCTGCTTCATGCAAGGACCACCTGCTCTGGTGTGCTGTCTGCTCACTCTTGGCATTGCCACGACTGACCTCCCAACCAGCTTTTTGGCCTAATGCCCGTTCCTATCTTGTGTACATGTTTCAAGCTACAGGGGTAATCAGCAAAAGCCAGGAATTCCTCTGGCTGAGCTCCTGAAAGGCAAAGAGTGAACTCCAGAGCCTTACTTGGTTTCTGAGCTAACTTCAGAGTACATTTTCTCACCTCCACCCCTCAGTGCAGTTTCATATCTGAAATCTAACTCCAAACATTTGGGAACTACCAGCCCCAAAGGGGGAGAACACCAAGACCTGTGCTGGGTGGAGGTAGCCATCTGGGACAGTATTGGTAGTAACCAGGTTAAGATATTCTTGGTGGAATAGAATTACTAGCTTTTTTTTTTTTTTTTTTTTTTTTAATAACAAACCACTAGTGTGTGGTGTTCTCCTGTGAGCATTTTTTGTTAATATTTTTATTTTAATTTTTAAATTTATGTGCATTGGTATGAGGGTGTCAGATCTTGGAGTTACAGACAATTGTGAGCTGCTATGTGGGTGCTGGGAATTGAACCCGGGACCTTTGGAAGAGCAGAAAGTGCTCTTTAACCACTGAGCCAACTCTCCAGCCCCAGAATTACTAGCTCTTCAAGTGTGGTATGGTTACACACCGACTTCTGAACTGCTAAGAAGGAGAAAGTGCATTGTGGGCAAAATTGTATTTAATTAAGACTTTTGTCTCAGACTGCCAAATTGAAAGTTTTTTTTTTTTTTTCAAAGCTCCCCAAAGCCCCAAAGGTAGGATGTAAAATTACCTTCTCCACAGGCCTAGCTGTTATTCAGAGAAAGGTTTTGGAATCATCTAAATAGTTTGATGTAAGAGACAAGGCTATATAGAGAAACCCTGCCTAGAGAGAGAGGGAGAGAGAGAGAGAGAGAGGGAGGGAGGGAAAGAGAGAGAGAGAGGGAGAGAGGGGAGAGAGAGACATAGAAAAAAATCTTACAAATACATTACAACAACCTAGGTGTGTTCGCACATGCCTGTAGGCCCAAGCTGGTGGGGATATCGATGGGAGGCGGAGGCAGGTGGATCTCCAAGTTCAAGGCCAGCCTGACCTACAGAGGGAGTTCCAGGACAGCCAGGCCTCCATAGAGAAACCCTGTCTTGAAAAAAAAAAA
>OU015754.1:26043514-26059275 GCA_907169655.1 Acomys percivali | reverse complement strand
TTTAAGGAGGTTTCATAGAGCCCAGGATGGCCTTAGATGCCTTATCCTCTTGCCTCTACCACCCAAGAGTTGGGATTACAGATTTGTGCCACTGTGCCTGGCTAGGAAAGACAGGTTTTATTGGAATTTTGGATTGTATGAGGAAGGCAGTATAAGGTTCCATGGTTGTTTGTTCTGCTGAATTGCTCTCCTCAGAGATAGTCAAAAGGCTGTGGTTAGGATGCCATATACCCATCTAATTCTTTTTTTGCTTAATGCTAGCTGGTATAACCTACCTAGCCACCCCTACTTTGGGCACCCCTTGCTTTTAAGGGGTTTGTTGTTGTTTTGCAATCTTGCTGTATAGCTTGGGATGGCCTGGAACTTTCTAAGTAGCCCAGAATGGCTTTGAATTTGTGGCAGTCTGTGCCTCTGCTTTCTGAGGAATGAGGTTACAGGGTGTGCCACTGTGCTTGGCTCATTTGTGTACCTTAAATCCAGCATCTCTCTGTGGAGTATACACTTTCAGATTCTTAAGGCTGGAAAGCAAATTGAATTCTTTCTTGTCTAAAAAGAGAAAAGCCATTAAAAGCCTATTTATAGGTCTTGGTTCCCTGGGGAGTGTTACTTTATCCTTGAGACAGATCAGTCAGCTTCATGTTTCCCTGACTGCTAAGCAGGTTGTGTAGCTGCAGACAGAGCCTCTGAAGTGACTAGCGAGGACATGCTAGTTTCATAGGAGCTCAGAAACATTTTGTATTAGTCAGAGTCTTCTAGTGGAACAGAACCTATAGAATGAATAATATTAAAATGGCCTAAAGGCTGTGGTCCAGCTAGTCCAACAATGGCTGCCTACCAATGGAAGGTCCAAGAGTCCAGTAGTGGATATCTCATCTAGGTCTTTAGCATATGGCAGAACTGACGAAGTAGGCTCTAACGCCAGTGCAGGAATGGACTTGCCGGGGAAAGCAGGCAGGCAAAGAGAGCGGGCTTCATCTAGGCTGCCAGCAGGAGGGGTGACCAAGATAAAGGTGGGTCTTCCCAGATCCAGATTAAAAGTGGGTTTAATTCAGGGAGGAAACCTTCACAGGTGTTTCCAGCCACTTGGGTTTTAGTTCATTCTAGATGTAGTCAAACTGACAACCAAGAACAGCCATGACAGTTTCCAGGCATGACCTCGGTCTGTTTTTGTAGCTACTTTTTCTCTGTAGTATGCTCTGTTCCTGGATTCACTGCCTCTGTGAGCCAAGTGACTGATACTGGGTGGCAGTTTTCATTTTTACTTAAAATCTTAACTTTTCTCACAGTGGAGAATTCTCTCATGGTCCTGAGTACATAGAACCAGCTCACTTGCACCTGTGGTTCAGCCTTCTTGTTCTCAGGAGGGTGGTGGTTGCCTTAGCATCTATGTGAGGTGTACTGAACACAATTGGTAGGAAGCATGGCAGCGCCCGGCTTAGCTTGGGGTTCTGAAACAAGGCCACACCTACTCCAACAAGGCCAAGCTCCTAATCCTTCTAAATAGTGACACTCTCTGATGACTTAAGCATTCAAACATATATGAACCAATGGGGGCCATTCTTACTTAAACTTCCACAGGTGGTATCTCTAAAAGAGCTTCATATGTGTTTATGGAAGTGCTATGAATTAGTAGAGGTGACTGAGACAGACAGCTACTCGGAATTTATTTTGTGAACTCTATAAAGAACCCGGTTGCAACTGGGCATGTGGTGCATTCCTGTATTTTCAGGCACTCAGAAAACTAAGGCAGTTAGAACAGCCACAAGTTCAAGACCAGCCTAGGCTATTATAGGAGATACTGTCATAAACAAACAACAGAAAAAAAGAACCACATGGATTTCCCCTTCATTCCATTAATCAGAATTAAATACAAAAATTGAAATGATTAGAAACATGTTCTGCAGGGCTTGGCAGGTCACACTTGTAGCCCCAGCACTCTGGAGGCAGAGGCAGGAGGATCTCTGTGTTTCAGGCCAGCTTGTTTACATAGTGAGTTCGAGGCCAGCCAAGGCTGCATAGTGAGACCCTCACTCAAACAAAACAACCACAGAAACGACCCGTGTGTTCAGTTCTCATAAGCAATTGAGCTCTTCCAGAGTGGGCCAGGTAAGTCTGTGGCAAGGTGCTGTGTGCGAGGACAAAGAGGGAGCCTTGACTGACTTGCTCAGTTGCTGGGCATCACTGACTGAAGCACAGCCCCTCTTAGTCATCCCACCAACTAAATTCCACATGTATCCAAGAGTTAATAATTTTTTTAAAGGCTATGAAAACACTAAAAGGAAGCCTCTCACACCTAATGCACACAATCCCAGCACTTGGGAGGAAGATCCAGAGTTTAGAGTCATCTTCAGTTACATAGTGAGTTTGAGGCCAGCCTGAGCTACATGAGATTCTCTCGCAAAACAAAATAAAAAGACAACCAAAAAAAGGAAAGTACTAAAAAGTAGGAAAATGTTTGTTTGTTTTGTTTTTCCAGACAGGGTCTCTCTGTGTAGCTCTTGTTGTCCTGGAATTCACTCTGTAGACCAGGCTGGCTTCAGACTCATAGAGATCTACCTGCCTCTGCCTCCTGAGTGCTGAGATTATACGTGTGCACCACCATAGAAAAGATTTAAAATATGACCGAAAAAACAGAAAAACAATTTATTGAATTTTTGTTTTTCAGCTGCAGTTTTGGCACATTTCTAGGACTTATTAAACTTTAGAGATAAATCCCACACAGGTATAAATATTGGAGGATTCATCATAGCATTGCTGATAGTAGCAAAATTTGTTTATATAAACCCCTGTCTGTGGGGAAGTTGTTAAATAGACTATGATAGGTAGATAGGAATACTCTATAATCAATAAAAGACTGTTGACATAGTAAAATATGATATACACATGACAATTGGGTTATAAAACACGTGTCTAACCTGAGCATTATAGTCCTCATCAGGGTTGCCAAGATTGAGGCCAATATGGCCTACATAATGTGTTCTCCACCAGTCAGGGCTGCATAGTGAGACTCTTCCCCAGAAAGCCAAAGAAAATAAAAGGACCAAACTAACACACATAGGCACACTAAAAACAGAGCATTGCTTCATATGTTTAAGATGTTTGTTCATATAGTGTATCTTTATCTGAATATGTTACCCAATAAATATGCATTATGAGTAGGGTGTGGTGGTGCACGCCCTTAATCCCAGCACTCAGGGGGCAGAGGCAGGTGGATCTCTGTGAGTTCGAGGCCAGCCTGGTCTACACAGTGAGTCCAGGACAGCCAGGACTACACAGAGATCCCCTGTCTCGAAAAACAAAACAACAACAACAACAACAAAAAAAGCATTATGAATCCACTGCAAAATTAGAGGGAATAGTTTATAAGGCTGACTTTAATAATGCCCAATCTGCATTGTGGAATTTGCAAAACTAGAAGGACCCAGAGAGCACACTGAGGACTCTTAAAGTGTTATACTTCGTTACTGGGAAAGGACTATTGTTGTTGTTGTTGTTGTTGTTGTTGTTATTATATTAATTTATTCTTTGGTGTTTTGAGAGTTTCTCTGTGTAACAGAGCTCTGGCTGCTCTGGACTCACTTTGTAGACCAGGCTGGCCTTGAGCTCACAGAGATCCGCCTGCCTCTGCCTCCTGAGTGCTAGAAAGGACTCAGATTATTATCAGACAATTGAGAAGCTGTGGCAGGAATTCCAGGCTCATCATAATCCGTAGTAATGACCCTGTCCAAAGCACAGCAAAACCCAGAGTCATCCAAGAACAGTTTCTCCTGGGAACTGCATCACTGCTACCACTGTCTTTTCACCAGCACTTCTCCCGGTGGTGTCTAATGCCTTCAGTTACATGCTCCTTTGAAGTGTGGAATTGACTGACTGTCCTTTGCTCCAAATCCTCTGTGGAAAGTCACTTGGTTTTTCCTGTGCTAAAGCCTTAGGCAAACACAACACTCATATCAACCAGAACATTCCATGAGCCTAGAGTTCACTATCCAGAAGCTCAACCTTCTCTACTGCACAAGTTTTGTTGTTGTTGTTGTTCCTTTCTTCTTTTTTTGAGGCTGGAACTTACTAGGTAGCTTAGGCTGTCCTAGAACTCACTATGTACCCCAGGCTGTCTTTGAACTCAGATGATTCTCCTGCCTCAGCCTCAAGTACATTCCAGCTCTTTCACCATGCCTGACTCTCTCCCAAAATTTGAACAGTGTTATTTCTAGATAGTAACATTGCCCAGTTTTGCTTATATTCCATATAACATTCACAGTTGTTTGATATTTCATTTGATATTTCATTTTTTTTTTTAATTAACAAAATTGAAAAGACTTAAGAGATAGGCTGAGGCCAGTTATGGTGGTGCAGGCCTTTAATGCCTTTAATCCTAGGATAGCCAGAGCCACACACAGAGAAACTCTCCTGGAAAAGAAACAAAAAAAAAAAGAGATTAAGCTGGGCTGTGGTGGGTTCACCTTTAATCCTTGCACTTGGGAGGCAGAGGCAGGCAAATCTCTAAGTTTGTAGCCAGCCTCATCTGCAAAGTGAGTTCCAGCATAACCAGGGCTGCAAAGAGAAACCCTATCTCAAAAAAACAGAACCAACCAACCGAATAAACAGTAAAAAGAGAAAAAAGTGAAAACTAATCTCTGGGCCAACAAAATAGCTCAGTGGACGAAGGTGCTTGTTGTACAAGCCGAGTGACCTCAGATTGATTCCTGGGACCCACATAACTGTGGAAGGACAGAACTGAATCTACAAGGTCTTTGAACTCCAGGAGAATGCCATGGCAGTCATACACCCACCCACCCACACCATGTGAACACACAGTAATTAAACTTTATTTAAAAACAAAAAACAAAAGAGTTGGGCAGTGGTAGCACACACCTTTAGGCGCAGCACTGGGGAGGCAGAGGCAGGCAGATCTGAGTTCGAGGCCAGCCTGGTCTACAGAGCTGGTCGCAGGGCAGCCAGAGCTACACAGGAAACTGTCTCAAGACAAATAAACAAATAAATAAATAGAGGGCTATGAAGATGGTGTATATAGCAAACAATGAAATCTCTGAATGAGGCAGGTGGGCAGGGAGGGAAGCAGTAAAAGAGAACAGTAGAACTAACTGTACAGATATGTAGCCTTTTAAAGACTGTTGAAAACAGAAGATTGCTGGGTGTGGTAGCACACGCCTTTAATCCCAGCACTGGGGGAGACAGGCACAGGTGGATCTCTGAGAATTCAAGGCCAGCCTGGTCTACAAAGTGAGTCGAGGACAGCCAAGGCTACAAGAGAAACCTTGTCTTGTGGAGAGGGAGAAAGAAAACAGAAACCCAGGGCTGGTGTGCTCCCCCCCCCCCCCCCCCGCCTCCGCTTTCTCTTTCTCCCTCTCTCTTCCCTTCTCCTCCCCTCCCCTCCCCTCCCCTCCCCTCCCCTCCCCTCCCCTCCCCTCTCCTCCCCTCTTCTCCTCTCCTCTCCTCCCCTCTCCTCCCCTCCCCTCTCCTCTCCTTCCCTCTCCTCTCCTCTCCTCCCCTGTCCTCTCCTCTCCTCCCCTCTCCTCCCCTCTCCTCTCCTCTGGGAGATTTTTCCTTGTACATGAGGAAATTATCAGCTTACCAGAAAAGAGGAAATAAAGAAAAAGGTAAGAGGAACATTAGTAGAAACTTCACAAATGGTAATTATTACTATAATTTTACAAATAGAAAAAAGACTAACTTCTCACTGGATGTATATCTCAGTAATATTATGATGGCTCACATACACGCATGCGTGCAAACAAAATAAACATGTTACGCCATCCTCCCCATAAAAAAAAGACAGAGAGCCTGAAAAGGCTGTTCATAAACAAAACAGAATCACAGCTAACTACACAAGGTAGGTTTTTAAACAATTTTTAAAAAGGATTTATTTATTTACTGGGCACACGTGTGTAATCTCAGCACTCAGGAGGCAGAGGCAGGCAGATCTCTGTAAGTTTGAGGCTAGCCTGGTCTACAAAGTGAGTCCAGGACAGCCAAGATAACACAGAGAAACCCTGTCAAGAAAAACTCCAGAAGAGAGCACCAGATCTCATTATAGATGGTTGTGAGCCACCATGTGGTTGCTGGGAATTGAACTCCAGGCTCTTGACCTCTGAGCCATCTCTCCAGCCCATGTTTTTTTTTTTTTTTTTTTTAAATCACATTTGTTTATTTTGTATGTGTGGCCTGGGTATGTGTGCTTGTGTGCTGTGACAAAAGTAGAGTCAGAGAACAACTTTCAGGACTCAATTCTCTTCCGCTGCTATGTGAGTCCCAGAGATGAAACTCGGGTTCATGGTGGTAGCAAATGTCCTTACCTGCTCAGCCAGCTTTAAAAAAGCCTAAAGTTGAGGGGTTTTGCTTTGTTTTCTGTTTTGAGCCAGGGTCTTACTGTGTACCTGGCTGGCTTGCTATTTGCCATATGTGGCCTATTCTGGCCTCAAACTCGGGATAATCTTCCTGCATGAACCTCTTGAGTGCTTGGTTTACAGGAGCTCATGGCACACCCAGTTGTACAGAGATTGTATTAATTTTTAAAATCTTTTTTTTTTTCTTCTGAGACAGGGTTTCTCTGTGTAGCCTTCGCTGTCCTGGACTAACTTTGTAGACCAGGCTGGCCTCGAATTTACAGCAATCTGCCTGCTTCTGCTTCCCGAGTGCTGGGATTAAAAGCGTGTCCACCATGCCCGGCTAATTATTAAATTCTTTAACAAATGATGCAAATTAAGTGAGCCCATCACCACCCCACCCCACTTCACCCCCAAAAGTCTGGTTCTTCCCTTATTCCAGAGCAATTGGGAGCATCTAGGGTTGTAGGTTTAAATTTATTCTCTTGGCATATGAGCCCCCACCCTACTCCTTACTAGTACCTGAACCTAGAGTCTTGTATGTGCAAAGACATGCGCTGTTGCTAAGCTGCACCTCCAGCAAGAACATCTGACTGTGGTTTCAAGTGATGCTGAGCTGTGAGTCCATTTATGGCCAGAATGTAATGCTTTAAAGCCCAGACACAGGAATAGCCCTTGCTCTGTGCCAGACCCAGATCCCTGTACTCAGTGGATAGCTTTGCCATTGTTGTTGTTGGTGGTGGTGGTGGTGGTGGTTGGTTGGGTTTCATGTTTTTTTGGGGGGGCTTGTTTGTTTTGCTTTGTTTTGTTTTTTAAAATATTTTATTTAACTTTAATCTATGTACATTGGTGTGAGGGTGTCAGATTTTGTAGTTACAGACAGTTGTGAGTTGCCGTGTGGTTGCTGGGCATTGAACCCGGGTCCTTCAGAAGAGCAGGCAGTGCTCTTAACCACTGAGCCACCTCTCCAGCCCTTGTTTTGGTTTTTTGAGACTGGGTTTCTCTGTGTAGCCTTGACTATCCTGGACTCTCTTTGTAGACCAGGCTGGCCTGGAACTCACAGAGATCCACCTGCCTCAGCCTCCCAAGTACTGTGATTAAAGGTGTGCGCCACCACTGCCCTGCTGTTTGTTTGATTTTTTGAGATAAGTTCCTCTTTGCATTGCCAGCTTGTAGAAGGCTGGCAGCTCATGTGATTTGTTCAGAAATGGACCACTCTGCTTTCTAGTCACATACTCTATCACTGGCCACATTTTCTGCTCCTCAAGCCACTCTGCTTTCTGCATTTGCTTAGAAGTGGTATGAGTCTGGGATAGTCTGTCTCCATGGATGACAAGACCACAGTCAGGGAAGATGGCAGGATGAAGGAACGTAAATGAGACCATACCGTTAGCTAGACAAATTTTGTCTAGCTTTTACTCAGGTTGCCATACTTTTGTGTTTGTGGAAATGTTGATTTCCTGCTCTTTCTTTACAAATACATTAGCGTAGGTGAGCTTGTCTTCACCGGTGTGTTCCAGCACAGCTGTGTACTCTCCCCTTGATGTAGGACAGGCCTGAAGTAGGGATCTTAGGCCCATGCTCCTGAGCTCTGCTGTCTCAGTCCTCAAAGCTAACGTCTCCACAGACTTTCACTTCATTATTAAAAGTAAAGATGGCAAATGGCCTCCAAGGGATGTGAGTTTCAGACACAGGAGTAAGTTCTGAAAAGCTCCCTGGCTTCTCTGGGAGGTGTCTCTGCTGGAGAGGTGGCTACAGATGCCACCTTTTGCATTGTACTCATGTTGCTCATCCCCATGTCCTGGCCTCTCAATGAGCCTTTGTCCCTCTGCAGCCTGTTAGTTTTGGCTCTAATAGTCCTTGGATCAAGCCCAGATCCCAGGGCAAGCCAACAGAAATGACTCTTTGAAGAAAAAGAGTTGGAGTACTGGAGGAGAAACAAGATGGAGCATTATCCTTCTGCTCACGCCTTAAAGGCAGCATTTAATAACCACTATCTGCCTATCTGGGTTTGTGAGCAGAATTGACTCATTCACAAGTTTATATCTCTGTGTGTGGTTAATTGCCTTCTGTGATTAACTAGAAGGCCTTATAAGGCTGTGCCTGGACTTTTATCCTTATGTTAAAATAAAGGACATTTTAAACTTTATTTAAAAATAATGCATTTCTGTGTTTAATTAGTTAATTGTTATTCCCTACCCCTTTTGTATGTATATGGAGACCTAGAGAGATGGCTCAGTGGTTAAGAGTGTTTGCTGCTCTTCCAGAGGACCTGAGTTCAGTTCTCAACACCCACTACAGGCAGCTCTAAGGAATCTACTTTCTAGGCTCTGCAGGCACTCTGTGTTGTGGTGTGTTGTGTTGTGGTGTGTGTGTGTGTGTGTGTGTGTGTGTGTGTGTGTGTGTATAGACATATAAACATATACATAATTAAAGGTTAAAAATAAAAAGAATTGGAGCTAAGATAGTTCAGTGGAATTGCACCAGCATTAAGGTCCTGGCATCAATCCCCAGCATGGTTTGAAAAAAAGGAAGCCATGCTATATAATTAATTGCTTGTTTTGTTTGTTTTGTTTTGTTAGTTTTTTGAGACAGGGTTTCTCTGTGTAACATCTCTAGCTGTCCTGGAACTCACTCTGTAGAACAGGATGGTCTCAAACTCACAGAGATCCGCCTACTTCTGCCTCCCAAGTGCTGGGATTAAAGGTGTGTGCCACCACCGCCCGGCATGGCTTTGTACCATGTTAAAATGGATTTGCAGAATTAATTCCTGCAGAAAAGATTTTGGCTTAAAGGAATATGCATATGAAGTAGGAACAGACAGTTGGTGAGCTTATCCTTCAAGAAGATCCCGCTGTTTTTCCCATTGTTGTCCTCAGTGCCAGCTCAGTGGTAGCCCCTCTTCTCTGTCCTGAGCTGGCTACTGTCTTACTGTACCTGAGAGAACAGTGTAAGGGAGAAAGGATTTAATTTGGTACAGCTTTTTCAGAGGTTTGGAAGGATATGGTGGAGCAAAATACACCTCATGGTGGCCACGGAACCGACAGACAAGAAGAGCCTGGGAACAAGGTCCTTCTGGAGCGTTTCTCCAGACCACTTTCCTCCGTTTAGTCTACAGGTCTCAGCCTGTGGGTTGTGACCCTATTGGGGGTCAAACAATCCTTTTACAGGGGTCACCTAAGACCACCAGAAAACACAGATACTTACATTACTACTCATAACAGTAGCAATATTACAGTTATGAAGTAGCAACGAACATAAATTTTATGGTTGGGGATCACCACAACATGAGGAACTGCATTAAAGGGTTGTAACACTAGGAAAGTTGAGAACCACTGATCTAGACACTTCTTGTTTTTGAATTTTTTAAATTTATGTGTATGGATGTCTTGCATCATGCATGTCTGTGTACCACATGTGTGCCTGGTGCCCAGAAGAGGGCATCAGATCCCTTGGAACTATTATTATCAATGGTTGTGAGCCATCATGTGGATGCTGGGAACCAGCAGCAAGTGCTCCTAACCTCTGAGCCATCTCTCTAGTCCCTAGACACTCCCTCTTAATTTTCATCATCCCCCAATAATGCCATCAGATTCTAACTCTATCAACAGATTAATCCAGTGATTGACACAGAGTCTTCAAGATCGAGTCACTTGCCCCAAAGCCTAGCTCTGGCCCACTGCTACACTGGGCAGCAGGACTTCAACACTTGAGTTTTCTTGGGAGACATATTGTATCTGTGCCAAAGCACAAATAAAATGAAAGAGTCTGTTTCTGGCAACACTGGTATGATATCTTAAAGGTATTAAGATATCCACTCACACTAGCGGGTAAATGGATAAACAGAATGCAGTCTGTCCATATATTGCCTGATTTATCACCTTAGATAGGGCACTAATGACAGCAGAAGATACGGTTTCACTCATGTTTACCTTGGTGAGCCAATAAGTTTAAGTGAGGATATTTAGTGTCCACACCAACAAAAGGTTGTCTGGTTCCCCCACCCCACAAATATATGATCTGTATTCTCAGGGCTGGAAGGGGCTGTGGGTCTACAGTGCCATCTAGTGAGCCCTGAATAGGCCTTTTGTGCACTGCCTTCTGAGCCTCCCTTCCTTTCCCTTTCTTCAAGGGAATGTTAATGGGTCTAATCTTGTGAGGACCTTGTGCACATAGTCACAGCTACTTGGATTTCAAAATAAAAGGGCCCTCCCAGGCTCAGAGGATAGCATGCTACAACACCAAAGCATAGAAATGTTTCTTTCTCCCTCACCCCACCCCTTTTTGGGAACCCAAAGGTCTTAGAGTGTACTAAGCAGGTATTCTACCACTAGACTACACCCCTAACATCCCTGTAGGATGGGGTGGGATTCAGCCATGGGGGGGAAAAAGGATGTTCTGCATTGCTGCGGTGTGGGTAAACCTTGAGAACAGTATTTAAAGAGAACTCAGACAGTGAGGGCCACATTCTCAATGATCTCATTCATATGAAATGTCCAGAATAGACAAGTGTGTGAAGCAGGGACAGATTGGTGAGTACCAGTTGCTGAGAGAAGAGGTAATGGGGACTGTGGTGGTTTGAATGAAAATAGCTCCCATAGGCTCACAGGGAATGGCACTATTAGGAGGTGTAGTCTTGTTGGAGTAGGTGTGGCTACATTGGAAGAAGTGTGTCACTGGGGGATAGGCTTTGAGGTCTCAGATGCCCAAGACAGCACCATGTCTGCCTGCGTGTCATTATGCTTCCCACCATGATGACAATGGACAAAACCTCTGAAGTATAAGCCAGCTCCAGTTAAATGTTTTCCTTTAGAAACCCTGACTAAGACAGGGACTGGCTGCTAAGTAGGTGCAGCAGTTTGAGGATGGCAAGAAAGGTTCTGGAACTTCATAGTAATGAGGGCCGCACAGGGGTGTGAGTGTTATTATTTATTTTAGTTTTTTGAGACAGGGTTTCTCTGTGTAGCCTTGGCTGTCCTGGACTTGCTTTGTGGACCAGGCTGGCCTTGATCTGTGAACATTTTTAAATGGTTAAAATGATAAATTTTGTTATTTGTTTTAGCATATGTATAAAAGGAAAAGAAGTTAAGGTTAATTTTTCCTTTACTTATTTTTCACCCATACCCATATGCTACTTTGGAAAATTGTAGCTGTTAGTTTTCTTCTGACCTTTTCCACACACCCTGTTTCTGTAAACTTTGAGGAGCCTGTCTCTATTTGTTGTTGTTGGAAATTACATCAGTAAGAACATAACAAGGACTTTTAGTCTGTTTGTGATACTATATCTGCATGCATTGGCTTTTTTGGTGTTGGAGGCTCTTCTGACTTGGTGATTCTCAGCTACACATTGAATAGTTACTATAAACTAGTCACCCCAGGGCTGGTCAGTAAATAGAGCTTCTGTTTAGGTAACAGGTAGAATAAGCAAGTAACCTATTCCTGGGATTCAGTGAAGTCTCAAAATCTGCAGGACTTGTCCCCTGGAACCACCTACCTTTTCAGAGCACGATCTGTGTTGGTGAAGCCTGCCCATTGCTGTGTGGGACAATAGGAAGAGACGGGAACTGGAAATCTCACACCGAGTGTGCAGACTTGTACTTAATCCTCCAGACTTCAAAGATAAACACAAACTAGTAATAAATAAGTAAAATTAGCTGTCAGATGATGCTCAAAATATTACCTGTATTGCTTTGTTTGTTTGCTTGGTTGGTTTTTCAAGACAGGGTTTCTCTGTGTAGCCTTGGCTGCCCTGGATTTGCTTTGTAGACCAGACTGGCCTCGAACTCACAGCGATCCGCCTGCCTCTGCCTCCCTAGTTCTGGGATTAAAGGCGTGCGCCACCACGCTCGGCTGTATTGCTAATAATACTGACTATGAGATTGAATGTGAGTCACTGGCTGGTTTTTGGTTGTTGTGGTTGTTCCATGTCCACTCTCCAACAGCCAAGCAAGGTAAGCACGGGCATCTGGCTCCCCAAAGGAAAGGAGAGCAGGACCTGACCACCTGTGCCTGGTTATTTTATTTATTTATTTTATGTATATGAGTGTTCTGTCTGTGTGTACTCCTGCACGCCAGAAGAGGCGTCAGATCTCAGTGTAGATGGTTGTGAGCCACCATGTGGTTTGCTGGGAATTGAACTCAGGTCCTCTGGAAGAACAGACAGTGCTCTTAACCGCTGAGCCATCTCTCCAGCCCCCTCCTGGTTCCCTTTATATTGATGTAGCCTGTTCCTCCTGCCTGTGATGGAGAGGACAGGGTGGGCCAGGGTGTTTTATCAGGGGGCATTTCTCCCGAGAACATCAGGAATGGTGAAGAGATACAATTCAGTTAAATGGAAAAGATGAATGGAAACTGTACTTTCTGTTTCCTTTCAGAGAGAAGGAGCAAGAGTCAGTGTCTAATTCTACCCCAGGGAGCAGAATCCATGACCCACTCCTACCCTCCTGTTTTCTTGATTAACTAGTGCTTTCTTTTGAGGCTTGCACTTTAATCGTCATTTTAAAGCAGCCTCTTGCCAGACCTCTGAAGAATTCATGGTTTGCTAGCTCCATCCAACAAAATGTTAAGAGGGGCCTTTGTTGTCTTGTGAACTTCCTGTTTTGTGTCAGGAACCCTCCTTCTAGGAAGGGGGGCAGGGGCAGAGTGTGTGAAGAGTTATTCATGGAAACATTAAGCATTTGTTTAATAACTGGGCTTAAAAGCACATCCTCTATGCCAGCACTGGGCCAGCAGTCCCAAGATGAGGCAGAGCCAGACGGTGGCCTTCTCATAGATGGAGGGTGGGGCTAAGTACTCGGTAAGTATTCCTTAGGATCATGGCTGTGACACAAGAAGGACAGAGTTCAGACGTATGGAGTGGAAGAAACTTCCGGATACTGGGGAGAGGCTAATGATCTTACATATTTCTTTAGTATTTCTGGTTGTGATTTTAAGATGTGTCCTAGTAGGTCAGTGTGGGAAGCAGAAACCTGATCAGAGAGGCCTTTGGGTACCCTGCTTTTGATGTTTTGTCACTGAGTGACCAGCCTCTGCAGCTGTGATATGGAGTCTTTTTTTTTTTTTTCAGCTTTGGCTGTCCTGGACTTGCTTTGTATTCCAGTCTGGCCTTCAACTCACAGTGATCCATCTGCCTCTGCCTCCCAAGGGGTGGGATTGAAGATGTACGCCACCATGCCTGGCTGACATGGAGTCTTTTAAAAGTAGATTTTCCTAGTTTTGTGGGAAACAGATTTGTGGTATAAGAAGGGCTCTGTATATCTTCCCTCTGTGAGGTACCATAGAGCTCATTGGGAAAGAAACCGACAAAAATGTATAATACTTCTATCACTGATCTGTTCTCCCCAGTCTTCTTCACCGTTTGTAACCTTTGACATCATACAACTATGAGCAGTGGTGTAGGATTTGTCAGTGTACCAGACAGGTTTGGGATTTGGTTTTGGATTAGTTTCTCTATGTGTGTATAGTGCCACTTGCTGGCTGTAGAGATATTACAGAGCCATAGGATGCTGGTGGAAGTTTAGAAATCTGTGTTCCTTCTGAAGTTTGACTGTGTTTGCCATAAGTATTCTAAGTAAGAGAAATGTCTCAGCAAGCAGTTGGGGAGAGCCAAGGAAACCTCATTCTGTTTGTAGCTCAGTATCTTTCTCTTCATCTTCTACTCCAACCATGATCTGATGGAGAAGTTATCGTAGCACACTGCCCCCTGCCCTTTCATAGGTGTATAGCAGAGGTAATGTTGGGACAGGGCAGCCTGTTGGTTAACTCTAACAGATCTTGACAGGGCCCTAGCATCTGTTTCTTCCTGGGACACTGGGTTCATCACAGCTCTTTGTAGGTCCTTTATAGCCATCTCTGGGGTAGTTAGTATTCAGTCGGATTCTTGTCTTGGTGAGCATGGAATCCTGGGCTTCGCAAGGAAGGAATACTAGTTATAGAAACAGTTTTTAGTTTAATTTTTCCCCTTGGTTTCATTTGTGTAGTAGAACTGCACACTAGCCAGGACTGGAATTACTGGAGGACCTTGTGCAGGACGGGAAGGCGGATTGGAAGACAGGAGCCAGTAGCCTCTTGTCACATCTGTCTGCAGCCTTGTCTGGCTTGGCCCCACAGGATCTTACAACTCCAATTAGCTTCATTCTGTTACCTCAGCAAAGTCACAAGCCAGGCAGGAGCAGTGGACCTTTCCTTTTCTCCTTGGCCTTAGCTTAGGTTTTAGCCCCCTGCATAAGTGTTCTTTCATGCAGGATGTGGGATGGCATGGGCCTGTGTCTCACTTGTATCCTTCCTCAGTTCTTAGATCTTTACTCACAGAGTAGGTGCTTAATGCTTGTTGGGTGAATAGATGAAAAGCCGATGGCTCTGCAGCCGCTTCCATATCCTCAGATATCTGTTCCTGGGATTGAAGTAGGCACAGTGCCTCTTCTTTTTCCCTGTGTGTGTGTGTGTGTGTGTGTGTGTGTGTGTGTATACGTACACAGACAGACACACCCTCATCCAACCTTTATTAAAACCACTATGGAGGAGATGGCATGACTGTGATTTTTACCCAGAAAACAGAAGCACCAGAATACCCCCTTGCCAACCCCCCTCTGCTGTGGCCTTATGATCATGGATGGAACCGATCAGTCACATGGGGTGGGTTAGTCATGCCTTTGGAGTGGCATTTGAAGGAAAAGGAAATTGGGAAACTCTGGAGAGGCTCCTGACCCTTTGGGTAGAGACTGTGCTGTGGTATCTCCCAGTTACTAAGAGGATGTGCTATAACACTTCCTAGGGGTGGGTCACAGATCTCTTTCTTTTTTCTTTTTTTCAAAAAGGAGTTATTTCTTTTTATTTTATGTGTAGGAGTAGTTTGCCTGCGTGTTTGTAAATGTAATGCATGCCTGGTGAATGGAAACCAGAAGAAGGCATCTGATGCCCTGGAACTGGAGTTACAGGCTGTTGTGAGGCACCATGTGAGTCCTGTAAATTGAACACCAGCCTTCTCCAAGAGCAGCAGCAATTACTCTTTAATGGCGGAGCTGTCTTTGAGTTGCTGGGGCTACATCCTTATGTCTGACATAACCCACAGCCTGGGCCATGGTAATGTGGGTGGAAAGAAAGAAGACAGCTGCCAGGGGCTGAGGGGAAGCTCTCCTTACACAGCAAGCTCTCAGGGTTACTTAATGGCGTGCTTTGACACCTCTTTAAATACTTGAGCTTCCATGACTGGGCACATCTCTGCCACTCATGTGGCCTTTCTGAGGAGGTTTGGAGCAGGGGCAGGACTGCGACCTACCATCAGATGACTGTTCTTCAGCACCCATATGAACCAAAGATAGGGTCTTAATGTCTCAAGCCATCAGGAAAAAGAGTAGCCTAGGAGAGGCCAGCACTGGCCCAGAGCAGACGGTGTTAAAGCAGTGCCTGGAAGGTAGA
>OU015754.1:26021077-26040185 GCA_907169655.1 Acomys percivali | reverse complement strand
TTGGCCTCTTGGTTGTAGGCCATCACCACAGAGGGCAAATACTGGAAAAGCCGCATTGAGATTGTGATCCGGGAGTATCACAAATGGAGAACCTACTTCAAGAAAAGGGTATATATTGGCAAGGGCTCTCAAAAGAGCATTCTGGAAGCTTCAGGGAGGGGCTTGGGGTTGGGTAGGTGGGAGATGGACTGTATTCAGCATGTGGCCTAAGGTCCTAGGCCCCACAACTGCCCACAGTCAGCATGATGTGGGAATACTTACTCAGCATTTTAAGCACCAAATAGTGGCTGTGGTTTCCTCAGCCATGAGCAGAGCTATTTCCTTCTTTGTGCCCACATCCTTGGGAAGGCAGCCAGCAGGATCCCATTCCCCAACTCGCTACCCAGAGAGTTCACTCACACATAAGGAGGTGAAGTTGGGGCGTCCCAGGGCTCTTGGTGGCTGCCTCATCTTGCTCCCTTTGCCCACAGCTTCAGCAGCACAAGGATGAGGACCTCTCTAGCCTGGCTCAGGTAAGTGAGCTCGAGAGCCATGTCTTGGCAAGATGCAGCAATAACTTCTGTGTCCCAAGAGAGTCCTGTAGTGGAAAGCCAGACACAGGACCAGCTCACATGGAGGTCCTGCAAGTGACCAAGGAAGCAGGCACAGTCTGCTCCTGGATGTGTTAAGGGAATAGCTCTGAATGCTTCTACCCTCTTGCCTTTTTTTTTTTTTTTTTTTTTTTAAGAAGCAACCCTTTAATGCATGCCAGGACTGAAAATAATGAGTTCAACTCTCTTTTTGTTCTTCCTCCTCTGTTGGCACTAGGATGATGACATGCTCTACTGGCCTAAGCATGGGGATGGCTGGAAAACCCCAGTCCCAATGGAGGAGGACTCACTGCTGGACACAGACATGCTCATGTCAGAGTTCAGTGATACCCTCTTCTCCACACTGTCTTCACACCAACCGGTGGCCTGGCCCAACCCACGGGAAATAGGTGACTGTAGTCTCGTCCTTGGGCAGCTGGCTTCCTTCTCTGTGAGAATTCCTTTAGGCCAGGCTTTGCTTCAGGGTATCTCTGAGCTGCTGCGTGGCACTTAATTATGTGAGGCAAGAAAAGAAAGAAAGACTGCCAAAGCTCCGTATCTGTGGGTCCTTGGCAGTTGCATGGGAGGAGACTGGAGTTGGAGCCTTACAGGGGTGACCATGTTCTTTTAGTCCCACTGTGAGAAAGCAGCAGGCTCCAATCTAAATCTGTTTTGTATTTCTAATACTGTCGCCTTAGTGTGGGATGTGTGAATGCCTAAGCCTAGGCTAAAAGGTGAGCACTGCTGCACATGATATCCCACCTGGAGGCCTTCAGTCTTCTAGTTCCTCAGGGAAGACTTCAGATAAAAAGTGAGAGCACAGATGCAGGGTTGTGGGGATGTAGAGTGGCGTGGGTGGTTGGGCTGCTCACAGCTCCTAGCGTCGTGGTGATTCAGGCACTGTCTTTCCTGCCTTCTGAGGGTGGAGAGAACATGCCTATCTAAGAATGGCCACAAACCCCGAAGAATGTAAGGGTCCCAGCCAGCTAGCTTCCTACAGTTCTTAGAAGAATCTAGAATGCTATGAGCAGGCATGTCTGTTTCAGATCTAACTTTATATGTTCCTTCAGTCTTACTTGAGGTAAAAGCGTTCCCCTTTCTCACTTATAATTCTTGCAGCACATTTAGGAAATGCAGACATGATCCAGCCAGGCCTGATCCCTTTGCAGCCCAACCTGGACTTCATGGACACCTTTGAGCCTTTCCAGGGTGAGAGCAGAGGGTAACATGAGCTTGGATCTCCCTTGACCATCCCATATCAGACTGGTGCCCTTTTTATAGAGAGGACAGTTGGAAATGGGTGTAAGGGAGGGCTTAGACTTTTTCAAAACTGAAAGTTATTTTGTTAGTAACTACAAAGCCTAGAAAAGTTTCCTGGGACGGTGGAAGGAAGTTGGCATTCTCAGAGTGAGTGCTTTCTTCCTGCTGGGAGCATTTGCTTGGCCTTCACTGTGAGCAGTTCCTCCTCTAAGCAGCAGAGGGCACTGTGACACAGCTACCTCCCAGTTAAGTTCCTGCATATTAGGTCAGGCCTTTGAGCTCTGCCATGTGCAGGCTTGAAACACTTGGTGTTTCAAATGGTCCAACCAGAGTCCTCTTTTTATAGAAAAAATTACCTTGGGGAGGTGGGGGTTGGGTCCAGGCCCCTGTTGGTATGTCATAATTCTACAAACTTCTAAGCTCACAGAGTTCAAAAGATTCCCATGTTCTTTTTCAGATCTCTTCTCTTCCAGTCGATCCATTTTTGGCTCCATGTTGCCTACTCCTGCGTCAGTACCTGCCCCAGATCCTAGCAGCCCACCTTCTCAGGTAGAGGAAGCTGGGGAGCAGGCATGGCAGGTACAGGGCTGCCATCACCCTTCAAAACCAGAGCTAGGCTTAATGCTGTGACCATGAATTGACAGCATGCTGGGGCCATTGCTGGATCCAGTGCTAAATGCACACGAATGTGCAGAGAAATTATGGAACCCACTTTGAAAGAATCCTTAACTCCCCACAAGGTGGGAGACTATGCCAACAAAGTTGTTTTCCTACCTCAGGCCCCACATGAACTTTGTTCGGCCAGCTCTTTTCTAAGACAAGATTAGTTACAGAAGAAAAATATGGATCATTAATAAAAATACATTGTATATTGTTTTTACTTTTTACTTAGCAATTAATAAAAGGTAATTACAGGTGTTCAGGCAACAGCTGAATGAGGCATAGTTCTCTGCCCTAGGGCAGCTCTGTTGATGCTGCATTCAGTTAGTCACCCAGTAACCTGGCACCTTCCCACCCAGCTCAGATAACCATTTCTTCTGTAGAGACTGAGATGTGCACAGGTGATCCCTTATAACTGCTTCACTCAGGAAGAGCTAGTCTGACTGGAAGTCGATACTTGAAGCTGTTCTGGGGGAACCGCTGAGCAGCTGCAATTTAGGCTGCTTCTACTCTGTAACAGAGATGTCAGGACTGTGGGTAGATCTAGACCAGACTCTAGAAACCAGATACCCCTAGGGTGCTGCCCAGCTTTGTCTGAGCTCTGTGATACCATTAGTTCCTAATGGAAACAAGACCCCTGCTGACACCCAGGGAGCACGGATCCATTTCTCCAGCCTAGCAGTGTGTTTGGTCTAAGAGATAGCACTTCTGTCCCTTGGTCCCTCAGTCCCTATAACTACACTTGGGCTTAGTGTTATGTAGTACTAAACTGTTAAAGCTAATCATCCAATTATAGCTTTGTTTCTTCATGTCTCTTCCTTCCTCAGGGTAACATCTTGCCAAATACAGCTCTCCCTACTGTGAGCCTGCCTAGTAGCCTCATAGCATCTTCTACAGCCCCCTCCCTTGGTCCCACAGATGGGCAGGGTAGTGAACGCACTTCCCAAACTGTGGACCCATTTATTCAGCCTGCAGACTTTGGTCCCTCTGAGCCACCGCCAGGTGTCCCACAGCCCTTCCTTCCAGTCTTTACTATGACCTTGCTTTCCCCTGGTCCTGCCCCCACAGCTGTCCCAACCGCACTGCCCTTAGTTCCTCCTCCTGCCACTACTCTGAACCCTCCAACTCCACCAGCTTTCCTGCAGCCACAGAAGTTTGCAGGAGTCAGCAAATCACCCCCTGTCATTACCCACACAGCCTCTGCCACCCTTACCCATGATGCTTCTGCCACCACCTTCAGCCAGAGCCAGGGCCTTGTTATCACAGCACACCATCCAACCCCCTCGTCCTCTCCCTGCGGTCTGGCGCTGTCTCCTGTACCCCAGCCACCAGCTGTGGGACCTCCCCAACCTCATTTAACTTTTATACACCCTAAACCTGTGTCCTTGACTGGAGTGAGACCCAAGCAGCCCCCCAAAATAGTGCCTGCTCCCAAACCTGAGCCTGTGTCCTTGGTGTTGAAGAATGCCTGCATTGCTCCAGGTGAGTTGTGTTGGGGGCATAGCCAGCCAGGGTTGCCTAGGGAGCAGTGTTTCCCTTTCTCAAAGGCTGTAAATTAGTGACACCCCCCTATTTAAATAAAACAGAGTAGTATGGACCATTCACATGTGCATTCGAGCTTTCTATTCTGCTTGTTTAAAAATTAGTGTAGCCTTGATCTGGATGTGCTGGTGCATACCTGTAAAACCAACACTTAGGAGGCTGAGGCAGGAAGGTCTTGACTCTGAGGCCAGTCTGAGTTGCAGAGTATGCCCCAGGGCAGCCAAGGGCTGGGATGGCGAGATGGTTCAGTAGGTAAAGGCACTTGCTGCTAGGTGTGACAACCTGAGTTTAATCCTCGGGATCCACATGGTAAAAGGTCGAATCAGTTTCTACAAGTTGTCTTCTGACTTCTACACATGTACACATACATACTGTACACATATACACATCACACAAAATTAATAAAGTGTAATTTAAAAACCAAAGTAAATAAAATAAAAATTAGTCTTGAAAACATGATTTGAGAATATGTAGTCGTGAACATTTCTCTCTAGGGACTATAGTATGACTCTTAGTTAAAATGTACAAAAATATTTCAGATTCCCTGGGGCTTTGTCTCCCTGCCCCCTAGGTGAGGAGCCACATGTTCCACCAGCTGGGTGTGTGATGCTCTGGTTTTCCTGGCTGTCTACAGCTCAGTACTTTTGTTAGTAACAGCTAGGCCTCTACAGGGTCAGGCTCTCACCTTCATTTCTCTTCACCCTACAGCTGCCTTCTCAGGCCAACCACAAAAGGTGATCATGACATCAGCCCCTCTAAAGAGAGAAGGGATTCTGGCGTCCACAGTGTCCCCATCGAATGTGGTTATTGCCTCTGCTGCCATCACCAGGGTAAGGAGAACTGGCCTGGACAGGCCTCAAGCATCCTTATCTCCCTGGAGTGGCCTGTGTTTGTGTGCACTGCTCTCAGCCAGTGTAGCTGCTCTGCTGTGCTCTGCATCAGTGGTACATGACCTCTCTCCTGTGTCTCCACAGGCTTCTGGGGTCACGGAGTTCCTTAGCCACAGCACGAGCAGCCAGCCTACCCCTGTCTCTCGGCTCTTTTCTCCAAGTACAGTGCAAGACTCCCTGGTGAAGGGCGAGCAGGTCCCACTGCATGGGGGCAGTCCCCAGGTCCCTGCCTCAGGTTCTAGTAAGTATTCACCCAAGCGGGGCAGTTGGGGCTTCATGGAGGAAAGAAGCAGCTTGTTCTGGGCTGGGGAGGCCATTAACAGGCTCCCATAATCGAGCCTGGGCCTACAGACCCTTCAGTCTGCTCGTAGCACAGGCTGGGGAAATGCCTACTGGGCAGTAGGTAGCTGTAGCCATACCTGCAGTAAAGGAACAGAGCGTGGCAGGCGTGTCACAGCCAGGGAAGCTAGTGCACTCAGGAAACCACACTCAGAAGGCCTGCCTCGGAGCTGCCAGTTCCATCCAGAAAAGGGGCTGAAGAGTTCTTGTCAGCAGTCTGGAAAACTGGAGCCTGAGGTTGCTGTAGCCATGAAGCCAGCAGCACGCTTACCACGGCATTATTCCTCCTAGTCTCTAAACTACTGCAGATCTGTGGCCATTTTCATATTTCCAACTGAGGACAGTCAGGACAGTACTGGCTTTGCCTGTTGTTGGCTTGTGGACCAGAAGGTGCTGTGACATCAGAAGTGGGCTGCAGGTTGAACATGATTTCCTTCCAGTGCCACAGTGGGAATGAAACTGGAACCGCTGCAGATCTTGTGCAAGCAGCTCTCACTGCGCTGCATCTTAAGGCCTTCTCCTCTAAAGGCACGGGAAGGTGTGGCGAAGGAGGGCTTCCAGCTGAGAGGGGCGGACTTGTCCAAGGGCAGGGTTTGAAGAGTGGGGTGCTTCAGTCTGGAAAGATACAGACAGGAGACACAAGTCAAGTTTCTGAAACTATCCAGGGAAAAGAGGCTGGCCTTGCCTGTGGGACTACAGAGCACAACATTCAGAGCTGTGCACTGAAGCCTGGTAATCGAGGAGAAAATAAAGTAACTGGATGCATTTGCTAGAATAAAGTGAAGTAGGCTGCAGAAGTTCTAAAGGGACCTAGGAAATGACTCTGAAGAGACATCAGTGAATGGGACAGGCGCCTGTGTGGTTTGCAGTACTCTATTCTATTCTCTATGGGTCAAAAGGTGGCAGTACCTTTTTTTTTTTAAGATTTATTTATTTATTTATTTATTTATTTATTTATTTATTTATTTATTTATTTATTCAATATTCTGCCCACATGTGTGCTTGTTTGCCAGAAGAGGGCACCAGATCTCATAGATGGTTATGAGCCACCATGTGGTTGCTGAGAATTGCTTTGGAACAGTGCTCTTAACCTCCAGCCTGTACTTATTTACTTAACATTTTCAGAGTGAGTAAGAGATGAATAAGAAAGTACATATATAGACTTTAAAGAAAAAAAAAAGCAGATGTCAGTGTTCTGAGCCCATGAGTTAGGAGCTGTTTGTTGCCTTACAAACCTGTGAGGGCCCCTGGCTGCCTTGAGGTGGCATTTTAGGGGCTGGTTGTCAGTTTGCCCTTCCCTTTGAGCAGCTTAATACCTGGGATGGGGCAGAATCCTGTCTCAGGTGTTGCCTTGGAAACTGCAACTCCCCTTTGGGGTATGGGCAAGGGCTTCTCCATCGTTTTCTCTAGGGAAGCTAGAGAAGATTTTAAATGGACGTCCAAACTTGCTGAGAGTCCCTTTGGTTGGTGAGGACTGCTATGGCGCCAGGACAGGGCAGCCTCACTTCTTGTATTCTACTTCATTCTCAAGTGTTTGCCTGTTAAGAGCATTTTCTTCTCAGGTCGTGACTACCCCAACTCAGGGCAAGCCTCTCCATGCCCGTCAGAACAAAGTCCCAGTCCTCAGTCGCCCCAGAACAGCTGCTCAGGGAAATCCACAGACCCCAAAAATGTGGCCGCATTAAAGGTACGGCTTATTTCTCTTGAGTCTTGATTCCCCTGGTGGGATGGGGAGGGAAGAGAACATCGGGAACGGAGAGCCACAGATCCAGCTCGTGTTGCACCCCAGAAACACTAACATTAAATTCACTCCAACCATTTCCCATTCCACCAACAAGCCCATGCAGATTAGGACCTGTTCAGACCTCTGGGTGGGCTCTGTGGGTCCCAGAGGGGACCAGCACCAGCACTGAGTCTTCATGCCAAGGGAGGGGTGCGTACAACTTTGGCCACACCAGATGCAGGGAGGTTGTGGGACTGGGTTGCAGAGACGTGGGGAGCCTAGCAGCCGGGGGACAGAGCACATAGTGCTTCCCAGCCATGAGTCCTGCCCACTCCGCCCTGGCTCCCTCAGAGCTCTTGAGCCATTTGCCTCTCCTACATAGTTTGTGGCCCTGGCTTGTCAGTCTTTCTCTAGCTAATCAGCATTGTGTTAGGAATAAGGAGGAACAAGCTGATTGCCTCAGGCCTGGCCTGTATCTCATTGACCAATTGCTTCCCCAATAGAACCGGCAGAAGCACATTTCGGCTGAACAGAAAAGGCGTTTCAATATCAGGATGGGCTTTAATACCCTGAACAGTTTGATCTCCAATAATTCCAAGCAGGTAAATTGCCTTAGAGTGGCAAGGGGAGGTGATAGCGCATCTTTCCCGTGTGTCCCTGGCCAGCCAAGTATCGCCACCTCTGAGCCACCTGCCCTCCACAGACCAGCCATGCTATCACACTGCAGAAGACCATGGAGTACATCACCAAGCTGCAACAGGAGCGGATGCAGATGCAAGAGGAGGCCCGGAGGCTGCGGGAGGAAATTGAGGAGCTCAATGCTACCATCATGTGAGGTTCCATCTGAGTGCTCCACCCCACACATTTCTATGTCTCAGAAGCAGAGGGGACACTTTGTGGCCTTTGCTACCGGTATTGCAGCTGTTTAGCGTCTTGTCCTCCTCCCACAGGCCTCTGCCTGTACCTGCCTATATCCTTCCTGTGTGGTTCCCCCAAGGGACCTCTGCCATCATCTACCCTAGAGCTTTCCTTGACTACTGTTGTTTCAGCTCCTGCCAACAGCTGCTACCGGCCACAGGAGTCCCTGTCAACTGCCGCCAGTTTGACCACATGAAAGACATGTTTGATGAATATGTGAAAAGCAGGATCCTGCAGAATTGGAAATTCTGGATTGTATCTTTGGGTTTTCCTTGTTCTTCCCTCCCCTTCCCTTCCGGGGAACACACTGAAACAGTAGCAGTGCTCTCAGGCACCTACTGAAGAAAAGTTCTCACACAGTTAGTGGTTCAGACCTGGCAATGCTGCCTCAGAGAAGAGAAGGCTCTGGGCTGGCCCTAGGGGCTGGGGAGACCACATTCAGGAGGCTTTGCAGGAAGGGGCAGGGAGGCAGAACCTGCTGTACCCGACAGGTATTTGGCAAACAAAAGAAGCTAGGTAACTGCAGAGGTAGCAGGGTGAGAAGGCCAGACCGTGACAGCCTGGCAGCAGCTCAGTCCCTTCAGTGACGGAGAGGGTGAGCCCTACCTACTGGGACAGGTGGAAACCTAGGTTTATCAGATTGCTGAGTGGCCAAAACCCCAGGTGGTAGTGTGGTCCCCCCCTTCTCTTCCTTTTTTTCCTCCTCCTCCTCTTCCTCCTCCTCCTCCTCCCCTTCTTGATTTATGGAGGTTTTTAATTATGTTTATATGTGTGTTGAGTGTAACTGCCTGCAAAATCTCAAAAGGATGTTGGATCCCTTGGAACTGGAGTCATCAGCTGTTGTGAGCCTCTTGACACAGGTGTTGGGAACTGAACTTGAGTTCTCTGCCAGAACAGTACACATGTTCTTAACTGCCAAGCCATATAATCCCTTGGGTTTTTTGTTTGTTTGGTTTGGTTTTGGTTTTTTGAGACAGGGCTTCTCTGTGTAACAGCTCTGACTGTCCTGGAGCTCTCTCTGTAGACCAGGCGGCCATGAACTCACAGAGATCCTCCTGACTCTGCCTCCCAAGTGTTGGGATTAAAGGCGTGCACCACCACCACCTGGCAGTCCCTTGGTTTGTATGCTTTTTGTTTTGATTTTTTTGTATTGAGAGAAGGGTCTTTGTTTGCCCAGGATGGTCATGAACTTCTAAGCTCAAATGATTCTTCTACTTTAGCCTCCCAAGTAACTATAGGCAGGGTTTGGAACCTGTTCCCTCAGATTTTTCTCTGCCTGAGTGTCCCCTGGTTTTAAGTGTCATAATAAAGTGTGTCCACCAGGTGCCAGGATCTGTCTTCTGGCCAAGGTTGCTCTGATCTCAGCCTTTGAGATGGCAGCATTCCTGTTAAAGGATGACTCCTGCTTCCCTGCTCTGCATTAACCCCTGTGCTCAGCTGGTATGACAGGTCACCTGTAGCATAGGTCATAGGTCAGTCAGCAGAAAAAGACAGTTGTATGGAAAGAAAGGAAGCAAAGTGAAGGGTGTGTGTGTGTGTGTGGTGTGCACACACGTGCACATCAGAAGCCAAGTTTGTTTTCTTTTCTTTGAGTTTTAAGACTGTCTCAGTTGTAGGCTGATACACTTTGTAGTACAATACGACATAGCCTCTTCCTCCTTAAGTGAACCACCATGTCTACCTGTGTATTTATACTTTTATTAATATTGAGGATGAAGCTCAAGGAATCATACATACTATCTAGGTAAGAACTCTATCAGTGAGCCTGCCTGACTCAAGATGGCAGGTAGCATGCCTCATTCCCTCATTTGCTTTGCTATCTTACTTTCTGCCATTAGTAGAATCCTGGTGACACATGGCACATAACAGGACTGCTTCAGTAAGATGACACATTACTTGTTACCAGGCCTGGGTGGGAACTGTAGGCATCAGAGTTCAAGAGAAACATTTGTATCCCCACTGGGCCCATACTAAGACCCTTTGGGAGCTCTGCCGGAAGTGGTGAGCTTGCAGACTATGCATAACACACAAGTCAGGCTCCAACTTCAGACAGACACTTTGCCTTTGAGTGTTGTTACGTGCTTCCCATGTTCTGCCAGCCTACACGTCTCCTATCTTTCCGCACAACCGTCTCCTGTATTTGACCTGTGATCCCATGGCCACCTCATTGTGCTAACCCCTGTACGAGGCTGAAGAAACTGGTTTTTCTGCCTTCTGTCTACTCAAAGGCCAGTCATAGTGAGAGCAAATAGTTTAATCTCATGGCAGACACACTTGCCTGGCAACAACTGTTCTGTCCCTTCCTCTCTGATCAGTTTTCTGGAGACAATTGTTTGCCATTCTTGAGGGAAGTCACAGGTAAGCCTGGCTTGCCTGCCTGGGACTTCTTCCTTTATCTGTATGCCCCTTAGCCCTCCTCAGGGTTCACCTTTTCCTTAACTAAGGTCCTACAGTTCAGTATGATCATCAAGCCATTGTTTGAGTCCTTCAAGGGCATGGTGTCCACCAGCAGCTTGGAGGAGTTTCACCGGACGGCGCTTTCCTGGCTGGACCAGCACTGCTCTTTGCCTGTCCTCAGGCCAAGTGAGTATGGAATACCAGAGATTGGAACTCCATGCTGGTCCTGGAAGGAGAAAAGCCCTTACCTGGGCAGTGCTTAGGAAAGTTTAGACTCTACTGTTCAAGGCCAGGCCAGCCATGCAAGAGACGTAAGGATAACACTGAAGGGATCCTAGACCCAGAAAAGCTAGAGGGGCCAGCGTGAGCTTCCTGCCTATTAGCAAACCTACCAGTCTGACCAAATCCAACGTTCTTACTGAATATTTGCTGCTTGCCAGACTGTTTTAGACTTTTAGGTGAATTGGGTATTTTATTATTTAAGTTCTTATTTAGTTCTAAAGCTATAACCATATATAAAATTTACAGTAATTTAGGATTAAAGCAAGTGCAATATCTGGCAGCAGGACTAGCCTAGAATTCTTGTGCTACTTGGCCCTGCTAGGATCTACACAGGCAAGATGTGAGACTGGGTCGCAGAGTGGGTCTACACAGGCGAGATGTGAGACTGGGTCGCAGAGTGGGTCTACACAGGCGAGATGTGAGACTGGGTCGCAGAGTGGGTCTACACAAGCGAGATGTGAGACTGGGTCGCAGAGTGGGTCTACACAGGCGAGATGTGAGACTGGGTTGCAGAGTGGGTCTACACAGGCGAGATGTGAGACTGGGTCGCAGAGTGGGTCTCCCGTTACTCTTCCCTGCCGTTGAGCTCTGGCCGTCATGCTTGGGGATCACCACATAGGGCTGCATGTATGAAGTTTGCATCTTGTCCTTCTGAGTTTCGTGTCCTAGTCTGACTACAGCCTCTTCTGTCTTACAGTGGTACTAAGTACCCTCCGGCAGCTGAGCACCACCACCTCCATCCTGACAGACCCATCCCAGCTGCCAGAGCAGGCGTCAGAGGCTGTTACCAGGATTGGGAAACGACTGGGGGAGTCCTAAGCTTAGTTGGCATGTGGGCTGCATGAGATGCCTGGAGATCCCCCTGGACCTTTCCTGACACACTGCCTCAGGGCTGCCCTTGACTCCAGGGGCCCATTGTACCTGTCAGGATGCTGTGCTCAGGTCTGAAGCAGGCTTGAGGCCTGCCAACAGCAGTATCCCATCTTGGGAACCCTTGCTGTGGCCTCTCACTCAGTGACCTCAATCACCAGTCTCCCTGCATTTGGAGTGGCCCAGACAAAGGGAAACATCGGCTATTCTAGTCCTGCCCTCCAAGTCGTCTGTTGGGGTCCAGAGTCAGCAAGTGCAAGACACGAAAACAAAGCCTGTTCTTACAGGTGGGATCATCCTGGCTCCTTCACAGTTCCTTTCTTGAGACTAAGAGACTTGGCCCTGTCACATCCTTATCCACCTGTGCTCCTCTGGCAACCCCTGCATACTTTCTGGCCTCTGTAGCAGCAGTGAAGTCTCACCATCTTCTGTGACTCTGACAGCACCTGACCCTCTGGGCTACCATTCCAACTTCTGCAGGAAGGAATGGACCTCCTCGCTAGTGTATTCTACCGAAAGGGGAAATCTTCGCAAACCCCTGAGCACACATGGAAAATAAAGGGTGTGGAGGCCAACTGGATAGGACGAAGGCACGAGCAATGCACACCTGCTGTTCTGGCTCAGGAACCCCACAGGCAGCGTCTTGTCTGTGTCTCAGTTCTACCTGGCATTGCAGACAGCACGATGTTCCCAACAGTGCCAGGACTTGGCCTAGAGCCTCGCCGGCCTCACAGCTGAGGCCCTCCCGTGCCTGTTCTCCACCCACTTCCACTCTGCAGTTGTGGAAGAGGCAGATACACTCTCACGTTGGTTTTAGCATTTTGGAAGGTCACACTCCATGATACTGCTGTCATCCTGGTCATTTTATCTGAAGACCAGCTGGAGTTCCAAACCAGGACAAGTCTCAGACCAAAGATGTCACCATACTAAAGTCTGTGCCATCTTGTATTAGGAGGGAGAAACAAAGTGCTGACAAGCAGGATGCCAAGGAGTTAGCCCTTGCCTTCTGGATGCCAAGGAGTTAGCCCTTGCCTTCCGGCTAGATGGTGAAGAGCGGTGCTCAGATTTGGACCAGTGGAGTTTGAAGGTGGCACGTGTGTGAAGGTTCAAGTATCCCACTTGTGTTACAGTTGGTAGAGACGGGGGGGAGGTGGGGGAAGGGGGCACTTGGCCCTCAACCTTGTCTTTGCTCCCTCTGCGACGCTGCATGTGGGGAGGCACGCTCTCCAGCACTCAGGGACCCCAGTCAAGGGCGCCTCCCGGGAAGAATGTGCTTTTTTGTCCTGCTGTGACACCTAGAGCAGGCAACAGGCTTTTTCTTGGACTCTGTCCTCCTGGCCCCTCCTCGCCATGCTGCCTGTCCTGAGAGGACCACGTGAAGTGGGGAGCCCAGGATGTCCCCTGAAGTTCTGACCCCTTCAGAAGCCCCTGCTGACTCCTGAGGCCTGCCCTGGACTAAGTAGTTGAAGAACAAAGAAAGAGCAGGAGGCGCGGACCATGCCACCATTTATGCTGTGAGCGCCTAACCAATTGCTTGCTCCATCGTCTAATTTCTATCCTGTAAGGGAATAGCTTGGTGGCCCTCCTCAGCCGCCCCCAAAAACCATGTTTACAAGTTGAGAGATGAACACAGACACATGGGATTTCCACCGGCACCCCTTCTTTTCCCAAAGATAAGGTGAAACTGTGCTTTGGGAGGTGCAGGCCACTGTGGTAAGAAGGAAAAACTAAACCGCTGCTGTGAGGGCCTCAAGAAGCCCAGCCCTTCCTTCTCCCAGGCCACGTGGCCCAGGCCACACCATGGCTGTGCAGGACTCCTGGTTCTCGCCACCCTTGCTGGGGAGTGGCCTTGTTTTAAAAACTCTGTGGGGTACAAGACTGGCCTTCTGCTTCTCTGGCCTACCTCTCCCTTCATCCTGTTTCCTCAGATGTTTAAAGCTGTGGTTAGTTTGTGTGAAACTGGGGGTGGGGAGAGAGGAGAAAGAGGGGTGTGTGTGTGTGTGTGTGTGTGTCTGTCTGTCTGTCTGTCTGTCTGTCTGTCTGTCTGTCTGTCTCCTGGCAGACTATTAAATGCATGTTTTTGTTTTTGTTTTTTTCTGTTTTTTTGAGGACAGGGTCTCTCTGTGTAGTCCTGGCTGTCCTGGATTCACTTTGTAGACCAGGCTGGCCTTGAACTCACAGAGATCCACCTGCCTCTGCCTCCCAAGTGTTGGGATTAAAGGCGTGTGCCACCACACCCAGCCTTTCATGTTTCTGTTTTGAGAGTGACTCCATTTCCTTCCTCTTGGTGCTCACTTTTGCCGTGGCTGTGAGGCCACAATGCTTTAAAATCTCCTCCAAGAATGATTATTTCTACCTTGGAGAGTTTCTTGTTTTGAAATCTTGCCTGATGAACCTGCCAAATCAGAAGGTCCTGGCCTTGACTTCTGCCCTGGACACCAAGGTCAGCATTTGGGAATAGACTCTTCTGGGGTCTCCACTGGGTGCTGACCACACTGTTTGGCTGGGGTTTGTTTACAGTTATTTTCACTCCCATTCCTGTCCCCACTTACACAGATGAAACTTCAAAACGTTGGCACTTTGGAGAATAAGAATATCTGCCTAAAAGGATACATCACAAAGCCACCTGGGAAATCTCTGCATGTGTTTCTTTGAAATCTTAATCAGTCATCAGCACATATTCTGCCTGTTCTTTCACTATGAGTGGGCACCTCAGAGGCAGAGTATCTCTGGCTAAAGGGCTTCCTCAAAGTTAACGGAAGGGTACGTACAAGCTGTCACCGTCAGGAGAGGCTAGCTGTGTTCCAGTGGTTTTACACAGCACAGGGGAAGCATTATAGCTTTAGGACGTGGTGTTGACATACTGGGTCTTGTAGAAGAGACTGGAAGTGGTCAACCAGCGTGAATTCTCTGTGACCAACCATGAACCCTGGATCTTGTTTGTGTCCTGTCACCTCCTATGCTCCCCCAAATACATACTGTAGAGATCTGTCCTCTAGGGTTCTGTGCTCTAGATTCTCAGAGGAGGTGGCACCCATTCCCTGGTAGAGTCCAGTGGCAGGTGGCACAGGCCTGCCCATGGCCAGCAGCCTCTCTCGGGTGTCCTGGATACTGTGGCTGCTGCTAGAGCACCTGGCTCCTTCCCTGTGCTGGCCCTTGTCTTCCTTCCACACTGTCAGAAATCCCTTTCTGTCCATCCCACCCTCGCTCCTCAGGGTCTCTGTCCACTCCTGAGGGCACCAACACCTGGGTGTGGTGAGCCTCTCCCTCTTCTCCTGGGGGTGGACATGTCCCCTCCCTAGGTAACAGAGCACAGGCGAAGCCCACCAGTGTGTGTAGAACTTGGTTTTTTAGTGTCATCTTGTGGTCCTGTTGGCAAGGTGTGTGGACTTAGAATGCCAGTGATTCAGAGAAGTACAACTTACAGTGTTTCAGAGGAAAGGGGCAGTTAGGCTGCAGGGATAGAGCATGAAGGCCCAGAGCACGTGTGGAATATGTCTCTAGCACACACCTTGCCTAGGATCTGCTTCACAGGTTTTGTGATCTTAAGGCCTGTGGACAGCTATTGGAAGAAGCTTTAGGACACATAGCCCTCACCCCCGTGCCTCTTCAAATGTGGGCAGGAACAGGTCAGCTACCAGCTCTTTCTGAAGAATGGGCCTCCCTGTTCACTAGATAGGACTGTGCTTGTCTGCTTGTCAGAGCTTGCAAGATTCAACCTTCTGGAAAGAAAAGGGAACTTTCCACAGTGAATGTTACCTGTGTGTGCACGCGCACTTGCTCAAGCCTGTGTGTGTTTGTGTGCGTGTGCGCGTGTGTGCATGCATGTGTGTTTCCTTCATGGAATTTTATTTTTGTTAAATTACTTTCCAATTATTTAGTAGAATTCACCTACATCTCCCTGCCAAATTTTGGTTCCACAATTATAGCCCTGGGCATAGTGAATTTGGAATCCCTTTGGGATTCCTGAACAAGATCTGGCATTCTTGAGAGCTGAGACTGGAAGGGCGGGAGACGCTAATTATACATTTCCTGGTTTACATCCTGCAGGTTAAAAGGTCTCATGGCCTCAGCCAGGCTATGACCCTCTTGGGGGAGTCTAGTACCCCTCCCCCAGGCACCTTCTCACCTGAATCTTCACTCCATGAAGGGAAAGCAGGCTTGTTGGCTTGCTCTGCAGCACCCCAGCTGAAATAGCATGGCCTCCCTCAAGTTCTTCGAGTTTCATTTACACCAGAGCTCCCTGGGGCTGCTTACCTGATCCTGGTCCTCTTGAAGCCCTGCTGTTGACAAGCACATTTCCACCAGCTGTACCCAACACTACAATGCATTTTTAAAACTATATTTGCATCTGAGACAATAAAAAAAACCATATTTTTTTGGGAAAGGTTGTTCTGTGTGGCTTTCACTGCTGTCCATTGGGCAGCGGGGTGGGTGAAGTAAGGAGATCAGAGCCATGTGATATTCTGGCTGTCTGGCTCCCTGCAACCTGAGGAGATACAGGCTCAGCTAGGAACGTAGGTATTTGGAGTGGGTGGGAGGGAAGATGATGCTCCTAGAGGCCTGCATGCAGAGCAAACTGATGACAAACACCGGACATGGTGAGTAGATACTCAAGGAGCTCGGTGCCCATAACTTTCATTACTATCAGCATGGCCTGTGATGGCCCAACATCTTTAAAAGGGTTCTAAGCCGTGGTAACAACCGAGGGCACAGTGGGTTCCCCTGCTAACTGTTGATCCAGTGCCCTAGATTGGATATGGAAGTGTTGACCAATAGAAGTGTCCCTTTGTTTAGTGCTGAGAAGATTCTGATCATTTCTGTTTAAATCTGAAAATTACCTTTCTTCCACACCATCTTCCCATGTTGCTCATCTCACCTTGACTCCTAGCACCTAGACAGATGGCCAACGAGAGCCAGCCTCTCTGGGGAACTTGGGTTTTTTTCTTTTTTTCTTTTTAATTTATTTAATTTTCTTTTATGTGCATAGATATGGTGGTGTTAGAGCCCCTAGAACTGGAGTTACAAACAGTTGTGAGCTGCCAGTGTGGGTGCTGGGAATTGAACCCAGGTCTTCTGGAAGAGCAGCCAGTGCTCTTAACTACTGAGCCATCTTTCCAGCCCCTGATTGCTGGCTTTTCTCATGAGGTAACAGCCTAGATGCAAATCTCTTTACCTGAAACCCTGTGAGTGAATGTACAGACTCTTATCTTGTCAAAACACCACACCTCCAAGAAAAAAAAATTCATGACACAAAGCAAGATGTTGAGCTTTGTGAACTGGAGTCCCTCTAGGGAAAGGTGAGTGGTTCACAGAAGGACCTTGGTTTCCACTGTGCTAAATGAAAGGTCTCTGATCTGTTCATTTCAAAGTTCTGAATCCATCTCTGTGTCTATGGGATTTTAAAAGATGCTGCAAGAGGCAGGATTTGGAGAAGGCTGAGTTTGGATGGACTGCAGAGACAACAACAGCAATCAAAGCACCCAAGACTGGAGCAGAGAGTGTGGTCAGTGCCCCAAAGAGCCCCTTTCTAGGTGTGCATTGAGCCCCTGCTGTGGTCAGGCTTCGGGCCATATAGAGATGTGTGTACCTCCAAACAGTCCTCTGCTTATTCCTGTTTTACAGAGGGAGATCAGGGCTCCATGGGTCTGAGAAGACTAAAAGTTCATTTTACAAATGGCCTATTGTTTTTGGTTTGTTTGTTGTTATTGTTTTGGGTTTTTTGGTTTGGTTTGGTTTGGGTTTTTTTGTTTGTTTGTTTTGTTTTGGGGCATTTTGTTTTTGAGACAGAGTTTCTCTGTGTTGTCCTAGACTCGCTTTGTAGACCAGGCTGGCCTCGAACTCACTGAGATCTTCCTGCCTCCTCCCCCCTGAATCCTGGGATTAAAGGCGTGCGCCACCGTGCCTGGCATAAATGGCCTGCTTATCCACAACGTGCCTAGCTCAAATCTGGAACGTCACCCTTTATATTCTTGTCCTCCCTTCTCCTTTGTCCTTCCTCATACCAGACTTTTCAGGTTTACTGCTTCAATTCCAAGTCCATCCTGTTTTTTCTAGCTACTGTCATTACTCCATGCTTGGTTATGTCATTTCCTAGCTGGCACATAAAATGTATACTCTGTCCCAGTCTATGTGTCTCTGCCTCACAGTGGGATTTTCAGGGACCCAGGTCTAGTCTGTCTGTCTCTGTCCCTCCCTCTTTCCCTCTCTCCCTCCCTCCCTCCCTCCGTCCCTCCCTCCGTCCCTCCCTCTTTCCCTCTCTCCCTCCCTCCCTCTCTCCAGGTCTTTCCTGGATCAGGAGGCCAGCCCCAGTTCTCCTCCCTCCAATTCAACTGGCCTCAAAATGCCCTGTGTTCCTCGGGCTACTGATGTATATAAGATCATTCAGATTTATTTCCTCCTGAGGTTCACAGCCTGTTAGGGCGAAGAATCATTGCCTCTTGTTCACACACAACTAGCATATAGCAGGGACCTAGGTTTATTCACTGGCCATCCTAGCTGCCATTCCCAGAAATGGTGAAACAAGAAAGAGTCCTGAGTAAGAATTCCAGAAGGTAGGTCAGCAGTTAGCAAGTGTAAGTGTCAGACTAAAGATGATATCAACTGTGATTACATAGGAAATTTTAGAGCAGTTTATAAGAATTGATTATTCGGGCTGGAGAATTAGCTTACTGGTTAAGAACACTTGTTCTTGCAGAGGGCCTGGGTTTGATACCCACATGGCAGCCCACGACCTCTGAGGGCACCAGGCATGCATGTGGTACACAGAGACATACATATAGGAACAATGCCTATACACACAAAATAATACCTTTTTAAAGTTATTTTTATGTGTATAGGTGTATCTGTATGTACCACATGTTGGTGCCCAAGAGAGCATTGGCTCCCCTGGAGCTAGAATTATAGATGGTGATGAGTCACCCTATGGGTGCTGGGAATCAAAGCAGATCCTGAAGAGTAGCCAGTGCTCTTTACCTCAGAGCCTTCTCTTCAGCCCCAGGAATGTTAAAAGCTTGAGTAATTAAGGCTATAGGTATAACAATAAACTCTAAATGACATTTCAAGCATCACTTTGATATGAGCCTCTTCCCCCATAGTACTGATGATCAAACTTAGCCTTGAACATGCTAGAAACACACACTGCCACTGAGCTCCATTCCTGGTCCTTGATACTCTGAGATAGCTCAGGCTGGACTCCAATACATATCTTCATGCCTTTGCCTTCCAGGTGCTGAGGACAAGCCTGAGGGCACCACCCTTGGCTCTGGACTTGGTTTCGATAGAGTTCAGATGAACTTGGGTTTTTGTAGCTCTTTTGTTTGTTTATTTGTTTGTTGTTTTTCGAGACTGGGGTTCTCCGTGTAATAGCCTTGGCTGTCCTGGAACTCCCTTCGTAGACCAGGCTGGCTTTGAACTCACAGAGATCCACCTGCTTCTGCCTCTGCTTCCTGAGTGCTGGGACTGAAGGCATGCGCCACCACACCTGCTGGGTTTTTTTTTTGTTTTTTTTTTTTTTAAGAAGTCAGCTTAGAACATAGATTTATGGAGGGCCTAACATTTAGTAAACAAATGTGTCTTTTTTCTTTCTTTTTCTTTTCTTTTTTCTTTTTTTTTTCTTTCTTTTTTTTTTTTTTTTTTTTTTTTTTTTTTTTTTTTTT
>OU015754.1:25991491-26020977 GCA_907169655.1 Acomys percivali | reverse complement strand
AAGACAGGGTCTCTCTGGGTTAGCCTTGGCTGTCCTGGAACTCACTCTGTAGACTAGGCTAGCCTTGAACTCACAGTGATCCACCTGCCTTTGCCTCCCAAATGCTGGGATTAAAGGCATGTGCCACCAACGCCAGGCGTCTTTTTTTTTTTTTCTTTTTCCAAGACAGGGTCTTACTATGTAGCTCTGGCTATCCTAGAATTTACTATGAAGTAGACCATGATGGTCTTAAATTCATAACAATCCTCTTGCCTCTGCCTTCTGACTACTGGGATTAAAGGCGTGTGCCACCATGCCTGGCCTATGAACAGCTCTTTTAAGATAAGATTTCCCAAGCTGGGCACAGTGGTGCAATCCTGTAATCCCAGCAGTAAACGAGGCAGAGGCAGGTGTATTGCTGTGAGTTCGAGGCCAGTCTGGTCTACAAAGTGAGCACAGGACAGCCAAGGCTACACAGAGACCCTGTCTTGAAAATCAAAACAAGTGGATAATAGTGTAGTGGATCCCTCAAGACCATCATCCACTCGGGTGGTCAGCTCAGTGCCAGTATACCTTCTCCCCACCTTACCCTTATTTCTGTCATTTTTGAAGCAAATCCTGACACCATGTGGATTTCATCTCTTAATAGCAGTGTTTTTGTTTGTTAGTTTTTAGGTTTTGTTTTGTTTTTGTTTGTTTTTGGTTTTTTGAGATAGAGTTTCTCTGTGTAGTCTTGGCTGTCCTGGACTCATTTGTAGACCAGGCTGGCCTTGAACTCACAGCAATCCGCCTGCCTCTGCCTTCCAGTGCTGGGATTAAAGGCATGTGCCACCGCCGCCTACCTGGCTGCAGTTTTTTAATTAGTGGAGTATGGTTGCATATGTTTGTAATCTCAAGCACTTGGGAGGCCAAAGCAACCAAATTTCTGTGAGTTCAGGCCCAACCTGGTCCACATAGCACAATTTAGGCCAACCAGGCCTACACGTAAGAGTCTGTCTTAAACACGCACGCAAACAAGAGAAACTCCTCAAATTCCCCACATTTCCTGAATGCATTCTTGGTAACTCATTCAAAAGCTCTGACAGGTTACAGTAGTTAAAAAAAAAGAAAAAGAAAAAAGAAAAGAAAAAGAAACCCTGGAGAATGGAGCTCTGTAATTAATCAGATTTCTCTTTCGCTGAATCATTAGCTAGACAGCCCTTATTTAGAAAAGGGAAGAGCTTTCTAGATAAGAGTTTACTTTCCTGCCTGAATGGGTATGGTACAGCAAGCTGCCTAACTCTTTATCAGGTCTGATTGGGTACAGCTCCTGGGCTCTTTGGTTCCATTACAGTTGTGGTGGGGTTGGGGCCTGAGCCAGCAGACTGGCAACCCCTCCTCCCACTCCACTACTCAGCCCCTTCCACTGCAGCTGCTGCTGTCTCCTGAGTTACCCGTCAATGAGGGTTTGATTGACTTTCACTGGGTCACGTCCAGGTGCCTTCAGCTTCTTCCCCTTTGTCTCTTAGTAGCTGTAACTATCCAGCATGTGCCTATTCCTTCTGGTCCTCAGGATCTGGACACTGAAGTCTAGGCCTGAGCTGCGTGTGGGGGCTTCAAAAGTGATTTTACTGGAACCCAAACAGAGTAGACGTTGATCCCAAGCGATAGCATCAACATACGGGGCTCCGAGAGCCTACAGGACCTGAGAGGATGAGAGACAGTGCCCTTGGGGTAGGAGCATCCGGGCCAGGAGCCACCTTCTAAGCAAAGTTAGCCAGGCAGAGGAAAGATCTCACAGGCAAAACCCGGGGCGGGGGGGGGGGGGGGGGGGGGGGGGGGGGGGGGGGGGGGGGGGGGGGGCGGCAGGGAAAGTGAATTTCAAAGGAAGCACCGATTACCAAATCATAGCGTTTTAGACTTTCAAGAGTTTTGCCTGCCCCAGGGTTTTTTCTTGTCACTTAACCTCCTCTGCCTTTTGCGTTTATCTTCTTTGCCACTGACTCATTCCTCTCACAAGTTTCTTTCTCAGCTCTCTGCTTCTCACCAACCTTTCTCTAACTTTCAGTCTCAGCTGCCAAAACATTGTTCATCCACACACAGGTGCCACGGCACTGCCATCACTTCACCGCCGTAAGCCAAAACTTGAGGCTTCCCCTTGATTCTTTCTTCTCTTCACTTTTCACTTTCAGTAAGTTCTCCAAAATGCACACAGATCCAGTCCCCCTCTCCTCACCCTGAGCTTGCACTAGGCCAGGCCCTGCCCAGACTTCTCAGTGCTTGATGCTGCCTTTCACATAAAGCCCAAAGCCCACCCTGACTCTGAAGACCTGTGTGGCCAGGCTCCCACAGGCGGCGTGTAGGAAGTCATTAGACCTGCCTGTGGATTCCTGTTGCGATGGTTTGTGTTGTTTGAGACAGGGACTATGTAACTTGGTCTGGCCTTGAACTCTTCACCCTCTTGTCTCAGCCTCTAGAGTGCTGAGATTATACATGTCACTGACTGGCTCCCCATTGATTATTATTAGGACTAACTGCGTTGGTTTATAGCATCTATGAAGTTAGCAACTTTCGTCATTCTTCATCCCTTTCCCTATTCCTGAAACATTGGATCCTCTTGCAGATTTCTTGGTTCCTAGCAAGGCTGCCACTAAGGCTATCTTCCTTTGAATACTTAGGTACACCTATTGTTTTAATTCCCCAGAGCAAGTAGCTTTCACTTTCATTGGTCAAATCCAAACTGTCACCCACTATAGTCCCATTCAGTTCTGTGGACACAGCTGGTCCTAAGAGACCCCTAGCTCTGATTCAAAAAGGTCAGAAGTATTGGGTGTGAGGGACACACTTAATACCAGCACTGAGAAGGTAGAGATAGGTGGACCTTTGTGAGTTTCTTGGCCACCCTGGTCTATATAGAAAGGTCCAGGCCAGCCAGCTAGAGTTTGTTTCTTCCAAAAGAAGAAACAAAAAACTCAGGAAACAGCATTATGCTTCCTAATGCCTATCTGTTTCTGGAACCTCTGCTCTCTCCCATACCTGCACTCATCAATCTTCTAGAATAAAGCCCACGGCCCTGCTTTGACATTCAGCACGACACACCCTCTACCTCACACTGCCCTTTTGTTACGTGGACCACATTCCAGACAGAGGAACACCCCATGGCTTACCAGCCATGTGTCCCGATGATTCCCCCACCTTTTGCCAATATTTCCTCCCCAGTCCCACTGCTTTATTCCTCCATAGTCTGGCCTGGCCTGGCTCAGCCCACTTTGGCCTTTGACCTCCCACTAGTGTTCTTTCTGTCAGTTGCTCACATCACATACCCTCTACTTGGTAAGGTAACCCTCAGTGCCGCTTGCACATTGGCCTGGGGACAAGGACCACATCTCATGTTATCAGACATCTATCATGCACAGGGCTTCTACACCCAGAGAACTTGGTAAGGTCATTTAGATTTAAATCACATCTACCACAACCTGTTAGCATAATGCAGCAGCCTGTGAGGTAGGTACTACTGTTACCCCCACGCTAGAGATAAGGAAATGGAAGCTTAAAGAGCGGCTTATGTAACACCCAGCACCGCGTGCTGATCTGAGCTCTGCCTGGGTGTGTCTGACTATAATGCCCAGTTAGGGGTGCCCCTGAACTGGCAGCAGGTGTGTCTCTGCTGGACACTTTTACATTACCCTGTTTTGTCTTCAGAGTCTACAGAACAGAGATTCTGCCTGTCACTTTGTACACAAAAGCTGATGTTTACCTTGTTTGCATCATAAGAACACGTGACAAACGAGCACAGGGAACCTCTTCAGTTTGGTAATGGACATCTGTGAGACACTGAGTAGTGACAGACAGAACATCTCCTCTAGGATCAGGAACAAGAATGAGATGCCACTTAGTGTACCTCTACTCAGCATTGTCCTGGAGTGCCTACTCGGAACAGTTAGGCAAAAAACAAGACAGAGTGTTCAGGTTCAGAGAAAGAGAAGTAAAGACATTTCTTCAATCTACACGCTAATGAAAATCCTGCGTGGCTTCTGTGATCAGACAAGATTAGTTGTGTTTATCATGTATATCTGTAAGCAACAAGCTGCATGTGTAGGTGACATGATGCTCTACATAGGAAACTCAAAAGGGATGCGTGTACACATACCCCTGTTGGAGCCAGTAAGGGAGCTCAAGAAGGCTGCAGGAAGCAAGATTAGTACACAAAAAAATTAGCTGCATTCATTTACACCAATAAACAGCCCGAAGATGAGATTAACGTCCTAGGTTAGCGAGTTGGTTCATTGGGAAAAGGCACTTGCCATGAAAGCCTAATGGCCTGAGTTCAGTTCTCAGAACCCAAGGGGAAAGGAGAGAATAGTGTCCATAATGTTGTCCTCTGACCTCTACACATACCATGGGGCTGCAAGCACATACACAGTAACAAATAAGCCTAAGCAGTATGCCATCAAGACTAAAATCCTAAACTGGGTATGGTGGTGCACCTGTTTAATTCCAGCACTTGGGAGGCAGAGGCAGGTAGATTTCTGTGAGTTCAAAGCCAGCCTGGTCTACCTAGTGAGTTCCATGACAGCCAGAGCTACATAGGAAAATTAAATCCTAAGAAGTAAATTTCACCAAGAAAATACAAGACTATTACACAGGTACACAGGTAGATCTCTGTGAGTTTGAGATCAACCTAGGCTACACATTGAGACTCTGTCTCAATTTATTAAAAAGTATTGAGAAATATTACTGACAATAAAAAGAAATGAACTTTGTATGTAGTACAATATGGTTACGTGCTGGGATTACAGGTGCACCATAATGCTCCATAAAGGAACTTCAAAAGCATCGCAAGTGAAATAGGGTGGACACAGAAGGGCACATATTGTACAGTTACATACAGATGAGAGTCCTGGGTAGCATATATACATACAAAGAGACAATGCACATCGCCAAGGGCTGGGGAAAGGGAGGCCACTACAAGGGTGACATTGTTTCAGAACCTGTTGGTGACAATTATACAACTTTGTGGACAACCAAATGCCACCAGGTCATGTATTTTAATATTGCTAACTTTACATTGTATGAATCTTTCTCTTGAAGTGTGTTTTTTGGTGTTTTGTTTTGAGACAGGGTTTCTCTGTATAGTTCTGGCTGTCCAGGAACTTGATCTGTAGACCAGGCTGGCCTAAACTCAGAGATCCATCTGCCTCTGCCTCCCAAGAGCTGTAACTAAAGGGGTGCACCACCATGTCTGGCTGTGAGTTTCTTACAATTAAAAAGTGTTGAAAGAAATTATCCCAATACATAAAAGGTTATATGGAGCAGGAGAATCATAAGTTTGAAGCTATCCTGAGCTGCATATTTATGCATTGAGACTGTCTTAAAAACAAAAGAAAGAAAAAGAAAGGAAGTAATTAAAAGAAAGGCATTTTGTGTTCATGGTCCGAAGCCTTGCTCCTGTTATAAGCTGGGCATCTCAAGTGATCTGTAAACTCAATGCAGGTTCCATCAAAATTCCAACTGCCTTTCTGTAAAAATAAGCAAGCCAGTCCTAAAATTCATGTGGAAGGCAGGGAACCCAGAATAACCACAACAACCTTGAAAAAGATGAAAGCTTAAATCCTAATTTTAAGACAGTCTAAGCTAGATGTGATGGCTCATACTTATTGAGGCTACCTGAGACCCTGTCTCAAAAGAAAACAAGAGACAAGATGAAACAAAAAAAAGAACTGGGGATATATATTGTTCAGTGGTAGAGCAGTTGCCCAGCTTGTACAAGGTCTCCACTACTGGGGGGAAATAAAACAAGAATGGAAAACAAGACTTGTTAGCAGAATATGGAGATAGCAGACCATCTAGCAAGTAGAGAGTAGGAATGCAGAACAGTGCATTGTGGGAAGTAAGCAGTACTCCACAAGTAAAACGCTGTGTAAGCATGCAGACCTGAGTTTGAATCTCCAGAACCCAAGGAAAAAGCCAGATGCAGGGAGAGATGGCTCAGCAGTTAAGAGCAGTGGCTGCTCTCCCAGAGGCCTTTGGGGTCAATTCCCAGCATTCACATGGTGGCTTACAACCATCTGTAACTCCAGTTCTGGGAGATTCAATGCCCTCTTCTCATATCTGTAGTCACCAGACACAGGTAGTGCACAGCGAAACATGCAGACAAAACAGTCGTTCACAGGAGAAAAAAATTAAAGAAAGAAAGTGTCCCATGAGGTAGTGGCTCCCTGTACTGCTAGCACATCCTACAGCAGATGGCAGGTAGAGACAGAGGGGTCCCTGGCAGGTCAAAGATAGCTAGTCTTAAGCTGACATACACATAGGCAGCACATACAACAAACAGTCAGACTCTGTCAAAGTAAAAGGAGGGGACTGACACCCAAGGTTGTCCTCTGACACGCACATACACACACAGCAAGGGTCCTATAGAGCTTTTGTGAAATGTTTATACCAACATTACTTATGCCAAACTTGGAAACACCCCTTGACTTGATGGGTATATTAAGCTGAATGTGATCTATGTACATCAGGGAATGTTACTCTATTGAGAGGAAGGAAGCACCGGTATATGCTTCAACACCGCTCTTGAAAGCGTCATACCAAACCAAAGAAGCCAGGAACAAGTTGCCACTCACATACTGAGTGATTGTGTGTAAATGATGTGCCCAGAATAGACAAATCCAGAGATAGAAAGCCGGCCAGTGGCTGCCAGGTGGAGAAAGACAGGACAGCAAGTGAGTGCTAACTCTAGAACTAGGTCATGGTAACTCTGTGACTATGCACTGTAACGGTGAGTTTTAACCGTCAACTTGATAAAACCTAGAGTCTCCTGGGAAGAGAGCCTCAAGGAGGGCTTGTCTAGATCAGGTTTGCCTGCAGGTACACGTGGGAAGTGGAGATTACACCAATCGCCCTAAGTGATCGGGGAAGACCCAGCCGGAAACTATATGACATCACTCCTAGCTTTGAGCCCTGGACTACAGAGAGGAGGAAGCTGGCTGAGCACTAATGTATACATGTATATATCCATCCTCTCTCTGTTCGGGACTATGGATGTGTTGTGACCAGACACCTCAGGCTCCGACCACTGTGACTTCCCTACATTGCTGAACTGTAACCTGGAATTGTGTGCTAAAAGAAGCCTGCCCCCTTAAGTTGCTTTTCTGTTTTCAGTTTTGAGACTAGGTCTTGCTATATATCCCCGGCTTACTATGTGGTCCAGATTGGTCTTGAACTTACCAATTACATTCATGTGACACCACCCCCTGCCCTAAATGCTGTTCTTTAGAAAAACAGAGTAATCTCTCTAAAGTTACATGGCATAGTAAATGGTAAGCAAGAAACCCAACCCAAGAACATCTGATGTTAATGTTGATGCTTCTGGGGAGCAGTATTTCTGGGGCCCTTGCGTAAGCCAGTTGATGAAGTTTAGACTAGGGAAGGCTCAGAATTGAGATTTAGAGTTTTCATTATAAAGGACTGTCACTTTGGATAATCTATCCAGTGGCTGGGAGAAGCAACAGAGCATTGGTCATACTATATATTGGTTATACAAGGAGCCATCTCCCCTAACAGCGTTGCTTGTTCTATGCAGCTACAAGACTTAAGGATCAGAGAACTGTGAACACTTGTTGACTGGCTCACCTGGGAGATCTGTAAGAAAAAAAAGTGCATGTTCCTAACCCACCGCTTAGGTGAGAAGCCTTGGGACCTCCATTATTTTACCTTTGCTGGAAATGCTCTTAAGCTTCTCCATTTTCATCTTCTTTTTACTAACTGCTGTTTCATTTTAGTTTTTGAAGTCATACTTATTAATCTTTTACTGACTTCCAAAATAACACTAGTTAATCAGGGCGTGGCAGCTCACACTTGTAATCCCAGCTCTGAGGATGGTTGCCACAAATTCAAGGCCAGCCTACATAGCGGGTCCCAAGCCAGCCACGGTTACAGAGGAGGACTCTGTCTCAAAAATTTATTGCAAGATTGGGCTGGCAAGATGGCTCAGCAGGTAGAGGCACTTGCTGTGCGAGCCTGGTGACCCAAATTCAATCCCCAGAAGCCGTGTAAAGGTGGGAGGAGAGTAAGGACATCACAAAGGTCTCCCCTGGCCTCCACACGTGTACACACCTCATTCACACATAGTAATAATATTCAAAAAAGAAAATCTGCAAGCTGGATGGGTAAACATACAGAGGAAAAGACTCCCTTCCCCCAAAGATGCTCTTCTTGTCAGTCTTTCTGTCCTTCTCTGAGACAAATATGCACAGACGTATGTGGCTCTAACCCAGGAAAAGAAAGTTCTGTAGTGTGTTTTGTGGTTCTAAGGATGTATGAGCTTTTCTTTTTCTCTCCTCCTGTCCTTTCCTCCTCCTCTCATCTCTCTTGCCTACTACATTTATTTCCTTCTTAACCTTTCCTCGCATATCTTTATTCTCTAGAATAAGAAAGTGACACCATTCAAACAGTGCTTCCTTGGGCCTGGGAGATGGCTCTGCAGTATCAGGGCACTTGCAGCTCTTCCAGAGGACCTGAGTTCAGTTCCTAGCACCACGTCACACAGCTCATAAGGACCTGGAACTCCACCTCCATGGGATCCAGTGCTGTCTTCTGGCCTCCATGGCCGCCAGCTTCCATGTAACACACACACACACATACACACACACACACACACTCTCTCTCTCTCTCTCCCCCCCTTCTCTCTCTCTCTCTCTCTCTCTCACACACACACACACACACACACATTAATATTTATTTATTTATTTATTTATTATGTATATAGTGTTCTGCCTGCGTGTACACCTGTAGGACAGAAGATGGTATCAGATCACATTACAGATGGTTATGAGCCACCATGTGGTTGCTGGGAATTGAACTCAGGACCTTTGGAAGAACAGGCAGCACTCTTAACCACTGAGCCATCTCTCCAGCTGCCCCACCCCCACATGTTAAAAATAAACTCTTTTTCCTGCAACCCATTGTGGCACACACCTATTCTTCCAGCTGCTCTGCAGTCTGAGGCAGGAGAATCACTTAAATTTAAGGCCAGCTTTTTATTTGTTTGTTTGGTTGGTTGTGGGTTTTTTTTGTTTTGTTTTGTTTTGTTTTTTGCTTTGCTTTTTTGAGGCAGGATTTCTCTGTGTAGCCTTGGCTGTGCTGGACTCGCTTTATAGACCAGACTGGCCTCAAACTCACAGAAACCCACCTGCTGGTATTAAAGACATGCGCCAGCACGCCCAGCTGAAGGCCAGTTTTAGGTGTTTTGTTTTTATCGTTTTCCCTGACTTCCTTTATAAAGTAGGCAAGCACATGCCTTTGCTCTCAGAGAACCCCCTTCGAATAAACCAATCATATCATTATCATTTGTTGCTTCTCTGTGGCTCTGATTATTTACTTGGCTTTTTGTTGTTTGTTTTCTTTCACTGAGTCTGTGGCACATGACTTTTTTTATTTGCTTGTTTGTTTTAGTGGCACATTTTTATTTTCTATTATTTATTTTTAAGATAGGATTTCACTATATAGCCTGGCTTTCCTGAAACTCAAAGAGATTTGCCTACCTCAGCCCCCGTGCCCCCAAGTGCTGGGATTACAGGAGCGTGCCACCATACAAGGCTAGCACTTGACATCCAACAGTCATTATTGAGTATTGTTTTGACTGCAAAACCACACCATGAAAGATGTGTAGGATATTTAGTTTTTTACAAAATGCCAAGGCCTGCTTATTTATTTGTCAATCTCTTCCTAGACTTTGACTGATCATGACCAAAAGAAACTCTAGTCCCTTGAGAGGTTTGTTTCTAATCTAGTTCCAGTTAACTAGGGTTTATCATGTTTACCATCTGTGGTTCATTCTATCCAGGGCTGCTGCCTCCAGAGCAAATATGAGCGAGACTTCCCTCTCGCACAGTGCTGCAGCAGGTGGTCTTCATTTAGAGTGAATTTCTATCTAATCTATCTCTCCTCTACGCTTTTCTTGTTTCCTAGAATCTGTTGGGGGAAAGTAGGCATCAAGACAAATGTCATCATAGTGGTATGCCACCGGCATCAGGCCTCGGCTTATATCGAAAGTTCCGATCCCACTATGAAAGCCCCCGGGCTACTGAGGAGCAGTGTGTGAACCCAGGGTGCTGTTGACGCAGGCCAGCCAGGACTCAAAATAAAAATCAAGCAAGTGGTGGCAGATGTACTGATACCGGTTCCAACACAGGTGAACCTTAAAACAATGATGCTGTGCAAAAGGAGCCGGACTCGAAGGGCACACAGCCTACCATGCCATCCATAGGACAGTCTAGAATGGGCAAATCTGCACAGCCAGAGATTAGCAGTTATGAGGAGGTGAGAGGAAAGGGGGCGTGGGAGTAGCTGCTGGTGTGATGGGTAGGGGGTCTCCTTTGGGAATGATAAAAATGCTTTGGGGTTAGATGATGGTTATGGTTGTGCAACTCTTGTAATACACAGTGATTCACCGACTCAGGGCACAACTACTTTTTGAGGAATGTGTCATCAGGTACCCCTGCCCTTATGTGAACACCATAGGGTACACTTAGACAAACCTAGAGGAACTGCTCAATCACTAGGCTTAGCTCAACACTTGGGAAACGTGAGCTGTAGGATGCCAGCGCCAGCATCACACAGCATACCGTTTTGTTGTGTTTTGCTTTAGTAAGTGGGAGTACTCTCTGGGGCAATGCTAAAAGGTACGTAGGGACAGGAGCATAGCTCCATCACTGGGAAACAAAAAACTGGCACACCTAGATGTGTTGATGTCTGCCTGTCTTTCCAGCACTCCCAAGGCAGAGGCAAAAGGATCATTTGCAAGTTCAGGGCCAGCTTGGTCTACATGGGAGTTCCAGGCCAGAGCCAGGGCTTCCTAGACCCTGTCTAAACCAACCCACCACCAACAACAACAACAAGACAGGATAGGATCTATTGTATTGTGTAGTATAGTACTGTCTTGTAAAGTATAATGTCTTAGTTACTTTTCTAATGCTGTAATAACACACCATGACCAGGGCAACTTCTGAAAGAAAGCATTTCGTTTGGGAGCTTGAAGGTCCAGAGAATTAGAGTCTATGCCCATCGTGCCAGGAAGCGTGGTAGGAGGCAGGGAGTCACAGCGCTGGGTGAGTAGCCGAGAGCTTACAAGCACAAGGCAGAGAAGAGAGAACTAAGAATGGCATGAGCTGTTGAAATCTGACAGCCCACTGCTGGGGAGCCTCCTCCGACAAGGCCACACCTTCTGATCCTTCCCAGACAATTTCACAAACTAGGAGAGAAGCGTTCAAATATAAGAGCCTGTGGAGGCCGTTCTCACTCAGGCCAACACATACAGCATAGTATAGCACAGGTCATAGAATAGTATTATAGCATGATACTCTGTATACTACATACATAGTATATAATATAGTGTAGTGTAGTACAGTATAGTATAATATTGTATACTGTGGTACAGTACAGTGTAGTACATTATAGTATTGTATAGTATACTAATGCATTGCATAGTACAGGATGGTATTATATGGAATGGTACTGTATGATATAATATTGTATAATATAGAATAGATTTGTACAGTATTACATAGTATAGTTAGTTATAGCATACTGGAGTTATAGTATAGTGCTATCATATGGATCTGGAATAGCCCTCAAAATGCATGTGTTAGAAACTTGGTCACCGTTTAAGAGGTGGGGCCTAGAAGAAACTAGGCCACTGGGGACATCCCTTGAAGGGATTCCTGGGACTCCAGCCCTTCTTGTCTCCTTGCTTTCCAGACCTACCGTGGGGTGACAGGTTTCCTCCATCGCATGCTTTTGCTATGATGAGCAGCCAAAAGCAATGGGACGGTGAACAAAAGCCTCTGATACCGTGAGTCACACTAAGCCCACCTTCCCTTCCCCCTTCCCCAAAGAGAACAAGAGATAGCTTATTCTGAGCCGAATATAAGTGGCTTCTGCCTGGAAAAAGAGACTCAGATTACCCTGTGTTACATTTCAGCATGGAAGCAGTTACAGGCGCTTCTGTTGTTACACAACAAAAGACCTGCTGAGCTGATTCAGAGCGTATGAATGTGTGCTACCAAGCCTGGTGAGCTGAGTTCAGCCTCCAGAGCCGTTATGTCGGAAGGAGAGAACTTGTGAAAATGTTCCTCTGACCTCTTCATGAATACTTACACACCACACACACATAAGTAAGTAAATGAATAAATGTAGTTAAAACCTCTTAGGCTGGGCATGGTGACACATGCCTGTAATCCCAGCACTCAGGAGGCAGAGGCAGGAGGATCTGTGAGTCTGAGGCCAGCCTGGTCTACAAAGCGAGTCCAGGACAGCCAAGGCTACACAGAGAAACCCTGTCTCAAAAAAACAAACAAGCAGAGCAAACAATAAAGTAATAAATCAAGTCATCTGCCCTATACATGGGTAGGGACTCTGGATAGGTGGGTGCCTTGGTTACTGTTCTATTGCTGTGAAGACACCATGGCCAAGGCAAGCACGCAGTTGGAGGCATGTATGGTTTCAGAGGGCTGGTCCATGATCCTTTTGGTGGAGGCGATGGGTGGCAGGCAGTGCCTTGGGACAGTGGCTGAGAGTTCACATGTGATCTCAAAGTTGCTGGCAAAGAGGGAGGGAGACTGGGCCCAGCTCATGGGCTTTTGAAACCTAAAAGCCCAGCAGCACACCTCCTCGTCCAACAAGGCCACGGGTCCAAATCCTTCCTAAACAGTCCACCAACTAGGAATCAAGCATTCAAATATATGAGCCTGTGGGGGCCATTCCCATCCGAACTACCTCAGTACAAGGTGTGGAAAATCCCAGGCGTAGGCTTTAGATCTTATCAGGTGGTAATTTTTTTTTTCTGTAAAGATTTATTGATTTCATTTTATGTGTATGAGTGTTTTGCTGGCTTATATATGTATGTACACCATATGTGTCCTATGCCCACAGAGTCAGAAGAGAGAGGGTATGAGAGCCCCCAGAACTGGAGTTAAAGATAGTGGGTTCTAGGAATCAAACCAGGTCCTCTGAACGAGCAACAAGTGGCCTTAACTGCTGAGCTATCTCCTCCTCCTCTTTCTTTCTTTCTTTCTTTCTTTCTTTCTTTCTTTCTTTCTTTCTTTCCCGAGACAGAGTTTCTATATAACAGAGCCCTGGCTATCCTGGACTTGCTTTGTAGACCAGGCTGGCCTCAAACTGACAGAGACCCTCCTACCTCTGCCTTTTAAGTGCTAGGATTAAAGGCGTGCGCTACCGAGCCCAGCTCTCCATCTTTTCATTTCCTGGTGATATTATTTTTAAGTATTTTTTTGTTCTGTGATAATTTCATACATGTTTATAATGTATTTTGTTCCTGTTCAGCCCATTGCCTTCTTGTGCCTCCTCTAACTCCTCTGAATGTCTTCCCAACAAATTCCCCACCTACTTTATTTTTTAAAAAATATTTAAAATGTATTTATTCACTGTACAACCCAATCGTAGCCCCCCTCCCTCCTCTCCTCCCAGTCCCACCCTCCCTCCTTTTTCCCTCATCCCCCTCCCCTTTCCACAGAAAAGGGGAGGCCCCCACCCCAGTTCAAGTTGCATCAGGACTGAGCACATCCTCTTCCTCTGTGGCCTGGTGAGGCTGCCCCACCAGGGGGGAGTGATCAAAAAGCAGGCAACAGAGTCCATGTCAGAGACACCCCTTGCTCCCCTTACTAGGGGACCCACGGAAAGCCTGAGCTGCCCATCAGGTATATCTGTGTAGGGGGCCTAGGTCCAGGGGGTCCAGTCTATGCATGGTCCTTGGTTGGTGCACGCCCCTCTGAGCCCTGGTTAGTTGGCTCTGTTGGTCTTCTTGTGGAGCTCCTGCCACCTCCAGGTCCTTCTATTTTTGTTTGTTTGTTTTTTGAGACAGGGTCTCTCTGTGTAGCCTTGGCTGTCCTGGACTCACTTTGTAGACCAGGCTGGCCTCGAACTCACAGCCTTCTGATCAGCCTGCCTCTGCCTCCCGAGTGCTGGGATTAAAGGTGTGCGCCACCAAGGCTGGCTACCTCCAGGTCCTTCTATCCATCCCTTCCTCCTCCACTTTTCCACAAGACTCCCTATGCTTCGCCCAACGTTTGTTTGTGAGTCTCTGCGTCTGTTTGCATCTACTGCTGGGTGGAACTTCTCAGAGAACAGCTATGCTAGTCTCCTGTCTGTGAGCACAGCAGAGTATCATTAATACGGTCAGGAGTTGGCTATCTCCCATTGGGTGGGTCTCAGGTTAGGCCAAGTACTGGTTGGACATTCCCTCAATCTCTGCTCTATCTTTATCCTTGCACATCTTGTACGCAGGGTAAATTTTGTGTCAAACTTTTTGCAGATGGCTTGGTATTCCCCTCCCTCCACTAGGAGTCCTGTCTAGTTAGAGGGTCCCCCTCCTCCTATTTTTATAGTGTGTGTGTGTGTGTGTGTGTGTGTGTGTGTGTGTGTGTGTGTGTGTGTATCTGGGTCTGTGTCCATGTCTGTGTGTGTCTATGTCCATGTTCTCTCTCTCTGTGTGTGTGTGTGTATGTGTGTGTGTATCTGGGTCTGTGTCCATGTCTGTGTGTGTCTATGTCCATGTTCTCTGTGTGTGTGTGTGTGTGTGAGAGAGAGAGAGAGAGAGAGAGACAGAGAGAGAGACAGAGACAGAGAGAGACAGAGACAGACAGAGACAGAGAGAGAGAGAGGGAGAGGGAGAGAGAGAGAGACCCCAAGTTTAATTAGTATTTGCTTATCTACGCATGGCTATGGGTGCGACATTATTTGCTGAAGCACAGACAACTTGCCAGTGGCTGGCTACAGAGCTGATGAATAAATATATTCCTTACCCCCACAGCCATGAACTACTTAGGGATCCTCAGAGGCTCTTCTTCCTTTTAAGTTGATTATCTCGGGTGTTTGTCACCGCAGTGGAAATTGAACATGTGTAGTAATGACGCAGACCAGTAATAAAGTTTATGTAAGTACCATTAAGTATTTAAGTACTGTACCTAATTTTATATGCTATATATCTTTTGGTTTGAGGGTTGAAGATCTGGCCTGTGTTCTTGTACGCAGAGCCAAGCGCTCTACCACTAAGTTCTACCTCAGCCCTTGTGCTGTACTGTTAGATGATGGTGGCTCAGCAGGCTTGTTTACTGTGCCTGCATCAGTGCGTGTGCACACACACGAGTGATGCGCTGTACCACATCACAACAGCTGTTGGCAGGAATACCAGTTTACCTACTGACTGAAGTGCCATGGATCAGGACAGAAGAGTCATGCACACTCCACACACTGAACAAGTGACATTTATATTGTGTACACTGTAGACCAATAAAATTCTCCATTCACATTCCAGAGATCTACCTAGACCCACTAACTCAGTGTTTCCAGGTATAAAATCCAGGAATATAGTTTTTGTTCAGACAGTCCAATAGTACAATATGGTCAACCAGCTACATACTTCGTTCAAAACATATTAAGGGTTTTTGAGACAGTGACAAGATCGGAGACTTAGTCATGCCTGGCACGTGCCTATAACCCAGCACTCAGGAGTCTGGGTTAGGAATATTGCAGCTTCCAGGCAATCTGAGCTATCTATACAGCAAGACCGACTCTCTCAAAAACGTAATGGAGGGGCTGTAGAGATGGCTCAGTGGTTAAGAGCGCCACCTCCTCTTCCAGAGGTCCTGAGTTCAATTCCCAGAAACCACATGGTGGCTCACAACCATCTATAATGTAATCTGATACCCTCTTCTGCAGATAAAGCACTCATGTGCAATAAATAAAATAAATAAATCTTTTTTAAAAAACGTAATGGAGCATTAGAGCGTAAAAGGGCCCCTCTGGATGAGGAAGGAGCCTTCTGGCTGCTCGCAGGCTGAGCCACCACTGGTCTCATTCCCCTGCATCTGGGGTGCTCCTCCTGAAGGAGCGTTCCGCAAGGGAGAATCATAAACTTTTAGTAGTAGGAGTGTTCGTGTGTACATGGAATGTGTGTGTAAGTACAGGCACAAGCATACTACAGCACTTGTGTGGATGCCAGAGGGCAACTTCCCCAAGTCAGTTCTTACCTTCCACCTTGTGTTTGAGACGAGTCTCTCTTGTTGATTCTGCTGTGCGGCATGCTCTAGGCTGGCTGGTCCATGATGTTCAGTGTGATTTGTCCTGTTCTACCTCCCATCTTCCTTTGAAGTGCTGGGATTACAGATGGGTGCCACCACCTCTGACTTTTACCTGACCGAACCCCAGGAATCAAAGTCAGGTCTTCAGATTTGTGTGACAAGGGCGCAGCCGTCTCACCAACCACTGAAGTAGAATTTGTTTCACAGCTCACCTCTTCATTGGAAAAACTGCCTAGTCAAGCAGGGAATTAAGGAGAAGACTCAGAAACACTGCAAAGTGTCTCATCCCTGTAAGAGCAGCTAGGTGCTTTTTGGTCGGAGGACAAGCCCGGGTGTCAGCGCTAACTTTCTACCTCATCTGAGACAGGGGCTGTTGTTCGCCATGGTGCGTGCCAGGCTAGCTGGCCCGTGACTGTCCAGGGATTCCCTTGTTTCCGTTTCCCGTGTTATCATAGGTGCACTGGAGTTCCAGCTATGTAGTGGCACTTCTGGCTTTCTGGAGATCTGGATTCATATATTCATGCTTACACAGCCAGCACTTTACCCGCTGGGCCATGTCCCAAGACCAACAATGTAGTTTTAATCAGAAAAGTGCTGTGGAGTCCCCCAGTCTGGGGCTGAGTCATCTCTAGAACTGTGGGCTTTCAGTGTCAGGAGACAGGCTGAGAGACCCTAAGTCAGTCTCTCTACCGGCTGACTCCAGTGGAGCAAGAAGTTAAGGCCGCCAGGTAGGTAGGTAAGGCCGTGGCCCTCAGAATCACTGTGAGTTCATTGTTTGTCACCACCCAAATCTGGGGCACTCTGAAGCTACTGAGACCTAAGCCTTCCTGCGGCTCTGTGTCATTTGGCTCCTTATTCAAAGTCTGATCCTGTCGTCATGATTGCTGAGAAGACCTCACATTTCCAGGTAGCTGTGCTCTGCTCGCCACCGAACACTCATCTCAGATCGTCAAGACAGTCCTCACATAGAGCAGGGACATTCTCTGCTGCTCCAAAGCCCAATCATGCATGTCAGTGAAGGAAACTCAGGCTGGGGAGACATGCCTCAAGTGCAGCACCTACCTGGCCACTTTATCTGACCTTTGGAACCCACTTCTCTATACCACAGAAATCATTTTGGAAGCCGGGTACCACTTGGCACACACCTGTAATCCCAGCACTTGAGGACGTAGAGGCAGGCGGATCTCTGTGAGTTCAAGGCCAGCCTGGTCTACAAAGTCAGTCCAGGACAGCCAAGGCTACACAGAGAAACCCTGTCTCAAAAACACCCAAAGAAATTGTTTTGGTTCTTGTCTCCAGAACTCAGTGATACTATCAGTCAAACGCAATCATCTAAGAGCATCAAAGCTGCTGTGCTGACAGGAATGGTCTGCACCTGTGTTGTTGTCCCATGGAGGAGAACGTGGCCATCAAGCCACTTGGACTGTGGACAGCATGACTGAGGAACTGAATTAAAAAAAAAGTTTCATAGACTGGCTGTTTAGGGTTAGGTCATGAGCACAGCAGGTGAATGCCTCCAGCTTGATCCCAGCACAAAACCAACAACAGGTGGCAGGGAGCTAAGCAGGTGGCACACGCCTGTCACCCAGCTGTGGCAGGAGAGTCATGAGATCCAGGGCAATTTATAGGAGTAGGACCTTGTCTCAAAACAAAAAGCCAGGCATGGTGGCACAAACTTTAATCCTAGCCCCAGGGAGGCCAGGGCAGGTAGATCTCTGTGAGTTCAAGGCTAGCTGCATCTAAATATTGAGTTCAGCCATATAAGACAACATTCACCGGCCCACAAACTTGCATTCTTTTTTGTTTTTTATTTTTGTTTTTTCGAGGCAGGGTTCTCTGTGTAGCCTTGGCAGCCCTAGCACCACCATTCCCTGCAGCATGATCTCTTTCAAAGAATTCCTTAAAAAAAAAAAAAAAAAAAAAAAAGCCGGGCACACCTTTAATCCCAGCACTCGGGAGGCAGAGGCAGGCGGATCGCGGTGAGTTTGAGGCCAGCCTGGTCTACAAAGTGAGTCTAGGATAGCCAAGGCTGCACAGAGAAACCCTGTCCCGAAAAACAAAACAAAAAAACAAACAAACAAAAAATTTGTGGACATTTTGAAACCATCACCAGGATTGCTCATTACGGGGAAGATACGTGAAAGCCATGCCAGTTTCCTCTAATTTTCAAATTCTCCTGAGGATCAGTGCACCATTTTGATGACTTTTCTGTTCCTCTCATTCCTATTCTGTGTGTGTGTGTGTGTATGTGTGTGTGTATGTGTGTGTGTGTGTGTGTATGTGTGTATGTGTGTGTGTATGTGTGTGTATGTGTGTGTGTATGTGTGTGTATATATGTATATATATGTGTATATATGTGTGTGTATATATATTAAAGAAACTATATTTTTAGTTAGAATTCTCTAAGGAACATCTGTCTGCCTCCTCTATTTCTCTGGTAAGTCATTTCTTTCATGATGGTCTCGTGTCTGCTTATTTCTTCTTTGAAAGGACCTATCATTATGTTTTGTCCTTACTTTCCAGCTTTAGATAGCTTTCCTAGTAACGAAGGTGACCTAAGACAGTGTAAGCAAGGGATGGACTGCCACAAAAGGGAAGGATAGCCATACGCTGCCACTGAAGGCAAGGGTGTCTGGGGATTCCAGAGTGTGCTGTGAGTGTACAGCCATACTACCCTGAATGAGCTTTGTGTACTCTTTGGCACATCACATCTTCTCTTTCTTTGCACCTCACTTTTTCTAAGGGGACAATGACAGTAGTGGCTGAGTAAAGATTAATGGTTCTTGGCGTGAGCCCATATGAAAAGGAATGCTCACACGGCTTCAGAACCAGCACAGTGGGGCTGATGGTTTATCTCCTGCCCAAGTGCTAACATGCCCAAGAGCCTGGGTTTGATCCCGGGCATTGCAACAAACAAAACTAAGCTGCTAGACCCATGCTTAGAGCATGCAAGGGACAGGTGAGATCAAGGCTTAGTGTTTCCACTGTGATGCATGATGCCGTTGCTGCTGTAGGTCTCCAGACACTTGGAGACCCCCTCCATCTGGATGTCCACAAGGCACCTTAACAGCTTTTACTCAAGCAGCAAAGCTTTATGTCTATTATGAAGAAGTCCCTATTGAAGTGGACAGACAAGTGAAGACCCTGGGAATGCGGTGGAAATTGTGTAGTGGATACTGAGCTACTGTGTTATCCTAGGTGTGACATTGAGTGCCCCTGAGACCCAGTCACTGCCCAGGAAAGGACTAAGGTTGGGCTGAATGATGAAGTACAAGCTGGACTCCGTTATACCACTGAGCAGACGCGTAACCTTCAGTAAATGAGTAAATAGCAGTGATGGAAGCATCTAGCTATTTCCAGAACATTCCCATTCAACACCACCATCCAGGCTGGATTCCCATTCTCTGATTTCAATCCCATCACAAACTACAAGTCAGATTATAAGATCATATCAATATAATTTATTAAATAGACACCGAGGGCTCCACCAAGGAGCGTTAACAACTCAGTACATAAATAGCAATAAATAAATATAGCTGCCACTTCCAGCTCCGACTAGGGCATAAGATTTCAGTGGACAGAATAAAAACATGTAAATAACAAGGCTAGTAACAATGGCATGATCTCGAGTTAGTCCTACATTGCAAGCTCGGCCCTCCCAGGACAGGTGCTGCCGGGGACTCTAGCCTTCTCTAGAGTTCTTTACTCCACCCCTCAGCATATACTGTCCTTAGCCTCCAGCTTTGCCATGCAGTCTGAGAACCGTTTTAAAACAGTCAGTGAGAAGGTTTTATACTCAAAGAATTTAGTATTTTTAGGCCCAGAAACGGTTAACTTCAGTGGGCTGAAACAGTTGATGTCGTCGAGCCGTTTTATAACAGTGGTAGTATCTATTGTGTTCCCGTTCAACACTTTGACCTTCTCCAGATGTGCTCTGATGACCGAGATGTTGGCCGATGCTTCACGGCCCAGGGTGAAACATGGCAGCTGTAGTGACTCGTTTGCTAAGATCCCTGGTGCGTTTTTGCTCTGTAGAAAGAGGTTTGAACTATTGTGAGAGGAGATTTGCAATAACCCCTAGAGATCTGAATAGCTCACTTCCAGTGCTTCCTCTGTGTCTAGCTTGGCTCAGACCTTATCTAACTAGTACAACAAACTCTGTGAGGCTTAGGCCATCACTAACCCCATGTCTGTAGGACTCTAAGGCACAGTTGGCTTATGAGCAAGCAGACATGGCATACCCGCCCAGGTCGGCCATGACTCCTAACGGGGCTCATGGTTAGGCTCTCTTCCTCCTGCTTCTCTGCCCTTCTGGCTGAGGCTGCCCCAGCCTTCTGCAACCTCTTCTCAGAGGCTCAGTGTCTGAGGTAGGTGGGAAATGGGCTTATCTGTGTTTCTGTGCAGCTCCCTCCTCTTTGTGCCCGCGTAAATGCCACCGATGCTGCTTGCTGACAGAGGATGGTCTCTGCCTGCCTGGAAAGGCCTCTGAGATGCTAGGGAGAGCTTTTCAAACAAAGAAGCAAAGGACTCAAGGTCCTTCCTTACCCTCCTCCTCCTCAAAATGGACAGATTTTGGGCAAGACCAACTTGCTAAGACCACGTCAGCCTTAGGTGGCTCAGCACGCCTGCCTTCAAGTCTGTTAAAGCCAGGGCAGGTGACATATTACTGTCGTTTCCAGTGTGATGAAAGTGAAGTATTCACACTTACTGGGTCTTGTGCTATATAACCCCCTGCCAGGCTCTGGCAAGGAGGAGGGCCTTCCAGGATGCTCCAATGGCACATGCACAGTTAGCTGCCTAGTCAGTCAACTGCCCTTAACCAGAGGCGTCAGAGACCTTGCTTCCACCAGGACATTGTTTGCTCTTCACACTGACTCTCATTGCTCCCAGGGGATTCCTAAGTCACGCCGGCCCATCCCTAAGGGCACACTTCCAGCGGGGATGCTTATTTAGTAGGACTGTGAGCCGGACAGGTTGGAGATTTTAAAGAGAAACGTGGCTATGAGCATGCGTCGCGCGTAGTCTGTGGAAAGTTGCCGGGTCCTGGGGCCCTGGGCTAGCCGGTCTCTGTCCCCTCTGGTAGTGCATTCACTCCTTCATAGATTCCACCCCAGCCTGTCTGGTTCTTTCCCACCCCTCTCTGGCTTCCATAGCTGGAGAAAGAATAGCTATTCTGGAGAGCAATATAAGGTATTTTAAAGAAGTGGTTTGGAAAAGAAGTCTTAAGGGCACTTACGTAATCTTCGTAAAGTTCCTTGGACTCAAGTTTCAAGTGATCAAGTATAGTTTTTATATCTTCTGATGTTGGTGCACCAAAGGATGAGCCGCAGAATACCAGACAGGTTCCTATATAGCAAAGCGCCATCACGGCAGGCTTCATTGGTCCTGGAGAAAGAGAAGGATGCTATGAGGGTTATGGGTCAGGTGCCCCTGCACACCTCAGCTTCAGTCACAGCAGCTGCGGTCCAGCAGCCGCCTGGTGCAGCCGTTTCTGTCCCGTTCTCCTAGTATCATAAGAGCCGTGGAGCCGAAGCCGTGATGGGCTGCAGGGCCAGCGGTACCTGTGTAGAAGATCATGGTGATGGTGAGAGAGTGAGTAAGGCCTGATTTCCTTGTGGCCTCTGGAGCCTGATGTGTTCGCCATGGCCACCAGGCAGTATATAAAGGGCTGGCGTGAGGAACACGATCGAAGGCCCACCCATGGCAAAACCATTGCTCAGCTTTTCTCCAGAAAACATTTTCAGATTGCTGCCAGCCACCACTCGGGGAAAGCAGGGCTGGAAGGAAACGCTGAGGTTACCCTCAAGGCAGGCAGAGGCTTGAGTCACACGCATATGCGCGCTCGCACACACACAAACACATACACATACCACACAGGAAGGCACATGCATCTTGGGCATCTCTTTCTTCTTGGAAAATGCTTGTTGACTTAATGAGAGGAAATTTTGAGGCTCAGAGTTGAAGAGTACAATCGCGGAGGAACAAGTGATTTAGGTCAGTGCCCGGCAGGCAGGTTTTTTTTTGGGAGGCCATTTGTAGGCGTAGAGCCACTGTGAGCTCCTCAGCGTGATCCATCTGTGGGAACCCCTGACGCACGGGGAACGCTCCATGGGCACTGTGGAGGGGTGGGTAGAAGGCATCCATGCTACAGTGCTTGCTCTTGTCTGTGCATTCTTACCTGTGCCTTCATGACTTCTGCCTCTAGAACCAGAACCAGGGCCCAAGAGTTATTGATTGGCCACGTCTTCCATTGGCCAGGTGATGGGAGTAACGGGGTGGGGAGTTAATTGTTGGAACTAAGTGAGGTGGCAACACATCTGTAATCATAACGCTCAGGAGGCCGACACAAGAGGGTCACAAATCCAAAGCCAGCCTGGGCCATTTAGCAAATCACTGTCTGCAAAAACCAACCAACCAACCAACCAAACAAACAAACAAACAAAAAAACTTTGCGCTTTGAAGAAACATTTACTACTGAATTTCAAATCACACACACAAAGTAGGTGAGAAATTATTTTATCATCTTTAGAATCAAAATATCCTTTAACTATTTTTAAATTTTTTTTAAAAGAGTTATTCATGGTTTGGAGAGGTGGCTCAGTGGTTAAGAGCACTGGCTGCTCTTCAAGAGGACGTGAGTTTGATTCCTAGGAACCACAGGGCAGCTCACAACCATCTATAACTCCAGATTCAGGGGATCTGACACCCTATTCTGTCCTCTGTGGGCACCAGGCATGCACATGGTACACAGACACACGTGCAGATAAAACACCCACGCATATAAAATAAATTTAAAGCTGCTTGTGATGGTACATGCCTGTAATCCCAGCACTCGGAACTCTGTGAGTTCGAGGCTAGCCTGGTCTACAAAGTGAGTCCAGGACAGCCAAGGCTACACAGAGAAACCCTGATTCGAAAAATAAAATAAAGTAAAATAGTTATTCATCCAGGCATGGCAGCTCATGCTTGTGATCCCAGCCCTGGGGATGCAGAAGAGGGAGGATTGATGCAAATTTGGGGCCAGCCTTGTCTACATAATGAGTTGCAGCCGAGGGAAGGATGCAGAGTGAGATTGTTTATCAAAGAAGAAGAAGAAGAAAAGGTTATTAGTTAGCCTGGTCTTACTGATCACTGGTGGAATACTTCCATCATGCGCCCAAAGTCCCACATTCAACACCCAATTGTTTCAATAAATATTATTGAAACCATTTATTCTTTTTGTCAAGATTTATTTTGTAGAGCTGGACAGTAGTGGCACACAGCCTTAATCCCAGCACTCGGGAGGCAGAGGCAGGCAGATCTAAGTTCAAGGCCAGCCTGGTCTACAAAGCGAGTCCAGAACTACAAGAGAAACCCTGTCTCAAAAACCCAACAAAACAAGAAACAGAAAAACAAAAGACTTAGTGTGTGTGTGTGTGTGTGTGTGTGTGTGTGTGTGTGTGTGTCTGTGTGTGTGTGTGTGTGTCTGTGTGTGTATGTGTCTGTGTGTCTGTGTGTGTGTGTTGCCAGTGCCTGTGGAGTCCAGAGCAGGGCATCAGTTCTCCTGGAGAGTTACTGGCAGCTGGGAGGTGCTCAATATGGTTCTTTATGAGAGCAGCAAACACTGAGCCATAGCTCCAGCTTCTTGTTTATTCTTTTTGTTTGTTTTGGAGATTCAAGGTTTGATGATTAATTTGTTACTTCTTTTGAAGGTTTGGTTTTTGTTTGTTTGTTTTCTTCTTGTTGGTTGCTTTGATTTTGGATTTTTTGAGACAGTCTCTTTATGTAGCGCTGGTTGACCTGGATCTCACAATGTAGACCAGAGATCCACCTACCTCTGCCTCACAAGTGCTGGGATTACAGGCATGCACCACTGCAGCAGGCTTATTTGTTCCTCTTAAAGAATACCCCCCATCCCGCCACCCCTGAGATAGGGTCTCTCTGTGTAGCCTTGGCTGTCCTGGACTCAAACTCACAGTGATCCGCCTGCCTCTGCCTCCTGAGTGCTGGGATTAAAGGCCTGTGCCACCATGCCCTGCTTTAAAGACTATTTTTGATTGAACTCAGATTTAGGATTAGAAGCGCTCAGTGAGGACGGCCCACATCTCTTGGTAGTCTGTCCTGGCCATTTTCCTTGGCTTTCTTCATTCTCTTGGCCAAAAATTTAGCGCGTTCTGCAGCCTCCTCACTTTTCTTAGTGCATTGTTTCTTCAGAGCAATATGACAGCGTTTGTGTTACAGGACACGTGGAGTAACAAGATACTAAATCTTGGGTGCTTTGGTCCTGGGCCTCTCACCTTCTTTGTGTAAGGGCTTTGTGATAACATGTTAGTGGACACCATCTCCTTCAGAGAGATGGAAAAGCTCTTTTTTCCGGATTCCGCTGGCTCTTTTGGTCCATAACCACCAAGGCACAATACGCCGAGGCATAGCAGTGTTGTCAGTCTAGGAACGCTTCTCTCTCTTTTTTTCTTTTTAACAATTGCCAAGTTGAGAACACTCAGCTTGGCACCCGCAATGCATCCTGAACAGACTTCTGCTTCCTCCTTCTGGTTCTCCTTGGTCCATAACAAGATGCCCCTTATCGTCCAGGCAGTGGGGGCTCACACCTTTGATCCCAGCACTCGGGAAGCAGAGACGCAAATGGGTCTCTGAATCTGAGGCCAGCTCAGTTTGCAGAGTTAGGTCCAGGATAGCCAGGGGTACACACAGGAACCCTGTCTAAAATATAATGCAAGCAAAAAAAAAAAAAAGAGCAAAAAGAAGAAGAGGAGACAGAGGAAGAGGAAGAGGAGAAAATATGGATGAGGTGAGGAAGAGGAAGATGAAGAGGAAGAATTATGGAGAAGGAGGTGAAGAGGAGGAGGAGGAAGAGGAGGAGGAAGAGGAGGAGGAGAGAGAATGCCCCTCACTCAACAACAGGAACACTCTGCCCCGGGTCGAGACACCTTGCTTCCTGGGAAAGCCTTGTCTGTCGTTCCCACCACTGATCTGGGCCACACAACCCTTCCACTCTTCACCCAGAGCATCAGCAGCTACTTCCCTGGCCATGCGCTTCTCACAGAAAGGGCAACGTTTGTGTTTATCACCCACTTCAGTGAGTTCATGACAACCGGTGCCTGGAAAGAGACATTCAGTGTCATCTTGACACAGCTGACCTAGGAGGTGCCATGAAAAAGGACTCCCAATTTATTCTTATTTTGAGTGTCAACTATGTCCCCTTCTAGTCCTCAGGGAAAGTGACATACAATCTCAGCAAAGTCCCTGTCCTTAAGGACTCAGAATTCAAGGGGTAGGATTAAAATGTATTCACAAATAAGAAAACACTCAGAAATAATAAAACTATGAATGGCTCTTGCAAGATTGACTAGAGGGCGATGTGTGAAACACCCTAAGTCAAGGGATCAACTATTTAAACTGAGGCTGGAAGCCAGGCATGATGGCTTTGTAATTTTCTTACTCAGGAGGCTCACACCAAACTTGAAGCCATGTTTCAGGTCAGCCTATGCTACAGTGTAAGATCGTCTCAAAGGACTGACCAGCAATTGATCTGGGTGATTAAAGCTGAGGCCTGGAGGATAAGAAGGAAGCTGTGGAAAGATCTGGAGACAGTGGGCTGCTGCAGAAATGAACTTGGTGTTCTTCCACAAACAGGAAGAAGTGGAAATTTGTGGCCAGAGGCTCAGCACAGAGGACCTAGAGGTCACGACAAAGAACTTGGGTTTTCTTCTAAGAGCAACGAGACACCACCAGATAGCTTTAGATAGGGACACATGGGACCTGGTGTGCTTTTGAAAAGAGAGCAAAAGGTAGGCTCCTGGGTGAAGAGAAGAGTGGGATCCTAAGAGGGAGCCCAAGAGAAGTTACCCAGGTCTCCCCATGAGAGAGCAGCCTGGACCAGAGCAGAGCGGATGGGATGGAGGACGGATGTGGGCATGGATCATGGACAACCTCTGGGCTGTGAAGCAGCAGCTGAGCACTCGGTAGAGAAGTCTGCAGAAAGAAGGCGAGAGTCCTACTAGGAAGGATTTACTTGGATGCCATGCGCCAGAAATGACGTTAGATCCCCAAGACATAGAGCAGAGAGGATAGAGCCAGGGACTCCCTGTCTCTCTCAATCCCACCTTTGTTTCCAGCTTCTTTTTATTTTTTTCTCACCCACACACCTTTTGGTTTTGGGTTTTGGAAATGTTTCACTCTTAGCCCAGGCTGTCTTGGAACTTACCATGTAGCTAAGGCTAGCCTCAAAAATCCCAAGGATCCTCCCGCCTCCTAGGTCTGGGATTGCATGCGTACACTACGACTGTCTCAGCCATGCTTTCCACAGAGTGGTTTTTGCCCTTGTACTTTGCCTCACTGTCCAAGCCCAACTTAATCTGATCTTCTAGCAAAGCCAGCAGTGGCCAGAACTCTGACTCACTGTTGTTGGTGCCCACTACTACATTACATTACACGGCAAAGGGACTCTGCAGAGGAAATCAGGTTTAGCAATCAATTTACTCGAAGACAGCTTGGGTTGGTTTAATGCAGTTGTGTGAGCCCTAAGAGCTAGCTGTAGTCCCATCTCACAGTAACTGCCTACCTTTCCTGAGGCCCCGTGGATTCATCCAAGAAGCCAGCCGGCCAACAAACCTAAAGTACCAGGCATGGTGCGCATGCGCAAAGTTTGCCCTTTGTGAGAGTGTGTGAGCCCCTTCTGCTTGCATATCTTGTTTGTTTGTATGACCCAGTAACTTCCACTAGGGTTTCTTAGAGGAACATGGGTAAACTGCCTAGAACAACACGAGCACCTTACCAGCGACTACACCGTTGAAGAAAATCCCTGGCCGGGATGTCGTGGCGCACGCCTTTAATCCCAGCATTCAGGAGGCAGAGACAGGTGGATCTCTGTGAGTTCGAGACCAGCCTGGCCTACAGAGCGAGTTCCCAGGAGAGCCGGGGCTACACAGAAAAACCCTGTCTCGAAAAACAAAAGAAAGAAAGAAACTGCCTCAGTCATTGAGCTTGTATAAATCCCCAGTGATGGGTAGGGCACCGTAAGTCCTTCCTCCTTCCTTGTCACCGTGCCAACTGGCCCCACCTTGGGCAGATCTGTGCAGATAAGTGTTTTCATGAGAAGAGAGATCTCACTATGTAACCCAGACTTGTGGTCCTCCTGCCTCCACCTCCCGAGAACTGGGATTGCAGGAGTGCACCACTAAGCTGGCAAATGTATGGTTAACAAGAGAGAAATAGCACAGTCCCTAGCCGCCTCCCGTTGTCAGTCTCACTGGTTCTTTTCAGCGATCCCTCCGTGACATGTCAGAATTCCAACCATTATTCTGTCAGAATTCCAACCCATTTCACCACCTTTTTGTGCTGCTAGAGACTAATTTCAGGTCCACGGGGATGCGAAACAAATTCTCTCAACTGAGATGTAGCCCCAGCCCAATTTATGCTTTCCTAAAACCTCACTTTCAGGCTATAGAGATGGTTCTTTGGGTAAGTGACCAATGTCCAGGAATGAGGACAAATCCTCGGAGTCCACATAAAGCCGAGCATAGAATTATATGTCCATAATCCTAGCTCTCATACTGAGAGCTGGAAGATGGGGACAGGAGGGCCCTTGAAGCTTGCACACCGGCCAGCCTGGGGTATGCAGCTGTGGACACTAGAGACCTGCCTGAACCAAGGCGGGAAGTGAGAACCCGAAGTTGTCCTCTGACTTCCACGTGGAAGGTGCACTGACTCATATATAACATTAATACAAACAAGATACAGACTGAGCCGGTCTTGGGGACACATGACTTTCATTCCAGCACTCAGGAGGCCGAGGCAGATATGTTGGTGGTTTGACGACATCCTGGCCTTCATAGTGAGTTCCAGGCCAGGTGTGGTGGCGCATGCCTTTAATCCCAGCACTCGGGAGGCAGAGGCAGGTAGATCGCTGTGAGTTCGAGGCCAGCCTGGTCTACAAAGTGAGTCCAGGCCAGCCAAGACTACACAGAGAAACCCTGTCTCGAAAAACAAAACCAAAAAACACTGAGTTCCAGGCAAGCCAAAGCTATGTATGAGATCCTATCTGCAAAAACAAACAAACATCCAATCTGATTGAGCCATGGTAAGCACAGCTCCCTTCCAAAACCTCTCTTTCCTCCTTCCTTAACAACATGCTCTGTCCTTCTGAACACACCCTCTCAGCGTTCCAGGCCAAGCACTTTCCTGCTTGCCTTTTTTCTCTCCAAGGCTTCCACCTTTGATCTATATTCTATACGCTTTGATGTCCCCCAAGAATGTCTTGACTGGCCCTCAAACACCACGTATTCCTAGGTGAGCCAGGGTAATGTGACAGGTGGATGCAAAGAGATGTGGACTAGAAAAATGTGTAAGACGTAAAACTCAGAAAAGATGGTCGCTGACTGAGGAAGGATAGGAGGGATTGAAGGCAGCTTCTAGTTCGCTGGCTTGGGCAAATGGATAGATGGTGGTGATGCAAGGAACACGGAGAGCGTTGGGGCTCAAGGACAGTAACTTCCTCTTGACACTGCGGGGTGAAAGAACATACAAAACACGGCTGGAGATGCTTAGTGGGCCCTGGACTTGGACTAGCAACACGAAGGAAGGAACTGGCTCAGTTGACACAACTGCAAGCCTGCAAACAACCACCGTAAAGACGGCAGTCACTTGAGGAGCCTCTAGGCCTGAGCCATCAGCAGCAGAAAAAAAAAAAAAAGTGACTTGGGGTACAGTTCAAGAAGGTACACCTACAAAGGAGAGAAAAGGAAGCCATCATGGAACAAGATGAGAAGTGGTTTTTCAAGTCACAGGAAATGATTGACATCCTTCATAAGGCACGGAAAGGTCAAGAAGATAAACCCAGACAGAGTCTGTAGCTTTGTAAACATGAGGTCACAGGAACTTTGAATAAATTTCTGGGGTAGAAGTCTCTCTGCGGCATCGAGGAAAAAGAGTAGGTCGCACTGTCGTGAAGCATGGACAAGAAGGAAGACAACGTGACGGGAAAGTGGAGTTGAGGACAACGGGATTCTTGGGTGTGTCACTTCTCTCGTGCATCTTAGGGTCCCCAGACTCTCCAGATGTCACTGCCCATATCCTGAAGCCAAGGACAGCTAAACAACCCCTCCAGATCATTTCCTCTTAGTTGTTACTTGCTTTTAAAATCACTAACTGGGGGGACTGGAGAGATGGCTGAGCACCCATGAGCACAGGCTGCCCTTCCAGGAGACCCATGGCAGCTCATAGCTCTAGCTCCAGTCTTAGGGGATCCAACGCCCTCCTCTGGCTCATAGACTCCAGGCTTGCACAAACTTACATGTGAGCAAAATGCTCACACCTGTAAACTAAATTTTAAAAGGAACGCAATGAAGCCTGATGCTTGAAGAAACAGGTATGAAGGCAGGCGTGGTGGCACATGCATGTATGAAGGCAGGCGTGGTGGCACATGCATGT
>OU015754.1:25942304-25991481 GCA_907169655.1 Acomys percivali | reverse complement strand
TGGTGGCACATGCATGTATGAAGGCAGGCGTGGTGGCACATGCATGTGTGAAGGCAGGCATTGTGGCACATGCATGTGTGAAGGCAGGCGTGGTGGCACATGCTTGGATTCTAGTGCTCAGGAGAAGAAAGCAGAAGGATCAGGTAGGCCAGGGCCCTTCTTGTGTACCTAGTGAGTTTGAGACCAGCCTGGGCTCTGTGGATCACTCTTGAACACATAAGTACTGTGAAAAGATGTAAAAAACAAATCCTGCCTATGACACCACCTTTGGAAGAAGCTAAATGCATAGATACACAAAGTGTGTCACTGTTCGCCATTGGCCGAGCAGGTGGTAGAATGACATTTGACTCATGGGGTTTGTTTTGTTTTGTTTTCTCAAGACAGGGTTTCTCTGTGTAGCCTTGGCTGTCTGGAAACTTGCTTTGTAGACCAGGCTGGCCTCCAACTCAGAGATCCACCTGCCTCTGCCTCCAGTGCTGGGATTAAAGGCATGTGCTACTACACTGAGTTGCTTCATAGTTTTTTGTTTTTGTTTTTGTTTTTTGAGACATGGTTTCTCTGTGTAGCCTTTGTTGGTCTGGACTCTCTTTGTAGACCAGGCTGGCCTCAAACTCACAGAGATCTGCTTACTTCTGCCTCTAGAATGCTGGGTTTAAAGGCGTGTGCCACCACACCCAGTGCTTCATTTTTTTTTTTTTTTAACTTGAGGGAAAATTATTAGATTGCAGTGTTTAAAACTAGGTTACAGTTGCACTATGAATATACCAGAAGTCACAGAATTGTGACCTTTGAGTGAGTTTTACAGTATATAAATCACACCTCACCAAAGATGTTACATTTCCCAATTAGAGTCATCTTGTCCCGTTAATTTCAGAGACCGCAGGTGGGGAGCCCCTACTGTGTGCAAGGGCTTCAGGGGACCGCAAGATAAGACTGAATGAGTGTAAAATGGGTCTGGTGCTCACACAGTTCACCAACAGATAGGTAGAACCACACTGAGATCCCCTAACTGTACTCCTAAAGTGTTTAACCCTGGACTAATTTTTTCCTTAGCTCTGCCCCATGAGCGGTCAGCACTCTTTGGAAGGAGAGAAAGAATCCCATTATTACGCTAAGAGGCATTCACCACCTGCTGTTGCAAGGTGCCCCAGCCAGCCTAGTAGAAGTTTAGCTTGGGTCTTCGAAACTGGCAATGCTGGCTTCCACCTGCGCTCTGCACCCAGGGTAACGCGTCTGGAGGTTGCCTGGCAACAAGCCTGCCTCACGCAGCATGGAGATCAGAAACTCCCGCGGGAGCGAAAGCGACAGCGGCAGGGTGACCGCGGACATTCCCGGAACCTTGAGTACAGCTGTGCATGAGCACCTGCGAAAGCTTTGTCTGCGCGAATTCCCATGTGGCACCGGAAGCTGGGTGCGTGGCCCAACCCGGAGTGAGGGGTCGGGGGTAGGGGGTAGGGAGGGAAGGATGCAGCAGAGGCTGAGCTGGGACTGGGCCAGAATAGCCCCCTGGGTGGATTGAAGTAAGTGGTACCTAGCTGGGAGCCGGGCTGCCCTAGGAGTCAGGGGATGCTCAGATACAACTTTGTGGCCTGAGAGGAGGCTTGGATGTGGTCATTTCAGCATTGGTTTATTTGGGGTTTGGGGTGAACTGTGAGAACTGGAACATTGAAGGAATGCAGGGACCAAGTGTCGACCTTGCCATGGGGTTACTCACCCAGAACGGACTGGCCCAGCACATCAGGCTGACCTTTGGCCACATGCAAGCCTATAGCACCTGGCCAGCCAAACTCCAGGTGCCAGGCTTCTCTGAGTCGTTTGTTTGTTTGTTTTTGTATTTGTATTTTGTTTTGAGACAGGGTTTCTCTGTTTTAGCCTTGGCTGTCCTGGACTCGCTTTGTAGACCAGGCTGGCCTCGAACTCCACAGAGATCCACCTGCCTCTGCCTCCCGAGTGCTGGGATTACAGGCGCACTGCACCTGGCTTTCTCTGAGTCTTGAAGAGCTTTGGTCTTGAACAGTTTGCTCTACAGCTCCTCATGAGAAGATGTGGAGAAATGGTTCCTTTGTGCTCTGGGGCTACAGGGCTAGCTTTCCTCTTTCTGAGGACTCACGTGGGGGAAGAAAGGGTCTTCTGCCTCCCCACCCCTGCCTCTCTCCCTCCTGTAGATGTGCTAGACTCAGGTGTGCTGCATGAGCTCTGCACTGGTCCCAGGCTGAGGAGAGACAGAGGAAATACAGCCAAGGGCTTGGTCAACACAGCTGAGGCAGGGGGACCATCTGGGCATGAAGGTCGTTCTCCTTATTCAGCCTGGACAGTGGTCCAGCGCAGTATGCAGAGGGACTATCGTCATCAGCTGGGTGCACAGGGTGGCGTGAGGACATGACAAAATTTAGATCACATTAGACACAAGAAATGTGTCCTGAGGGGTTGGAATCAGCCTCGTGGGCTTGGCTGTCAGCTGGGCCTCCCCAACACTCTACCCTAAGTAAAACAGCAAAACTGACCTCCCCCTGAAGAGGAAAGCCAGCACCCATCAGGGACGCATGCCCTTCTTTTAGTCAGCAGATGCAGGTTGGATGCCTGCTCTGTGGTGGGCACTGGACTAAGTTTTAGGGCTTCAAGGATGTATCTAGAGAGGGGGGCGGGGCGGGGCGGGAGAGAGGGAGGGAGAGAGGAGTAGCTAATTGGCAGGGGGTTTTCCATTAAATGTTTGTCCAGGGTGAGGCCCTTAGTCCCACCCCCAGCACCAAACAAAGCAAAATAAAACAAGCCCGTAAAATCTGAAGAGCCGTACTTCAACCTTGGCCTGGAGGGACAGATTCTGAAGAGTGGACTCATCTTTTGCTCATCAAAACTAAAGCTTCAGCTTTCTCCTCCGTTTCCCAGGTTGCTCTCTGAGCCTCCTGTAGGCACTTGTAGAAGTGCCGAGTTGAACGTGAGCTCTCCTGTTGCTTACTTTTAAAAGATATGTCACATTATTCCTAATTGAATGTCTCTGTGTGGGTATGTGCTTGTCATTGCAGGGCCTCTCAGGCCAGGAGAGTACATTGGATCTTCTCAGTTCTTAAGTACTGAGCCACTTCTCCAGGCCCAGAAATCTATTTTGTTTTTGCATGTCCAGAGTTTTCCAAAACTCCAGAGTAAAGTGGAAACAGGAACTTAGTCTGCAAACTATTCTGAGTAATCTCAGCATTTGGGATGTGGGAGACAGGAAGAGGGAGAATTCAAGGCCAGCCAAGGGTACACTGCAGAACTCTGCCCTGCATGTCAGTAGGCATGTAGCTCAGCGGGCGGAGTCTTCTCTAGCTCCTGCGTGCATCACACAGAGCATGTGGTGTGTGCATCACACAGAGCATGTGGTGCGTGCAGCACACAGAGCATGTGGTGCGTGCAGCACACAGAGCATGTGGTGCGTGCCTGTGGTCCCTGAACTTGGGAGCAGGACAGTCGAGAGGCTAAAGGTCCCCATCAGCTACTCAGTGAGTTAAAGCCAGCCTGGTCTATATAAGACCCTGCCTCAAACAAAGGAGCTGGACCAGGGAAATGGCTCAGGGTGGAAGGGCTCCTCCTGTTAGCCCGATGATCTGAGTTTGATCCCTAGGAACTATGCGGTAGCAGGAGAGAGCCAATTCCTGCAGACTGTTCTCTGAGCTGTGCGTGATGACCATGTCTGGTTGTCAGTTTGACTACATCTGGAATGAACTAAAACCCAAGTGGCTGGAAACACCTGTGAAGGTTTCCTCCCTGAATTAAACCCACTTTTAATCTGGATCTGGGAAGATCCACCTTTATCTTGGTCACCCCTCCTGCTGGCAGCCTAGATGAAGGACATGGAAGAAGGAAGCTCCATCTCTTTGCCTGCCTGCTCTCCCCGGCAAGTCCATTCCTCCACTGGCGTTAGAGCCTACTTTGTCAGTTCTGCCATATGCTAAAGACCTAAATGAGAAATCCACTACTGGATTCTTGGACCTTCCATTGGTAGGCAGCCATTGTTGGACTAGCTGGACCACAGCCTATAAGCTGTGGGTTCTAATAAATCCACTTTAATCTGGTTGTGTGTGTGTGTGTGTGTGTGTGTGTGTGGTTTCATATTCTATGAGTTCTGTTCCTCTGGAGAACCCTAATACAGAGCCCCATGTGTACTTTGCTGTGGTGAACATGCCTACACACACCCAGGCACATCACAATGAATGAGTGTGAAAGGCCTCCATCTCCACCTCTGCAGAATAAGTCACGCTTTCGGCCTCAAACATGGCGGACCTGGAAGGAATTGGTCCCAAGGGAGGAGGAGACGGTGAGCGCTGAAGAGGAGACTGTAGAGGCCCTGCTGGGCCTGGTGCGGAGCAACCATTCTCCTTGGGCTATGCTGAAGGATTCCAGTGCCGAGGACCGTTTCCTGAGAGAACTGGCCATCCAGAATCCACTGATGATCAAAGACACTTTCTTCTACTCCTACTTCCGGTCCCTGCGGGTGGTGGACAAGGGGGTAAGTGCTGGGTGTGAGCCTTGGGAGGCAGGGAGCATCTGGTGAACTGTTGCTGGGACACTGCATCTTCTGGAACTGCTTAGGCAGCAGGAGGGCCTCCCCGACCGTTTGCTGGTGCTCTGGTCTCTCCTTTGCAGACCAGGTTTCTCTGTGTCGCCCTGGCTGTCCTGGAACTCTTTGTAGGCCGGGCTGGTCTTGAACTCACAGAGATCCATCTGCCTTTGCCTCCTGAGTGCTGGGATTAAGGGTGTGTGTCACCATGACTAGCCTATGTACCTCTTTCTTTAACCCGGGATGGTGAGTCCTGTATCCTCCATGGCTGGGCCCCTGCACACACTGCAGGTGGGCCCTGGTTTCAAAGGAACCACAAGGCTTCTTTTTAAAGTGTGAGGAGAGCCACAATGTTTCTTTTTACTTTAAAGTGCAAAGAGAAATGATTTAATTAAAACAGGTCTGTGACCCACTCATACCATTTTGTCTGGGACTTTCTGAATCCTGGGGGGCCCCCACCCCAATTCTAGGCAAACTAGTAGATGAGGTCACTATAGGAAGGCCAGCCAGGAAGGGCTTCTGATGTCCTTGAGGTCACAGGAAACTGGGGTTCGTGGGTAGGGTGATGAGGCAGCTGGTAGGCCCTGCTCTGTCTGACCCAGTTTAATTCGGAAGACCAGTCAGGCCAACTGTTATATGATTATCTTGGGAAGATGTAAAATTGATCAGCCCCAAGAATGACTTACCGAAGTTCATGTGGGTGATGATGTATTGACTGAGTTGCTGATGTGTTATATGCAAACATCCTTCCGTGCTCCCATTTCCCCAAATCCTGTTTTGATTGGCTCTGAGTCCACAGAGGGATCTAAGCAGGCCTGCATTCTCAGTATCACCCAGAGCTAAAGCAGCAGAGGTGACTGCAAGGCTCAGACAACAGGATGCAGACAGAATTGGACCAGCCCCTGTGCTGGTCTCAGGAGACACCGTCCAGCGGGGGAAGGATGGATGGCTTGCACAGCCTCCAGAGCAGCTAACAAGCAGCTTGCAACAAGATGGAATTACCTTGAGGGCTGGTCCCCCTGCAGCAGTAGCTCCTTGGGCTCATGTGGTGTCCTAGACAGAAGAAAGGGTTCTTGTTTTCCCAAGAGACCCATGATCCTACCTAGGGAGGACACAGGGCCCTGGCCTGGAGAGCAGAATCTTGATTTTAGAGTCAGGCCAGGGCTGGAAAGGGCCCTAAACCCTTTACAAGCATGCTGTGTGATGGTGATGTACAAGGGGAAAGGGTGTGTGTGCGTTTGGTGGGCCCGAGCTGTGGTGCGTTGAGAGATGTCCCTCACAGACTCAGGTATTTGGACACATGTTCCTCAGTTCTTTGGGGCAGGTGCAGCCTTGCTGAAGGACGTCCATTACTGAGGGGTGGGCTTTGAGGGTTTGCAGCCTCACCCCACTTCTTGCGTGTTGTCTGAACGTGATCACACAGCTTCCTCCTCCTGCTGCTACGCCTTCCCCTCCGTTATGGACATCAACCCTCTGCAACCATAAGCAAAATAAACTCTTCCTTGAGTTGCTTGGTCACAGCATTTTGTCACTGCAGCACAACAGTAGCTATTACCTCCCTAATGTGAATGCCCTTCTGCTCCAGCACTGCCTGGCTCACCAAAGTCCTCAGATTCCCCTTCCTTTCCTTCCAGGTGAGTCTGGTGGATAAAGACATCTTGAAGTTTCTAAATCTAGAGGAGTTGGTCCTGAGTGCCAATAACATTGAAGAAATCGATGCTAACAATCTGCCCCCAACATTGAAGGTACAGGTTCTGAATGGGGTCTTAGAAGCCCAGTTCTGCTCTTAACCTGCCCTGCACAGCTCTGACTAAGGTGCTGTGTGCAAAGACCCAGATCCAGACCCAGGCCCTTGTTTTGTTTTGTTCTGTTTTGTTGAGACAAGGTTTCTCTGTGTAGCCCTGCCTGTCCTGGACTCCAGTCCGGTCTACAAAGTGGGTCCAGGACAGCCAAGGCTACACAGAGAAACCCTGTCTTGAAAAAACAAAAGCAAAAACAGAAACAAAAGCCAGCAGAGCTCACGAAAGCTAGGAAGGACCAGAGAAAGTTACTGATTAGGCCTTTCCTTCCCTCCCTCCCTCCTTCCTTCCTTCCTTCCTTCCTTCCTTCCTTCCAGACATCTGTTTGAGGTGATGATGGTAGCTGGCATTGTGAATATAATTAAAGCCAGTGAATTATATACTTGAAATGGAAAATTTGTATGATATACATTTTACCACATTAAACCAATAGGCGAGGGGCTAGGGAGATAGTTTAGTCAGTAAAGGATTCCTTTGCAATCATGATTACCTGAGTAGGGTCTCCAGAACCCCTGTGGGAAAAAAACCTCTGGATTTTGGGTGTGGATTTGTTGTTGTTGTTGTTGTTGTTGTTGATTTTTTGGGGTTTTCCAAGACAGGGTTTCTCTGTCCTGGACTCACGTTGTAGACCAGGCTGGCCTCCAACTCACAGTGATCCACCTGCCTCTGCCTCCTAAGTGCAGGTATTAAAGGTGTGCACCACCACACCCAGCTTGGGGTGTGTTTTTTATCTCAGCGTTGGGGAGGCAGAGGTGGGGGTGGGGTAGGGGTGGGGAGATGGAGGGAGGGTAGGGGGGTGGGAATCATTGAGACCAACCAGCCTGTCTACATGGTAAATTCCAGGTCAGTGGGGGACTGCCCCAAATAAACAAGGTTAAGAGACTTCTGAGAAAGCTGAGGCTGTATTCTGACCTGCACACACATGCACACACATGCAAATGCATGAACACACATGTACATACATGCACACATGTACAACGCATATAAACATGCACACACGTCGATACATATACACACACTCACACACATGTACATACATATAACTACACTCACATATACACACAAAACAGATGAAAAGGGTAGACCACACTTGGCTGTGAGTCTTCAACCGAGCATATTAAAATGGCCCCATTGAAGTTCAATGCTGAGAATAGCTGGCTTAGTGTCTTGTCTCCATGCTGAGCTCAAGATGGCACCGGACGGGCCTCAGACAAGAAGCACAAGTGAAGCAAAGAGTGCTGCTAAATCCGAGCATATTCCGTGGTCCATACCCAATCCTGTGTGTTCCCAATGTGTTAGGAAGGTGCTAGGGTCAGCTGGGTGGTGGTGGCGCATGCCTTTAATCTCAGCACTCGGAAGGCAGAGGCAGGCTAGGCTGGAACTGGAGAGCCTTCTATTTCAGGATCCTGAGTAACGGGGTTATAGGTACATGCCACCTCACCTCTTCCTATATTAAATTTTTATTTTAATTTTTACTATTTTGGGGGCAGGCAAATGGACCATGCTACACAAGTGGGTCAGAGAACAGCTTTATGGGAGTTCTTTCTTTCCTTCCACCTTGGGATTTGGGAATCGAACTCAGCTCACCAGGCTTGTGCAGCAAGTGGCCGTCACCAGTTCCCTCCCTGCCTCCCACCCCCACCCCACCCCTACTTTTTGAGACATGGTTTCATGTATCATAGCCTGGGCTCAGACTCACTATCCAATCAAGGCTGATCTCTTTATCTTCCTACCTCCCACCTCTCAAATGTCTGGGTTACAGGGGTATACTATCACACTGGTGCTGAGTTCTGGCGATGGCCCCCAGGGTCCGAGGCAGGCTAGGCAAAGGTTCTACCAACTGAGCCGAAGCCCACCTTTACTGTATTATTTAAAGCATGCTGGCACCGGAAGGCAGGGACGGGGCAACCCAAACTCCCTTTCTGAGTTTCCTGGGGCAGGAGTAGGATCCCTCGGGCAGTGAGATAAAGCAGTCACCACTGTCCCCCCCTCAGGTGCTGGAGCTGTATGGCAACTCGATCACCAGCATGGCGTGTCTGTGCTCACCCCCACCCCCGAGCCTGCAGCACCTGGGGCTAGGCCACAACAAACTGCTGGGCCCCTTGGAAAGTCTGTATGTCACCGCCAACAACTGGTAACTTGGGAGCCTGGGTGAAAGGACGGAGAGGCATGGAGAGACAGGTGTGGGTGACTGGGCCCTGGAGGGCTTGGCTTGGCTTGTTCTGTCAACTTCTGCGCGGCTGCTAAACCCATAGTAGGGCTTTATCCTCACTCAGTCCTAGCGTATCACCGAGGCTCCGGGAAGGACGAGGATGCCAGGGGCTGGTGGGATATGAGTGCGATCCACACTTTATGACATTTTTAGCTTATCGTGTTTTCTGTGTGGGGGGAACATTCAGCGGCACACTGGCCACTAGCTGCTGGCTGTTTGTAGCCCCTACCTCTCCCTGCCCTTCCTTGTGGTAGTCAAAAACATCTCCAGGCTGAGCCCAGAGTCTTCTGAAAGGCAAAATCACCCTGGGCTGAGAAACACTGTCCAAGAGACATCATTGCTGACTGTCCACCAGAGCTTTGCAGGGCATCCCCCACCCCACCCCCAGGGGTTTTTGTCTTTTTGGTGGATTAACAGTGGAAATAAATTTCGGGATGTGAGAAGTATGCAGAGATCAGAGGCCGTTTATAAAAGGTCATCACGGGAACTGGACAGAAGGACCACCCCAGGGGACAGCCCAGGATGTCAGCACCCGAGGGTGTTTCCAAGGGTGTTTTATACTGCCTCATCCCTTTCCCCACACTTTCCCCTTACTCCTTTTCTTTTCTTTTGTTTTGTTGAATTTTGGGGTTTTGGTTTTTTGAGACGGGTTTCTCTATGTAGCCTTGGCTGTCCTGGACTCGCTTTGTAGACCAGGCTGGCCTTGAACTCACAGAGATCTGCCTACCTCTGCTTCCCAAGTGCTGGGATTAAAGGCATGTGCCACCACGCCTGGCCCCCTTTCTTTTTAAAATAGGATCTAACGTAGCTCAGGCTCACCTCAGACTCAATATGTAGCTGAAGATATGGTAGAGCTCCTTCTCCTCCTCCCTCACCCCTGGCCCAGTGTCTCAAGGTTGGTCCAGCCATTCCCTCTTGGAGGGGAAGGTGCCATAGACAAGAGAAGGCTCTCTTTGGCGGGCCTCTGGCTTCCTCCCGGCTCTGCTATCATCACCCAGTCTGTACAGTCAGTCCCACTTGGATTCCTTCCTCCCTTTGTGTGCTGCCCTCAGCAGACATACAGGAGACCACGGTCTTGTTCTTCCTGGAACAGTCCATTTAGATTCATGCCATTGACTAATAGCAGGGATCTGGCTCTTGATTCCGGATACAGACCATAACCGTGGGTTCAATGCCAGCTCTGGGTTTCACAAAAAGCTTGTGTGGAAACCCATCGTCCACGGTATTAGAATTAAAAGTCAGGATCTTTCCCGGGAATCCAGTTCTCTTGAGGTAGGATGGCATTGGGCAAGGCCTGTGATGATCCCTGCAGTGTTCCAATTGTCACTTCCCAGGGACTGGCTGGTAACCATCATAGCAGGATAGGCCACTGGAAGGGGAGAGAGAGTGAAGAGGCTGGCTCAGCCTGTGGGTGGCCATGGCAGGCGGTGTGAGAGTAGTCGCTGGGGCTTCTCTGGCCTCTGGCCTCAGAGCTGGAGTCAGTTTGCTATGTTGGGCAAAGTTCTGCCTGTTCCTGTGCCTTAGGTCTCTACTGGAAGCCTGGGCTTCTTCTTTGCCTGGCAGTCTCTAATGCTGTGACCCTTTAAAACAGTTCCTCATGTTGTGGTGACCTCCCAACCACAAGATTCCTAACTCTAACCTTGCTACTGTTATGAATCATAACGTAAACACCTGCTATTCAGGACATCTGATATGCAGGCTATCGTATGCAGGATCATCTGTGAAAGGGTCTCTAGACTCCAAAGGGGGTCGCAGCTCACAGGTTGATAACCGCTGGCCTGGAAAATGAGGTGACAAGCTCCCTGTTGGCCACTATGGCTCTGAAGAGAGACTTCCAGCTCACTATCTCTGGATGCCACGGCCTGGTGTGCCCTCCTCCCAGGTCCCCATACTCACCATACTCCCTTACCTAACAGTGGCTTCCAGCATGTCTCTCTGGGGATTTGCGGAAGAATGTTCTGGAGACATAGCACTAAGCTGATAGTTAACAGAGACGGAGGTACTTCTGGAAATGAGGTGGGGAGGGCTGTAAGAGTCCACTGGTACACGCTGCATTCTAGTGATAAAGGAGAAACAGGCTCAAGATGTAAGCTGGGTGCAGGACAGGAGGTGTGTGGCCCAGAGTGCTGGACCTCTGCTTACTGTGTTTCCTAACCAGCGTTTTGGCCAACCTTCCAGGCCCCAGCTTGTCTCCCTGGACCTGAGCTTCAATGACTTGACAGACCTGCAGAGTATGATTGCTGGCCTCAGTGCCTTGCAGCACCTGAGGCTGCTGGTACTGCAAGGGAACCCACTGGCCCTGGTGCCTTACTACCGCGGCTTTACTGTGGACAGCCTGGCACACCTGTGTGTGCTGGACGACGTCACAGTGTCTCCCAACGAGAAGCACCAGTTCCGGGGGCTCAATATTCACGGAGGTAGGTGCCATGGCACGCCCCAGCATCCACTTTGCCCACCTCCATCCTGTAAGCTGGCCAGCAGCTTTCCATTTGACCCCGACCCTGGTCAGGTACACTAAGCTACCTTGCTTGGGCTTTTTCTGTGTAGGACCCCCGTGGTAGGGATTTGGGAAACCGGCTGTTCTTTGTGGCTCTTGCTTCTATGGTGGCTTGAGATCACCCCCTTGTGGCTCCTCGTATAAGGTGCATCAGAGCCGAAGGCTCAAATATTTTCTACCTTTCTCAGGAAAACAAGGCTTCAGAGTACCTAATGGGTTACTCTTCAGTCACTCTGATTGAACTTGGCAGAGCTGGGACTCCAACTCTGGGGGACCGGGTGAGGGATTTGGTGACCTACACCTTCCCCACTGCAGCCCAGTCTCCCAGTCCTGTCATTACTCCTTGCAGACCTGCTGGCTCGTGAGGCCCAGTTTGTGGTGACCATTGGAAATGTCAAGGGGGTTATGGATACCTCTGTCTTGGACCCAGAGCCAGGACCTGAGGGCCCTTTCATCAGCTACAGCTATTACGTGACCTATGACTTTGTGGAAGATGAAGATGCCGAAGGGAATGCATCTGCCAGCGCACTAACTGAGACACATCCCGACAGTGTTCTGGCTGAAGTGCGTCCTGCCAGTCCTGGGAGCAGACTGGGTTTCACTTGGGCCTGTGGGCTTTTGTGTGCACACAGAAACAGCGTTCTAGGACCCAAGGAAATCTTTGACATAGAATCACACCCCTCCTCCACATAGGGACCTGGTTTTTTCCTGGAAGCCCCTTCCCCAGGCTGGGGGAGTCTCAGGGTGCTTGCTTCCTGTCCCTGTGACAGCTGACCCTAATGGGGAGGTAGCACAGAACTTCACACTCAAGCCAGCTGTTCCTGGCCCCACTTGAAAATTGTCACACTGTCTCCTGCCTCACCTCTGCATCCCAGGCAAGAGCACTACCACACAGGCAGACAAATGCTATGTGTTCAGACGGCCTTTGTTTCTGCCTCCTGCCTTCCAAGTTTATGCGTCTGGTTGGGCCTTCAATTCCTGTGGGCCGCGAGTGTGGCTCAGTGGTAAAACATCTGCCTTGCATGCTTGGGTCCCATCTCTAGCACCACAAGTTCGTAACAATATTCAGACACGTTGCCCGTGTCAACCTACGCTCACTGGGATAACAGTCTGACACATGTTCTGTCTCTGCTGGCAGATTGTCAAGCCTTCCGCTAGCATGGAACAGTTAGAAGAGGAGGAACAACAGGAGCACCCTTTGGTGTCAGGGACCCAGCGCCAAGGCCGCCAGGCCCAGGCCCGCCGCCGTGGCCAGCAGAAGGCTCACCCAGAGCCTCCCGAGGGCATATCCAAGGAGATGTCTGAGTTTATAGCTGAGGAGATGATCCAGATGGCCGAGGACTCAGAAGAGTCTGGGATAACAGATTTGGTGGGGTCAGAGACAACCATTTCCATTCACTCCGCCCCCCTGCCACAGTCAATCGACTCCTCAGAAGAATTGTCAAAGCTGCGGCCACGGATAGACCCACGGCTCTTTCCATCCCCAGGGTAAGGGTAGAAGGTGGCTGTGGGTAGAGGGACCATCTGAGAAAGCTGCAAACCAGGGCTGCAGGTGCTCAGGGAAGCTCAGCTACAGAGAACTTCCAAGACCCTCTCATTAGCTGGCCTGTAGGCTGTGAGCTAGGGGTAGGCGTGGGCTTAGCCTCAGACCTTTGTTTCCCGGAGCCCCAACCCCGTACTCAGTACAGCTGAGTCCCAGATGCCTAGGGGTGGGGGGAGCACAATTCTCTGAAAGGTCGACCCTCCTGTCAGCACAGGATACAGGGCGGCTTCCATCTCAGCTCTTGGAACTGGATTCTTTGAGCTTTTCTTTTTTAAAAAATCTGTTTCACTTATTTTCTGTGAAAGAGTGTTTTGCCTCGTGTACATATATGAATATAAATGTGCTGCATGCGTGTCTAAGGCCTGAGGAGTCCAGGAGATCCTCTGGAACTGGAGTTCTAGGTAGCTGTAAACTGCCATATGGGTGCCGGAAACCGAACCTGGGTCCTCTGCAAGAGCAGCAGCCAGTGGTCTTAACCTCTGAGCCGTCTCTGCAACCCCTCTTTTAACTTTTCAATCCCCTTGGGCTGTGTTAATATAAAATGTAGCAAGGTGGGCTAGGTTCAAGGCATTGGGTTTTTTGTTTTGCTTTGTTTTCAGTACTAGAGGCTAAAGCAGTGATGTCACACTACTAGACAAGTACTTTATGGCAGAGCCCTCGCCCCCAGTCCTCCTTTCTCTTTGTACTTGGATACAAAGTCTCTCTAAGTTTCCTAGGCTGTCCTTGAACTTGTGAGCCTTCTGGTTCAGCCTCCTGAGTAGCTCAAATTCCAAGCTCCACCAGGCCCAGCAAACAGGTTTTTGTTGCCTGATAAACTCAATTTGCACATGCATACGCATACACACACACACACACACACACACACACACACACACACACAGAGCTTTATACGGAATAAGTGTTAACAAATGTCCTGCTCTTGGCTTTCCTATTAGTGCACAGAACAGTGTGTTTAAACAACACAATGCAGCTGGGCTCTGGTTCTCAGCGGCTTTGCAGACTTGCCCTTTTTGGGCGTGGGAAGTTAGCTTTTTTTTACCGCGGGGCTGGTGTTACCTGGATTCTGAGCTGCCACCTCCCAGTGGTGACAGAGATGACAGCAGAGGAAGCAGGTGTCCTGTTGCCACTGCCGGAAAGAAGCAGTGATGGTACCAACTGCGCCAAGAGACTCGGTGGGTCCCAGCGGAGGCCTCTGCTTCTGTTTTGCTTCCGTGCTGGGGCTTGAACCAGGGCCTCGTGCACTTGGTGCTGCTCTGTGAGTTGCTTTTCCACTAAGCCACATCGCACCTCAAGCTGAGGGAGTCTTACCATTGCTTTTTTATTTGGGGGAAACTTAATAAGAGAGGGTGAGAAATCCCAGCACTTGGGAAGCTGAGGCAGGAGGATTGTGAAGAGGCATGTGGGGAAACGCCCAGAGGAAACCAGCCTCTAAGACTCTTAGTAGAGTCATGCTGGGCTCACACAGTAGGTCAACAAGCCGTGACAAGTCTTGTTGGCAGCAAGCCCCTGGCAATGACACCACATGTCTCTCACTCCCAAGGACAGTCCTCTTCAGCACTGTGCGCAAGCCCTGGACAGATGTCATTCCCTGCAACTATGAGATGAAGCACACCCTGAGGGAGCTGGTGCGGGTCAAGGCCTTCCTGCTGGCAGGGACCACGGTGACCATAGTGGAGGAGAAGGTGGGCTGCCCGGGGCTCTGGCCGCCCGCTGACGGGGCCGTTCCGTCTCCACGTCCTTCCCTATGTCCTTTCTCCCATCACGCCACATCCCTGCTCCCTCCTTTGTTGCCTGTCAGAGCCTTACCAGAAGGGACACGGGGGATGGGCCCAGTGCTCAGCCTTTCCTGCCGCATCTCCTCATCAGATCCTCTCCTGGCCTGTGCTGCCCACTCCTACTGAGATGCCCTTGCCTGCCAAGAAGGAGAAAGGAGACAAGAAAGAGAAAGACAAGAAAGAAAAAGGAGACAAGAAGGAGAAAGGAAAAAAACAGAAAGCCGAGGAGGCTGCCAAGGAAAAGGCAAGGCCCACGTGGGCCACCTTGAGTCAGGGACGGAGTGAAGCCCCGGCTTGACTCACACCTGTGCTCCTGGCCTTGCCCGCAGGATAAACAGGGGCTCAAGAAGAAAAAGGAGCCACCCAAGGAGCTGCGCCAGGACCCGCCGGTGCTGAGGGTGCTGGGCAGTGGCCTGGTGTACCTGGAGCCCTTGCTGGCAGGGGAGTCAGTAGTGTCCACTGTGTGTAATTTTGGGGTGATCCGCACCCTGGAGTCTGACAGGCTGACACATGCCAGGGTACTAAGGGACTCTTGGTCTTGCTTTATTTTGTTTGTTTGTTTGGTTTGGTTTTTGAGACAGGGTTTCTCTGTGTGGCCTTGGCCAGCCTGTACTCACTTTGTAGACCAGGTTGGCCTCAAACTCACAGAGATCCGCCTGCCTCTGCCTCTCGAGTGCTGGGGTTACAGGCGTGTGCCACCACGTCCTGCTCTTTTGTCTCTGCCTCCCCTCTTCTTTATGGAAAGCTTGCTAGGCCAGTCAGGGATGGGCTAAGGTTGGGAGTGGTGACGCTCCTAAGGGGCCCTGGTTGTGTGTCAGGGCTGCTGGGCACTTTGACACTTCCTCCTTCCTCCTCCTGTGACCCAGGTCAGCCATCCTCCTCCTCGTGAGCCCTTCTCCCCCAGTCCTGGATAAATCCATGGCCAGTGGAGGGGTGGGTATCCCCCATAGTCAGCCTCAGGGTCTGCATCTGCCCCAGCAAGCCCCTGCCTTATGGTTCTTTCTCTCAGGATTCAAAGAAGATGAAGAAAGGTCCCAAAAAAGGTAAGACCTACCAGCAGGCCACTGAGGGCAGGGTGGGAGCTGAGGTTCTGCCAAGGGGCCACCCTGCTGTAGCACCACAGGAACGAAAGGACGGGGAATGGCTTCCATCAGCACAGAAGGAAGCCCAGAAACTTCTCTGTAGTCCTGAAGTCTAGCTGCCGGCCGTAAAGTGCCTGGAAAGGCACTGGGGCAGGAGCTGGGGTGGGCTCATCCAGGAGGATTTATTCTAAGAGTGTCTGCATTTCTCAGCCAGGTAAGTTTTATATCCTTCCTTCATCCTCTCCACCCATCCTCTCTTCTTTCTTTCTGAATTCTTTCTTTGTGTGTAGCCCATATTTAATGTATAGCATTCAGTGCTTTTAATAGAAAAACTTCAAGCCAGGCCCAGTGATACAAGCCTAAAAGGTGGAGGCAAGAGGATTGAGAGTTTAAGGTTATCCTCATCTACATGAGTTTAGGGCTAGCCTTGGATACTTGAAACTATCCCAAGAAACAAACAAGGGGAAAAACTAACACCACCACCCCCCCACACACAAACAAGTAAAAAATGCATTATAATAGAGCAACAACAAAACAAATCACCTAAGAGTGTTGCTACCCCAATGCTGGGGAGGCAGAAATAGCATTCAAACTGGGTTTAATGGCCAGCTACCCCAGACCAATGACAGGCTCTGCCCTAAAACACAAAAAGTTGTAAGACACACCATGGTGGACTACGTGGATATGTCTTGTGACACCTGACTGTGAGACCTCTCCCTCTCTCTCTCTCTCTCTCTCTCTCTCTCTCTCTCTCTCTCTCCCTCTCCCTCTCTCTCTCTCTCCTCTCTCTCTCTCTCTCTCTGAGACAGGGTGAGTGCTGGGATTAAAGGCATACAGCACCATGCCTGTTTCCTCTTTGATTGAGTGTGTTTATAAGTACACATACTGTGCGTGGTGCCTGTGTGGGGGTCAGAGGACAACTTGCAGGAGTGCATTTCCTCCTTCCCGTCATGGCAGCAAGCACCTTCAGCTGCTGAGCTCTCTCCCCAGCCTTCCCTCCCTCTTTTTAGACAGGGTTTCACGTAGCTAGCTTATGCTGGCCTTGAACTCGCTATGTAACTGAGGATGACCTCAAGGTTTGGCTCCTCCAAACTCCACGTTCTACGGGCTAAGGCTGTAGATGTACAGGATTTCTTCATGACGAAGGAAATATTTGGGAGGAAGAGATAAGGGTAGAAAGGATAGCTTGGACTACAGAGTGAGTTCCGGGACAGCCAGGGCGATAGAGAGACCCTCTCAAGAACAAAACAAACCAGCACCAACAGAAACACCCTGCAACACAGTCACAGCTTCCTTCTCATGCAGTGCTGGCGATCAAACCGAGTTACAAAAAGCCTCCGCGAACTGAGCTATATCCTCAGTGTCTTTTTTTCCCCCCTTTTTCTTTCTTTTTGTACTATTTGTGTGTGTCTGTGTACACACGGGCTGTGACTTGCATGTGGAGGGCAGAGGGACACATGGGCCCTGGGGATGGACCTGAGGGTCGTCAGAGTTGGCAGCAAGAAGCAGCTAATTTCTTGTGCAACTCTTTAAATACTTGGGGCTTATTCAATGATCTCATTAGATGCAATTTATTCTGTTTGTTTTTTGTGGTGTTTGTTTGTTTGTTGTTTGTTTTTTCGAGACAGGGTTTCTCTGTGTAGCCTTGGCTGTCCTGGACTAACTTTGTAGACCAGGCTGGCCTCCAACTCACAGCAATCCGCTTCCCTAGTGCTGGGATTAAAGGCGTGAGCCACCACACCCGGCTGCATGTCTTTTGGGAGCCCAGTTCCTCTATGTCGGAGAAGAGGGCTCGAGTACCAGGACGAGAGAGGAGCACGCCCAGGGTCAGGGAGACCTGTAGCCCATTTGTCCCCTAGGACTCATCTGCTCGCGCTTTTATTTTCTCAGAAAAGTCAAAAACGACGACTCTAACCTTCGAAAGCGGGTACCAGCCAGAGCCCCTGACTGTGGAGGTCCAATTCCAGCTGCACCAGTACCGATCCATGGAGGAGGCGTTCCTCAGCCTGGTTGACTAGCGGGAAAATTAAAGGTTGCTCTGCTGCCTGAGCTTGAGCATCTGTGTGTGGCGGTTGTCGGGGAAGGGGCGTGACATGGGCCGCCCAATGGGCGTGGGGAGAAGCGCTAAGGCTGCCACCAACCGGTAGATGAATCCACCGGCCGAGAGCCGGTTAGGGCGGAGCCCGTTACCCTGTCCCACCGGGAATCCCGCCCTTCCACGTGGCCCCGCCCCTTGAAGTCCCTCTCTGACGAGCCCCGCCCTCGCTCATTGCCCCGCCCCTCCCCGGAGCTCCGCCTTCGCACGGAGCCCCGCCCCCGAGGCCCCACCCAGCGGGGCGTGTTCCTCGGCGCTCCGTGAGAGGCTGCACGGTCCGTGCAGGTGCGCGCGTCCCCACGGGAGCTTAGGTAGGTCTTGGTGTGGGGGACGGCGGGGATGAGGTCGCGCGGCCTGAGGCGCCTAGATCCCGTTGCCAGGAGGGACAGGGACTGCACCGTGGCCGGCGCCTCTTGCTGGTGCACTATCTTTCGCCCCTCGGTGGCAGATCTGGTCTGGGCAGTTGCCGCGACGTACCGCGTTGCGGGCTCCCGCAACCGCAGCCCTGTCGATTCCGGTTGAAAGAATGGAGCTACCCGGTCCCTTTCCCCAGAGCCCGAGGATACCGACACCCCGAGGGCGAGGGCGAGGGCGAGGGCGAGGGCGAGGGCGAGGGCGAGGGCGAGGGCGAGGGCGAGGGCGAGGGCGAGGGCGAGGGCGAGGGCAGGCGGGGCCCAAGGCTCCTACTGCGGAGGGAGGACCGGGTCCCTCGGGACGGAGGTTCGGGCGGGGAAGTTTGCTTCCCGGGGGGCTTCGGGTGGGTGCTGCGGTGTGGGCGGGCTACCAGGTCACGGGACAAGCAGAGCCCCCCACCTCAGTAAGTGGCGCGGACGCAACGGAGTTCTCACACCTGCGATCCACCTCAGTAAGTGGCGCGGATGGCAACGGAGTTCTCACACCTGCGATCGATTTCCCACACCTGCGATTGATTTCTCACACCTGAGCAATTACAGTTCTTGCGTCCCCCGAAACCCCCGCAAGGCCCAGCTCCATTTTGTAGTAAGAGCTTTCCAGCAGCCTGAGTCCCCCCTCCCTCCCAGGTATTTCACATGCTGTTACCTAAGCCGCAGCAGGTCCCATTAAACCCATAGGCACCCCTTTAATCCTTGGCTACACCCTCAGGTGTTACCTCTCAGCCTTGCAGGGCATTCCCAGCTCTCCTTGATGAGCAGCACTCCAGCCCCCATAGGCTCTCATTTTCAGATTTGTCTGCGTGGCTACTACTTCAGTACAGAGCTCGGCTGGTTTCTCTTCCTGTCACTTTTTGTCATCTTGCTTTATGTACTTGTTCAAAGGTCCCAAGGCCTTGTACCCTTTCCTCAGTCACTTCACTTTTTTTTTTTTCCTCCCGGGACAGGGTTTCTCTGTGTAGCCATGGCTGTCCTAGAACTCGCTTTGTAGACCAGGCTGCCCTCGAACTCCCAGCGATCCTCCTGCCTCTGCCTCCCGAGTGCTGGGATTAAAGGCGTGCGCCACCACCGCCCGGCCGTTCACTTTATTCTTAGCAATGTCTGGTCTATCTCATGACTGTTAGGGTGTCCCTAGCTGCTGTGCTAACACTAGAGGTGGTAGGAGAGAGGCTGTAGCACCTCTAGGGACATCAGGGACAGGACAAGGCAATGCAGATAGACTGTTCTGAGCTGAAGGATGGGAAAGAGATGTGGTAAGGGGTATTCAAAGACTCGGCTGCCACATCTGTGCCTCTGTTGCCCACGTCTGGGTGTGGAGCTGGCTCTGGCTGTGGCCCCAGCCTCCAGGGGAAAGAGGCAAGGAGAGCTACCGGAAGACTTGTCTTTGTGTCTGTATTGGCTCAGTTGTTGGGTAGCGTGCATGCTCCCAGCACCACACGAAGGCCTGCTTGTGATCCCAGCACTGGGTGGGGAGGCGGAGGCAGGACAGTCAGATGTTTAATGTCATTTGCGGCTACACAGCAAGTGTGAGGTTATTTTGGGCATGAGACCCTGCCTTGGGCAGTGATCTGAAATGACAAATAACAGGAAGAAAAGGAAGGCTAAGCTTTGTTACTGCAGACCTTGGGCAAGCCACCCTGGCGAATGCTACTTCATCTTTAAGACACTGCTTTCTAAGACTTCGTTGGAACCAGAACTCTAAAAGGGTGGCATTTAGTCCACATAGCTTCTGGTTATGAGCCACTTCCCCACAGTGTGTTCTCATGCTCCGTGCTTTTTGTTTTGTGACCCACCACTGCCTGTAGCCCTTCCATGCAGTTTCCTCTCCCAAGAGGCCTGGGACTCTGATGTTGCTGAGACTGTTACCCAGAAACTCAGCACAGGACCTGCCTGAGACCAGGCTGACTCTAGGCTTTCATTATGGATTTGGAAAGCTCAGAATGTCAGGTTTCATGCCTATAATGTATGTGACACAAGACTAAAGCTATGCTAGTTCCCCTAAAATTCTATATGGTCCTTGAGAATGTTTATTGTATCTCAGCTTTACTATGGCTACAAGCCACACGGGAGGGAAATGTTTAGTTGTGCCAAGAAGGTGGCAGCAGGCAGGCGAGGGCTGGCAGGGCAGCTGTTTTCAGTCTTTACTCCAGGGAGGGCTTCTGCAAAGTGGCTCATCCCATAATCTCAGTGCTTGGAGAGGCTGGGGCTAAACTGGCCTAATCAAAATGAGACATTTTTTTCCTAACCAAAAGTCCAAGAGTTGGGCAAGGACTTAGCTGCAGGGTTGCAGGTAATTCATTTTTGTTCCCAAAACAGGGGCCATGTGAGCCTCGCTCAGGTGCTCTCTCCCCACAGGGCTTCAGCTATGTTGCGCAGGTTGGGCTGTGTGCTGTTCTGCAGCCTTGTGGCTCTGCTGCTCAGCTGCCTACTCTTTCTGAAGGAGCGCACACCAGCAGGCAGCTCCAAGGCCCACCAGCGCATCCGGGCACTGCCAAGGCCCCACCACAGCCAGTGCCTGCCCAACCTAGCAATTGCTAATACCTCCCTGTCTCTACCCAGCCGCCATCGCCTCTTTTTAACCTATCGACACTGCCGAAACTTCTCCATCTTGCTGGAGCCCTCGGAGTGTGCCGGGGACACCTTCTTGCTCCTGGTCATCAAGTCACAGCCTGGTCATATTGAGCAGCGTGCAGCCATTCGAAGCACTTGGGGCCGGGCTGGGAGCTGGGTGAGGGGCCGGCAGCTGAAGCTGGTCTTCCTCCTGGGGGTGGCAGGACCCGTGCCCCCAACCCAGCTGCTGGCCTATGAGAGTTGGCAGTTTGATGACATCCTACAGTGGGACTTTGCTGAGGACTTCTTCAACCTAACACTCAAGGAGCTGCATGTGCAGCGCTGGATAGCCACTGCCTGCACACAGGCCCACTTCATACTAAAGGGAGACGATGATGTCTTTATCCATGTTCCCAATGTGCTTGAGTTCCTGGAGGGCTGGGACCCAGCCCAGGACCTCTTGGTGGGAGATGTCATCCGCCAGGCCAGGCCCAACAGGAATACCAAAGTCAAATACTTCATCCCATTCTCCATGTACAGGGCCCGTCACTATCCACCTTACGCAGGAGGCGGCGGCTATGTCATGTCCCAGGCTACTGTGAGGCATCTTCACAGAGCCATGGAGGCGGCGGAACTCTTCCCCATTGATGATGTCTTTGTGGGTATGTGCCTGGGAAAGCTGGGGGTGAGCCCCACACACCATGCTGGCTTCAAGACATTTGGAATCCAGCAGCCCCTGAACCCCAGGGACCCTTGCCTGTACAGAGGGCTCCTGCTAGTGCACCGTCTAAGCCCTCTGGAGATATGGACCATGTGGGCACTGGTGACAGATGAGAGGCTCACATGTGCAGCTGCCCCCAAACCCTAGCCCTGAGCCGAGGGGTGGATTGAACAACAGCTTCGGACTGACTGGTGAACTATCACCTGGAGAAACAGAATCCTGAAAACTGGTCCCTGCTGGTCAGCAGGAATCATCTCTTTTTAAAGCCACCAGCCTTATTTTATTAAAAGTGCTAAAACATGGCAAACCATGTGCTGATGGGAGGCCTTAGGGGAACCCTAGGGCCCCTACGACTCCCACCACCTAGGCAGTGAAGGAAAGACACTGTATGACAGCCCCGAAGACTTTTTTTTTTTTAATGCAAACACCAAACTTCTCTTCCTTTGGACACAGCAGAGAAACTCAAAGAAAAGGAGTGAACAGAAGCACGTGTTAAAGGTCCTGTGGGGAGCACCAGCAAGCACGTTCGTGCTCTGAGTAGCTCCTCAGCTGAGTTGTGCTCATAAACAAAGAAATCTTACAAACCAGACAGGCTCCCCCTTTTCTGTGGAGGAACAAACACTAAATTATACTTGAAATCTGAGTAATATTAAAAACTGTAGCCAAACAGCTTTTGAACGTAAAGGTGTGTCAGGAAAGGCCCCTCCTCCTAAGGCCCAGGTTGGTGAGAAGCTCTAGGTGTGAGGTAAAAGGATCAGCAAGGGAGGAGCTGTGCTGAGGGCACCATGTTGAACCATGCCCAAGGGCTGCGAACCAGGACCATAAAGGCTGAGGCCAGAGAGAAGGGGCCAGGCACAGCTCACAAATTCTGGTCTGACTGGCACAGGAAGAACCTGCTGCCTCTGCAGAGCTGGGTGACACTAGGTGGATGCCATCCACCCGCTTTCCCCACTGAGTGGGTGGACAGGGCAGTGGGCTCAAGCCCTCAATCTTCACGCAGGTAGGCCTCCTCTTCCTGGTCAGCCCTCTCGTCACCGGCTTCCTGTGTTTTCTGGTGCAGCTCTTGTGTCTGTGTTTCTGCCAGCTTGGTTTCTGCTTTCTTCGAGAGCTGGCGCACCTCCTGCACCTGCGACTTCACCAACTGGATGTGATTCCTGGCGGTTATAGAGGCCTGATCTGCTCCTGTCAAAAGATGGACAGTTGCACTGAGCACCACAGTGAGAAGTGACACATGAAGGTCTGAGGTTGCCAGCTCAGCCCTCGTGAGGTTACCTTCCCTGATATCCTGGCCTCTGAGTTTAGGTCTGTATCTTATTTCTTTTGAGGAGATGGGGTATTAGATGCTGGAGAGATGACCCAGCAGTCAAGATTGCTTGCTGTTCCAGAGGACTCAAGTTGGGGAGTACCCCATGTTGGGTGGCTCACAAGCACTTGTTACTCAGGCTGCAGGGCACTGATAACACTGTTCTAGACTCTGGGGGCACCTGTGTTACACGCACGTACATGCACAGACACACATTCATGAACCTAATTGCTTTAAAAAAAAAGGCAAAAGAACCCTGGGGTATCCCTATACAACTCATAAAGTACACCCACACACTCAGGTGGGAGCTACATTTGCATGTCCCGGCGTGTGTGTACAGCTAGCACTGCATCTTCCTTGCAGCTCTATTTAAAAGTCAAACAACTATTTGAAGTTTCTTGCTGCCTTGGGTTCGGCATGGCATCTGTTGGCCTCATACAATTACACCACAGGTGTGTCAGCACCTGTTAAATATGTAACAGGATCTCTTGGCTAATGATGATTAGGGTACTCTGGCTTGCCAGGCAAGCCCTCGGGAGAGAAGGGGACCCACTTCAGCACTGTGGATGTACTACAGGTGTACCACCCCCAACTTGTTTCTGTATGGATGTGGAAATTTGAACTCGGGGCCTCATGTTTGCACACATCTCTCCAACCTGAAACTTTAGTTTTGAAGATCCTCTAACTCATCCCCCAAATAACCTGGGCTTGGTGTCCATCCTTGAATGTGATTCCAACCATCATCATTATTAGTCTTCTATGCATTCCTTATGTCAAGATGTTCTGGATTTATGTCAAGATGTATATGGTCTCTAGATGCTATTTATGTTGTATTTAGTGTTTGTCTCCTAGGAGACCAAACACCTGTGTACCTAGATCATGTGTTCTGTTGAAATGCTGATCTTTCAACAACAGAATGCAGACTCTTGGGGAACCATCTAGAGTTTATCTGTGTAATCTGTCAGATGGTGCTCATGTTTAATAGCTATCTTCAAATAGGTTCTCCATTTTATTTCACGGTGGAGGATGGTATGTGGGTGGAAGTCAGAGGACAGCTAGTGGGAGCCAGTTCTCTTTGTATCACCATTTGGGTCCCAGGGACTTAATTCAGGTGGCCAGGCTTGGTGGCAGTAGCCTTTACCTGAGCCCTGCCAGCCCAGCTCCTCCATTTTCTGTGGGGCTGTACAAACTGCAGAGCTCAACAACACACAGCTGGATGCACAGCTGGCTCCTTTGTGGTTCTGATTTGTGTGCTTTGGAGGGAAGTACAAAGCAGGGAGTTTGATTTGTAAGCCCAGGATTTATATACCTGATCCCTAAGCCAAGAGCTACGGAACTTTTCAAGATCTTTTTGGACAATAATGATCTCTTCATTTTAAATTCCAAGATCCTTTCCTCTTAAAATTGCTGGATGGCAACACTCTATCCTTGCAGTGACTAGGAGGACAGATGCCACTTTAGAACCAGCCTCTCCTTGTGTGACGTCCTTTGCTGTAATGCATCACTAATGAGATGTTAGACCACAGTGCCTTTAGAGACTGTCAGAACCAAACTCCAGTCCAGATCCCCGCTCCCTCCCCAGAGTCATACCCACTCTCATCTGCTTTAGTCTTTTCTGATCTTGCTCAGTTAATCTTACATTCAGATTTGTTTCTTTTGCCTGTTTTGGGCCTGCTTTTCACCAGTTTGTGCTTTTACTGATATTTAGTTGCTGGGTGTTCCTGTCGCAGTCAGGACGGCTTGCAGGAGTCTGTTCTCCTTCCACTGACTGTCTTGGGGATCAAACTTGGCATCAGCACCCTTATCTCACCAGCCCCTAAATTTACTCTTTGTATAATTTACTGAGTTAAAAGTCTAATTTATTTTTGGTACCCACTCCAGCAAAGACAACCTGCCATTCATGTATTTATGAGCTCTGCTTTACAGGTATGACAACCCAGAGCTACTTCGTGGTATCTGTAGTGTGGTGGGGACAGGGTCACACATGGTCCTCCTAACCCCACCCTGAGGTGTGTCATGTGTGGAGGGTAGAACATGGGTGTGTACTCAACCAGTTCTCCATATAATTTTGATAGGACCTCTTCCAGAGCCTGATGCCCATTTATTGGCTAGGCTGGCTAGTCAACAGGCTCTAGGGATCCTCCTGTGTCTCTGTTTTCCTAATTCAGAGGTTACAAGTGTGTTCCACCACACGAGGAGTTTTCACATGGGTGCTGGGGATACAAACCCAGGACCTCGCGCTTATGCTGCAGGCATGTGGCAGCTCCCCAGCCCCAGGAGCTACTATAAAGTAGTATTATAAAATCCCTTGGTTCTAAATATTTTGTTTTGGTTTGGTTTTTCAAGACACAGTTTCTTGGTATAGCGTTGGCTGTCCTGGACTCACTTTGTAGACCACCTGGCCTCGAACTCACAGACATCCGCCTGCTTCTGCCTCCCAAGTGCTGGGATTAAAGGCGTGCGCCACCACGATTTTAAAAGCAGTTTTACTAAACACTTGCAGCCCAACTTCTATGAATGCAAATAAAATGTTAAAGCTTGATGTGACAGCTCCTGTCTGCAGTCCTGCTACTTGGGAGTCTGAGACAAGCCTGTGTGACAGAGTGAGTCTGAGGCTAGCCAAGGCTACAGACATAGAAATGGGGAAAACCTCTAACCCTGTGGGCATGACTCCTTTGGGGGTTGCAAATCATTATGATTCCTAACAGTAACAAAATTACAATTATGACATAGCATGGTTGGGGTCACAACATGAGGAAGTGTTATCAAAGAGTCACATGATTAGGACAGTTGAAAATTAAAGGTAAAGAAGAACCCCAACCCTGTAAGTACCAGTCTGGTAGGCAGCCTCTGCAGCCATCTCTGAAAGGCCAACTGCTGTCATCCACGTGGTTTCCAGCTTCAAGTATTCCTGCTGCTTTGAAGTCATCTGCAGGTTTAGAAAGAGCTCCAGACACCATGAAGGGTTAAACACAGTTACCCTCGTTAACAATTTAGATGCCATAATGAAGACCATTAGCTCACCTCAACTCTGGCTCCTATAATCACCTGCCACACTTCATCTTCCTCCTGTGAATTCATTTTCCCAAGTAAACTTGTATATTGCCGATACAGAGACACTAACGTATAAACAGCCTACAAACAGAACAAATAAGTAAGTGAAACACACTGAAGGAGTGACTACACACCTTCAGAAAACAAAGTCCTGGGGTGGGGGTGCATACTTGTAATCTCAACACTCAGGAGGCTATGGCATGAGGAGTTCAAGGCCATCCTGGGATAACGAAGCAAACTTGAGGCCAGCCTGAGCTACACATTAAGAATGTCTCAAACATAAACATATCTCTTGTCCACTGAGTTGTGGGGATCCCTTTCCTCCTCAGCCAGGGCTAGAGGCCAAGATCAGCCATGAGGGTCATGGGTCACTGTCATAAGGACTGCCCTGTGTTCCTGCCTCAGACATTGAGATGAGAGGGGTGGCTAATTCTGGTCACAAGCTCTTGCACAGGTTAGCTCCCAGCTCAGAGGACCCGACACCACCTCCCCCTCCCGGTTCTTGGGTTTTTGGTTTCTCAAGAGCACTGGGATTAAAGGCATGCACCACCACCTCCCGGCCTTCTCTTTTGGTGCCCTTAAATATTATTTTATGTGCCGGGCGCGGTGGCGCACGCATTTAATCCCAGCACTCGGGAGGCAGAGGCAGGTGGATTGCTGTGAGTTCGAGGCCAGCCTGGCTTACAAAGTGAGTCCAGGACAGCCAAGGCTACACAGAGAAACCCTGTCTTGAAAAAAAAATTACGCATTAGTGTTTTGCCTCCATGTGTGTTTGTGTGAGGGTGTTGAATCACTGAGAACTGGAGTTACAGGTAAGTGTGAGCTGCCATGTCGGTGCTGGGAACCTAGCCCAGATCCTCTGGAAGAACAGCCATGTGGTTGCTGGGAATTAAACTCAGTTCCTCTGGAAGAGCAGACAGTGCCTTTAACAACTGAGCCATCTCTCCAGCCCTACCCCACCCCTTTTTTGTGACATGTTCTCACTATGTCAACTAGGCTGGTCTAGAATTCAGAGATCTGCCTGCCTCTGCCTCCTAAATGTTAAGGTCACACACAGCCTGCCTTTTATTTTATTTTATTGGTTTCTTGAGGCAGGGTTTCTCTGTGTAATCTTGGCTGTCCTGGACTCACTTTGTAGACCAGGCTGGCCTTGAACTCAGAGATTCACCTGCATCTGCCTCCTGAGTGCTGGGATTAAAGGTGTGTTGCCACCACACCCAGCTCTGCCTTTTAAATTTTTTGTTAGCATCACAATCTTAGTTCAAGGCCAGCCTGGGCTACACAGCAAGTTCCAGAGCTACACAATGAACCCCCTCTCAAAAAACTAAATAAAAATCTTATTAGCCATTCAGATAGAATACACAATGCAAAGTAACAGGAAAAATGCATAAATGACTCGAGACAGTGTCTTGCTCTGCTGCCCAGGATGGCCCCACAGACAAGCCTCCTCAAGGTAGCTAAGACTAGACCAGGAGCATAGCTTGCTGGCTTTCTTGAGGAGACGTTGAGTACCACAGACCTTCTTTCACCCCTATGGACCAGATGAGCTATTGAAGATTTTTCTACAAAATAAAGGGAGAAGGAATTCCTGAGAAATATAAAGCCTATGCTCCAGGACTCCTTTTTCAGACAAGGAGCCTCACAGTTCATACTGGCCTGACCTCAACCTCCTGCCTCTGCCTCTCAAGTGCTGGCTACGTGTGTACACCACCACGTTCTTGAGAGTAAAACCAAGACCAGCACTCTACAAATGAGCTATTACAAAAGCCCAGCCCTCAGCAACATTTTTTGGAGGGCCAGACTGTAAATATTTAAGGCTCAAGAGCCCTATGAGCTCTGCTAAAGCTACTTAAACTCTCAATATATACACAAGCCCGGCTAGGTTCCAATAAAATACAAACAGAGCTAATAGACCGGATGTGGTTATGAACCATGGCTTGCAAACTGCTGCGTTAGCAAATCAATGCTTAAGAGGGCAGTGAGGGTTGCAGCTCTGTAGCACCCATAAACCTCTGGATTCCATCTCAACACTGAAAAAAAAAAAAAAGACCACACCAAAAGAGAGACATACATACCTTAGTATACTCGGTGATTGCTTCAATCAGCGCGTACGTGGTTTGCGACAGAAAGGTAGACGTGCTATCTGTTACCAAAGACACAGCCCTCCTCATCAGTGCTTCGTTACTAAGAGAGTGGGGCTCCGACTTCTGAAAGACAAACAGTCACTCAACTTCCAACCTGCATAAAGATCAAGGTGAGAGCCTGGTGGTCTGAGGAGCTGCCCTGATGCGCGTCGTGCTTATGAAGCTGGGCAGCGCACGTCTCTGGGGAAACTCAGGCTCTGGTGGCTTAAGGTAGCACAGAGACATGACCTCAAGGTGACGTCTCCCTCACTGTCATTCTCTGCCAGGAGAACAAAGTACACTAACAAGTACTAACAAATTCATGAAGCTACAACTGACCTGATAACTTGGTGTTAGATGCTGAAACTATGAAGACATTCACCATCCCCAGCACTCTGGAGGCAGAGTGAGTTCCAGGACAGCTAAGGATGTTACACAGAGAAACCCTGTCTCAAAAAACCAAATACATAAAAAGACAAACAGGGGGCACACAAAGGAAACTACCAATCCTGTGCTGAGGTATTATTAGCAAAAGCCTTCAGAGGTCTGAAGTGAATGACCTGAGTCTAACAGGAAATGGCCGACACTAGAAGGCAATGCGCAGACCGGGTGGCAAGGTCTTGGCGGCAGGGGAGAGCCATGTACTCACTAACCTCAGCTATTACACCGAAAACCAGAAGCCAACTGAGCCCTCCATACAATTATCGGAATTCAGTCACTGACTAAAAGCTGACAACCATAGCGACCCATCACCTAAATAACTCTTTTTCTACTCGACAGAGACCTCACTGTGTCAACAGCAACTGCTCTGTGATCTACTTACTGCTTTGGTTTTGCTGAATGGAGTATAAACTCCCCCAAATAACTTAAAAGCAGCATGATATGGCATGTTTTTTGATACATGAATAAATCAAGAATTTCACCACATCTCTATTTCATACAGACCTCAAACTGAAGAGCTCAAAATGACAGCTCTGCTCATAAGAAACTAACTGTTGACATAGCATCTTGAAAACAACAATGCTAACTTTACAATGTGTGTTCACCCATTTCCAGGATGGTATCACTACTTTTTACAATGAAATCCACTCAGAACAATCATGGTACTTTCCCTAGAAATCACACATCCAGGTAAAAACCCTCAAACAAACCTCCTCCTAAGCCAGCACTTTCTCATGTTCCACTGAGCCAACACAGTGTCACACAGATCGTCATCGTCATCAAACATCAAAATATGTATTTATCTAGTAGCCGGAAACAGAAGGGCGGTTGCAGGAAACTCAGAAAGGCTTTACAGGGATTGAGTTGGTACTAAAGAAGCGAGGACCAGAATGGCTAAGGTCCTTGGAAGGAAATGAAGGCTTGATTGGCAAGAGAGAAAGGAAACTGGCTAGGGTACTGGAGAACAGGCAGGACTAGATACAAAAATCCCTGCACACATTACAGAGAGTCATGGGAGTTCTGGAGAGCAGACCTACCGCGCAGGAGAGTGACTGCGGCAGCTCTAACAACCAGGATGAACAAAGCTGTAAACCAACAGCACCAACCCCATCATTCTCAAAGAAAATGCTGGGGGCTGGCAAGATGACTCAGCTGCTAAGGAGGCCTAGCCAGACAACCCCTCCTGCAGTTGCCCTGACACCCTCTCCCACTAAACAAAATAAATGTAAGTTTGTTTGTTTGTTCCATACAGGGTCTCTCTGTGTAGCCTTGGCTGTCATGGACTCGCTTTGCAGAGCAGGCTGGCCTCGAACTCAGAGATCTTCCTGCCTCTCTGCCTCCTGAGTGCTGGGATTACAGGTGTGTGCCACCATGCCTGGCTAAATAAATGTAATTTTAAAAGGACTGTCTTGTCATCAAGTTGACTGGCATTCAAGCCAGTTTAGAGCTACAGTAGCTGAAATGAGATGGGGTGTAAAAGAGTCTCAGATGTCAAAAGTGCTTACAATTAATGGAAACAAAAGGAGCAGGAATATTTTGTTGAAGTAAGTTTGGGGTTTCTTACCCAACTCTTCTCCATAAACCACATATCCAGTGTTTCCAAAAAACAAAAACAAAAACAAACACCATCACTTGCATATCGGTTGCTCACTGACATTTCCAAAGCCTAACTTTCTTACAATGGACACCCACTCCTGGGTCCTGGCAAATGCCAATTCAAAAGGAAAACAGCTTTCCCCACGCTCCTCCACTGCCTGCCAGCCTAACTGCCACCCTCTCACCTAGACTGCAACATCAGCCAAGTAGTCCTCCGAGAAGGAAAACCTTAAAACTTACACAAGATCATTGTATTCCAAGGTCAAATTCCTTCATGGCCTTTAGAATAAAACCCAAAGCTTCACAATGACCCACAAAATCAGTCACAGTGTTTGATCCCTACTGATCAGTTCTCCACTCCCCTGGACCCAGCTGACTGTGCTTTACAGCACACACAATACAGCCTGCTTCTCTCTTCCCAGGCTATACCTGGAGCCGCGGTCTCATCACACTGCACACTGTCTCTCTTCACACTACATCCTCAGCTGACGAGCTCCTCTTCAAGTAGGATCGTCTAGCTGGTGGGACTAAGATGGTTGCCAGTGACAGCCAAGCAACCTCCTTACAGTCCCAAGGAAAGCCAATGATGCATTCTCCAGTGCCAGCACAGTTGACAATGACCTCAGTGAAGACTAAACCATACAAACAAACAGATCCAGGTGGGCGGCGCACACCTGTAATCCCAGCACTCAGGGAGGAACAGGCGGATGGATCTCTGTGAGTTCCAGGTCAGCTTGGTCTACAGAGTGAATACAGAACAGCTAAGGCAACATAGAGAAAGCTTGTCTTAAAGCCCCTCTCCCCCCCACAAAAACCCAAAAAGAAGCGGTATATGAATTCCCAGGAAATAACCACCCATCCTCAGAAAAACACAACCATTCCTTCCATTTTAGCCTATTGCCCTCCCCTCAATTATTTTACATTGTGTGGGTTTTTCAGTCCCCCCCCCCCTTGGACAGCACTTGTTTGTGTAATAGCCCTGGTTGTCCTGGAACTCCCTTTGTAGACCAGGCTGACCTCAAATTCACAGAGATCCTGCTTCTGCCTCCCAAGTGCTGGGATTACAGGCATCCATCACCACCGTCCAGTTTATAATGTATTTTTAACCTCTGGACCCCCAAAGGTTGGGAAGCTCATTTGCAAAGTTTAATCTCCTATTTTGGCACAAGAATAAAGGTCAGCCAGGCATGGTGGCACATTCCTTTAATCCCAGCACTAGGGAGGCAGAGGCAGGTGGATCTCTGAGAGTCAGAGGCCAGCCTGGTCTACAACAAAGTGAGTTCCAGGACAGCCAGGGCTGTTACACAGAGAAATCCTGTCTTGAAAAATTGGGGGGGGGGAGGATAAAGGTCTACTTCTCAGTTCAACTGATGCTCAGTTTCACTGGTTCCTCAGCTGTGGAATGGTGGAGTAGGGGCAAAACCCAGTAACAGTACTGTTTCCTGTTTCTACAACATGAGACAATGAAAATGGGAAATTGGAGGAGGCGCTTGTGAAACTATGGCAGCTGGTCTGATGCTCAGGAACTCACCAAGACCTGGAAGCAGTCTTGGGGGGGGGGGGTCAAGCCAGGGTCAGAGTGTTGTCTCCCTGACCCTTTTACCCTACAATAGTCACATGACCAGCCCTTACCTGAGCAATAGGGACTGCACACAGTGTCACACCGAATCCAGCCAACATAGTTTTGTGCCATGGTCTTATCAATTCTGAGAAACAGCGTTTCTTAGGGTTAGCCAAGACAGGAACACGCTGTCCGTACCTGGAAACATTGAGGCAATTTTTTTAAAAGCACAAATCAATCTGTAAAAGGCTCTTAGGTAGGTCTGCAGGAGTTGGACCACGCAGTAAACTTAATGAGGATGTAGCATTGGTCTTCCAAGAAAAGAAACCACAGGGCGGCCTGTTAAATCCCAGAAAGCAACAGGAGTCAGAGGCCAGCGAGAGCTACAGGCCAATGCGCTCGGGCGCTTTCCGCTAGGTGGAAAAAAGTTTACAAGTTGCCTCAGAGCTGCTCAGAAACTTGACGCGAACATAACACTCTCCAGCCCCCAGGATTTAGCTTTGAAGCCCGGGCCTGGGCTCCAGGTGCCTCCAATGGTCGCCGCTGGCGGAGGCGGGAGCCCCCAGCTGGAGAGCAGCGCTGGCGCCCGGCGCGGGGGTTTCCTGGGACCCGCGCTCTCTAACAACGCGCTGCCAGCGCAGGCCGGCGTCCCGGCGTCGAGGCCCGTCGGTCCCTCAGTGTCCTCGGGGACTCTGAGCTGACTGGAGGCTCAACGGTCTCATAAAGGCGGCCCCCGGCTAGAGGGAAGACCCGCTTTCCGGGCAGGTCACTGACCCGGGGGAGGGAACGGCGACCGGGGCCCTCCTCCAACTTCCGAGGGAGGCGGGACGCGGCGCACCGGGCTCCTCTCCGCCGCTCCCCGCCCTCTGCCGCGCCTGCCGTACCTGAACAGGGAGATCACACTCCGGGATATCCAACTCCTCAGAGACGCCATCCCGCGGCGGACAGACGCCGGACGCACACGCCGGAAGTGACGCAGCAGCATAGCTAGCCGAAGGGCGAACGCGCCGGGCTCCTCGGAGCCCAGGACCTCATGGTTACGCCCCCCCACTAGAGGACGCAATTGCGATTGGACAGGCGGAATGGGCGGGGCCGGGGCACCAGGAAACGGCTGTAACGGTCGCACCTGGCGTTCAACCGCTCGGACTCGGGCGCGGGACGCGGCAGGCCCCAGGGCGCAGGGTGCTGAGCCGGGTCGCGAGCCGTGACATGGGCAGTGCCTGGGGTCTGGGCGGTGCCGCGCATGGAGAGCAGGAATGTGCTCGTCCTGGAGGCGCAGCTCCGGGTCCCGGAGGGGCGGGGCGAGCGCGCTCGGGGCGCTGTCACTTCAGCACCAGGAAGTAGGTGGTCCAGCCGGCCAGCAAAAGCGCCCCGATGAGCACAGTGTAGCTGAGGAGCACGAAGGCGAGCAACTCTCGCAGCAACTGCAGCACGTGGACGGTGGACGAGGCCGGCATCGCCCTGCAGAGACCCGGAGCCTGAGCACGCTCAAGGGTGCATGCTGCCGGACAGCACTCTTCCAAGGCTAAGGAAGCCCAAAGTGCTGTTGTGCACCCCACTAAAAGTGCCTTCCAAAGCCTGCACTTTCTCACTGACAATCTGAGCTCCCAAAAGGAAAGGAACCTGGTCTTTTCCAGTCCTGACTTTGCATTACACTCCAACCCGGCCCCCTCTTCCCGCCATCTCTTGAATTTTTAATGCAGCTGGTGCCGCTAATGGGCTGGTGGAGGACAGTTTTATTTTCCCTTCACTCAAGCTGCAGCCCTGTCTGTAGGCCCGCCTCGCCCTGGAGGGGAAGCAGAAGGCCACTGCTCACATCCTCCGCCATTCTCCTGGCTCAAGCATTGTCAATCGTAGATTTTAAGGAGTTTTGTGTGTGTCCCCCGCATGCTTGCCTAATGGCAGTCAGGATTAAAACTGAAGGGTGCCAAGTGATGAGTACCAACTTGATCCTGTGTTCATACCCTTCCCGATATATTTTATGCACCCCACCCTTGCTAATTTCACCTCAGATGCTAAGAGTCATAAGTCAGCCTGTCTTCATCGCTGCCTTGCCTCGCAGCTCCCCTTCCCACTCTTCCCAGTTTACTCACTTGGCAAAGTTTCCAGGACTCTTCCACCGCCACAGCTTCCACAGCTTCTCTCTGGTCTGGTGGAGGTAGACTTGTGCACGCTCCAGCGATCTGGGCAGAGCTGAGAGAGAGGTCTCCAGGCAGCTGGAACACTCAACAACTAGGTGTGGTCTATCGACCAATAACAACCTCCCTGTGGTTTCTGAGCTCTCAGGGAGCTGCGCACATGCAATCCCAGGCCAGGCGGGGCATTGGCAACCCTGCTGCCCTCTGCCTGTGTCACCTCCACAGTCTATGGGATGGAGGCATCAGCGGTTTTCAAGGCTCCTGACTCAAATGGGCTGAACAAGTGGCTCACTAGGGGGTATTTCAAGCCCCTTCTTGTCTTGCTTTTCGCAGCACCCCAGTTGGGCTGTGCTTCCACGACATCAAACACTGAGAACAGCCTAAGTCTGGGACCCGGCAGAACCACTACACACTCATAACCACGGCATGCCTTACTACTAATGGAAAAGCTGCTGGTTTCAGGAGGCGAGTGTGAACATGCATGTCTGCATATGAGAACCACAGATGATAGCCCCAGAGAGCTTGATCCTAATTTATAGAGCTTAGCAGTTGGCAAATTCAGTGCCCACACACCTTCCTGGCGGAGGCACTTCCAAGTTCAACTACAAAAGTGAGGCAACAAAAGGAGCCAGCTGGAAAGCAAAGAACACTGTCCTGTTCCCAGATGTAACAATGAAGAAAAAGCAAGCACAAATATACAGTGTATCCTTCTGCTTATACTAGACTATAAAGACTATTTTTTGACCTTTGAAAAAGCAGGCAGTGTGGACGTCAACCCTTTTATAACATCATCATCTAGAAGCTAATGGCTCCTTAATTTAATCAGGATCTCTTATTATCAAATCATTGCCCGGGTGAAGTATGGTTGAAAACAGGGGCAGAACATTAACACACAGCTCAGGAAGCCACTGAGTAGTAATTGCTCCCCCAGAGGATGGACATCTATCTGTAGGGGTCCGGTGTCCTGCCTCTTCACAAGAAGTAAAGGGTGGCTGAGATGTATACTATCACCCTATGCCGGAGTGGAGACAAAGGCCTCCTGCCCTCCTCGCTCTCATACTTCAAATGCGGTTTATATTTTGTAGCATCTACAAACTTGCTAAACTGGAGTATTCTACAGCAATAGAGAATGGAAGCTAAGATACAGGACACCAGGGCTCACAAGATGGCTCAGCAGGTAAAGGAACTGGCCACCCAGCCTGACATCCTGAATTTGACCGTCAGGATTCACATGGTGGGAGGAGAAAGTCAATTCTGAAAGCTGTCCTCTGACTTCTCCAAGTGGGATTGAACACACACACACACACACACACACACACACACACACACACACACACGCACGCACACACGCACACACACGCACACTCGCACACTATAATAATAAAGAACTGCATCATGGCATGAAATCAACATCAATCCATTTATAAACAAGGAGACATTTTACATACTGCCCTTCCCTTCTACTGTCTGACGCAGCATCCTCTATCATATAATTAAATACATCGGATCCTAAAGTACCACTTACAGCCTAGAGACACTTCTATGTCTGCACTCACATGCCTCACTATCTTGTATACTTCTTTCCCTCGGCTTCAGATACTTAGTCCATTTTGCTGTTTAAAAATTTCTGGATGTTAGCCGGGCGGTGGTGGCGCACGCCTTTAATCCCAGCACTTGGGAGGCAGAGGCAGGTGGATTGCTGTGAATTCGAGGCCAGCCTGGTCTACAAAGTGAGTCCAGGACAGCCAAGGCTACACAGAGAGACCCTGTCTCGGAAAAAAAAAACAAAACCAAAAAAAAATTTTTTTTCTGGATGTTAAATCTTCAACATCCTTAGCCACCAGGAAAATGGAAATCAAAATGGCTTTGAGATTCCATCTTACACCTGTCAGAATGGTTACAGGGGCTGGAGAGGTGGCTTAGTGGTTAGGAGCACTGGCTGTTCTTCAGAGGACCCAGTTCAATTCCCAGCACCCACATGGCAGCTCACAACTATCTGTAACTCTAAGATCTAAGACCCTCACACAGACATACATGTAGGCAAAACACTAATGCACATAAAATAAAAATAAATTTAAAAACCCACAAGTGACAGCTCATGCTGGCGAGGGTGTGGATCAAGGGGAACACTCCTCCACTGCTAGTGGGAGTGCAAACCTGTACAGCCACTTTGGAAGTCATTATGGTGGTTCTCAGAAGATTGGAAATTGATCTACCTCAAGATCCAGCTACACCAGGAGGAGGAGGAGGAGGAGGAGAGAGGAAGTCCCAGCTATATCACTTCTGGGCACATACCCAAAGGACATTCCATTCTACCACAAGGGCACTTGCTCAATTATGTTCACAGCATCTTTATTTACAATAGCCAAAAACTGGGAGCAACCTAGATATCCCTCAACCAAAGAACGGACATAGAAAATGCAGAACATTTATACAATGGAGTATTAGTTGAATGTTAAAAACAATGACATGAAATTTTCGACCAAATGGATGGAACCAGGGAAAAAAAATCATCCTGAGTGAGATAACCCAGACCCAAAGAAGACAAGCATGGTATATACTCATAAGTGTGTAGAAGAATGCTAATTCAGAACATGGCTGCTCTGGCAGAGATCACATCCAAAGACCTTCTAGGTCTGTGTGGTCCAGCTGGGATACAAACACACCTTTAATACAGGAGACAGAGGCAAGGAGATCTGAGTTCAAGGACAGCCTGGTATAGAGGAAGGTAAAGAAAAGCTTAGGTCCCGGTATGGTGTGGGAAGAAGGCTTGGAGGAACCAGAGGGGTCGGGGGTGTGGGGGGGGAACACACCAAGAGACCATGGCCCACAGAATCTACTAACTGGGACTCATGGGGACTCTCAGAGATCAGGGAGCCTGTAGGGCTCTGACCTGGGCCCTCTGCATATGTTATGGCTGAGTAGCTTGGTGGTCTTGTGGGACTCCTAACCGGAAGCAGAGGCTGGCCCTGACTCTTTTGCCTGCTTGTGGGACCCTGTTCCTCCTACTGGTTGCCAGGTCCAGCCTTGGTATGATGTTATCTGCCAGGTCTTACTATAGCTTGTTAAGCTGTGTTTGGTTGATGTCTCTGGGAGGCCTGCTCTTTTCTGAGGGGAGGGGAGGGTGGGTCTCAGGGAGAGAAGGGAGGAGACGACACTGGTGGGAGAGGAGAGAGGGGAAACTCAGGGATGTAATAATGAGAGAATAACAAATGTTCTGGGTCTGTAAATCCTCGCACTTGGTAGTTTGAGGCAGTAGGACTGATTTCAAGGCCAGCCTGGGCTACATATGAAGACCTTGTCTCAACAACGGAAAGTATTTTTGCTTGAATTCAACAGACATTTCCTTCTAGGATCAAGCTAGCAGGGCCCTTTTCTTTTTCTTCACGTGGTTCTGAGGATTAGGCCCAAGCCATGTGTGAGCTAAACAGCATTTTTGGGCAGAGTCTCACTATATAGCCCCAGCTGGCTTTGAACTCTCAATCTTTCTGCTTCAGCCTGCTGATGTGGCAGTAAAGATGTGCCCAGCTTCTAGCTAGCCTTTTATGTACAACTGGGGACAAAGCAGAGCTGGAGTGGAGTAGAGTTCACATGGAGGCTAGTCTTTCCTAGTTCTCGAGAAATGTTCCATTTTAACCCTCACTCCCTTGACCACTTCTCTCTTGCTCTACCACCAATCCAGTGAACGTACCTAGACTTTGGCTTTAAGGTAACAGAAGAATGTGCCAATTAACACACAAAAATAGCATCTATGTAGATGTCTTTAATTGGGACAGCTGGGGTAGCAGAATGGTTCTCAAATAGACACACCAAAAGTCCAGGCATGGTGTAAGCAATCCACCCTCTCTAAGGACAAGTGTCCCATCCCCACACTCTTTCTCAGTTAGAGCATGCTCTTACAGACAGAGGCAGCTTTGAGTGCTAAGAGAACTTACACCAAAGGGCATAATATATGATCACCACCCCTTTCTATTTATATAAAAATCAAGTGTGTGGTTTTAAAAAGGGTCTTCTGCTGGGTACATTTTTAGAAGCTGACCTTGCTATGCTCTGAGAAAGCAAATATAGCTCAGAAACAACTGAGTATCTGTTCACTGGACAAACACCCCCATGAAGGAGACTTGAGCAGACTTGAACCAAATCCCAGGAGTGGAAAACACAGGACGAGGTGGATTGCAGTCCCTGGCAGCTGAGACTAGCCACTGCTGGGGTTCCAAGGTAAAAACTAATCTCCCTGGAGTAACGAGAATCTGAAAAAGAATTTTCTAAGCCAAGAATGTTTTCCCATCTGAGAATGGCCCCACTCCCCGCCCCCAACTCCAAATGCTGAATCTCAAGGCTAAATTAACCCTGAGAAACAAACACTCTCGCTGCCACCTTTGTTCTAGGTTCTTTTAAATAACCATCCCTCTCACTTGTGAGTGCAGCACATTGTTCCCAAGTCTACCTGAATGAAGTGAGAGGAGAACGCGTAACCATAGAAACCACACCTGGGATGGGACCGGGCAATGCTGAGGCAGGCTAGCTGTTTTGGAGCCTTGGGTGGTGACAGAAAAGCCATTACTTTGGTCCCCACTTGGAGCCCTTAACTCCTCCAGACGCTGAGACGATCAGGAGGCAGGCAGAAACACGCATGGGCGCCCAGCTTCGCCATCATGCCTGCTCTTGGCCGGGGTTCACACCTGAAGCACTGGTGGCACCTGCTGATGAGGGACTGAGACTGACCCAACTGGCTTCGGTCAACCAGACCAGGGACTGATCGGCGAAGGGGATGTGTGAAGCTGAGCACAGCCAGAGGGCTAGAGAGCTGCAGGTGGCAGTGACCATGCAGACAGAACCGCACGACAGTGAAAAAACTTAAGAGCTTCCGCCGCGCACAGTGGACCAGCTGGATGCCTGGCCCACAACGGACACGGAAGAAAACAGAAGCCCAGCGGCGGCATCTACACTCTGGCGAGTTAAGAGTGTGCACACTCAGAAGAGCCGTCACATGGTTGGTAAGTCTGCAGAAGCTGCCTGGTGGTCGGCTCACTCGTCATCAGGCCCTTCGTGGGCAGAGAGCCTACCAGTAAGTCAGACAGCGGAGACTTGGTCACATCACGAGGCTCCTTCTTCAAGCTTCTCCGTTTTTCAGAAGGAAACAAAGCTTGCTTTACGATCAAATCCGTAGAGGCTAGAGACAGCACACTTAACAATGCTGGCTTAGTCCTCAACACAAAACCACTATCCTGGGCACAGTACGTCTTCCCGAACACACTACTGTGGATCAGTGGTTGGATATCCAACCTCTATTTTCATATTTACTCATCAGGCTCTGCTTTTTAATGACTGCACTTTCGTGTGGCGGTTGGAGCTATCATGCCAGCATTCTTAACTATTTCCAGAAACTGCTAATGAGGACTTTAAGCTTAAAAATTCTGAAACAAGATCTCCTTTATTTTGGGAGGGGAGGGTTTTTGCCTGGAACTCACTATGCAGCCCAGGTTGTCCTCAAGCTTGCAGCAATCCTCCTGCCTCTGTCTCTGTATCTCTTTGTTCTTTTTGGTTTTTTGAGACAGGGTTTCTCTGTGTCTGGACCCACTTTGTAGGCCAGACTGGCCTCGAGCTCACAGAGATCTGCCCTCTCTGCCTCCTGAGTGCTGGGATTCGAGTTTTGCGCCACCATGCCCGGCTCAGTGTCTCTTTACCCGCGCTGGCCCTCTTTCTTAAGGATGTAGGCGCACAGAGAGGAGCAGGAAGGAGGGAGCAGCAGTGGCTGAGCCTGCGGCTTGTCCTGCTTCTGGGCTTTCGATCGTCTTGGGGACGTGTTCAGAGTCTCATCCTTGGTGACCTGTCCCGTGTCCTCTGAGTGGCCTACAAAGGCTTCTCCATGAGAGCCTCTATCCAGCTGCTGCCATTCAGCAGTTTAGTGGTGGCGATGACATACTCAGTGCCCCCATCTTCCAGCTGGGAGAGAAAGCGCAGGGCGGCTATTTCAGCAAAGGTGACGCCCCCGAGGAAAAATATCAGCGTCACTCTGTTTTCTCCTGGCTGGCCTAAAATGTAAGCATTTCAGAATTCAAAAATATGTAATACTGCTGCCTCTAGAAACAATTTTCATTTAAAAGTAGATAAAAGAGCCGGAGAGATGACTCAGCAGCTATGAAGGTGCGCTGTTCCTGCAGAGGAGCCAAATTTAACTTCCCAGCACTCACATCAGACAGCTTACACGCACCTGTAACTCTAGCTCCAGAGATACCTCGGAGTTCTCTAGGCACACGCCACACACCATAATCATAAAAATATTTGAAAGACAGAAAGTATAAAAAGGTCAAGCGCATCTTGGCGTAACCGGTTCCTTTGAGGCCCTGGAATGCCAATTTTGATCTTAACACCCCGAGTCCTGGGGGGGTCTCAGAGCAGAGACTGTAGGCTGCCATTCCCAAGGGCACAGCACAGCACAGCGCAGCTCCAGGGCTTACAAACTACAATAGGAACAGACTCTACTCTGACTTTTAGTAACTTTACAAAGCAAGTGCATGACACAAGCCACATACGTGAGCAGCAAACGAACTGTGGGGGGGCGATGAAACTTACGTTTCTTTTGCAGCCCAGTGGGCAGAGGCTGCCGCTCTTCAAAGTGGGGCCCCGGGAGAATGCGCAGAACCTCCTCGATGCTCCGCCAACCCGGCCGGGAAAGGAGCTGAGCCAGTCGCACACTGAGTGGCGCGTAGCCACTGTACACGTAGGATATGTCTGTGGGGTTCTGTCAACAGTTATAGAAAAAGACGTAGACTGAGAGGCACCTGCGTCTTTTGGTGATTGATGTTGTAAGAATGGGAGACAGAACAAGAACGCCCCTTGCTGTGTCTTGCTCTAACTTAACTGGGATGGCCTCTATCCGTAGCACCCAGGGTGTCATTTTTTCTTTATTTTAGGCTTACTTTTCACTTATGTGTGTAGCATATATTTGTTTGTGTGTGTGAATGTAGAAGTGCAGGAGCCTGCAGAATCTAGAAGATGCTGGAACTACAGGGGCTTATGAACCACACAGTGTGGGTGTTGGAACCGAACTTACATCCTCCAGAGAAGCAGCAAGTGCTCTTAACCACTGAGCCCTCTGCAGCCTAGCTTCACTTCTTTCATGTGTTTGTTTGTTTGAGATAGGAACTCACTATGTAGCCCAGGCCAGTCTCACTTATGATCCTCCTACCTCAGCTTCCAGAACGCTGGGTTACAGGTTCTGTACAGATGTGTACTTTGGAGACTGGGGCTGGAAGATGAGGAGTTCAAGGTCACTTGCTACATAGAGAGTTGGAGGCTACCCTGGGCTATAGTGAGTCAGACACCCCCACCCTCACCCTACGCACATATATAAAGAAATGGGGATAGCTCAGTGCTAGGGTGCATGTTTAACAAGTGTGAGGCCTGGGTTTAATTTCCAGGACCAGTAAACAAACAGAAAAGCCCTGACTATGTGGCAACTAAAGAGAGTGAGGATGGGGCACCAGGAAGGTCTTCAGAGCCCCACTAAGCAGTAGGTGGCTTTGAAGAAGCCACAAGAACAGAACAGTGTGAACTAACATGTTGCCTATGTAACACACAAGTTAGCAGCATCACTGTGTGACTGTAAAGCTAAGAGAATCTCTGCAGACCAAGAGCACAGAATATGTGTGGTAATGGTGCCAAATGTATAGATGCCTTCTGGAAAGACTGTAACCTGGCTGCCAGAATTGCCTCCGCAAGGAATAGGTTAGCTGCGGCAGGATCTGCTCCCTTCCTGGAGCACAGCTGGCTGGCTCACACACACCAGATGTTTCTGTGAACTGCTCTTCCTGATGTCCCTCACCTTCTCCCCAGGGGTCTGTGCCCAGAAGCCTGCAGGAGCTGTGCCAGCACTCCCATGACTTGTTTTGGCTGGGGCGACGGAAGGTACCACACACGGAGGCCAGAAGCCCTCAGCTGCACGGTTCTCTCTGGCTCCCATGACATACTAATTCCTATATTCTGTCCTTCAGGCCTCAGCTGCTGTGATGGATGTTAACTGCAGAATGGACCTCTGAGCATGGCTGATTACATCAACTGAAGTGGGAAGACCAGGCACCATTCCCGTGGGAAGGGTTCTTTGACTAATGAGTGTGAAGGAGACATGAATAACAGCACGCACACACAGACGTATCATCCCCCTGTTCCCGGCTGACAAGATGAGCCTGCTCCTTCAAGCTCCCGCTGCTGTGACTTCTCAGCTTTGTGGTCTGTGGCCTGGAACCGTGAGCGTCAGCAGTCGGTGAGCGCTCACGCTGAACCAGGTCTTGCTATCCACTATGTTCACATCGTCTACCCGGCCTGGCAGCACTCTGCCTGCTGCAGAGACCTCGGTGGACACAACACACACGCACTGCCTTTGAGAAGCACAGAGGTGATTTTTAGAAAGCAAAGGAGGGCTGGAACAAAGGTTAAGCGTGTTTGCTGCCAAGCCCGGCAGGCCTAGGTCAAGCCCCAGAACTGACATGGTAGAAGGAAAGAACCAACTCCTGCAAACTGTGTACACACACACACACACACACACACACACACACACACACACAGAGACACACACACACTCACACATACACTCACACATGCACACACACTCACATACACACATACTCACACATACACACACTCACATACACACACACACACTCACACATACACACACACACACACTAAATCAAGGTGAAAAGACACTTAGAAAGCTGAGCAGGCATGCAGGTCAAGGTGTGTATGCTGTCCCAGTGAACTAACAGAATCAGCCTTACTTGTTCATTGACGTCATCCATCCAGAGGCGTAAGGTCTTCCGGATCGTTGGGTAGTTGTTTCTGGCCCCGGTCTGAGCCTTTAGCAGGCCCGCCTTCTCCAGGTTGTTCAAGGTCAGTATGTGCTCATAGCCGTAGGTCTGAAGGAGAAAGCATTCGGCAGGGATGTCGGGTCAGGCTCTGAGTGTGGAGAGTGCAGGGCAGGGCAGAGGGGCACTCCTGCTCACTCTTTCCACACAGTTTAACCTGCTCTTTGTTTCAAGCATGATTCAAGATTTTTACTTTAAAGTCAGAGTTCATAATCTAGCATGAGCATAAAAGAAATCCTATCTATATAGGGTACATACTTAGCTCTCAATAGGCATATCTGCATACTGATAAGACCTCTAGACACACTTAAGAACAAAGACAGTCAGCTGGGCATGGTGACGCACGCCTTTAATCCCAGCACTCAGGGGGCAGAGGCAGGTGGATCTCTGTGAGCTCGAGGCCAGCCTGGTCTACAAAGTTAGTCCTGGACAGCAAAGGCTGTACACAGAGAAACTGTGTCTCGAAAAACCAAAAATAAAAAATAAATAAATAAATAAAAAGCAGCTGTGAGAACTACACTACTAAACATGATTTACTGCTATATTTCATAATGCCTTCTTTCTCAGCAAGTAAAGCATCTCTAACTCACTACCTGGAGAACCTCCCTTTTGTAGTAGTCCAGAACCTTCTGCTTGAGCCCACTGTTGCACACAGACTGGAGGCAGACCAGTCTCAACACCTTGATGAGAGGGTGCTTTTGGGCAATACAGTCCTCGATGTAACTGTTGACCTAGAAATGAGATTTAAACAGAATAATTAGTCCAAGGACTTAAGATAACTTGTTGTCTACTATATTTCCCAAAACAAGGAAAGGCAGTGACCGGGCTGCCTCGAACTCAAAGATCCGCCTCCCTCTGCCTCCCGAGTGCTGGGATTAGAGATGGGTGCCACCATGCCCAGCTTCATTTCCTCATTTCTTTTTTTTTTTTTTTTTCCGAGACAGGGTTTCTCTGTGTTAGCCTTGGCTTGTCCTGGACTCAGCCTTTGTAGAGCAGGCTGGCCTCGAACTCACAGCAATATGCCTGCCTCTGCCTCCCGAGTGCTGGGATTACAGGTGTGTGCCACCACGCCCGGCCATTTCCTCACTTGCCTGGGCTACGTCACCTCGTCCCTATGCCCAAAACCCTACGGCCACCACACAAACACACCAGCATAAGATGGTGAGGACATCACCAAGCAACCAAGTGGCCTGCTCAGACACAGCCACCTAGTGAACAACTAGCTCATGGCTGCCAAATGCCTGGGGTTTATTTGATTTAGCTTACCTAAAAAATACCGTTGGTTTACCTAGCATAAAGTGATAGGAATACTAAAAAAAAAAAAAAAAAAGAACCTCTGCAAATTGAACAATTAAACTTTTTTTGGTTTTGTTTTTTTGAGACAGGGTTTCTCTGTGTAGCTGTCCTTGCTTGTAGACCAGGCTGGCCTTGAACTCACAGAGATCTTCCTGTCTGCCTCTGAGTGCTGAGATTACAGGCATGTGCCACCAAGCCCAGCTCAATTAAACTATTTTTAATAGTGATGTACTTTTAAGGAAATCGCCTAACAAATTAAAAACAAACAAACAAATTTAAGTAACGTGGGGTTTTTGTTGTTTTGAAATAGGGTTTCCTGTAACCCAAGTTGGCCTCAAACTTGCTACTTAGCCAAAGTTGGCTTTAAATGCTTCCATCTTTCAAGTGCTAGTACTACAAGCGCGTGCCACCACATCCACCTCGTGGTGCGTGTGTGTGTTGTTATTATTGTTGCACGTGCCACCACATCCATCTGGGGTATGTATGTATTGTTGTTGTTGTTATTTATTTTGGGGGTGAGTACTGTAGTGTATGAGAATTTTGATTTCTTTAAAAACATAGAAATGTGCCAGGCGTGGTGGCACACGCCTTTAATCCCAGCACTCGGGAGGCAGAGGCAGGTGGATCACTGTGAGTTCGAGGCCAGCCTGGTCTATATATTAAGTTCTATGCCAGCCAGGGCTACATGGTGAGTTTCCCTCTCCACAATAACAATACAGACAACACCACCTGGGCCTGACTATCTGGCTCTAATCTTATGACAATGAACTTCAGTGTGGTGTGCAGCAGGTTTCCACATACCTTATCAGTGTCTATCCCGGACATGAACTCCTGCTCCACGGTTAGCTTATCAAAGAAGTCTTCAGAAGCTAAAATGTAATCAGCAAATTTCTGACTTAGAACTTCAACAGTGTCAGCTGATTGAGAGCAATGTGTAGGCAGGATTAGGAAGAGACTCTGGAGCAGCCAGGAAACCCCAGAGTGCTCAGTGTCAGTCACACTTGCACACTGCTCCTTCGGGGCCTCTGCTTCCAATGCACAGGTTAGGACTTGGCAGGAGCTGCAATCACCTCCCCAGGCACAGCCTTGTGTCACTTCATCCTACTGCTGTCACCAGCAGACAAAGGGCCAATTCTACAACACCAACACTCAAAGCATATCTCCAACACTTGGTACTGAATAAACTCATCTTCTTCATCCCTGAGTCAAATGGACTTCTGTTTAGGTTTCAGATGTATCTGATGAGGTTCTTTGTGATGATTCTGTATGAAGTTTTCATTCTTTTTTTTTTTTTTTTTAAGATAGAATTATCTCATAGTGTAGCCCAGGCTGCCCTTGAATTCATAGCAATCTTTGTCTTTGGCTTCCCAAGTGCTAGGAGCCATCAGTGCTGGCTTTTTATTTTTTATTTTTTGCTTGCTTTGTTTTTGTTTTTTGAGACAGAGTTTCCCTGTGTAGCCTTGGCTGTCCTGGACTCACTCTATAGACCAGGCTGGCCTTGAACTCACAGAGCTCTGCCTGCCTCTGCCTCCTAGAGTGTTGGGATTACAGGCATGCACCACTGAGCCCAGCTATTGCTGGCTTTTTACAAAAGAGGGAATGAGTGTGTATGCGCATGTGTGTGTGTGAGTGTGTGAATGCATGTGTGTGTAAGTGTGTATGTGTATGTGTGTTTGTGTGTGTGTGTGTGTGTGTGTGTGTGTGTGTGTGTGTGTGTGTGTGTGTGTGTGTGTGTGCATGCACACATGGCTAGAAGAGGCCTTCAAACCCCTTGGAGATGGAGCTGCAGGCATTTGTGTTGAGAAAGCAGCATTTACTTCAAACACTGAGCGATCTCTCCAGAATGGCTACTGGCTTCCTGTCTTTTTTGTGTATTTTGTTCTTTGGCTGGTTGGTGCTGAGACAGGGTCTTTGCGTAGCCCTGGCTAGCCTGAACGCTCTATGTAGACCAGGCTGGTGTCAAACTACAGAGATCCACGTACCTCTGCCTCCAAACTGCCAGGATTAAAGGTGTGTGTCACCACACCTGGCTTAGTTTGTTTCAGGGGTAAGGTTTAATGTAGTCTAGGCTGGCTCTGAACTCATTGTAAACTGGAAATAGCCTTGAGCTTGGGATGCTCCTGCCTTCAGTGGCCCCAGCGCTGCCATGTCAGGTAAGCGGTTTCCCACCAGCCCATCTTCACTCTTGTTCGAGAGTCTCAGAACATAGCTCAAGCTGTCCTTGAACTTAATGTCTTCCTGCCTCAGCGCCCCCAATGCTATCTAGTGCTTTGCCAGTTTTCAAGTGAACTAAAATTAGAGTCCCAATAAAACCCCAGAGTACTATATAGTTTTAATTGAGTTCTCCTTCACATAGGATCAGTGTGTTGAACTGTTTCATGTCGTTACAGCAATCTTCTGGAGGAGTGCTTTCTACTAGACTAGATAGTTTATGTTAAGATGAATCAATCCACAAAGTCAATCACAAATGTAGCAGTGTTAAAGATTTAACTGCTACTTATGTGCACCTCAGTGTGTCTGGTTTGGGTATGTGCCTGTGAATGCAGGTGCCCTCAGGTATAGGCAGCTGTGAGGTAGCTGACGGGCTGCTGGGAGCTGAACTTGGATCCACTGCAAGAGTGGCAAATGCTCTTAACCACTGGGCTGTACGTTCACCCTGGGCAAACGTTCCTAACTGTTACCATGCATACAGTTAGTGGGCACAGTGGACACACCTGTCATCCCATCACTAGGGAGGTGCAGGCAAGGGAGCAGGATCATGGCAGACCTGGCTGTGTATTAACTTTAAGCCAATGGGCTACATGAGACCCCACCTACAAAACTCATACACTCACCACTGCTGTGACACATGCACGATCACACACACACGATGCTAAATGGAACTGAGGAGGGGTGGGTTCAGTGGTCAAGCACCTGCTTCACATGTACAGGCCCTGGTTTGATCCCTAAGACCAAAGTAATAAATAAATACACAAAACCAAGCTAACCTTCCCAAGGTCAGAACCACAACAGAAGATACTCACTGGTGACATCTTTGATTAACTCTGCAATTGAGGTGTGGTTGGCGAGAGATCCACGGGCTGCCTGCATGTGCGGTAGCTGGGAAACGAACTGCTTAATCTCCCCGACCGTCTTGGCGTTGTGCCGCTCCTGGAACACAACAGGTGGCAGCACTGTGAGGCAGGGGACATCTCAGAAGGTGTCTATCAACATCATCATGAAAGGGGAAACATAAATCAAGCTAAACCCAGCTCCAAAATCAGACAAGAGAAAAGTATGGTGAGACAGTGTAGCTCCATCCTGGGATGAAGAGAGAATTTCCTCTAGCTGTCCTCTCATATACACAGATGCACACACAAATGATATATGTATGCATGTATATGTTTTTACAAATGTTAACAGTGTGGGTTGTCTGCACAGCACTTCTGCAGAGAGAACGCCTGTAACTCTCTCTTCGTACACACAAGTTCACACATTGTGTATTTTGTGAGCATCTGAGTATAATGGAGGGCAATTAGGTAACTAATACAAAGCCCAACACTCGGGAGGCAAAGGCAGCAGCTCTCTGTGAGCCTGTGGCCGGCCTGGTCTATATAGAATGTGTTTTGAATGACTGAAAAAACAAAAGCAACAACAACCCCAAATTTCTTAGTTTTTTTTTTTTTTTAAAAGAGGGAGATAGGATACGGTGGCACAGGCCTTTAACTCTAACACTGGAGGCGAAGGCAGGAGGGCAGGAGGACCTCTGAGAGTTTGAGGCGAGCCTGCTCTACACAGTGAGTTCCAGGACAGTCTTAAGACAAGTACAGAGCCAGGAGTGGTGGCTCACGCCTTTAATCCCAGCACTCGGGAGGCAGAGGCAGGTGGATCACTGTGGGTTCGAGGCCAGCCTGGTCTACAAAGTGAGTCCAGGACAGCCAAGGCTACACAGAGAGACCCTGTCTCCAAAAACAACAACAACAAAAAAGACAACAAGTACGATATGATGACGCAGTGATTGAACAACGTCGTGCTACAGCCTTAAGAGCTTGGGACACGGTGGAGGAACCTGGTAGGATAATCACTCCCTTTACTAAGATATTTCAAGGGCCTGGGGAAGCCTTCACAGAATTTTTGCAGAGATTGGGATCAGCGCTAGATAGAGCAAAAGCAGATGCTGACACCAAACAGGCATTAACACTTTAACACTCATTATGGCATATGAGTGGAATCCGAATTGGCCACTTCAGAAGGTTTATGCAGAAAGTATTGGGATCGGTAAATTATCTCAAATATAACAAAGCGTACGGTGGTTTAAGTGTGTGGCACCAGAGGGGCAGACAGAGAAGCTGAGACCCTATGTGGATGACATACCCATAAATCTATGGGGAAGGGATCTCTTCCAACAATGGGGTACTCAGATTAATATTCCTGTAATTACAGAGGTAAGCAATGATAAAGCTAAGGGTGAAATGGCACATGCTTCTGGGAAGGTATTAAATCCTTTTTTTGTGTGTGTGTGGTGCGTTCATACATAAGTGTGCATGTGTGTATGTTCTGTGTGTGCAGAGGCCAGCATTCAGTGTCCTGCTGTATCATTCTCCTTCATTCCCTTGATACAGGCCATCTCACTGAACCTGAATCTGGTGGCCAGCAAGCCCCAGTGATCCTCTTGGCTCACCCTGCACAGGGCTGGGCTTGTAGGTCCCCAAAGCTTGGGCTTGCTAGCAAGCATTCATACCTGCTGAGCAACTGCAAGCTATGTCCACTGTCCAAACTCAGACAGGTATTGAGTTTCCAAATTTATAAGAGGGGCCACTGCTGATGTACCAATAGCCTTGCCCCTAAAATGGATTTGAAACAGCCCCGTGTGGCAAAAGCAGTGGCCCTTAACAAAAAATTGAGCCTATAGTCAGGACTATGTTGAGAGACATTAAATTAAAAGAAAAAAGGTGAGCTGTGTAGGTGGGTGCACATATATAAGGCCAACACTTAGGAGACTAGGACAGGAAGATCTAGAATATGAGACCAGTGTGGGCTACACAGTGAGAACCTGTCTCAAAAAGAAAACAAAACAAACAAAAAGCCCACAAAGCTTGGGGTTGGGAGAAGGCTCAGCAAGTATGAATGCTTGCTAGCTAGCCCAAGCTTTGGGGACCTACAAGCCCAGCCCTGTGCAGGGTGGAGCCAGGAGGATCAACTAGATGCTGGCCTCTGCACACCCAGAACATACACATATGCACACTTATGTATGAACGCACCACACACACACACACAAAAAAAGGATTTATTGATTTATTTATTTTTGGTTTTTCAAGACAGGGTTTCTCTGTATAACCTTGGCTGTCCTAGACTCACTCTGTACACCAGGCTGTCCTTGAACTCAGAGATCTGCCTACCTCTGTCTCCCAAGTGCTGGGATTAAAAGTGTGCAACACCAGCCACCTCCTGTCTTATGATTTATTTATTTTTTTAATGTAGCTGAGGATACAATGCAGTGGTGCAGCACTGACCTAACATCAATGGGGCCTTGGGGATATAATACACACATACACACACACACACACACACACACACACACACACACACACACACACA
>OU015754.1:25926962-25942294 GCA_907169655.1 Acomys percivali | reverse complement strand
ACACACACACACACACACACACACACACACACACACACACACACACAGAGCTCTAAGATATAAAAAATTAAGTTCCATGCAGAGGGTACAGTAAACAGCATAAAGTCAGGCATGCAAGAGCTGACTTATAGCCCTTGGGAGGACAATAAGTCCAGAGGTTCAAGGTCATCCTCAACCAGAAGACCTTTTCAAAAAGCAAAACCAAACAACAAAAATGTTCCGTGTAACTGAAAGAAATCCCATCTGGCATTGAACCTCAAGAATGAATCCAGGCTGTGAGCAAAGTGAAGCCTGCTTAGTGATGAGAGCTTTTGGGGGGAAAGGTTTTGAGACAGGGGTTCTCTGTGCAGCCCTGACTGTCCTGGAACTCAACTATGTAGACCTCCAATTTAGAGATCTGCCTGCCTCTGCCTCCCAAGTGCTGGAATTGATGAGGACATTTTAATAATATCACCTGGAACAGTCTTCAGAAACATGGACAGACTGAATACATCTATAACCACAACAACAGAAACATAAAAAGGCAGTTTTCAAAAACTCTCCCAATTTCTTTCTTTCTTTTTTTTGATATTTTACTTAAATTTTAATTTATGCGCGTTGGTGTAGGAGTGTCAGATCTTGGAGTTACAGACAGTTGTGAGCTGCCAAGTGGGTGCTAGGAATTGAACCTGGGTCCTTTGGAAGAGCAGGCGGTGCTCTTAACCACTGAGCCATCTCTCCAGCCCAACTCTCCCAATTTCTATGTCTAGAGTCTAAATAGTCATTTTCTAAGCATACAGAATTGCCACATTTCAAATCCAGCTCTACAAGAGCAGGCCTGTTGCACACAGGAGGCAGGAAGGTGGTAATGAAGCTCTGGGCGGCTGGGGACTTGGACCTCATTATCACTTACCACACATGCAGGGCTCCCCTGCCACCGCCATGCTTGCCAGAGCTCACAAGCTCAGCATGGGGAGCACGCTGCTGCACAGGATGGCTGTCTCCTCTCAAGGGAGGAGGAAAGGGTGTAAGAGGAGAGCACAGGAACTGGTTTATGGAACCCTATCAACACTCATGGCCTCTCTCTTGTGCCCCCAAAAGAGGTACACTTAGCACAGTGCTGTTGTCACAGGCCTGAGAAAAAGTCTAAAAACAAAGCCTAGGCTGGTGACATAGTTTAGAGGTGGCTCTCGGCTCAATCCCCAGTGCCAGAAAAGTAAATAAATTTTAAAAAAGAGAACCTTGAGTCCTCTTGAATCTGCAGTATTAGAATGAGACAGGTGTACTATAGCTCAACTTAAAAAAAAGAAAGGATGCATTTTTTTGTTGCAGAATATTTGATCCCACTGTGATCCCTGAGATTGTGAACTGAAAAAACCTGTCTTTTGTTTGGTGCAGTTGAGCCCTAACACAAACCTTTAATCCAAGAGCTTTCTGTACACAGGGCTTAATAAAGGTAACCTTAGGTGAAGAGGCGAGCAAGAACCCAGCTGGCAGGGACTAAGAGCAGGCGGGACTGTGAGTTGAGGGTGTTCAAGACAGCAGCGCGCAAGCAGAGGAGCCCTTGGGCGGTCAGCTCTTCAGCTTCCGAGCTCCTCAGCTCCGTGGCTTTTGGCTTCTTGGACTTTGAGCCAGCAAGCCTTTGGCCTTGGGTTTTTTGGCTTTTTCCTCCTGGGCTGTCACTGAGCTAGTGATCCTTTTGGGCCTTTTCCATCGGGATATGAGCTGAGTAGGAAGGTCAGCTGGGTGCTTTCTCTGTCTCTCTGTGCTAGAAGGTTCTCACCCCAGCATCTGGCTCCTGAGGCTTTATTGGTAAAATAGAACGTTTAGGATTTTCATTTAAAACATTTTATTTTTAATCCTGTGTGTGTGTGTGTGTGTGTCTGTGTGTGTGTGTGTGTGTGTGTGTGTGTATGTGTGTATGTCTATGTGTGTGAATGCCTATGTGAGTTCAGTCACCACAGAAGGCCAGAAGGGGGCCTCAGAGCCCCTGGAAGTGGAGCTACAGGTAGTTGTGAGCCACTCCATGTGGGCTGAGAATTGAACTCACGTCTGCAGCCTCAGCCAAGCTCCTTAAACTGCAGGTCACAGCCCATAAAGGGTTGTGTAAATGAACATGGGGGGTCACAAAACAGTAGTTTCTGAACATGCATTGTCCAAAATTAACTGAAACACATTTCTGGCAGTGCTATTAAAGTCTTGGCCCTGAACACACACTGTGGATCATTTGCAGGCCACAAACGCTGCCTAAACCCAGCGGCTCAGATTCAATGCTACTTTGTACTATGAACTGCTGTGTTTTCACTATACAAAAGATTTCTGCTCTTATAGAAATATAATGGTTTAGTTACATAAAACAGAAATTCCAGGCCAGTCAGGGCCACATAGTAAGACCCTGTCTGGGCGCGGGAGCGGGGAAACACACATGACCTTGAAAATGCCCCGTAGGGTCTACGGATGTAATGTACAGTGTCCAGCGCGCACACAGCCCTGGGTGTGATCCTCAGCCCTGCACAAGCCAAGTGTTGTGGTGCAGGCCTACAATCTCAGAAGGGTCAGGAATCCAAGGTCATAAAAGCTCCATCTTGACTACAAAGCAAGTTCAAGGCTGCCTGGGCTACAGGAGACCCTGTCTCAAAAACACCAAATAAATTAAACACACAAAAACATCAATAAAATTAAAACTGCTGTTTTACTTTAATTTTTTTCTCCTTGTTTTCTTTTGTGAAGTCATTAAGTGGGGGGCTTAGGAGACAGCTGAGTAAATTGGTTGCCAAGGAAGTACCAGGACAGGAGTCTGAACCCCAGAACCTACGTAAAGAGTGGAAGGCACAGGGCTGGGAAAGGGCTCGGCCATTAAAAGCACTGTTCTTATAGAGGGGCAGGGTTCCCAGCACTCACACTGCAGCTCGCGGCTGTCTATCAGTGTAGTTCCAGGCAATCCAACCCAGGCATGGATGTGGTGTACACCATGCAGGTCAGGGACTCACCTACATAAAAACGAATAAATCTAAAGAAAAAAAAAAAGCCAGGTGTAGTGGCATGCATCTGTAATCTCAGTGCTAGAGAAGAAGAGACAGGGGTCCCTAGAGCTTGTCTAGGTTGATGGGCAAGACACCATGTCTCAAAATATAAAACAAACAACAACCAAGGTGAAGAGGCCAGCAGTGGTAGCACGTGCCTGTAATCCCAGCGCTCAGGAGTTGGATCTCTGTGAGTTCAAGACCAGTCTAGTCAATAAAGTGAGTCCTGACAGCCATGGCTACACAGAGAAACCCTGTCTCAAAAAACCAAAACCAAAAACTCAAGGTGAATACCTAAGGTAGGGCAGATCTCCGGCTTCCACACAGACACACACACACACACACACACACACACACTGTAGTGAGAACCTTTAATTTCCAAGGATTTCTTCTTTTCTTCCTCTATCCTACCCCCTTTTTTTGAGAAAGGGTCTCACTTGTAGCCCTGGCTGGCCAGAGCTCCATCTGCCTCTGCCTTTCAAGCACAGGATGAAGTGTGCAACCATGTCCAGTTCCAGTTATTTTTGAAATGGTCCTAGACACACCCCTGCCATTCTGTACTATATATTATGTAGGGAGGGGCAGTCTCAGCACTCACAATTATAAACTCAAGTATCAGCTGGGCGGTGGTGGCGCATGCTTTTAGTCCCAGCACTCGAGAGGCAGAGGCAGGTGGATCCCTGTGAGTTCGAGGCCAGCCTGAACTACAGAGTGAGTCCAGGACAGCCAAGGCTACACAGAGAAACCCTGTCTAGAAAAACCAAAAATGAATAAATAAAATAAAAGTATCAATCCAGTCTGAAAACAAACCAAAGCACACTAAAGATGCTCTATGTCCTGAGTATGAAATACTCAGCCAAGATTCAATCCTTTACATAAACGTCAGCAAGCAGGGCAGCTCCCTACCATGCAAATTTGTCTCTGTGTTTAATAGCTGGTGAAATTATAAGCACGTCAAGGAATTGTTTTCAAATAAAACTCCTATGCTTTGTTAGTGTGGTTTGCATCTGATTACAGAACTAAACATCTTAGGCAAACAGAAGTCCGAGCTGCTAAAGGTCCCACAGTGTGGTCAGGAAGGCTGTTCCCTCAGCATTCCCGGGGGTCTGCCTCACCTCAAAGGCAGCAGAGATGATCTTTGCCTTCTTGCTGAGCACAGAGCCCACGGCGTTGAAGTTCTTGTCTCGGATCTCGGCATAGAGCTCCTCTGCAGAGTTTAGCTGAAGCTTTTTTGCCTCCGTGGGAAGGTCCTTCCCACCCCCGGCACCCTGCTTCTTGGGTGCAAATTTCTCTGGCGGTAACTTCACATAACCTGAAGTTGGAGGAGACACACACTTGAGCAGTTACTGGAAAACCCAAGACGCAGACACCTGGGCAAAAGTGCCTCTTGCAACTCACCGCAGCGGACAACTCCTGCAGCAGTCACAAACCACGCAGTGCCTCTTGACTGCCAAGAGTGTTAGGGGACAAGGGGCACTGAGCTGTGTTTTCACTCTCCACGGCCCATGCCCAGGCACAGCAGCTCTTCAACACCCATCCCACAGCTCTAATTGCCATGGTGGACAGACAGAGAAACCACTGCAACAGTGCCAAGGTCCTAAAGCAAAATCTCACCGGCTTGGAGCCAGCGCAGGTGAATCCTAGCACTCAGCAGGCAGAAGCAGGAGGGCTGTTGTGAGTTTGAGGACAGCCTACTCCATACAGCCATGAAAACAGCAGTAGTGAACAGATAGAAGATTCCAGAGTGTTCACAGAAAGTAATGAAAGGTGGTAGGGATGTTCTAAAATTAATTATTTTATGTGTATGGATGTTTTGCCTGTGTGTATGTGTGTTTGTATGCCAAGTGCATGTGGTAGCCAAGGAGACCAGTGGAGGATGCCAGATCCCCTGGGACTGGGCTTCCTGACAGTTGTGAGTCACTGTGTAGGTGCTGGGAACCAAACCGGGGTCCTGTAAGAGGAGCCAGTGTTCTTATTCACCGAGCCATCTCTCCAGCCCTGAAGTGAGGGCTTTTTAAAATGAAACCTCTGTTTCAGTTTTACACACACATGAGAAAGGGTTGGAACTATACCCTCAGGGCCAAATTCACCCACTTTGTTTTGTTCCTTACTTTTGGTTAGGGAGATTGCACTCAGAGCCTCCAACACACACTCTTCTTGTTTCTGGAGACAAAGTTTTACCTACTGCGCAAGGCAGAGGTTGGGAGAGTCCAGCTACCATATAACCTGCAGAAACCCAACATCTTCTCTTCTCAGGCTCCACCCGGGTCTAGAATAAAGTCCAGGTTCTGCATGCTCCTCAGCTCCTCTGCAAAGGAGCCGCAGGCCTCTTCTCCCACCTCTGCTCCTACAGAGCAATTCAGTCACTGCCACCCTGAAATGTCCTCAAGGGGAGCTGATGGGCTGCTGTGACTGAATGTTTGAAAGAAATGGGACATGCACCAAGCTACTTACAATGTTAACACAATCTTAAAACTTTTCTTTTATAGTTACTGTGCGTCCACCCTGTGGGAGTGAGTTCTCTCCTTCCTCCATGTGGGTCTCAGGGATCGAACTCAGATCGTTAGGCTTGGAAGCAGGCGCCTTGTCAGCTGAGTCATCTTACCTGCCATACCATATAACACCTTTTGACCCTTAAAAGTCCTGCATCATGGAGTCTGGGAGCTGCTGGGGTGAGCTTTTTGAGCACCGTGTAAAAGTTGTCTGTATATTCAACAGCTGAGTACTGCTTGGTTTTGTTATTCTAACTGCTCAGCACCTGCATCCTTTTTTTTTTCCTGGCGTTTTGAGACAGGGTCTCTCTGTGTCGCCTTGGCTGTCCTGGGCTCACTTTGTAGATCAGGCTGGCCTTGAACTCATAGCAATCCACGTGCCTCTGCCTCCCAAGTGCTGGGATTAAAGGTATGTACCACCATGTCTGTCTGTCCATGGCAAGGTGCAGAAGAGGCCCTGTCTAAAGGGGCCATCTCCTCTGGACACTGGCCACCATGTGAGAATGAGGTTGGGACTGCCACATTTTTTTTAAGATGTGGTATAAATCAAGACTATTAATAATATCTCAAATTTTAAATCCTAACAGAATCAAATGTCATGTTGGCCAAATGATACAAAACACGCTGTGACCTCTCGCCTAATCACTCATTAAGCCCAAACTCTGGTCTTCCAAGATTTCTACCTTGTGACCCCGACCTCCTGAGCAGTGATTGAGGATTTCGCCATCTGTGCATGTCAACTCAGGGCAAGCTGGCTGCCCCCCAATAACCACACTCTTTCTCCTGTCCTGAAACTCTTTCTAAACTTCACTCTCCTTCCAAACCTGGAAGCTCTCCTATTCTCCACCAGCCACAGGGGGCTGTGATGCCACGTGTGGCTAGCCTCGGCTCACATGCAGCAAGTCCAGCCAGAGTCAGCAGTGCACTCAGAGGTCTAGCCTTAGACTCACAAGACAAGTCTGCAGAAACTTTCTGATTAACTGCTGGGCTACAGATGGGAGCAACTGTCTACAGTCTAAACTTCTAGCCCTCAGGAGCTGAACCAGGAAGGCCAGAACTCAGGGCCAGTCTGGGCTAGAGAGCAAGACTTTGTCTCAAAAGTACAGCAATCAGGGGGTCAGTGAGAGGGCTCAGCGGATAAAGTGCTTGTCACCAAACCTGATGACCTTAGTTCAATGCCCAGAACCCACATGGTGTAAAGAGAGAACTAACTCCTGAAAGCTGTCCTGTGACCTCCACACATGTGTGACAGGTACCTATACACACACACACACACACACACACACACACACACACACACGCACGCGCACACACACACACACGCGTGTGCGTTCACACACACACAAGCAATAAATCTAGAAAAACTTTAAATAAGGTAAGTATGATCAAAATATATTATATATATGTATGAATCTGCCAAAGTACAAATTAATATTTTTTAAAAAAAAAATAAATAAGGTGAGTGCCGGGTACTCATCTTTAATCCCAGTTCTTGGGAGGCAGAGGCAGGTGGGTCCTCGTGAGTCCCAGGCCAGCCTGGGCCACAGAGTGAGACTCGTTCTCAGAATAAACAAGCCAATAAGTAAACAATGATAAACAAATGATAAAAGAGTGGGAAGGAGCTCCGCGCCCTCTGGAGGCCTCACTCTCCTCTCAGCCACTTCCCTCTCCTGCGTGTTCTCATTTGTCATTGATTTACTGAGCATCAACAGCACACACACAAATACAAGCATGGTTTGTAATGGGAATAAACTGGCCCCATAGCTTCTCATGCTCCACATTTGCTCCTTTCTTGGCTCCACGATATTGTATAACGTTTGCAACCCTTCGGGCTGTTTAGCACAGCCTGGAAAACAAGCGGCAATTCAAATTTTCACACACACACCTCCCTCATCTTTTCTGGAATGATGATTCCTCAAGGGACATTCTTGGGATTTATGCAGGCCAAGAATCAATAGCTTTCTATGCTGCCAACTTGCTTCCAAAAAAAAAAAAACAACAAAAAAACCAAAAAACAAAAAAAATTGTACTAGTCTCTGCTTTCAAACCATCATTAGGTATCGTATCTTTAGCTGGGCAGCAATAGCGCACGCCTTTAATCCCAGCATTTGCGAGGCAGAGGCAGGTAAATAACTTCAAGGTGAGCCTGGTCTACATAGTGAGTTCTAGGACAGCCAGAGCCACACACACAAAAAAAAATTGTCTCAAAAAAAACAAAACAAAACAAAAAAACAAAAAAACAAAAACTAAAAGAAAGAAACTGGACCTTTAGTTAGGTGTGATAATTCACACCTTAATGTAATTACAACACTAGAGAGGCAAAGCTAGCCTGGGCTACATAGTAAATTCCATGTTAGCTTGGGCTACAAACACTCTGTCTCAAAACACAAGGGGCAGGGGGTAGGGGGAAGGGAAAGAAGAAAAATAGAACCCTTGAGCCTTTACACTCAGACAGTGCTTTGAGGGCTAACCATAGTGCCACAGCCTCACAAGACAGGCCCAGCTGTCCTATCAACCACCAGTGAAAGCGGATGTCATGTCCCTTACTGTTCTGAATGCCGTAAATCTCATCGATGAGCCCTTCGTACGTGAGCTGGGTGGCCAGCGGCGTCAGCAGATCCACGTTGCGGTCAAGCAGCAGGAGGTTATCAAACACGGGGAACACCGAGTTCTGGCTTCCTGTAAACTCCCTCTTCATCCTGACCATCATGTTGGCCACTTGCTGGAAACAAGACACCGGATCAAGGGAAGCCTCAGGGAGCTAGCAGAGTTTAAGATTCTGCCACAGACAAAACACTGATCAAAAGTAAAACAGAGAAAAGCTGCCAAGGCCAGGCTGATAATGAAATAAGCAGCAATCAAAAAGCGCCTGTGGTTAACTGCCATCCCAACGCAGAGCCGAAAGTGGCCCCAGTCAGACACCATATCAGACACAGCTAGTGCCTGTTACACGAGGCAGTTGGGTTCTACAATGGCTGGAGATGGTGACGTAACCAGCGCTGATCTGCTGTTCCAGAGAGAAATACACGTGCCTTTGAGTCTCTGGTCATAGCTTTTTAATTGTTTTTAAATTTAGTTATTTTCAGGGCAGGAGAGATGCCTTAGTAGTTAAGAGCACTTACTGCCCTTGCAGAGAACCTGGGTTAAGTTCCCAGCCCCCACTTCTGGTGGCTCACAACCACTTGTAACTCTAGTTACAAGGAGGCCATCCCTCCAGACACCCTTTGGCCTCCATGGGTACATGCACCCAAATGGTACGCATAAGCTCACAAGGTGTACATCAATCCCTCCCCACATAAATAAAAGTAAACTTAAAGAAGAGAGGGACTGTAGAGATGGCTCAGAGGTTAAGAGCACTAGCTGTTCTTCCAGAGGTCCTGAGTTCAATTCCCAGCAACCACATGGTGGCTCTTAAGCATCTATAATAAGATCTGGTCCTCTCTTCTGTCATGCCAGTGCACATGCAGGCAAAACACGTATACATAATAAATAAATATATCTTTAAAAAAGAAAAAAGAAGATTGAGTTATTTTTACTTCTGTGTATACGTGTGACTGGGGTGGCTTTGTGCATATGTGTGCAGTGCCCAGCTTGGTCCTATGAGGCCGTCGGATGCCCTGAGTCTGGAATTACAGGTGGTTGTTGCCTGATGTGGGTGCTGAGAACTGAACTTGGAATGTCTGGAAGAGCAGGCAGTGCTCTTAAGCACTGAGCCGGTTTCTAGGCCTTGTCACAGCTTCGGTCCACAGATCTATACTAAACCTTGTATCATGTTCTATGTTTAGTCCTTGATAATATATGTTACTGAAGTTAGGGCGGTGATGTTACCCACCTTTAATCCCAGCACTGGGGAGGCAGAGGCAGGCAGATCTGAGTTCCAGGACAGCCTGGTCTACACAGAAAAAGCCTGCCTCAAAAAGCCATTCATTTACATAGAACTCACGGCCAAGAGCTCTGACTCTGGCCCAGACAGAACTTAGATGCTGACTTTCACTAAGTCACACTAGACACCTTACACCTGCTTAGGATGCATTTAAACAGCAAAACCACCAAACAAATGCAAATGTATGAAAAGCCCGACTCTAAGAAGACTGTGAAAGAGACACTTGTGAACTTGGTCATCTCTGCTAACATGTCTGTGGGTGAGAATATCTCAGTGGGCACGCTCACAAAGCCCTGTGATTACTGACCAGTGAGTGACAACTGAATAGTGAGAGGGGGAAAAGTTCTCAGCATAGAATATGCCTGGGTAACGAGGATCAGCTGTGTCTCTCAAGTTTCCCTCTTTGACCCCTACTTTGGATAAAACCAGAAAACAGAGGGTTCTCACCCGAGCACATTCTCCCTTCCCAAAGATCTGGGGAATTGTACCGTACAGTGCCTGCAGGGTCATCAGTCCCTTAGCTGCATGGTACAGGCTTGTCTGGTCGCCTTCCAGGTAGCACTCCTGTGGAGAGAAAGGCCAGTTACTGTGGACCACGGTCATCATTCACTTTGAACTGTTTTACAATCATCATCCACTTTCAAGTCAAAGTGGGTGTGGTGGTACAGAAGGAGGAGCAGGGGCCTGGGAGTCCTGAGCCACCGTGGGCTACACAAGACTCCAACCAAGACAGGCAAAAGACAAAACGGAAAACATCAAAATGGTTCTCTTTGGTGTTGGGGGGGGGGGGAAAAGGGGGAGCTGGAGAGATGGCTCAGCAGTTAAGAGCACCACCTGCTCTTCCAAAGGTCCTGAGTTCAATTCCCAGCAACCACATGGTGCCTCACAAACATCTGTAATGAGATCTGGTGCCCTCTTCTGGCATGCAAGTATGCAGGTATACATGCCTCAGAACGCTCATAAAATAAATTCATTAATAATAAAAATGGTTCTCTTTCATAGAGCACTCTGGTGGCACACATTTTTAATCCCAGAACTCAGGAGGAGAAGCAAGTAGATCTCTGTGAGGTCAAGGGCAGCCTGGTCTACATAGCATTTCAAGCCAGCCAAGGATACAGTGAAAAATACCCAAAACAAAACAAAAAAATGGTCCCTCTTGTCCCAAGGCCCCCACTGCTACTACCTTGGAGCATCTTCCATACTCAAAGCCAGGAACAAGAGGCAGTCAGAACCCAGGGGCTGCGGGAGGGGGAGTTCTGAGCAGGAGAGGGGGCCTGTCACAACCAGTACACCACAGGGCTGTGCTTCACAGAGAGCCTTGTCCGTGACTCTAGGACTGACATGTTTAACCTTCCCCAGCACCATAGCCGGGACAGGGATGCCATGAGGTGCATGTTTTGGAATACTCACTTCCAAGTGCAAGAGCAAAACAATCCATGTTTCATTCCATTTTAAAAAGTTCTATCATTACAAAGACTCTCCTTCTATAATGCTAGCTTAAAGAAAAACAACAACCAACCAACCAAACAAACAAACAAAAAAAAAACAAACCAAAACCTTCCAAGCTAATAAGCAAGTTTTGTTTGCTTGGTTTGGTTTGTTTTTCAAGTTGGCAGTTCAGGAAATCAAACCCAAGACCTCACACACACACTGCTCCACTTCCAAGCTACACCCTCAGCAACAACAGATCTAACTTTGAATGGTGATGGTACTGGCCTCTCTCTGGGTACAGATCAGCTGGGGCCTTCGCCTGCCACAACAGCCAGTGAGGGCATCCCACGCCAGAGCATAGGGAATCCCTCATGGTATTTCAAGCTCTAAGGACATTTTAGGATGAATGCTACTACACATTAATATTTAAAAGCTCATATTTTGGGCCCCAAACTCACTCACCCACACAACAGAAGCCCTTGTAGTTTTTACTAGGATGCCTGGCTTTAGAATCACTGGTTTTCAGTTATTAAAATGAAGGCTTAACACTGTGTGCTGGCACTGAACGTTCAGTGGGTGAGCCCAAGCTCACGCACTGAACGTTCAGTGGGTGAGCCCAAGCTCACATTTATACACTATTACACAACACGGATCACAGAAATAAGTATGGCTCAGAGCTGGGGTTGGCATTAGGGCGTTAACTTCCAGCACACTTCTCAGTTCTAAAGCCTGGGGGGGCACAGAGAAAGGCTGCATGTGAGGGCTACAGGAAGCCTCTCCAAAAAGAAATTGAAACAATTCTTAAAACCCACTTGGGAGCCGGGCATGGTGGCACACAACTGTAATCCCAGCACTTGGGAGGCAGAGGCAGGCCTGTGAGTTCGAGGCCAGCCTGGTCTACAAAGGAAGTCCAGGACAGCCAAGGCTACACAGAGAGACCCTGTCTTGGAAAAAAAAAAAAGTTTAAAAAAACTCCACTAAAACAAAAGAACCAGAGAGGTGAGATCCGATTGGCATCTTCAAAGAGGTTGGAGACCCGGGGAAAGTGGCCTCCTTGTCACTCTGCGCACTTTCTAACTCAAAAAAAAAAAACCCAAAACTTACTATAGAAATTACTTACAAGCCGGGTGTGGTGGCGCACGCCTTTAATCCCAGCACTCGGGAGGCAGAGGCAGGTGGATCGCTGTGAGTTCGAGGCCAGCCTGGTCTACAAAGTGAGTCCAGGACAGCCAAGGCTACACAGAGAGACCCTGTATTTAAAAAAAAAAAAGAAAAGAAAGAAATTACTTATGTTTACAAATTCTGGGTGGGGTAGGGTGAGACACCATCTCACTGTGTACTCCTGGCTATCCTGAACTCACTAGACAGACCAGGCAAAGAGGTCTCCCTGCATCTGCCTCCCGAAGTGCTGGCATCAAAGGCCTGCACCATCATGTTCAGCTATTACAAAACCTTCAAGTTACCATTTTCATTGTGTTTTGTTTGATATTTCTTTGTTTTCTTTTCTTTCTTTCTTTTTTGAGGTTCTCCCTATGGTGGTCAAGCTGGCTTCAACTGTTCACTTCCTCTGCCTCAGCTTCCCAAGGCTAGGATGGCAGGCATCTAACTGAAGGCTTTGCAGGAGCGCATTCCTGGGTCCAACTTCCTGCATCGACATAGCAGCTCAGTCATTTATAACTCCTGTCTTTAAAAAACTATGACCTTCACAGAGACATCGATGCAAGTGGAAGCCACAGCATGACATTTCCAGTTACAACCCAGGAAAGTCAAAGGCTGGGCACGCCGGCACTCAGCTTTAATCCCAGCACTCTGGGCCAGTCTGGTCTATAGAGTGAGGTTCAGGACATCCAGGGCTACAAAGTGAGCTCCTGTCTTTAAAAATAGAAAGTTTGAGGGGCTGGAGAGATGGCTCAGTGGCTAAGAGCACTCACTGATTGCTCTTCCAGAGGACCCAGGTTCAACTCCCAGCACCCACATGGCAACTCACTACTCCAAGATCTGACATCCTCACATAAACATACATGCAGGGAAAACACCGGCATATAAAATAAAAATAAACAAATAAATAAAGAGACATTAAAACATAAAAAATAAACAAAATAAACTTTGACGCTAAGAACATGTCCAACTTACCCTGAACGCGCCCTCTGATTCCATGGATAAGAGGTCCCCATCAAAGGGAATGAGGTCTAAACTATATTCCTCTCGATAAATGAAGGATCCTAAAACACCCAGGTCCTTCAACCGTTGCTCACACAACAAGCTCCGGCGTGGCACAAACAAAATGTGGAAATCCCTGGTGGGGCCACGTCTGTCTTCACTGCAAAGGAAGTAACCATTATTAGCTTATGCACTCCTTAGGGTCTGAAGTTACATTTTCTGATTTCATCCCCATTGCCTGGCAGGTGCTAAGCAAACACTGCTAAGTAAACATAAAGACAAGCTCTCAAGGGGCTAGAGGGGCGGCTCAGAGGTTAGGAGCACTTGCTGCTCTTCCAGAATACAGCAGTTTGTTCCCAGCACCCACGTGGCAGCTCACAACTGTCTAATGTTCCAGTCCAAGGGGATCTTCGGGCCTCCACACACACCAAGCATGTACACAGTGCACACATATATGCAGTCAAATGCTCATACACATAAAAATCAGTAGTTCTTTAAAAAACAAAACCCACCAGACTCTCATACCCAAATTTTTAACCAAACTTTGATTCCAGCACCCAGATCACACTGTTCACCACTGCCTGTAACTCTTCAGCTCCGGGAAATCTGACACCCTCTTCTGGCCTAGACACATAGACACACAGACACACAGACACACACACACACACACAGAGAGAGAGAGAGAGAGAGAGAGAGAGAGAGAGGGAGAGAGAGAGTGTCCAGTACAGCCAAGGCTGTTACACAGAGAAACCCTGAAACAGAAAATCAAAAACAAACCAAAACAAAAAACAAAGAAAAAGAGAACTCCTGACTTCCATTCTCTAGTCTCCTTGTTTGTGGACTTCCAAAAACAGCCGTGTGCAGTCAAGGCTTTCAGAAGCTGCATCGATCAACTGTACTGAGTGCAGCCAGTGCTGAGTGCTTCCTCTATGCACTAGATTCCACATTAAACTTTAATCAGCCCTTATTTATTTTGCTTATGAATTTCAAGCACACTATATGTGGCATTTTGGGAAACCCTCACCATCCAAGGTTTCATCATTGTGTGTTTTTTAAGGCAGAGTTCTCTCTGCTGACACAGGTTTGAACCTTTAGCTACCCTGAGAGTTACTCCCCTCAGGCTATTCAGAGAGCTCCAACAAGTCTTCCACCCTGCTCCTAATAGTCTTCTGTGTCTGGTCCCACTCTTCGAAAAGACGGCGTTCCAACACTCTGACAAGGGAGTGTTACAAAGTAATCATAACATTAAAGCCATTATAAAGACTACTTCAAGGCTGGGAAGGCTCAGGAGGGGACAGAGCCAACGCCAACCCTGATGACCTGAGTCCAATCCCTGGGACCTCCCTGGGAAGAGAGAACCTACTCCCACCAGTTCTTCTCTGACAGGACCACGGCACACACCCTCCCTCTAAAATAAATAAAAAGTAAGTGTTAAAAAAAAAAAAAACCCTTTCAAAGCCCAACTGCTTTTGAAACACCAAGCAGCTCTGATGTACCTGAGCACATTCTCAGCAATTATGTCCATCAACTCTAGCCTGGGTCTGACCAAAAAAATGATATTCTTGACATCAGCAGCTGGCAAGCGGCCTCCTTTAAGAGTGAACATTTTTTCCACTTCATGTTCCTGGGGAAGCAAACACAAAAGAGTAGCAAAATCCCTGACCTCTGTCATCCTCAGATCTAGAAATGATTCATAGTCCCAAGCAAACACACAAGGGACCACGCTTCAGGATAAAGCCACCGTTTCTGCATGGGCCTGCAAGCGATCCTGCCTCAGCAGAGCATCCAAGGCACAAGCTGACCGTCACACAAGACAGTGCATGGGCACAAAATGTCTTTTGTTTCTGTGTTTGCTTCGTGATGCTTGACATCAACCCCAGGGCCTGGTGCATGCTAGGCAAAGTGAGCATTACCAGTGAGCAGCACCCTCTACACAGAATGTTAAACACATATTAATATTCTTGTTTGTACAGATCAAATAGCTTTGCAAGTGATTATTCAGGAAGGTATGTCAAAGTCCCATGACCAATACTAAGTTCAATTAATTATTAATTCTTGAGCAAATCCCATATGGCACATTACCTTGAGTAGTGAATACTGTGCAATCAATCCAAACGGTCCTGTTAAGTATTCATCCCATACTATAGCCTGCAAGGGGGGAGAAACACTCCTTTATTTCTGATATCCAACAACAACCAAAATGGCAGTCATTCACAGTCAGGATATGTTTTTTAAGGTTTATTTTCCCTGCCCCAACCCTCATTTTTTATTTTAACTATGTGCAGCGCTCTGTGTGTGTGTGTGTGTGTGTGTGTGTGAGAGAGAGAGAGAGAGAGAGAGAGAGAGAGAGAGAGAGAGAGAGAG
>OU015754.1:25910557-25926952 GCA_907169655.1 Acomys percivali | reverse complement strand
CCCCTGGATCTGGAGTTACAGGTGGTTATCAGTTGCCCACTGTAGGTGCTGGGAACCAAACTGGGCTCCTCTGGAGGAGAACTCCCTCTTCACCGCTGAGCCACCTCTCCAGCTCCACCTCTCAAGGAATAGTCTCCTAAAATTTGGAGTTAGGTTTGTTTGTTTTAAACAGGCTGTGATCACATTCATAGCCTAAGGGTCTAAGTAAAACTTTCATGAGCGACAAAGGTGATACTAAGGTCAGGGATCCCTGCTTCCTCCAGGAGCAACGCTTTGAAAATACAATACTATGGTCTTTTGTTTTTGTTTTGTTTTCTGAGACCAAGTTTCCCTGTGTAGCCTTGGCTGTCCTGGAGTAGCTTTGTAGACCAGGCTGACCTCAAACTCACAGAGATCCACCTGCCTCTGCCTCCTAAGTGCTGGGATTATAGGCATGTGCGACCATGCCCGGCATCAGTACCATGGAATTTATTATATCTATCTGATTCTGGCATCAGTTGGGGTTTAATCAGCGCCTCTGTGATTTGATCTGCCTTCTTGTCCCAACGGCAGCAAGGAACCATCTTACTTGACGCTATAGCTCCGAAACTGGTTCTTAAAGCACCACCGTTTTATTTTTCTCTTCAGATTAGTACTTCCAGTCCCCTGGAGAGGGGTGGGGATATGATTCATAAATCTCACAATAAAGAGACGTTGCTTAAAAGTAGATCCCACAGCCAGCCAAACGCTGTCTCGTGTCTGTAATTGCCAGCACTTGGTAGGCTGAGGCAGAAGAGTGGGGGGGGAGAGTTGGAGGCCAGCCTGGGTTACACAACCAGGAACAATCTACACTGAGAGCCCTGCAAACGCCTTTAATTCAAGGACAGCCAGGGCTACACAGTTAAGACCCTGCTTCAAACTAACACTGAAGGGGAATAAAAACAAAACCAGGCAAAATAATCCATGTTGAAGACCAAGGTAAAGTCTGAAGTAATTCCATCCTCTCTCACAGCGTGTGTGCAGAGGGCTGTGGGCGTGGGTGTTTCCACACGGGAAGGGAGAGTTCGGGGCTGGGGGAACCGGAGCCGCTGTCACGGAGCGGCGGCCTGGTCGCCCCCGGGACCTCGCACAGCTGTGCCGGGCCGCGCATGGCGGCGCCGAGTCCCGTCCCTCACCTTGCTCCCAGCGCACTTGTCCAGAAACTCGCGCAGCTCGCGACGCACCGCCTCGCGCAGCACGTTCAGGTTCACTCGCCCGTACGACAGGTGCGCGGCCATCTTGCCCCGCCACCGGCGTTTCCCAGGAGCGGTCTCGGTCATGTGACCCGTTCTCCACGTGACCGGGGTCGTGGAGGCACGTTTAGTGCGGAAGTGGATTCCTCCCGCTGGGATCCTTCAAGGTCCTAGTGCGCATGCGCGGAGGCTTTTGTCTTCTTCTGCCCTGTTTTCCCACTGTAGGAATGGTGGGCACTGAAAAGTGCATCATAAGAATGGAAATTAGAGCCAGGCGGTGGTGGCGCACGCCTTTAATCCCAGCACTCGGGAGGCAGAGGCAGGTGGATCCCTGTGAGTTCGAGGCCAGCCTGGTCTACAAAGAGAGTCCAGGACAGCCAAGAATACACAGAGAAACCCTGTCTCAAAAAAACCAAAATAATAATAATAATAAAGAATGGAAATTAGAAGCCGGGCATGGTGGCGCACGCCTTTAATCCCAGCACTCGGGAGGCAGAGGCACCTGTGAGTTCGAGGCCAGCCTGGTCTACAGAGCGAGTCCAGGACAGCCAAGGCTACACAGAGAAACCCTGTCTAGAAAAACCAAAAATGAATAAACAAAATAAAAGTATCAATCCAGTCTGAAAACAAACCAAAGCACACTAAAGATGCTCTATGTCCTGAGTATGAAATACTCAGCCAAGATTCAATCCTTTACATAAACGTCAGCAAGCAGGGCAGCTCCCTACCATGCAAATTTGTCTCTGTGTTTAATATTATGTGTGAATTTATAAGCACGTCAAGGAATTGTTTTCTACAAAGAGAGTTCCAGGACAGCCAGGGGTACACAGAGAAACCCTGTCTTGGAAAAAAAAAAAAAAAAAAAAAGTTTAAAAGCACCACACTTCTGTCTTCGCAGCTAGAATACCGGTGTAATGTGGCGATTAAGGCTAAACTACAAAGCGCACATTACCACATCCAAATAAGCGGCTTAGTATCAGAACAGGAGGATCCTCTGTAAATTCGAGGCCAGCCTGGTCAGCATCACAAGGTCCAGGATATACAGGGCAACACAGTGAGATGCTGTCTCCAAATAAAGAAACAATAAATAGCGTGGAGAGACAGCTCAGCAGTTAAGAGCGCTTGCTGCTTTTTCAGAGGGTCCGGTTCCCAGCCCTAAGTCCGGTTCCAGGGGATACAATGCCTTCTCTGACCTACAAGGTCATTGTATGCGCACAGTGTTTATATATATGTTCAGGCAAACATATTTAAAAATAATAAAAAGAAGAGCCAGGCGTGGTGGCCCACATCTTTAATCCCAGTACTCAGGAGGCAGAAGCAGGCAGAGTTCTAGGAAAGCCAGTGCTGTTACACAGAGAAACCCTGCCTCGAAAACACAGAGAGAGAGAGAGAGAGAGAGAGAGAGAGAGAGAGAGAGAGAGAGAGAGAGAGAGAGAGAGAGAGAGAAAAGAAGAAGAAGAAGAAGAAGAGGAGGAGGAGAAGGGAATAGATAGATAGATAGATAGATAGATAGATAGATAGATAGATAAGAAGAAAGTAAGGTGTCTTCGCAAGCAACTGGACTTGAGTTCCCAGCACCCACCTGGCAGCTCACAACTGCCCGTAACTCCAGTTCCAAATCCTCTAATGCTCACTTCTGACCTCAGTGGACTCCTGCACACACAACACCATATATGCTATATATGCTATAACCATAATGCTGAAGCTTATGTTTCCTGTCCTCATAAAAGCCAACAAAAATGGCCAAGAGTGGAATATTAAAAGTTTATTTTTTGAGCTGGGTGTGGTGGCACACGCCTTTAACCCCAGCATTGGGGAGGCAGAGGCAGGCAGATTGCTGTGGCCAGCCTGGTCTACAAAATGAGTCTAGGACAGTCAAGGCTACACAGAGAAACCCTGTCTTGAAAAACAAACAAAAAAAGTTTATTTTTATCATTTAAAATTATATGTAGGTGTATGTGTGTCTGCCTGTGGGTATGTACACATGTGTGTAGGTACCCTCAGAGGCCAGAGGCATCCAGTCCCCTGGAACTGGACTTAACAGGTAGCTGTGAGTTGCCACACAGGTGCTGGAAACCAACACCAGTCCTCTGGAAGAGCAGCAAGTGCTCTTGACCACTGAGCCATCCCTCAGCCTCGCCAAGAACAGATCTTTAAGTTGTGTCTTATTCAAAGAGTCAGCCATCCGAGGTGACAGGTGGTACTGGTGGGGGGAGTGCACAGGGCTGTTGGCGGAGAACTCAGCGTCATCCCTCTGGTTAGGTGGTCAACCAGTTACCTCTTACCACTTGGGTGCCTGTGCTGAGTCTGCCAGTGTTGACTGTGTTCCTCCAAGGCCATCTGGAGAGTTAACTCAAAGCTAGCAATAATTCGTATGTGGAGATCCTTTCTTTCTTTCTTTCTTTCTTTCTTTTTTTTATTTTTATTTTTTTAATTTTATTTTTTTTTCTTTTATTTAATGGTATGGAGTGTAGAATGTGTCAGTCCCACTTACACCATATATATGTGCCGTGATAAATAAGTGGACAGCCCACTTGGTGTTTTGAGACAGGGGTTCTGTATAACCTTGGCTATCCTGGGCTCATTTTGTAGACCAGGCTGGCCCTGAACTAATGCCCGCCTCTGCCTCCCTGAGTGCTAAGGATTAAAGGTGTACATCACTGTGCCTAGCCAACCCAAAACATTTAATTTTTGAGTGGGTCACAAAATGCTTTGAGGTAAGACGATCATAGTTATGTCTCTTCTTCTCTTCCAGCTTCTAACAGGGTCTCATGTAGTCCAGGCTGATGTTGAACTATGTAGGTGAGGATGACCTTGAATTCTTGATGCCTCTCTCAAGTATTGGGGTAAAAGATGCACACCACACATGTATTAGGGGATGCTCTGATGTATTTTGATGCTAATTACTGCTTGCTGTCTCTGTGACCCACCTTTAAATTAATAAAGAGCCATCCCATCTGGGCAGGGCAGAGGAGACAGGTGGGGCTAGGAGAGAGAGGAATTCTGGGGGGGGGGGAAAAAAGACAGCCACAAAGAAAAAGGAGACCTGAAGGGAAGAGAGGAAGGCCGCCATGGGTTAGCTGGAGGAGAAACACGTGGCTGGCGTGGATGGGGATTTGGCCCAGATGAAGACCATGAACAAGTATATGAGATTATAGATGGGAGGTAGCTTGATAGAAGTTACTGGAAGCAGATGGCATGGGATTGAAACAGGGATCCCATGCCTGCCCCACTATGGGAGGTAGTTTAGAGGACTGATATCTGCCCTGCCCCAGGTTAACTAAGGCTATTTTAAAATATAACAAGTGTCCGCGTCTTCATTGATTGCTAGCTGGGCCCACTGATCATATACTGAAAATACTAGTAATTTAAAAACAATACACATGACTTCTTTTGGGTTTTCTTAAAGAAAAAAGTTGGAGGCTAGTGTAGTGTACAGAGCTAGTTCCAGGACAGCCAAGGCTATACAAAGAAACCCTGTCAATGGGCAGTAGTGACTATTTATTTGTTTGTTTGTTTGTTTATTTATTTATTTATTTATTTATTTTTGGCACACAACTTTAATCCATTATCTCTGTGTGCTCCAGGACAGCCAGGGCTGTTACACAAAGAAACCTTCCCCCACTCCTCCACCCCCAACCACCAAGAAAGAAACCCTGTCTAGAAAAAGTAAACAGTCAAAAAAGATGTCTTTCATGTTCTGGTGGGAACAGAACTGGTTGGTAGTGGTTCACTCAGAAGCCTGGGACCCTTCCAAGAGGTTGTGCAATCATCTAGGACACCTTCCCTCTGTTGGACTGAAACCATTTCCAATCTCTGTACACCTCGCCCCTACCTTGAAGACAGGGTCTCATCATGTAAGCCAGGCTAGCCTTGAACTCACAGCAATCTACCTGTCAGGCTATCAGGTCTCCAGCTGTCTTACCCCAATTCCCAAAGTCCCATCTTTTCTGCAACACTGGACAGTGGTGCCTTAGAGAAATCAAAGCCTTCTAGTGCCTGCCCGGTACTTGTGTATGCACACATGGAGGGACATGCTCAGGCTGACCTCAGTTGTTATTCCTAAGGCACAAACCACCTTTACTTGCCAGGTAGGTTAGGCCATCAAGCCTCCTGGGGCCTGCCTATGTCTCCTCTGCACTGGGATTACAAGTGTGTGCCCCCATGCTCACCCTTGTGGATTCTGGCATCAAACTCAGGTCCTGACTGAGCTATTTCCCCAGTTTCTCTTCTTTCCAAACAGGTTCTCTCTCTGAGTATCCCAAGCTGGCCTCAAACTTGCTATACAGCCAAGTCAGACTTGCACTTAATGATCCTCCTGCCTCTACCTCCCCAATGCCAAGGGATAAGGAATTTGCCACCCTATCTTTTCCATGTTTACACAACCCTCAGCATCATTTCCAAGTGTGTATGCACGGTGCTGAGGATTGAACCCAGGGCTTTGTGTGTGCTGGGCAGGCAAGCACTGTACCATTGAACAATATATTTGACTCTTGCTGCCTGTTTGTTTGTTTGTTTGTTTGTTTTCTAAGACAGGGTTTCTCTGTATGTTAGCTGTCCTGGAACTCCCTCCATAGACCAGGCTGGCCTCAAATTCAGAGATCCGACTGTCTCTGCCTCCTGAGTGCTGGGTCCAAAGGTGTGCGCCACCACTACCTAACTGATAATCTTTAAGGAAATCTATCAATACCTCCAAGTGCTAACACTCAGGACATACCTGGTTTATTTCTCTTGCTTTTTTTGTTTGTTTGTTTGTTTGTTTGTTTGTTTTTGAGACAGGGTTCTCTGTGTAGCCTTGCCTGTCCTGGACCCGCTTTGTAGACCAGGCTGGCCTCAAACTCACAGCAATCCACCTGCCTCTGCCTCCCGAGTGCTGGGATTATAGGCATGTGCCACCACGGCCCGGCACACACCATCTTCTTATAATTTTTAGCAAGTTGTTTTATAGAAGTGAAAGAAGCTAGTTGGGGACTGTCATTGTGGGTCTGTGGGAGAGGAAGAAAGGGATTGCCTTTTGGATATAAAGGGCTTTCTTACTTGAAGGAAAAAACATGACAAAAATCCCAATAGTAATAAGTTTACTACCACTGGGGGGGGCGAGAAAGAAAACCCAATACAATAGATACAGAACTCAGATTTTAATACTGCTTTACATATTCTGTTTGTGAAACAATCCCTATAGTTTTATTAACCAAAACTGTCAACTGGTAACAGATTTGTTGAACGTTCACTCATCAAGCACAGTGGATCATCTTGAGGGGATACAGCAAAGGCTTATATACAGTGACGGACATTCTTGTCACGCACGCTGCATGAGGGCGCGTTTAACTCCTTTTTACATATTCCCAAAGACATTCAAGTGAAGACGGGCCCAGACCGGCTGATAAACCCTTCTGTTGGTTGAGGTGACCTTCGTCTTATCTTTTTGTGATAAGAAAACTCAACATTATTAATGTTGAACTTCTCATCATACATTCATTAAAAACACAGTAAGAAGCCAAACAAACCCACAAATGTGTATAATAAAGGAGGGTTTTAGATCAGTTGGCTTTAGCTGTCTCTGGGGTGGATTAGCTCACTGCTGGGGCCCCCTGCTAAAGAAGGGGAACACAACCAAAGAGCTGGACGTGATTCTTCCAGCTGCTCAGATCTGGCCAAGAAACGACACGGAAATAAAGACAACAGCTGGGAAGCCACAAGGACTTTTCTAGCGGGTCGCATCCTGATGAGCCTTTTAGGTGTTTTCTTTTTCATAAAGGTAAAAAAACCTGAAAAGAAGACACATTGTATATACTTTTTTTCCCAAAATATAGATTCTTTTAAAAAATATATACATATAATATATAGAGGTTGAAATTATGTAAAACCAATAAAGAAAACACCACTGTCGGGTCTGTGGGTGCAGCATAGAGATATAAAATGTCCCCACAGCCGTTTGGGGCTTTCCCCTCCCTTTTACCTGTTTCATGATTTATAATTACACCTAAGCGCTGTCAAGCCTGGGAAAGGCACTACTGAGAGCATGTAGTGCGGAGAGCTTGGATATTCAGGAATAAAATTATTTAAATGAGTACATTAAAATGCAAAGTGGCACATTTTTTTGCAACTCATTCCAGTGTCAAAGCGTAACAACAACAACAAAAACCCTAAATATACAGATGTAGCCAGGAAATATTTTAGTGCAAATATGAGAAATAACAGCATAATTTAATTTAAAGTTTCTTAAATAAGATGTTGTCTGGGTCCAGCCTGTCCCATGATGTTTCTCTAGGAACAAAAAAGTAACGGCACCTGGTACAATGTCTTATATCGTAAAAATCCAGGAAATGAAGATGGAAGTGAAAGCCCACCTACCAAATATTTATTATTTTAACTTATGAGGGGAAATGAAAGGGAAATTTGTTGAAGATCAAAATATTTTCTTAGATTTGTTGACAGGGGCCAAAAAATAATGAGTTCTGAAGTCAGTCGCACACGCAATGCTGGTGGAAAGCTGCTTAGATGCCGGAGTCTGAAAAAGTCCAGTGCCGCCCTCGGAGCCTGGGGACGCCCAGTGCTGCCCCGGAGCCTTCCTCAGAAGGTCTCATCATCATTGCAGTTGGTTGCCCAGTGCCCAAACATCTCACAGATCTCACAGTACGGCCGCTCCTCACTCCGGCTGCCGTGGTGCGTGGAGTGCGGAGGGTCTTCCGACATCTGTGCCTGGGTGGGGCAGTCCTCTGTATCGTGGAGATCGAAGCAGTCACAAATGTCACAGAAGAGGCGTGGTTTCTTCTTGGACTGCTTCTCCTGGTCATCACTACAAACGCCAACACAGAAAGCCAGGAACTTGGTCAGAAGAAACTCAGGAGGTAACAGCACTCGGAGAATTGGGGAATTTTAAGAAGGGACTAACGACAGCTGCATCTAGGAGCTTACAGAACAGACCTTTATAAAATGTGCGGGCTGTGCTGAGAGAGGCTCAGCTGCTGGGCACCCCTTTGGAGGCCCACAACCAGTTCCTGGGTGTCGGAGGCCCTCTACTGGCTTCCGAGGATACCAGGTATGTATATATATATATACATACATGCCAGCAAAATGGGCAGGCTGGCCCCCGTGCTCCCTCATTCTCACAGATGTATGGTGGCCTGTCCTAGCCCAGCAGCCACACAGCGGCTGACACTTTTTATCACCTGACCGCTGACACTCAAGTCTCTTGGGATGTACCGAGTCCCCGACATACCTGTCGTAACTGTTCAGCTCGTCCCCGTTGCCATTCAGCGCAGCTTCAGACATCATCTCCACCTTCATCTTGAGGTCTTGGTTCTTTCTTTGAAGGTCCACTATTACCGAATTGAGGAAATCAATCTGATTTTGTAAAGGAGAAGAGGCAGTGAGATACATAAACGCCTGAGCCACTCACAGCTGCGGCATCTAGAAGTTGGGAAGTATGAGCTCACAGCCCAGCGGCAAACATGCGTCACAGCAGGCCCAACTGTGCCCGCTGGAGAGCCAGTACCCTCCAGGCTCTGCGCGGAACAGGAGCGCCGAGGGTGCGCCATGACCTGCAGCTAACTGGAACGAGGTAACGGCTGGGTGAAGGGGGGCAAGAGATTTCTCTCTTCCCATTTCCATCTCTCAGTGTTTGCTGCTAAGGAACTATTTTCTATCAAGAACACTAAATTCATGCCGTTGAATTTCTGCAGCTGTGAATGGATACGCTTCACTTGTCATCCAGAAAAATGACATTACATTTGGATCACTGGTCTGTGGATTGGTGAGATGCTACTGATATTTTTCAAGAAAACAAAACACCTTAACTGTGAAATTTCATATATATATATATACACACATACACACATGTATTTGTGTGTGTGTGTGTGTGTGTGTGTGTGTGTGTGTGTGTGTGTGCGCGTGCGCACAAAGCTGAATATACAGTTCAGTGGCCAGAGCACTGCCTGGTATATGTGAGGTCCTGGCTTTGTTTGTGGCTTCATAAATGAATCAACAAATGAATAAGCATTAAAGCTGTTTAATTTCTGAAACTGATTCAGGACTTTTCAGATTTGTAGATTTGAAAAAGTTACATGGGGGCTGGAGAGATGGCTCAGTGGTTAAGAGCACCACCTGCTCTTCCAAAGGTCCTGAGTTCAATTCCCAGCAACCACATGGTGGTTCACAATCATCTATAATGTAACCTGGTGCCCTCCTTTGGCCTGCAGGTAAACAAGCAGACAACACTGTATATATAATAATAAAATAAATCTTAAAAAAAAAAAGAGAAAAAGTTACATGGAACTTTTCTTTAGGTCACGACTGCTCAGCATTGGGACAGCACAGCAGAACATCTTCAGGAAAGACACAGAGGCTTGACAGAGAAGGCCAAGCTCCTGCTCTGCTGAGGAGAGATGTGACATGTGCCAACACATACAGGAAGGGCACCTGTTCCAAGAATAGCTGGACAGCAAGGACAACAAAGTGACCATCAGAAAGTAACATATTGTGAACACTGTCTATCCTTTTAAAGGTACCCTTAAAAACAAAACACTCTTCCCTCCTTCACAAGGTAAAAGATTTCATTTATCTAAATTGAAAAGTTTCTCTCTTTCGAGACAAACACACTTTACCTGTTGTTTCTTCTTCTTTTGGATAGACCCTGACTAAGTGTGCCAGGCTGGCCTCAAAGTCACCACGTAAGTTGGGCATGACACACACGTTTACATCCCAGTGCTCACTATGTAAGCTGAGCATGACACACACGTTTACATCCCAGCACTCACTATGTAAGTTGGGCATGACACACACCTTTACATCCCAGCACTCACTATGTAAGCTGGGCATGACACACACCTTTACATCCCAGTGCTCACTATGTAAGCTGGGCATGACACACACGTTTACATCCCAGCACTCACTATGTAAGTTGGGCATGACACACACGTTTACATCCCAGCACTCACTATGTAAGCTGGGCATGACACACACCTTTACATCCCAGCACTCACTATGTAAGCTGGGCATGACACACACCTTTACATCCCAGTGCTCACTATGTAAGTTGGGCATGACACACACCTTTACATCCCAGCACTCACTATGTAAGCTGGGCATGACACACACGTTTACATCCCAGCGCTCACTATGTAAGCTGGGCATGACACACACATTTACATCCCAGCGCTCAGGAGGCAGGGGCAGGCTACCTGCTCTGTCACTTGGAAGCCAGCCTGGTCTACATAGTTAGCCCTTGTCTCAGACAAACAAATGAAACAAAACCCCACACCCACTCTGTGGCAGAGGAGGGCCCTGAACTTTCTAAGTACAGGTTCTCACACTGTAGCTGGCCTCAAACTAACAGAGATCTTCCTGCCTCCACCTCCTGGGTGCTGGTATTCCATGGGTGAGCTACCGCATTTGGTTTTTTTATTCTAGATGGATGCATGTGGGTGTTGTGCCTGCACGGCCTGTGGAGGTGAGGAGGGGTCCCTGGAACTGGCGTTAAGGATGGCTATGGAACACCGTGTGAGTGCTGGGGACTAAAGCCAGCCTTCTGTAAGAGTAACTGCTGCTCTTCACCAGTGAGCCTTCTTTCCTGTTCCCATGCCTGACTTTCAAGTTGCATCTCCTAAGTCATTCCGCAAGGCTCCATCCCAGGGACAAGGAAGCCATACACACAATCACACACACACGTGAACACAAATTAGGAAGCATAAGACAAACCATTTGCTGGTGGGAAGGAGGAAAGTGTTGGCAGCGGCAGCAGAAACAGATGGAAGCAGAAAGGAAAAGGGGGGAGAGAAAACAGTGTTAATGCTGTACTCTGCCCGTGCGACACACTAAGACACAAAGCTGACGCTGGCTCAGTTTGAGTCTGACAGCTGCTTACGGTAACTCTTTGCAGCACTGCGTTTTGTTTGTTTGTTTGTTGTTTGTTTTTAGAGACAGGGTTTCTCTGTGTAACAGCTCTGGCTGTCCTGGAACTCTTTCTGTAGACCAGGCTGGCCTTGAACTCAGAGATCCCCCTGCCTCTGTCTCCCAAGTGCTGGGATTAAAGGCATGTGTCACCACGGCTCAGCTTGTTTTTAAATATATACCCAGAGGCTTAGATAGATTGCAGCGTCCCGCCCACCAAAAGGAAGCTGACTAAATTATGGTACATCCATACAATGGAATACTACATGGCTAAAGAAAGGTAAGTATAGAGTGCTTTATGTGGTATGCTACTACTTATGTTAAAAAAAAAATAATTGAGTTGGGGTTGGTGGCACTTTAATCCCAGCACTCAGGAGGCAGAGACCAGGAAGATCTCTGTGAGTTCGAGGCCAGCTTGGTCTACAGAATGAGTTCCAGGACAGCCAAGGCTACACAGAGAAACCCTGTCTCAAAACAAAACAAAACAAAAAACACAAAAAACCCACACCCCAAAACAAAAACCACAAAAGGGGTGCTGAAAAGATGAGTCATCGGTTAAGAGCACTGTCTGCTCTTCCAGAGGTCCTGAGTTCAATTCCCAGCAACCACATGGTGGCTCTTAACAACCACCTTCAATGTAATTTGATGCCCTCTTCTGGCCTGGAGGTGTACATGCAGGCAGGACACTGTATACATAATAAATAAATACATCTTTAAAAAAAAAACCATAAAAGGAAAAAATTACAATATTGGAGTGTGTGTGTGTGTGTGTGTGTGTGTGTGTGTGTGTTTTAGGGCTTTGCTATGTCACATAGGCTGGTCTCTAACTCCACAATTCCAATGATCCTCCCATTTCAGCCTTCCAAGTGCTAGAGCTGTCACAAACCACATTAGCTGCACACTTAAAAAAAAAAGATCCTGGGCTGGAGAGATGGCTTAGCGGTTAAGAGCACTGACTGCTCTTCCAGAGGTCCTGAGTTCAATTCCCAGCGACCACATGGTGGCTCACAACTGTCTATAATGTGATCTGATGCCCTTCTCTGGCACTGTATACATAATAAATAAATAAATAAATCTTTAAAATTTTAGAAATATTTAAAAAATATCCCTGAAAGGTAAAATGTAACAGTGTCAGGAATGTGGGATATTAAGCAATATTACACTCTCAAGATACCTAATGACTGAAAAACAGGAAGACAGCAGTAGCAATGGAGGAGCATTACCTGACTCTCCTGGGCTCTTTCATCCTCTTCCGCCTGAACATCAGTATTTCCTTATATTTAAAACAAGAACAAGAACAATTAGAGGGACCACTGGAAACACTCCAGGCCAGTTCCTTGCTGCTGCAGTGACGGCTGCCATGGGATGGTCATTTCCTGTCTCTCTGAGAATGGGGATAAGTCCCTGCCTGCTCTTTGGCTGTTACTGGGTCTCACAGATGCTGGCCCTGCCCCTTCAGGGTTTTTCTCTCAAGATGGTCATCTATGGGTACTAGTGTCTGGCTTTTAAGCATGCACTCCAGCATCTTCCACCAAGGTGATCTCTGCTCTCATTCATGGCCTTGAACTTGAGACCTCATGGTTGCTTGTATGATGGCAGCGGTCACATACTGACTTCTGTGTTGTAAGAGTCACACAGCAGCCGTTATGTACTGACTTATGTAACAGTCACGCAGCATACAGACTCAACACCAAGCACACCTGTGACTCGCCCTTTGACTAAGCGGTGGGAGAGCCGGGGGCAGGACTGCTGAGGGCAGGGCAATTGGGTGGCACGCTGGAAGGGCACCTCTACTGGGAGAGGCTCTCTAGAGGAGGCAAGGGATGAGGATGGGAGGACAGTGGGGTGAGGAGGAGCCCCACGTGGGCATCCTCTTACCTGAGGAGCTGCTGAGCTGCCTCTTGTTCTCCTTGAGTTGAAGCTCCAAGTTCTTGACCTTGAGCTCAAGCTTCACCTTATCCGACTCCAGAGTCTGCACAACTGAGTGCAGGGACTTGGCAGAGGCGTTTTCTCCCCTGAGCACTGTGACCTGCAACACAGCGGTTGGGCTCAGGCTGGGAAGAGGGCAGCACTGGGGGTGGGGGTGGGGTGGCAGGACCATCCCCCGGAGCACCCTACCTCATTCCTCAGCTTCTCCAGCTCCGCGTCCTTCTCTGTGAGTAAGGCACTGGTGAGACTGATGGATTTCTGCAAAGAGGCTTTCTCTTCATCAGCGTCTTTTATGTACTCGGATTCTCTAAAAGACCAGAGAGTTAAAAGAGTTCCAGAAATCAACAGAGGGAGTGGTCAGCAAGCAACTGTTTTAGGACAGACTTGAAAGTAACTTTAGTTAACATTGTAATAAAAAAAAAAAGTTGCATAGGGATTAAGGCTGTTATGCCTGTAAACGTTACTTACTGCGAAAGAGAGAGAGAGAGAAAAGGTTTATATGCACAGGCATGCAGGACCTGCATGTCATTGTGTCCATTTGAACTCAAAGAGACAAGTTAATACATTTGGAAGATGTAGACTTTAAGAGAAATAATTGTTGCACCCCCCAAAAGACTATAGCAAAATATACAGTTGAATATTGTTACTTCTGGAAAAAAATAATTACCAAGCAATGACAATTAAATACACACATGCAAAGCAATTATACAGATGTCATGCAGAGCAGTCTTATGCTGGGAATATCAGTTGGTTCTCACTAATTTCAGTTACTTTTAAAAAATATTTTATTTTATTTTATTTTATTTAAATTTACGTGCTTTGGTGTGAGGGTGTCAGATCTTGGAGTTACAGACAGTTGTGAGCTGCCATATGGGTGCTGGGAATTGAACCTAGGTCCTTTGGAAAAACAGCAAGTGCTCTTAACCACCGAACCATCTCTCCAGTCCCATTTCAGTAACTTTTTGGCAAGTTCTGAGGTTGTGGTTTTAAGATTGTGTGAGCCAAAACAGTAGCAAAGATTATTATCATCCAAGCTGGAAGATAATTGCTTTGTAACCAGTCTGAAGAAGGCACTGGGCTGCTTCTATAAACGAACTGCTGCAGCAGAAGAGAACATGGCTCTTCATGGGCAAAACAGAATGTGAGGAGTTTCCCAGGAGGGTAGCCCCTCTTCTCTGCTAGCTCACTAGAGGGAGGGAGAGGCCTTTGGAGAAACAGAACTGTCCACCACAGGTCCAGGTTGAGAGAGGAAAGGATGAGGGATACACATGGAGGTTAGGCAAGACGCGCTAAGTTGTGGACATGGGTGGTGTGTGGATGTATTTAAAGCTGTGCTGTGAAACAGGAACATGCTGAGGTCATGAAAGTCCCTCATGGCTTAGTGAGGGACTGTCACAGGTCAGAAGGGCTAAGGAGACAGGACCACACAAGTGCCCTCTATTTCCTAGCTTGGATCCTAAATGAGAAAACGACTGTGATGGAAAACTTAGAGAGCTGAGCAGTGGTGACTGTGGACTGGGTGCTGGTGCTGTGGGCAGCTGACTGTGGACTGGGTGCTGGTGCTGTGGGCAGCTGACTGTGGACTGGGTGCTGGTGCTGTGGGCAGCTGACTGTGGGCTGGGTGCTGCTGCTGTGGGTAACTGACTGAGGACTGGGTGCTGCTGCTGTGGGCAGCTGACTAGGGAGACAGAACTGGCTGTACAAACTTTACAACTCTTCTATAACCCCAAAGTCAGTATTTAAAGGTTACTTTAGGGCAAAGAAAAGAAACTTGTCTTGGGCTAGTGCTCAGGCCACACAATCTCAGACCCTGCATCCGTGCATGCAGTCACTAGTAAGAGTTCATAGGTAGCAACCGAGTTGCCACCGGTTCGATGAGAAGCAGGTGGGGGAATGCCGAGCAAGTGGCCTTTAGTCTGTTTCCCAATCAGCTGGAGGAATAGGTGATGGAGGCCCAAGTTAGAGATGGCAGAAGGTATGGCTGGTTAGTGAGACCCAAGGTATCCGGCACACGAATTACAAAATCCTCATGGTTTATGATAAGCTGAAATTCTACACAAGGATGAAAATAAACGTGTTGTATTTATCTCATTGTGTGGCTTACACTTTTACACTCCAGAATGATGAGTAGTAAGAAAAGAATCTGAGACTCTACAGAAATGTTCTGAATTAATAAACTGGGGAGGAGTGAGTATCGGTGCTGCTCAAGGCCTGAGGGAGTGCTAGGAAATGGGGCGGGGCTTCTCAAGAGAGGAACGTAAAGAATAAGGCTCTGCTGCTGTCCAAGGATGCGGTAAACCCAGGCTGCTTTGATTTCTGTTAGTCGAATCTAGTACTTTGTTCTATTATAAAAATGAATCCTGGCATGTTAGTTATTTTAACTACCACTAAGATTTGAAAAACATAATTTTAAAGGTTTTAACTCAAAATTAGCATGACTGGGGTTTGCTGAAGATAGATGTGGATTCTCCTATGCCCAAAGACCTAGTCAGCTAAGATCCCATGATACTTAGTACTGGGGAGGGACAGCCACCAGTAGCTGGCGGAAGGGGCACCAGCCTGACTCTGTGCTTATCCTGTCTACACAAAACCTCAAGCCATGCAGTTTGCTAAGAAGATGGGAGCAGGATGCTTCCTATACAAATCAACTGAAGGACATGAGCGAAGAAAGAGGTGGCTCAGTGGTGAAGTCACTGTCACCAAGCCTGATGACTCGAGTTTGATCCTGGGAAGCCAAGTTGAGTAAGGATCCCTCCACACCCACATACACTAAAAGTTAAAAGAATGAAAAGAAAACAGAAAAAAGAGGAAGAGGAAGAAGAGGAGCTGGAAGTTTACCAGATGACAGGGCACACAGGCTTGGCAGTTCATCTCTGTGACAGATCTTCAATTATGGCTTCTTAGGCAATTTATATGCCCCAATTCCTCTGTACAAACCAAGAAGGGCTCAATGAAAACTCTCTGCCAACATTCCTGGTGTACGAGAAGCAAACTGTCAGCTTACGCCACGTTGGCTGGGAGGGATTGCTCATACTACCAACACCAAGAAGGAGGGATAAGACGGCACTAAAGGTGTGTCAGGGCCAGAAACTCTCGTCCCATCCCGCAAGGGATTATGTCGCTCAGATTCTTTTCTTACTACTTACGTAAGAAATAAAGTCCAATGATGAAGCAAATACCTTAAAGTGTTATTGGGCAAGCTTTAAAATGCAAGATAATAAGAACCAAATATTAGAAACATGAAGAAAAATGCAAATACAGTAAGGAGAATTAAATTTGCACCCAAGTTGTTTGCTGTATATAGATATCAAGAAGACGTGTGTGTGTGTGTGTGTGTGTGTGTGTGTGTGTGTGTGTGTGTGTG
>OU015754.1:25898461-25910547 GCA_907169655.1 Acomys percivali | reverse complement strand
GTGTGTGTGTGTGTGTGTGTGTGTGTGTGTGTGTGTGTGTGTGTGTGCGCGTGCGCGCGTACACACTGCTGAGCATATTTTACAAAACAAAAGCGAGACACGGAGGGACAAAGGCAGCCAAAAGTATATACAACGATTTGGTTTACTAAAAATATATGAGATTTATTTATTATAACGTGGATAGACTTTTTTTAGTCTTACCATGAAAGACACACAGATATAGCAGAGGAAGCAAGAGTAGGGAAGGGAAGAGAGAGGGATGAGGTGAGCGTTGGTAAGTAGCGCAAGCTTGGAGACAGTCAGACAGTTACAACCCACAGTGAGCTGAACAGGCTGGGGCAGCGCAGGCCGCTTCACAAGGGGAGGCAGGAGCTGCGTTCCTCAAGGCCTGGCATTCGGTGCTGCCAGAGTGAATTCAGACCCCATAGATCCAAGTCTAAAACTCTTAGCTTTGCTGTCCCTTCTTTGACATTAAAAAGCCCAGGGATACGGGGAGTCAAGCTGGTTCTCGGGTGCAGTGGGCATCGGCTGGGTGCCATGGAGGAGCACACCTGCAGGTCCAGCAGTTAGACAACTCTGCCTTACTGGTTACATCATGGGAACAAGTGTGCCTAACTGTCACCCAGTTTTTAACTCAGAGAAAAACCTTCAGTGCACATTGTCTGCAACACAATGTTTATAGATACCAAAACCCCAAAACAAATGCTGCTGATTTGTTTACAATAATAGTCTTATGTAGCCAGATTAGCCTTAAGCCTGATATGTGGCTGAGGATGGCTTTGAACTTCAACCTCTCCTACTGCTATCTCCCAAATGCTGGGAGTGCCGGTATGTTCTATCATGCTTTGGTTTATAATTTACTTTTAAAGTCATTTTACTTACTTATTTACTTAATTGTTTGTTTGGCTGTTGTGTACATGTGAGTAGGTGTGCACCCTGTGGCACGCGTGTGGGAGATCAGAGAACAATGTGCTGCAATCAGTTCTTTCCTTCTGCCCTGTGGGTCTGGAGGATTGGACGCAGGTGTCAGGCTTGGTGGAAAGTGCCCTTACCCACTGAGCCAGCAGCCCTTAGTTTCCAATTTAAAAGTGCTCACTGGGGCAGGGGAGCTTTGAGATGCTCAGATTCCATGGAAGGCTTTTCCTAGGGGAGGGGATGCTATACGAAAGCCAGGACCTTACACAAGCTGGCTTCTTGGCCATTGTGTACGACACACACCCACCTAGCTGGCAGGGAAGCACAGAACAACCCCAGGCATGACTGTTTGGCTTAAAACAACAAAGGCCATGGGATGTATAAGCATCAGACTCTGGGGTATTCATTTCTTAATTTTATTTTAGGTTTTGATGTTGTTGTTTTTTGAGAAAGGGTTTCTCTGTGTATTTCTGGCTGTACTGGTGCTCACTCTGTAGACCAGGCTGGCCTCAAACTCAGAGATCTGCCTGCCTCTGCCTCCTGAGTGCTGGGATTAAAGGTGTGTGCCACTATGCTCAACTTTTTTTTTTCTTAAGCAGCATTTTGCTATGTAGCACAGGTTGGACTCAGGCTATGATCCTCCAGCATCAAGCTCCTGAGTCCTGGAATTACAGGCATATTCTATCCTGATCTGGCCTAAATAGTTAATGTCTATGGGCAACATTTATCTCTACTCAAAAGCACTTGTTAAGTTTATAATATTATGGAGTGGTAATAAATAGTAGAAACAAAGTGGTATTACTTATTTAAAAAAAAAAAACCAAACTTTCCCATAGTTGAAGTCAGTACTTATATGTGAACTGCTATATATACAGTTGCAATGCCGTCCATTACTAAAGCCAGGAAGTAGCATCAGTATGAGGCACTAATTGTGGAGCTCGTCTGAGTAAATGTAGTTTAAAATGGCTCCAATCTGTAACTATGTGAGACTTGCACGCACGGGTCCCTTAACTCGCCAACTGTAACGAGTGACAACGGCACTAACACCGCCATGCCGTTGACTGAGGGCAGGAAGCTGACTGTTTCCCACAAGCTATCACACACGGCACAATCTGAAGCTTTCCGAGTTAAGCATACACAGCAATAAACAGAGAGAGCCTACCTCTTTTTCATTTCTAACAACTGATTATTGAGTACAGATCGTTCTTCTTCCAGCTGGAAAACAAAAACAGAGAGAGTTCAGTTGCTGGCAGTCCACAGACGGTCCACTGCTCCTCACACAGCGCATGCTGCTGGCTTTTCTCTCAAGCCACCACCAAGATGGTAGCTACCACTTTAAAATCTGCTTATGATCAGACAGCTCACCCCTTCTTGATAAGCCTGAGAATCAGGAATATTAAGCCATAGCACTTTGAACAGAATGCAGCAGTATTTTTGTTTTTGCTTTGAGACAGGGTCTCATCAAGTAACTCTTGCTGGACCAAACTCGTTATATAGACCAGATCCATCTCCCTCTGCCTCTCAAATGCTGGCATTGAAGGTGTGCGCCCCCACACTCATCTCGGGTAGTCCAGGCTGGCCAACAGTGGCTTTGAACTCTTTGTCCTCCAGCTTCTATCTCCAGAGTGCTGGGACATAGGCTAAGGTTACCACACCCATCCCTATACAGTATATGCCAAGCTTTTCAATAAATGTTTGTTCGCTGACATCTTCAATATTAGCATCCTGGCTGCTTTATCTAGATCACAGGAGTCAATGTCAGGAACTTGGAGAAGCCAAGAAAGAAGCTACCTATTCTCTGCAGAGCTCCTGTGACTCATTTACTGATTCAGCAAACACCCAGCAAAGAAGCTGGCCTGTCATCTACGAAACACAGAGGTTGCAATTCTTTCATTTTATTTATAAAACCCTGTTGTTGTTATTCTATAAAAAAAAAATCGCAAACAAACAAGGACATGACTCAGCAGGTAAAGATACTCGATAGTGTTATACAGAAGTAAGCCACCATGACCAGTTTTATTTGTTTGTTTGCTTTATTCTTTCAAGACAGGGTTTCTCTGTGTAGACCTGGCTGCCCTGGAACCTTTGGTTGCTATTTGCATGGTATATCATCTTCTATTCTCTCACTTTCAACTGCTTTGTTTCTCTGAAAGTAAACTTTGTCTCTGCCCACGCCTTTAATCCCAGTACTCAGGAGGCAGAGGCAGGCAGAGCTCTAAGATCGAGGCCAGCCTGGTCTACAGAGGGAATCCAGGACAGCCAAGGCTAACACAGAGAAACCTTGTCTCAAAAAACAAAACAAAAAACTTTTTTGAAAAACTACTTCTATCTTTTAGTTGAAGTGTTTTAACTCATTTATATTTATTGTAATTACAAATAAGGTTCTATATTGCTTTGATTCCATTTATACAGCCTAGCAGTAATGCCAAAACTATAGGACTGGAGTAAAATAAGGAATTTTTTTTCAGGGATTAAGTAGTGACTGATTATTTAAAGGAACCTCTTTAACAAAAGAAATCTATTTTTTTTTTTTCAGATAAGGTCTTGCTATTAAGCCCAGGTTTATCTTAAACCCATGATCCCTTTGTCTTGGCCTTTCAAGTGCTGAGATTATAGACACATGCCACTACATACAGTATAGTGATTGAAGGATCAGTTACATGACTTATGTATTCACCAAAACTCACCTACATAGACTGGGTATGGTAGCACACACCTTTAATCTCATCACTCAGAAGGCAGAAACAGGTGGGTCACTGTGATTTCTAAGCAATCCTGGCTCACAAAGCAAGTTCCAGGCCAGCCAGGGCTACATAGTGAGACCAAAACAAAATACTCACCAATCTATGTAAATTATCATGTATTTACTATATTATATAAATTAGACCTCAATGAAGATGACTTAGGCCACAAAGCAAATTTGAGTAATCTGTACAATATTACTTCATTTTCTTAGCAATGTAACTTTTGTAAAAAATAATAAAACTGTCTGCATCTACCCATTTGTAAATGGTGGTATACATATAAGCAGTAAGGAAAGACACACCAAACCATTACAATGTTTCCTTAATGAAACCCAATGAAGGAGGAACAATGTTTAAATTCCACTTATCTATTTTGGTTCATGATACAAAAAAAAAAAAAAAAAAAAAAAAACTAGAGAGGCAGACGGATTGCTGGAGGTGTTGAGACAGGGTCATGACATCCAGCTCAGACTGGCTTCAAACTGGTGCTCTCTCGGCTTCAGCCGGCTCAGTGCTGAGTCAGAGAAATGCACCACCGTGCCCAGCTACATGTGTGGTATGTGGGACTTTAAAATAACATTTAAAATAAAAATAAAATAAAATAAAATAACATTTCAACTTATAAGGAATAATGGTACTTAGTTGCTTTTTTTTTTTCAGACAAAATGTTTTCATGAGGTAGGCATGCTGGTATATCCCTGTTATTCAAGAGGCTGAGGCAGGAGGATCACTTGAGCCCAGTTCAAGACTAACGTGGGTAATACAGTAAATAAGTTCTGCAATAAGAACAAAAACAACAAAAATGGAAAGGAAAAGAATAATTTATAAATTTGCTCAGACTCAGGACATCATGAATGGTGGCTACACCTAAACCCCAGTATTTACTGAGCGGGCAGAGGAGTGAGGATTGGGAACTTGAATCCAGTTTATATCAAAAGTCCTGTCTCAAAAAAACAAAACAAAACAAAACAAAAACCAACCCAAATCTAACAATTTAGGGTATTCAGACATATTAGTCTATGCCTCCAAACTCAGGAGACTGAAGCAGGCAAATAGAGAGTTTGAGATCAGTCTGGGATACACAGCAAGAGTCCCATCTCACAAAACAAAAACTGCTCAGGAAAAGTTGTAGAAAGTGTGCAGAGTATTGCTGAAACAAAAGCTGCTGAGAAAGCATCTCTACCAACATCTGACACAGAAGCACTGCTTGGGTGGTCCCGGTCGCTGACTATGCTTGACATTTTTCATAGTTAATACAGATAACTGGAGGAAAACTTGGAAGGTTAATATTAAGAGAAAAACATGGCAATGAAAGCTGTACACAAATAGTCATAGTTTGCAGACATTAAACCAGAAAAGTAGCCAAGAGCTCACATAAAAACCAAGAGAGGACAGCCGGGCGTGGTGGCGCACACCTTTAACCCCAGCACCTGAGGAGGCAGAGGCAGGCAGATCTCTGTGAGTTCAAGGCCAGCTTGGTCTACAAAAGTGAGTCCAGGACAGCCAAGGCTACACAGAGAGACCCTGTCTGGAAAAACAAAACAAAACAAAAAACCCAAAACAAAACAAAACCCAAAAGATGGAGTGAGAGATGGCTCAAAGGTTCAGAGTGCAGGCTGCTCTCAGAGAGAATCAGGGTTCAGTCTCCAGCACCCACACGGTGGCTCCCAACTGCCTGTAGCTCCAACTCCAGAGGGTCCAGTGCTTCCTAGCCTCCACAGGCACTGCACACTCAGGCAAAATACCATACACACAAAATAAAGATAAGTAAATCTTAAAAAAGAAAACCAAGAGGTGGGAAAGGAAAAACAAACAAACAAAAAGCATGCTGGGTACTTCCATCATCTGAGCTAAGATAGCTGAGCCTGGGTGGAAAGAAGGCCACGGAAAACACCAACTCTGCTGTCCTAGGCTTAGGGCAGCCACTTTAGTAACAAGAGGCATGAAGTTTCCATTTTGCTTCCTGCTGTAATATAAAATGGGACAGTCACATAGTAGGTGAACGCATGCGTCAGAAGGCAGTGCTGTCTGCGGGTCTGATAGTAGCACACTTGGAAGCCCAGCTTCTCACAGGCTGAACCGAGGCTGAGAATCTAAGCTGAATCTGTTTTCCCCAGTTTCCCCAGTGAGGTAGTTCGTTTGGGCTATTTCAGTCTCTTCTCCAAGTGAGTGTTCCGAGGTCCAAAATAGCAACTCTACCTTGACAGCACAAAACACACTCTCTGTCTGAGGATTTCTTGTCTCGCCTCCCACACACAGACAGACAGACTTCTGCTCTCAGAAGAGCAGATGGAAATGGAAAAAGGAAGAGACCGATCCAGTGGGTCTTTCTGTGACAAAGTGCTTTCAGAGATGAAAGGAAGATGACAGGGAGAGAGAGTGTGTGCTGCTGTGGGGCCCCTCTCAACCTGGAGGCAGCTCCTTCAGGGGTTGCCAAAATGACAGAGGCATTTCTACAGGGCCACACCCTCTCCTAAGATGGACCACATCCCGTAACTGATCTATGGAGAGTTTAAAGATTGTGGGCCAGTAAGGTGGCTCCATGGGTAAAGACCCTTGCAGCCAAGCCTGACGCCTGAGTTTGGTCTCTGGGGTCCACGTGGAATAACCTGTCTTGTGCTTATGTCCTGCATACATGGGCTTAGCTCGTCCTTGGTCCTGCCTCCCAGGTGCTGAAGGCAGCTACTTTCCTCTCTGTCCTCTAGTACCTCTGTGCCATATTCTCTATCCTGGCACGAACACACCTTTTACCGCATGACCAAAGTGCAACAGAACCATTCCCTTCAGAAAGTGCCCTGGCAGCCACTCACAGCCTAGACATTCCTCAGGACCAGGGAACAGCTCTCTAAAACTTCTTTCAAAAGCTAGAGGTGAGCAGGAGACCTGAGAAGTCTAGAACAGTGGTTCTCAACCTTCCTAATGCTGTGACCCTCTCATACTCTTCCTTATTTATGGTAACCCCCTCCAACCATACAAATTATTTTTATTGCTGCTTCATAACTGTAATTTTGCTATGGTTATAAATTGCTATATAAATATCTGATATGCAGAATAACTGATTTGCAACCCTGTGAAAAGATAATTTGACATACCCTGCCCCAAGGGTCAGGACCCACAGGTTGAGAACCACTGGTCTAGAGGCAGCTTTCAAGCAAGAAACTTAAAACATGTCAGTTCAGGGAAGACCATGAGTAACCAAACAGGTCCTTGGCTTGTTCCCTAATGTAATGATTGACAAGCAAAAGACTCTCTGAACAAAGCAGAGGCTGGGAGCCTCAGGGACCACACTGCATACAAAATTACTATTTTGTTAAAGAATAATTAACTTCATTGTTTTTTTTTCCTTGAAAATTAAACACGTTTTAAAGAGATTTAGCAATGCTATATAGAAATAAAAGCAAAAGGAGAAAGATATCCCTTAATGTTGTCACTTAGAGACAACTCAAAATAGCATCAGCGGACAGTGACTGGGGATAGACAGGTTCTTTTTATTTTAGTTAGTGTGTGTGAGCACTCAGGCACATGTCCGCTGGGGTCAGAGGACAACTTCTGGGATCTGGGTTTTGCCTTCCACTGCACTGAGGCAGGCAGAGTCTCTCCTGTTTCTGCTGCTACACACTGCACTGTGTGGTCCAGGTCAGCTGGTACATGAGCTTCTGGGAAATTCTCTTGTCTCTGCCTCCATCTTGCCTTACAAGTGCTGGGATTACAGATCCACACCATCCCATTCATCTTTTGTTTGTTTGTTATTATTCAGACAGGGCCTCTCTATGTAGCCCTAGCTGGCCTGGAACCCACTCTGTAGACCAGGCTGCCCCTGCCTCCCAGTGTCAGATTGCAACAGGCATGTGTGACCATGCCCAGCATCATGTAACTTTTTACATGCATGCTGGAGCTCTAACTCAGGCTGAGAGACTTGCGTGTGTGGTCAGCCTTTACCACATGAACCATCTCTCTGGTTGGTTTAGGGTTTTTGTTTTAATAATTTTAGTAGGAATTTGCTTAGGCTCTGAAAACTTCTTTCTAAATTCCTGAGTTTCAATACTTTTATTATTATTGTGTGTGATGATATGTATGGGGCTTATTGGCACTCACACACATGTATATCCACATGCCCAAATATTTTAAAAATACAATACAGTAACAAAATATTAAATGAGTTCTGACTTAGATCAGGACAGCATTTCCAACATTTCTGATATGGCCCTAAGCATATTTATGTGAAGCACCGTTCTCAGCTTTGACAGTTATAAAATCTGTTTGCTTGTTTATTTGTTTTTGAGACAAAGTCTCACTACACAGCTCTGGCTGGCCTGGAACTCACTGGGTAAAGAACAGGCTAGCCTCAAACTCACAGAGATCCATTTGCTTCTACTTCCCAAGTGGTGGAAATAAAGGTAAAACCAAAATATTGATCAACTCTGAGAAGTGTTGAAGATATTCTACATTCTGCAGTATCAAATGTTCAGCCAAGACTTAACCTTTTATGTAAAAGTAAATAGTAAATCTCATTAGTATAAAATTTTTCTTTATCTTTAATAAATGGTAAAAATTACATGTACCTCAAAGAACTGTTTTAAAATAAACTTATGATTATCAGTAAAATGTTTAGTTGGTACACTTACTTTATATGCCTATGTAACTGGGGGCTATAAAAATATTCCTCAGGCAAAAAGAGGTCATAAGTGGAGACAGTTCAAGGCGCCTTGGTTTTAGTTGGTGCTGTGTCATCCGACTGTCACCAGACTGCTTAGGAAGGGGAAGCAGGAAGATTAAGAGTTCAAAGCTGGGGGCTAGAGAGATGGCTCAGAGGTTAAGAGCACTGTCTGCTCTTCCAGAGGTCCTGAGTTCAACTCCCAGCAACCACATAGTGGCTCACAACCATCTATAATGTAATCTGATGCCCTCTTCTGGCCTGCAGTTGTACATGTAGGCAGAGCACTGTATCTGTAATAATAAATAAATAAATCTTTAAAAAAAAAAAAAAAGAGTTCAAAGCTGGCCTCAGCTACATTAGTGAAATTTGAGGCCAGCCTGTGCTCTACGGGACCCTGTCTCAAACAAAACAAGAGCAGCTCGTATTTAAAGTACCTGTCAGTATCATTAGACACTGAAGAGGGTGTGTGATGCAGCCTCCGACAGCCCTATTTTCTAGTGTTCCCTGAGCCTAGATTAAAATTCTGATGGCTGCTGCTCATTATTGTTTCAAAATAATGCATAACAGGCTAAAAATAACTTTCCTTTTCTAATGCATGTCTGTGAAGTTAGGCCTATTTAAAAGTTTTCATCGATCAATTTAGACTGATCAATGTCAACCCCAGTTTTTGTACATTTTCTGCCACAACTTCACTCAGGAATGACTTTTCATAAAATATTTATTGACCCATCTTCTCCTTGTTTGGTTTCCAAAAGCAAGCCATAGCCTCGTTTTGCAAACAACCATAGGGGAAAGCTGCTGTTTCCATGGTGACAGCTGAGTCCACCTGCTGTCCTTATAAGATGGGATACATGTGAGGTTTGGAAATGATAAAAGTGGACATCCATCTCAAAAGTGGCCATCACATGTCTACTTTTATTGAAAACTGACATTATTGTATATATTTAAACTTTCTTTTTTTGTTCAGAATACACATGAGGTTTGGAAATGATAGAACAGACATCTCAACTATAGATCAGACATCTGTCTCAACAGTGACCACCTGAGGTGCCTTCTTGTATTGTAGAACTCATTGGTTATTTTTAGAATTCTCTATGAAAAGAAAATAATGCTTTGTACATTTGGTGATGCCAGAACTCAGGCAGCAGCCGAGACACGAAGATCAGGAGCTGAAAACATCCTCAGCTACAGAGAGAGTTTATGGTCTGCAACATCCTCAGCTACAGAGTGAGTTTATGGTCTGCCTGTGCAACAAAGTAAGGAGTGGCCAAAAAAGTTGGAACCTGTAAATCTGTTTTTTTTTTAAAAGATGTATTTATTATTATGTGTACAGTGTTCTGCCTGCATGCACACCTGCAGGCCAGAAGAGGGCATCAGACTATATTATAGATGGTTGTGAGCCACCATGTGGTGGCTGAGAATTGAACTCATGACCTTGGGAAGAGTGGTCAGTGCTCTTAACCTCCCAGCAATCTATCCAGCCCCCTGTTTTTTGTTTTTTGTTTTTTTAAATCAAATATGTAGGGCTGGCATACATGCAGGCATAACACAGTATACATAATAAATAAGTCTTTAAAAAAATCAAATCTGTACAATAGTATGGGCCCCTTGCTAGAAACAAAATAGTCATTAGCACCCACATATCTTCACCTGTCACCACCAGTGATTTCTACCTTCAGATGGTCCCAGTGGAAAGACACACAGCTGAGGGGCACAGCGCGAAGCAGAGCAGGTATGAACAGGTACGGCGCACGTGGAAACAGAGCGGCAACACTCTGATGGCAACATAGAGATGTTCGCCAAGTGGAAAAGGTAGAAAAAGACTCCAGAGCCACTGCCTTTGGCAAAGGCTACAGGAGAACACGACCACGTTGGCAGGAGTGCGTCACAGAGGCAAGCATAGGTCCTGGGGGTTGAACTCAGGTTTCCTGTTTTGGTGGCCTTTCCCTACTTAGCCATCTCACTTGCCCCATATTATTATTAACTTTAGACGTAAAGAAAGAGAGAAGTTATGGTTTATGTGCGGCCCATGTTCTAGAACTACTGTTGAGGAGAAAAATAATGTCCCCACTTCACAGAATATCCTATGTGGTATTTAGAGGCAGTTACACGGACAGGGTTGCAGACCTCGAGGAACAGGTAACAGTATATGAATGGAGAAAGAATGCATATAGCATCTAGCAAAACTGGGCAAGTAAACATTAATACGTTTTATCAAAGGGAATAACATTCAGCAATAAAAAATAATTACCCAAGTCCTAAAAACATTATGTTAAATAAAGAAGTCATACAGTATTTGGCTCCAGTGATGTGTAATGTTGTCCAGAACAGACAAATCCTTAGAATGGTGGTTTCCAGGGGGTAGGGGAAGGGAGTGAGGAGTGACAGGTTAAAATGGGCATGGAGTTTCCCTTTAAAGTTTTAAAACTGTTTTGGAACTAGACAGAGGTAGTGGTTGCACAACATGGGCACTATAAAGTAAATGCCACTGCACTGCACACTTACAGTGTTTAAAACAGGAACTGCCACACACATGAATGTTCACACACGCTTACACAAGCCAGCAGAGAACAAGAAACCACTCCTGTCATCAGGCAGAAAGCTTGCTGTGAGCACAAACAGTCCATGTCATTGCCCTGCCAGTCATAACTTCCGAGTCATGTCTGTCACTTGGTTCTACCCAACACATTCCCTTTTAAAAGGTATGCAGGGCCTGTGGGAAGGCTCAGAGGGAGAAGGAGCTTTCTGGGCAAGTCTGCCAACATGGGCTTCATCCTCAGAGCTCTCATAAAAGTGCAAGGAAAGAGTCAATCGTAGAGTTGGCCTCTGGCCTCCATGTATGCGCCATGGAATGCACACTTGCAGACACACACACACACACACACACACACCCTACACGCAAACACAGGAACGCACAATAATATTTTATGTATATACACTAATAATAGTAATTTTAAAAGACAATGCACTTTGCATACTGATGGCAGATAAACACTGGCTACTCCCAATCCTAACTGGTTCTGGCTGTGGCCCCTCTTCTCACACACAAAGAGGAAGACTTAAGAAAGAACTCCGAAAAAAAAAACTAAAAAAATAAAATAAAATAAAAAAATTAAAAAAAAAAAAAAAAGAACTCCGGGGGCTGGAGAGGTGGCTCAGGGAGTGAAGAACTTGCCACCAAGCCTTATAACTGATGAAAGAAGGCAACTGACTCCCTCAAATTGTCCTCTGGCCGTCTCAGGGGCACTGCAACATGTGTGAACCCTCACACATAAAGAAATGTGTCAATTCTTTAAATATAAGACTTATTTTATTATGTAGCTATAGATACACATATACTATATATGAGTATTTGGTCTGCATGTATGTCTACGCACCACATTCGCACCCACAGAAGTTAGAAGAGGGCATGGATGGGTCCCTAGAACTGGATAGTTGTGAGCTACCCTGTGGGCACTGGAGTCAGACCTGTACAAGAGCAACAAGTGCACTAAACTGCTGGAGCATCTCTTTAGCCATTATTATTATTATTTTTTAAATATTTATTTATTCATTTATTATGTATACAGTGCTCTGCCTGCACATATACTTACAGGCCAGAAGAGGGCACCGGATCTCATTATAGATGGTTGTGAGCCACCATGTGGTTGCTGGGAATTGAACTCAGGACCTTTGGAGCAGCAGTCAGTGCTCTTAACCTCTGAGCCATCTCTCCAGCCCTATTATTATTATTATTATTATTATTATTATTATTATTATTATTATTATTA
>OU015754.1:25876155-25898451 GCA_907169655.1 Acomys percivali | reverse complement strand
TATTATTATTATTATTATTATTATTATTATTATTATTATTATTATTAACGAATTTTAGTTGGGGAAAACTAATAGCACTGGCAATGTAACCTGCAGACAGGGGTAGAGACCCTACTTCTGGCCAAGCCAGCTTCTTTCTAGAGGACTATAAGCAAGTACACCATCCTTCCGGTTGTTCGGATTCCTCCTCATCCCTCCTAACCGTGATACTTGGCACTATGGGCAGGCACATCAAACAGGGCTTCTAAGGGAGGGCAGCCTCTAGCACCACTCCACACCCACACCAGTCAAGCCTTGCTCATTATTATCATCTTCCATCATTGTCTCCCTACTCACTTCCTGGTTTTTTGAGACAGGGTCTCCTGATCTTCCTGCCTCCAACCCCCCAGTGCTGGGATCAGAAGCAGGCACCATGGTATCTAGCTTTGGAATTTCTTCACTGCCTTTTTTTTTTTAAAGAGAATAAAAAGGAAACATTCTACAAAACCACTGTCATAGGGAGGCAAGGCTCCCTCTAACTCAAAGCAGCCTTGTTCTGAAGCCTCTTGAGAACTTGGTTTAAAAATTCTGACAATGATTCATCCTGGGAATGTGAAAAGGACAAGCAGGAAGTGAAGTCCCCAAATAAAGGAGGCTTCCCAGAGGAAATAGAGCTTCCTTCCCAGTAGCTCCAGTGAGAACTGTGGGCTGCACACATATTTTGGGGTATCTTGGGATTTATAAGCAAATAAACATTTGAAACAGGAAAAAAAATACCAACAGAGTTCACAGTGCACCCGCCACATACACACCCTGGTGCTTGAACCAAGTCTCTTGCATTGAGCAACACCCCCAGCCTGCAAATCCATTTGTACAGCGCTGTTTGGCTCCCTACCCCATATTCCTGGCTCAGTTTTGTTTTGTTTCAAGTCTTTAAAAGAGCGGTTCCTAAATAAAGGGGTTTCATCCTGAGTAGGGCAGTAGCAGGGAAAGCAGTCCCGGGCCACAGGCACTGCTGCATATCTCATCACCACTGCAGGCAGCATCCGCAGCCAGGTGCCCCTCAGGAGCCCCTGCTTCCTCACCTGGGAGACTCTCTCCCTCTCAGTGGAAGTTAGGGCTCCACAAAAGCAGTGAGTGCCCAGAGAGCCATGATGTTGCTGTGCAAAGCAATCCAGGCCTGGGGCAGGGTTAACTTAACCCTGTCAATCTAGTCTTTGCTATTTTAATTTTAGAATGAAACACTAAATATAGTAACACATCTGAAGTTCTTCATTTAAAAATAGTATTCCTGCCAAACACTACAGCTCTGTGCTACAGTTCCTTTCCCTCCTTTGTCGCTTTTGTTGCACTAGAGACTACACTGGGGACCGCAGGCACGTCAGGCAAACTCTCTGCCACTGACGTACAGCACGGCTTCATTTACGCTGCATTTCTAACAGGGATGGCCAACAGCTTGACTAATGCGAAAAGATCTGGGTTTTATCCTTAACATCTAAAAAAAAAATCTTTCATTTAATTCTAGGAAGTAAGCATTTGTAATTTTAAAGGAACTACAGAAATAATTAGCACTACTGGTTTGTAGAGATAATACAGTAAGAATCAGAGTCAAACAAGTCAACTCATCTTTAAAATAAGATTGGCTGTAAAGCATTTTATATGTGTGTACATAAATGTATGTATATGTGCATGGATGGATGGATGGATGGGTGGATGGATGGATGGATGGGTGGGTGGATGGATGGATGGGTGGGTGGGTGGATGGATGGGTGGATGGATGGATGGGTGGATGGATGGGTGGGTGGGTGGATGGATGGATGGATAGATGGATGGATGGATGGATGGATGGATGGGTGGATGGATGCATGGGTGGATGGGTGGATGGATGGGTGGATGGGTGGGTCGGGGGGTGGGTGGATGGGTGGATGGGTGGGTGGGGGGGTGGATGGATGGATGGATGGATGGGTGGATGGATGGATGGGTGGATGGGTGGGTGGGTGGGTGGATGGATGGATGGGTGGATGGATGGATGGGTGGATGGGTGGATGGGTGGATGGATGGGTGGATGGATGGGTGGATGGATGGGTGAATGGATGGATGGGTGGATGGATGGATGGGTGGATGGATGGATGGGTAGGTGGATGGGTGGATGGGTGGGTGGATGGATGGATGGGTGGATGGGTGGGTGGGTGGATGATTGAGACAGGGTCCTGCTGTGTAGTTCAGGCTGGCCTGGAAGTACGTGGCCTGGGCTGGCTTCAGGCTTGCCTTACTAACTAGGTTTACAGGTGTGAGCCACCACACCCAGCTATATTATTTTAAGTGGGTGGTTCTCTCCATGCTTTGAACTGTACATACCAAGACAAGAACCGTCTGCAGTTTTTCTTGGTTACTATCATCATCATCATCACTTTTTTGTACTGGGTCTGGCTCCTGTTTAGTTTTTTTTTTTTTTTTCTTTTTTCTTTAAGTCAGAGTTTCTCTGTGCAGCCCCGGCTGTCCTGGAACTCGCTTTGTAGACCAGGCTGGCCTCGAACTCGCACAGATCCGCCTGCCTCTGCCTCCCGAGTGCTGGAACCCACTGCTTGACGAGTATCAGTTTTAATGATCACCAAAATCGGGGCTGGGGATATAGCTCAGTCGGTACAGTGCTTGTCTCACATGCGTGAGGCCCTATGTTTGATCCCTACCTTAAAAAAAGAAAAAGAAAAGTGTCCATCGCCATAGCTTAGTTTAGTTGACATTTAATTATCTTTTCTGAGTTAACTACAAACAACAGCAATCTAAAAGTGACATAATAAGGAAAGGCCTCTTATCTGGCCACCTCAGCCTTGAATTTGCTGTTGCAGCCCTGGGTGGTCTCAAACGCACTGTGTCGCCAAGGCTGGCCGGTGACTCCTGATCCTTATGTTTCTATCTCCTAAGTGCTGGCATCACAGGTTCGCGCCACCATACCCAGCTTCCATTCTTAAAAAGGAAGTTGCTTTCATAGCTGTAGCTGCTTTTTTCTAACACCCAGCAAAATGCTTTCCAAATCATTAAGCACAAAGCCTTTTTAGTAGACGGCCAAGGAAGAGTTGCTAAGGTAGAGAGCTTTGAAAAGCTCTGCCAAGAGTCAGGAGGTCTCCTTGGCCCCTTCCAGCTCTGAGCAAGACACAAGGAATATAATCAGTCCAGTTGAGATGACAGCACAGGAGGACAGTGCAACCTCCCAGCTCATCCTACAGATTGGGGTCCACAGCCTCTACAAAAGTTGTTCAAAGAAATGGGAAGGAAAAAAAAAAAAAAAAAAGAAAAGCCAACGAGACAGACTGAGCACTTAACCCAAGTCCTCTTCCAATCCTTGCGACACCCTGACCCGACATCCCAGATGCCACAGACAGTCCAGCTACATCAGAAAGGAAAACCTTCCTTGGTCCAAAGGGTTTTTTTTTTTCATGAACTCAAATTTCTCACAAGCTGATCAAAGGAGGGTGGGGTGACCCTGCTTAAGCCAACTCATTTTGATACTGTCCCAAGCCCAAATGAGAAGATGACAAACACTGTGACATGGTTGCCAGAGGATGCTGAACAAACTGCCACTCTCTTTGTGCTTCCATCCTCTGCTACAGATACAGTAAGAGTGCTGTCACACAGAATGGCAGAGGGACAGGTCGCCGCTGTCATGTGTGTACCAGCACCATTCAGAGCTGGGAGGCTGTAGCATTTCCTGCATGAAATGAGGAAAGTGAAGAAAGCTATAATAGAAACCGTAAATAAACTGAAATAAACTCTGGTGCCTTTCCCAGTGCTTCAGAGGTGGAAACAGGAGGATTTCTCTAAGTTGAAAGCCAGCCTGTACTACATGTGGGGAGGTTCAGGCCAATCATTGATACCCTGCCCGGAAAAAACGTGTTTTCACCATAAACTGCTCTGCCCCGGCAGCGCCAGCGCTTGCGGCAGGTAACAAATCTTTCCCTCGGCAGTGCAAAGCAAGTATAAATGGTTAAAAATTCCAGCAGCCGCTCTGGGGTCCGATGTGACCAACATCCCGACTTGGACTCTAGAGAAGAATCCGGAGGAGAACACGGCACCGCGTACACTCAGCGCTGCTCCCAAGGGTTCCGCTGGAGATCTCCAAGACACACAGCTCAGCAAGCAGGCAGGGATGCACTCTCGGTAGAACCACATTCCACAAACCAACACTCGTACACTCACAATTTAAAGAGAGTCATAGTTCTCTTCAAAAATAAACCATTAACTCTCACACTAAAGCCATATTCTTAGAATCCATATCCTGAAAACCAATTTCAGTGAGGAGGAGGGAAATCTTAAAAGAAAAATAATTTCGGAGTCAAAGCTGTGGTAGGGAGAAAATACTGTTGTGTGAGCGTTAGTGGAGTGGTCAGTTCACTTCGGCTCGAGCAGTGTGCCTCCTTGGAAGCAAAAGGATGAATGAGCCCTCACATCTGAAACAATCTAACCACACAGAGCAAATCCAGGAATGCTGCAGAAACAGCGGATGGGAAGCTACCCACGGAAGGGCCACTGACCTTTTGATGATTCGAGACTTCGTCCCGAGTTCTCCCCAGCTCCTCGGCAAGTTTGACGTTCTCTTCCTGCAGCGCGGAAAGCTGCTGGGACTTCTGAGCTGCTGCCTGCTTCAGGGTTTCTCTGCAAGGGCAGTGAGTGCAGGGTTACCATAGAAACAAGACAAGCAAGGAAACTGTGGGAGACAACAGCTTCACGGCACTGAGGAAAATAGATCTGGGTCACGTGCCCGATAAGATCTGTAACAAGCAGCTGCATGAAGGGGAGGTCACATGTTTTAACCTCTCAAAAAGAGATTGGCTGCCCTCAATTATGACACTTTAAAATACCCACGAAACACTACCTCTACCCTATTACCACCCACACACCACACAAAAGCAAATTTTTCTGTAAAACAGATGACAAATGACACGGTCAGTATTGCCTTTATCTTTAGGAAATTTTTGTTAAATAATTATACCAAAGCCAACTATGGCGATAGGAATTTAATTTGCTGCCAAAGCACTTTGTTTGGAGGCACAGATCTTTTAATCCAATTTTCTCTTGCCAAACTAAAAATGCAGTGGGTCCCATTTCCCAATGTCCATCAGAGTCAGGTGCTATTGTGAATCTGAATGTATTTTTAGGACAGTGGGAAGTGAAATGTCCAAAGGATATTTTTTCCTAAGTAAATAGCAGCTATTTGATGGTATTTTTTTTTACAATGCTAATTGTTAGTTAAAAGAAACAAATAAAATCCTAACACAGATTTCCAGATAAGCCATATCACAAATGCCAACACAAATAAGGTAAATGTATTTATTAGACATTTTCTTATTATTAAAATCAATCCAGATATACATTCTGAACTATTATCCTTTCATATGGCTGTTCAAAATATTTTTACTTAATCAGTAGATTCTAGTTTTATGCCATAGAAGCGTTTGAAGCACTTCTGAATTTTAAGTAGGTCTTTGCTGGGTAAACTCTTCTTAGCAAGCTGTCATATGTGGCTGGATTCTGAATCCAGTCATCTGGGGATGAATCCATCTGTCAATGCATGAATACATCTATTTTTAACTTCAATTGTCTAATGGGTGGCAGTGCTTGGCATCTTCAATTTTCTAGATTTTTAATTCCCCACCTATCTACCTATAACACACACTCTATGATGACCTCATAAGATTTAGGAGAATAAATCTATATAAAATTCACTTAGCACAGTAAATTAGATTTTTTTTTCAGAGATGTGTATTTAGTATGTACAGAAAAATGGAGAAAGAAAGCTAAAGGAAATCATTTTAATTGTGGCTGTATCAACCTGACTACCCACTGACATACACAATTGTCACAAGTGAGTTTTTGTCAACTTGACACAAATCTAGAAATGTCTGGGAAGGGAGACCAATGGAGGAACTGCCTCCATCAGACTGGCCTGTGGGGATGTCTGTGGGGCATTTTATTAATTGTTGATTGATATGGGGGGGTCCTCACCCACCGTAGCCGGCCCCATGCCTGAGCAGGAGGACCCAGGCTGTGTAAGGAAGAGAGCTGAGCGTGAGCTGAGAGTGCGTAGCAAGCAGCGCCCTTCAGTGCTCTCTGCTTCAGCTCCTGCCTTGGGTTCCTTCAGTGATGACAGTGACCTACAAGACAAATTAACCCTGTCTTCCCCAAGCTGCTTTTGACTGTGGTATTTATCACAGCAACAGGAAAGCAAATTAGTATGGATACACCCCACCACACACACAACACAAGTTCACTGACTGGATAAAGTCCATTAACCCTTACAAATCAGAAAAAAATTCATACAATGAAGCCATCATAAACCAATACAGTGTTTCTCGCACTGTCACTGCAGTCACAGGAACTTTTCTTGTTTACTGGTACAGGGTCTTGCCATGTTTCAAGAGCTGGCCTAGAACTTGAAACCCTCCCGCCTTAGCCTCCGGTGTGCTGGCATTACCCTGCACTGGCCCGTCGGCGCTGATGGCTGTGCTCCTCCTCTGCCTCTTTACCATGTTTTCTCTCTTTGCATATACACAAAGTTTTGGTTTTACCAAGTTTTTGAAAGTGCTAGCGTAAAGAACATACAGTACACCGGGCATGGTGGCGCACGCCTTTAATCCCAGCACTCGGAAGACAGAGGCAGGCGGATCTCTGAGTTCAAGGCCAGCTTGGTCTACAAAATGAGTCCAAGACAGCCAAGAGTACACAGAGAAACCCTGTCTCAACACCCCCCCCCAAAAGAACATACAGTGCGCCTTTAATCCCAGCACTCAGGAGGCTGAGGCAGGTGGATCTCTGCAAGTCTAAGGCCAGCCTTGTCTACATAGCAAGTTCTAGGGCAGCTATGGCAGGAGAAAGAGATCTCATCTGAAAAGAGCAAACACAAAACAAATAAACAAACAAAAAAGAGCACACTGTGCGCTGGAGGTGTCACTCAGTGATCTATCACTTGCTTAATACCACCCCTAAAAAATACCTGCAGTAAAAAATTTCAACAAGAAGCCAAAGTTATTTTCAAAACGGCCACTGGGGCTCAGCAGGTAAAGCACTTGGTGCATAAACCAGATGACTCAGAGTTCAATCTCCAGAACTTCAGTGGAGGTGGAAGAAGAGAATGGGTTCCACAGAGCTGGGTCACACCACAAACATCACAAGAAACCAACAAAAGTTTCTAACAACTTTGTGTATGTATGTGTGCGTGCGTGTGTGTGTGTGTGTGTGTGTGTGTGTGTGTGCGTGTGTGTGTGTGTGTGTGTGTGCACGCACAAGTGTGTGTGTGTTTTCATGGGTACATATGCAAGTATGTATATACACATGTGAGGCCAGAGGTCCACACTGATGTCTTCTTCAACCACTTCCATTCTATGTGGAGCTGCAGGATCAGCTGGCCTGGCAGCAGCACATCCCAGAACTCGTCCTCTTACTGCTGTCTCAGTGCTGGCACTACAGGGATGCCTAGCTACGTCAGCGTTTACACGGTTGTTAGGGATCCACAGTCAAGTCCTAATGCTCACATAGCAGGCTTTTTACTGAAGAGCCATCTTCCAGCTACTTTAAACAATTTTAAAGTTGCTTTTCTTTTTACAGAACAAGATGTCTTACAAAATAAATATTATTGATATTGACTTAAATTTTACTCATACATTTATTAAGTTAAATACAGTCCAGATTTCTTACTAAACCAGGTACTTAGAGATAAAAATTGGACTGTTTTTGTCACTTCTTCTAAGATACGTAATAAAAAACCACTTTTCATTGTCGCTGTCCTGCTGAAATCAGGAGCAGGTTAACCAATATCAAAGGCTCTCTTGCAATGACTCCAGTAGGGAGCGTAGAGTTAGAGACTGCTCCATCCCAAGTACTGGTTTCCAGCTGTGAGAGCCCAGGCCACAGGGAGCTGTCAGGATGCTGCAAATCCTCTGGCTCTGCTTCTTGAAGCAGCACAGTTCCCTCAGGTGAGGACAAACTGCAGCTTTGGCGAACACAGCTATTGCTGTGTACCTGTCAAACCACACACACACACACATTTACATGCAGAAACACACACAGACACACACATTTACATGCACACACACACACAGAGACATACATGCAAACACACATGCAGACACACACAGACACAAATTTACATGCAGACACACCCACAGACACACACTCACACAAACACAGACACACACACAGACACATTTACATGCAGACACACACTCACACAAACACAGAAACACATTTACATGCAGACACACACACACACAGAAACACATTTACATGCAGACACACACACACAGACACACTCACACACAGGCAGACAGCTGCTCCTTCTCTAGCTTTAGGCGCTGAAGAATGCAACTAGGGAATGCAAAACACCCCTAGCAGTCCTGTTCCCATCACACAGGCCTTTGAAGGCAGATGTCTTTGCCTTCAAGTGTGGCCAAGACTAGGGCAAAGGACAGAGTCACAGGCTAAGGCTTTTCACCAGCTCTGCAGGCCGCCTTCCACCAGTTTCTAAGCAAAGTTAAGATCTAGCCATGGGGTGCCTTGTCACAGACAGGAAGAGAGAATTTCCTCAGGCCTGGCACAGGGACTGCTTCTCTGTCATCTCAACAGTTTCCCTCAGGGCAGTCAGAAGAAAGATCAGCCCCCATCGCTCTCAAAGTAGCTGTCTTACTCCCGCTCCTTCCTCAGGCGTAAAGCAGGGCACACAGACAGACAAACTGGCGTAGGGGTGAGATAGGTTCTCACTACGAAGCTCTAGCTGACCTGGAACCTTCCATATTCCTGCTTCTGTCTCCTGATTCCAGGGATTTCAGGCGTGTACCAGCACATCAGCCACACAGACAACCTCCACCCCCACTCCCGCCTCAGACTGAATGCCTCACACATGCTAAGCACGCACTCCACAACTACGCTGAGCCACAGCTTGTCTCTTTATGGCATGACATTAATCCTACACAACCCGGGCAGAGTGACAGGACGTGATTAAGTGAGGACTCACAGCATTTAGTGGGCAGGCTCACTGAAGGACTAGTCCTAGGTAATCATCAGTGTGGAGTGAGGGTGCTATCTCAACACAAGCACTCTCTTGCTTAGACCTCCCGTGGCTCTGCCTCCAGCCCTCAGAGCAGTGCTACTGTAGTGCCAGGCTGGTGAGTGCCCCACATCCCAGCAGCATAACTTCTCAAATCCACCCTCTCTGAACGCAGCTAAAATGTTAGCTTCTTTGGTGTTTGGTATGTGTGTTCTTTTTTTATTTTTTTACTTCTTTTGGTTTTTCCAGACAAGGTTTCTCTGTGTAGCCTTGGCTGTCCTGGACTCACTTTGTAGACCAGGCTGGCCTTGAACTCAGAGCGATCTGCCTGCCCCTGCCTCCCGAGTGCTGGGATTAAAGGTGTGCGCTACCACACCCAGCCTTATGGTGTTTTCTTAATTAATTATTTAATCAGTTTATAGCCTGATTCCCAGTCCCACCCTCACATCCCCATGCCCCCTCTTCACTTTAGGTTTTGAGACAAGGTCTCTCCTGAACCTGGAGCTCGCCATCTCAGCAACATTGATGTTCAGCAAACTCCAGGACCCTCCTGTCTCTGCCCTATGGCACTGGAGTTATAGATATATGCTACCATATTCAGTGTTCTATATGGGAACTTCATTTTGCCCAGCAAGCACCTGATAAATGGAGCTATATCCTAGGATGTCCTGAAATTTACCATGTAGGCTAGACTGGCCTCTAATTCACAGCAATTATCCTATCTGAGACTCTCAAATACTTAGGATTATAGGCATGTGCCACAAGTCTGACTTTGTTTTTCTATTAAAAGAAAGCTTGGAGGGCTGAAGAGATGGCTCAGTAGTTAAGAGCACTTGTCTGCTCTCCCAAAGGTCCTGAGTTCAATTCCCCACAACCACATGGTGGTTCATAACCATTTATACTTGGATCTGATGCCCTCTTCTGGCATGCAGGTGTACATGCAGATAGAGGATCCAGGATCAATTCCCAGCACCCACGTGGCAGCTCACAACTGTCTGTGACTCCAGTTCCAGGGTATCTGACACCCTCACACCAATACACATAAAATATACACAAACAAACAAATAAATAAATAAGTTTTGAAGGGTTTATTTTGATTTGCTTAGTTATATTTTTAAAGGGTCTCTTTATGTAGCCCTACCTGTCCTGGAACTTGACAGGTAGACCCGGCTGGCCTCAAACTCACAGAGATCCACCTGCCTCGGCTTTTCAAGTGCTGGAATTAATGGTGTGCACCATCACGCCTGGCTTTTGAAGTATTTATTAATAAGAAGGTTTTACAGTTCTACATGTTATGACCAGCTATCATGGAAACACACACATTTTACTTTAACCGATGGCCATGCAGGCATTTGATTGGCTCTACGAAGTCACAGTTGAGCCCCGCCGTGCCTCTTACTTCAGCAGCTAGTCCAGCTCCCTGTGATCCTCAGCTTAGCTGGGGTTCTAAGGGTGGTTCCTAAAGTTGCTTGTGGGGAATGCATTTGGGGGGCTGGCAGGACAACTGCTTTATAGACTTTTCGAATACCACTTTCCTTTTTTAAAACTTAGAGTAATTTCCCTCAAAGAAGATAAACTTACATTTCTTTCTTGAACTCTTCCACTTTCTGATTCTCTACATTCAGAAGTTCTTTCGATTTGTTCAGCTCTTCCATGTTTTTCAAGTTGTTTTCTTTAAGTGTGTCCAACTTAAAGACCAAGAGGGGGGAAAAACAATGACATTATTTCATTTGGCTGGATAAATTATTCACAAAACATGTATTTAAAAATAGATGAAATTAGTCATCTGTAATAGAAGCGGCAGAGGAATCATCTGGAGAAGGGATTACAGATGACAAATTGATTATGAGCTGCGTATCTCCTCCTTGTTCAGTCTTCACTTCCTGTGCACCTGGCCAAAATGTCAAGCTAAATTGCTAGTGTGTTCTAAGACAGAAACTTTCTCTAGCCACGTGTGCTTTTGTTTGGTTGGCTACCTTGGCCCCTTCCCCACACTAGGATTACCGCTGTGCACCACCATGTCTGGCTTCCTTAGTTTTTTGTACAATTCTCAGTATTTACCACTGGGGTTGCCCTTCAAAACTATCCTTTAAAGAACAAGAAACAGATTGCCAAACAGTGACATTATCAAGGATCAATCCTTGTAATTAAACAAAAACCTTTTCCTCTCCTCGCTGACTAGTAATGTAGATTTGCAATGGGTGTGTGTGTGTTATCCATCTGCAACCTCTATGACGAGGAAAAAGCCATGCAGTGAGACTGAGGGCCGTCACACATATTCCATCCCACCGATGTCCTGCAGGCTTCCTAGTGTCTGCCCTCTAGTGGGGAAGTCAGGCATTTCTTGAGTGGAAGGTGACTGATGAGAAGCTCTGGCAGGTGGCTGGAGTTCCTGGAATGGATAGAGTGTGTTTGATCCATGCACCATACAAAGTGTGATTCTGGTGCCCGGCTCACAATCTGGGCTTTATGTCCCTATCTCTTACAGCTAGAAGAGCGACTTGTCTCCCATGTCATGTCACATGCCACCAACCAGGAATCCAAAAAGTACCAGGCTAAGTTTAACATCACCACTTTCCTTTTAATGTCCTTTGTCATCCTGTTTATGAAGGAAATAAAGCATTACAATGGGCCCAAGAGACGGCTCGTCTACCTGTGGCCTGGCAACTACAGAACCCATGAGGGAGGACACAATTCTACCTCATCCCATCCACAGAAAGAACTTGAAAATCTGAGCGTATTCTCTCTAAATTTTTATTTACCCTAATTACCTCAAAATGTCTGTTTTGGAAGATCTTTAGGCTGGCAGAAAGAGGCTTGGAGCTTTTCCACCCAGCAGCCCCTTCCTCTGAACTACTTCCTGTCTTACCTGCCTGGGACTTTACAAAGCACCTGAAGCTCTACAGAACTTCACATCCCACTTCAGTAGGACAGCTGGCTATTCAGACAGCAGCTTTTCAGGGAGGATTTTTGTGAGCGGAAGTGCTGCAGGACACGTGATCCCATCATCAACCCCTTTATCATAACTACAGGGAAGATGCGAACAGGGCATCACAGAAAGGTCCAAAGGGAAATGCTACTTGTAGATAGAACAGAAATAGTCCTGATGTCACAAATTTGTCCCGGCTCTAGAAATGATTCACTCGAGATGACACAAAAGCATGTAAACACTGAACTAGGCCAAGAAAAAGCCTGTGTCAGGGCTGGTGAAATGGAATTCAGTAGCCCTAAATTAGGAGAAAGTTGAGGGGAAAAAATGTGTAGGATAAAAAAAACTTAGAAAGTGCCACCACTGAGTACTTATCTAGGAACATCACAGCATTAGGACGTTGGGGCTTTCTGCTGCTGTTGTTGTTGATTTGTGTAGACAGGACCTCATGCAACCCAGACCAGTCTTAGATTCCTAATCCTTCTGCCAACACCTCCCAAGTACAGGGTTTATAGGCATGCATCACCACATCCAGTGTTACACCGGATCCTTAAAGTTTAGTGCTACTACGTACTATATTTTATCTAACATTATCAAGGCATGGTGTGCATTCAACTCTAACACAGATTAAAAGACACACTCCCGAGGTAAGTGACTAACACCCCATGACGTCGGTAAGCCTTGAACAAGGAGGCACAAAGGCATTCAGTGTGATTACTTCGCTCTGTAGTTTTGTGTTCGTCTGCTTGGTGTCCTCCAGGGAGGCCAGGGTCTCTGTCTTCTCCTTGGTCATCTGCTCCATGATCTGCGTGGTATCTTCTGCATTCTGAGCAGCCTACGCACAAGGAGACACCGTGAGAAGGTGAGGCAGGCACTCTCTCCTGCACCATCAGGGCATTCAGAGTGCCAGGCAGCACCCGCAGAGGGTGAGAGTCATCAGCCCACCCATCAGCAAACAAGCCAGGGCATGAAGGGTCTGTTCCGTGGAGGAGGAGGTGACGGGCCCGTCCCATGGCATTTTTCGTGGGGTTAACTCTTAGCCATCTCCATGGTCTCTCATCCCTCTAAGCAGTTCCTAGTCACCCTGACGAGCACATGCTCAGCACTCTGACTTCTGTGACAGACTATTTGGTGATGAAGAATAACAACCCTACATAACTGCATGGCTCTTAAATTTTCTGCTGTAAGTATAGAATGCTTTTCTGGCTATTCCAATTTGGGGCTTTTAAAGTCACTCAGTTTAAGCTAAGAATTTTTCAAATAATATAAATTATTTGGGCGATTACAGCATAAGGCTCAAGTGCGCCATGAGAGGTACTGAATGGGAAATCTGTGAGAAACAGTGATGAGTGTAACTGTCTGTGAATAAAAAAGATGTACATATAGGAACACAAATTCTTAGCTACTAGTTATCAAAAATAATCATAAAATCATTTTAAGACATTTGGTTACAATTTCATCTGGTGGGTTTAAGAATGTTCATGAGAAGTTAGGATTATACATGCTCTGCTCTCAGCCATGGAGATTTCAATGGGATCGCCCACCAAATGGACAGGCACAACTCGTGAAATAGAAGAGCAGACTGTATTTCAGTGTGTGCACATTCTAATATTGCTCTGTAGCCTCCAAGAAACAGTTACTTTTTACAGATAGCAAAGCGTCTCTTTAAATTAAGTAAATAATCTTTTTTATTCACAGTTCTCAGGTTTTTTTGAAATGAGGAGAGACTACTATAATTAGACACTCAGTGATGAATCCACCTCTCCGGTTGCAATGAAAAGCTGGACACACAAACACAGACGGCTTAGTCAGACGGATTGCCCTAGGTGGCAATGAGGAGAAATCACCTAAGCCGCTAACGTTAGTGACAGTTAGTGAGGAGTCTGGGTGCTCAATACTCGAACCTCTCACTTTACCGTGAACGAATGAAGGGTCTCAAGCTCTCTAATCTTAAAGGTAAGCTTGCTCTTGTCTTTTCTCAAAGTACGGTTTTCGCTTTGGGCCTCTAGGAGGTTGGCTGAAATGTGGCTGTTGGTTTGGGCCAGCTGGCTAATCTCTTTCTGGAGGATGAAGTAGCTTTCTTCCAGCTTCTCCTTCTCCTTCAGGACCTCTTCACTTCTCAGCATCAGTTCTCGCTTCTCGGCCAGGAGGTTCTTGTTGTCCTGAAGCACCTCTGCTCTCTCGGCCAAAGCCGCCTCGTGGTTCAGGCGGAGGTCATCCAGGATCTTGGTGAGGCAGCTGTGCAGTTCTTGCAGTTCCAACTTGGACTTAGAAAGGGCAGCAAAGTCACTTTTCAGGGTCTCGATGTTGGCAGCGAGCTGAGCCGTCTCTGCGCTCAGGAGTTCCTTTTCCTTAATGATTTCCACCACCTTTTGCTCCGAGTTGGCCTTCTCTTGGGCAAGTTTACTATTCTCAGTCTGCAGCTGCTCAGTGCACACCCTCAAGCCCTGTATCTCCTCCTCCAAGAGCGCTATCCTCCCACGAAGCTTGTCACTTTCATACAAGGAGGCCTCGCCATCCTTTGCCCTGGCCTCCTTCTCCAGGACTAGCGACTGCTGGATCTCGCGGATGTCTTCGGTTAGCTTCTGGCACTCTTCCTGCAGGTTCAGGCCGTCCCTCAGCAAGATGTTCTTCTCGCAGCAGCACGTCTTCAGCTCGGCGTTCAGGCTCTCCTTCGCCTGCATTATGCTAGTGTGCTCCTTCTCAAGACTCTTCTTGGCATTCTGGGCCTCTTTCAGCATCAAGGAGAGGTCACACTTGCTGCTCGTCAGCTCCTGGTTTTCCTTCTTTCTCTCCTGAAGCTCCTTCTTCAGAGTGTCGATATTACCCAGCAGTTTCATCTTCTCCTGCACTATTATTCGTCGGTTTGCAGCCTCTTGGTCACACTTCCTTTTAAGATCGCCTATGGTCTTGATAGAATTTTCCCTCTCAGCAAGCAGATCTCCATTTTGCATTTCTAGTGCGGACTTTTCTTTCAAGAGACTATCTTGCTGCTTTTTAAGCCGGGCAACTTTCTGGCTGGCCACCTCCTTCTCAGAAGTTAGGTACGTGATCTTCTCATTTAGGGTCCTCTCAAGACACGCGGCCTCCTCCGAGTGCTTGCTGAGCTTCTCAGCGAAGACTCTGTTCTCGCTTAGCAGCTCCTCTTTCTCGGCCAGGAGCTTCCTCTCAGAGGCGGCCAGGCTCTCCTTCTCATGGAGAAGCTGGATACACTCTGTGTCTGTGATCGCCCGGCAGGTCTTAATCTCTTCCAGGAGCTTGGTGAGGCTAGCGTTGGTGGTCTGGAGCTGTCTCACATCCAGCTCCGCCTTCCGCAGGGCTTTGCTGGCACAGTCCAGCTGTGCGCGGAGCGTCTCCGCCTCCGTGCTGAGCAGCTGCTTGACCTGCAGGGTGGCCTCGAGGCTGGCGCTCAGCTTCTCCTGGCCCTGGCGCAGTGTGTCCTTCTCAAACTGCAGGTCTCTGTTGCTCTGGAGGAGGTTCTCCCGCTCTGCCTTCAGGGTGAGGCAGGTGTTATCTAGGCTCATCTGCTTCTCTGTGGCTGACTTCTTCTCGGTCGTGAGCTCTTCAATCTCCTGGACCAGGGCCTTCTGGTCCTTGACGAGCTCCTCGTAAGCGCTCTGAAGTTTCTGAATGACGTCATCCTTGTCTCTGACCAAGACCAGGTTCTCGGCAGTGAGCTTCTTGACCTGGCCCTCCAAGTGCTCTTTCTCGGCCCGGGCCTTCTCCGACATGGCCATCAGCTTATCCTTGCAGAAGCGGAGCTCCTCGATGAGCACCTGCATACTCACCTTGGAGGCTTCCAGGGAGTCGTTCTCCATGTGCATCTGCAGGAGCTCTTCCTGGGCAACGTTGACTTCCTTGAGCAGCTTCTCTCTCTGGACCACCAGAGACTCTTTCTCTCGATGCTCCTGCTGGTAGCGCTTTTCAGCAACCTGCTTTTCTTCTGAGACCTTCTCCTTTTCTAGATGGAGGGTTTCGTTTACTGCCCACAGTTTCTGGTGGTCCTCCTGAAGCAAAGCTGTCTTGGTCTCCACTTCTATAAGCTTTGATAAGAGTGAGCCTTTCTCTAACTTTAAAGCATTTGCCTCCTGCACAAGGAGCTGTTTCTCTGATTTCAGACCCCTCAGCTCTTCTGACATTAGTTCAATCTCTTTTTTGGCTGATGTTAACAAATAAGCTAGCGACTACAGGGACAAAAGATGGAAAGAATGGGAACACAATGAAATCAAGCAGACAAATGCAAGCCCAAATAACTTAATGAGGCTGAAACGATCAAAGCTTAGAATTTCCTACAATACATTTCATAAAGCCTATCTGAATAGCAAAGGGTGAGAAGTAAACCACCAGTTCATAAGGGGATAGTACAAAGAAAAGTAACTCTGCAAAGTGCCTATTAGCTTCTTCTCTTTGAAATAATGTGTGCAACCACTCCTATAACTTCCCTGGTTTTCACACTAGGGATAAGACTCTTTCTTACTGTTCTATCAAGTTATTTCTATCTCAGAGAAGAAATTTCAATGTCGGGGTAAAAAAAAAAAAAACTTGGTATTTTTTAATAGGTGAGTATGTTTTAATCAAACATAGGTGGGTATGTTCTAATCAAAAGGAGGGGTAGCAAGGGAAAGTCTATCAGTGTTTAAGCCCTTACTTAGCAGGAAAGGCAGTCAACAGGCTTAAGAGTGTCAGTTCCAGGATCACATATATGTTACTCAAAATGCTGATTAATTTCTACCTACCCCTTATTGGCTACAATTGTGTATGTTTGTGTGTTTTAATTTAAAGATTTATTTATTTATTTGTTACATATACAGTGCTCTGTCTGCATGTACACCTTCACACCAGAAGAGGGCACCAGATCTCATTATAGATGGTTGTGAGCCACCATGTGGCTGCTGGGAATTGAACTCAGGACCTCTGAAAGAGCAGACAGTGCTCTTAACCACTGAGCCATCTCTCCAGCCTGAAGTGGTTTTTAAATGTACTGATTTATAAGATAAATTAATGATGTCTATATTGACACTACTCAGAATTTTCTGTGGTGAAATCAATGTTATTCATGCTCTTCTACATGGTAGACACGTGACCATGAGCTCTTGAAACGCACCGAGTCCACCTAGAGAGCTGCATTGGCAGCCGTGCAAGTTTAACTTCACTCAGCCTCATCTAGCTAGTGGCTACTGTTATAGACAGCAGTTTTGGGTCAGTGGTTAACTTGCTCTGTGACCTCCTGAAGTGATGTATAAGCGTGTTGGCTGAATACATAAACTTCTTTGGGTCTTAGCTCACTAAAATCAAATATCCAGATGACAAATTTGGAAGAATAATAATCCTAGTACTTTAGCCACAAGATTTGTATATAAAACCATCAAAGTCAGTGCAGCTTCACACAAGAATACTGTTGTGTAGTCTACAAAACTGAAGGGGACCACATGGGTAGCATCAAACACGGGAATCACATCCACCACTAGATGGAGTGTCAAGCTGCAGGTGTTGCTGAGAAAAGAGGACATAGCAGAAAGCTCTGATAGCATGTGGAAGAGGGGTGACTACACCTCCTTACACTTGACATGAATTGTATCATGTGGGGTTTGTGTTGCTGTTTGTTTCAGTCCTGGGATTTGATTTGAGGACAGGGTAGGTAGGTGGGTACTCTACAACTAAGCCAGAGCTCTAGCCTTAACAAGAGGCTTTTAGTCAGGTGCTGGTGGCGCACGCCTTTAATCCCAGCACTCGGGAGGCAGAGGCAGGCGGATCTCTGTGAGTTCGAGGCCAGCCTCGTGCACAGAATGACTTCCAGGACAGCCAGGGCTACACAGAGAAACCCTGTCTCAACAAAAACAAAAAACAAAAAAACAAAAAACAAGGTTTTTAATAGTTTCAAATTCTTGTTCATAATTTCTTTCTAGTAAACTAGTACATAAACATTTCTCTAATGCATTAAAAGTAAACATTTAAGACAACAATTGTTTGAGCAATAAGAAAGTTAAATAGTAATAGTAAGGGTAAAGTTTACTAAGTTACTGAAGTCAGAGAATATAGTGGGGGCAGATACAATCCTGTCAGCAAAAATTTAAATTCTACATACCAAGTTCTAACCATTTTCAACTAATAAATTTTCTTGATTTACTTGCACCCAGTCCCATGTCGGCAAGCTCACAGAGCCCTCCTGGGGATATGCAAAGCCCTCTCCAGAGTTCTCGTTCTCCTTACAAGACTGCTCATCCGCTGGGCAGTTCCGATACAATGCCCGCTTGCTTCCCAGGGCCTCTGCCTCCTGCTTTTCTTAATCCTAGTGCAAGGTGAAGCAGGCTTGGCAAAGATCAGAGGAAGCTGCTTTCCCAAGCAAGCAGACAGAGCCAGGCAACAGTAAGAGGTTGTCAGCTCTGGGGGCAAGCAGTACAGGGGGTGGTGATGGCTATACGGTACATTTAGCGGGGAGACCTGTAGAGCCATTACCTTCCCCTACAAGGAAGAACAGCTGGTACAAAACACTAAAAGCCACAAATGATGCAGTTTACCATTCTGCCATGCAAACAGTTTAGCAGGTCACATCTACCCCTAAGCACTTGCAGCCCTGGCGCAGAACTTAGCTGAGATATACCACAATCGCACTACTTCTGCCCCAGAACATACCTTGGCTTTCTCGGCCTGCGTTTTCAGCTCCTCCACGTCCTGCATCAGGCCTCTGTTCACCTCCTGAGCAGCTTTCAGCTTCTCCTCTGTGTCTGCCAGCATCTTCTGTAGGTTCTGCACGATTTCTTCATGCTTTGTTTTTGTCTCAGAACTGGCTTTTTCATACTTTGCGGTCAGGTCCTGACACTGGTTGTGACTCGTTTCCATCTTCTTTTCCTGTAGAACCCGAAGGAAGGGGTGAGCCCTCTGCCGCACAGGGACCGCCCACCCGCTTCGCCAGCAGCCCCCTGCACGGCTCCTTACCAGTTCCAACAACCTTTCCTCCAATTCTTTCTTTTCTTCTTCATGTTTTTTGGCTGCTTCCTGCTGGCTCTGCTCAGCTTTAAGAGTTACTTCCCCAATACTTTTCTGCAGAAAACTTGCGTTCTCATTAGCCTTTGTGAGTTTTAGCTGCAGTTCTTCCACAGATCTACAATAAGTTTCAATATAAGTTGTCAGATAGCTCTTTAGACATGTGCATGTGCTAAGTGTGTTATGTAGTATGCATATGTGTGTGTGCATGGTCACCGTGTGGGTTCAGGCATGCACACACAACAGCACCACATAGGGAGGTTAGAAGACAGCCTTGTGCGCCAGTTCTCACATCCCACCATGTTTGAAGCAGGGTTTCTTTTGACTGTTTTATGCTGGGAGCTCCCCCGACTACACCTCCCATTTTGCTGTAGACACTCTAGGATTACCTAGATTCTGGGGATCTGAACTCTAACTCTCAAGCTTGTATATCTGCACAAGCCATCTCCACATCTGGGTTTCTCACGTTTTAAGTTGAAGTTATATTAGAAATATACTATAAATAATAATTATATCAAACGTTGCAAAATTTATTAAGTAATACCACCTGAAATCAAGACAAATTTAAAATGAGTTGCATAAAGAATAACTTTTAACAACTAGGCGTGGTGTCGCATGCCTTTTATCCCAGTATTCAGGAGGCAGATCTCTGTGAGTTCAAAGCTAGTTCAAAAAACAACTGTGACTGTTATAAATACATTTAGAGTTAACAACTACTATAATTGCAAGAATTCATTACTTTATACTAATAGATCAATAAAGAAATATGAGATAAATATATTGGGCCAGGTATGGTGGTGCATGCCTTTCATCCCAGCACTTGGAAGACAGAGACAGGTAGCTTCCTGGGAGTTCAAGGTCAGTGTGGTGTACACTAGAGTGATACAGAGACCGTGTCTCTAATTAGAGAGATAGATAGATAGATAGATAGATAGATAGATAGATAGATAGAGGCTAAAGAGCTGATTCAGTGGTTAAGAGTATCGGCTGCTCTTGCAAAGGACCAAGCTTTGGTTCTTAGCACCCACAAGGCAGCTCACAACCATCCATAACTCCATTTGTGTGAATCTGATCCCCTCTTCTAACCTCTGTGGACACTGCACGTGCAGTGCACTTACATACATGTAGGAAAAACACACATACACATAAAGGTAAGAAAATCTAAATAATTTTTATTAAAAGTTTTTTTAATCTAGAAAAAAATTTTAAGAAAAGAATATTAGATGAAATAAGTTTCAAATTTTTGGCAGACTATCAAAAAAGTAATTTAAGTGCCTTTTGGGAAAAGAAAACAAAAATTACCATAAATAATTCTTGCTTAAAGAGAACTAGATGGCTGTTGGGAAGATAGCTTAGTCAGTGAAGAGTTTGCTTTGTAGATACAAAGATCTGAGTTCAATCCCCAGAACCTATGTAAAAAAGCTAGGTGTGGTGGCACATGCCTATGATCCGAGCACTGTGGAGGCAGACAGGCCAATCCTGGGACTCTCAGGCCACACAGCCTAGCCTGCTTAATGAGTTCCAGGCCACTTTAAATGGCTTTGGAATGTCCTGTACCTGTACCTGCACATACACGACACACACCAAGAACAAGAATCACATGGTCCCCCATGGACGTGGAAAGCATGGGACCTTAGCCTAGAATCAGGGCCTTCAAGTGACTCAACAGCACAGGAGGAAAGCCAGAGGGACAGGGACAGTGCTGGCTGTATCTATAAAATACCTTCAGAAGTAGCACCCTCTGGAGACCCTGCAAACAGCCACTTCTGCAGATGCCTAAGAGCAAGAACCAGAGCTACTACAGATGCTGCCAGCTAATGGCAAGGTCACCAGTCACCCAGTGACCTTGAACTATGATGTATGGGTGAAAGGCTGGATAGTGATTAATTTTAAAAGCATTGATAATTTACAAGTCAAATTCTAATGGTTCTAAAATGTTCTCTAAAATGTTTTGCTTTGTTAATTATTTGATTTCTATATGGCTGCTATAAAAAGGGGTGAGGGAACTGGGTGTGGTGGCACATGCCTTTAATCCCAGCACTCGGGAGGCACAGGCAGGTGGATTGCTGTTGAGTTTGAGACCAGCCTGGTTTACAAAGTGAGTTTAGGACAGACAAGGCTACATAAAGAGACCATGTCTCGAAAAAACAAACAACAACAACCCCCCCAAAAAAAAACAAAAAAGGGGGGTAGGGGAGCCAACAAGAACCTCAGAATAAGCTGGGTGCGGTGGAACACACCTTTAATCCCAGCACTCAGGAGACAGAGGCAGGCAGATTTCTGTGAGTTGAGGTATAGCCTGGTCTATGTAGGGAGTTCCTGCACAGCCCGTGCTACATGAGGCCCTGTTTCTAAAAATAAACCAAAAAGAACCTAAGTATAATAGACTTTACTATTATTGGCAGACTTTAAGATAAAAGAAGTTTTAGTACTAAGGAAATATAAGTTAGTAAAAGAAATAAGAGCACCAAGACCAGATGGCTCAGCTATGAAACCTCAAGTGAGCCTCAATTTCTTTTTCTTTAAAATGGGAAGCTCAAAAAATATACCCCATATAAACTTAAGCTGTTAGCACAGTGCACAGCACACAGTAAGTCCTCTGTAGGTGTTTCCTGTCATTGCAGTAAAGGAAGTTACAGGTATCTCTAAGGTGTTGTAATAAACGTTAGTTACTGTTGGGCTTCAGAGCCAGGACAAGAAGCTAAGGTGCCTATTTAACATACCAAAGGGTTATGACCTCTGGGTTCTCCCAGCATCCCTCAGTCCCTACCTGCTACAGGGCATGGCTGGCATACCTTACTCTCGATGCTGAACTTTCCAGCCCAGGGACTGTGCTTCCTCTCCCCCAGGGAAGAGGAATAAAATCCAGACATTTTGGTTCTCTCTCCTCTCTCTCTCTCTGTATTCACACTCTTTCTTCCTCCCCCACTTCTCTGTCTCCCTGTCTGCGTGGTAACTTCCCCTTGGGACCCATGAACCCGCCTGGGAGCTGGCCCCAAACATCTTTCAGTTACTGCTATTATTAAACAAGTGTCTTGTCTCCCTAAGCCACTGGAAGGTCTAGGAATCCTACTATATTCCTTAACTCTGTCATTCTTAACAAGTAAACCTCGTTTTAGGTCTAACAAGGACTGATGAGATGGCTCAGTAAAAGTACTTGCTGAACAAGCCTGATTGACATTTAAAACTCATGGTAGAATATTTTTTTAAAAAAAGCTACATACATGATTCAAGGAGAAAAGAACAGAAAATTGGAGTGTAGTCCAATGACTTCAATCACTAGACACACACACACACACACACACAGAGAGAGAGAGAGAGAGAGAGAGAGAGAGAGAGAGAGAGAGAGAGAGAGAGAGAGAGA
>OU015754.1:25861631-25876145 GCA_907169655.1 Acomys percivali | reverse complement strand
AGAGAGAGAGAGAGAGAGAGAGAGAGAGAGAGAGAGAGAGAGAGAGACACCTTAAAGGAGGGAAAATCAGAAAATGGAAACAGAAAGAGAAAAAGGAAGAGCCAGGAAGCCTTGTTTTCCTGGGTTGTTTTGTTTTTGTTTTAAGACAGGGTCTCACGATGTAGCCCTGGCTGGCCTGGAACCCACCTTGTAGACCAGCCTCACAGAGACCCACCTGCCTCTGTCCCAAGTGCTGGGACGATGCCCATCCCATCCGCCGCCCTGAGCCGCTGCCCGCCTATCAAGCCCTTGTTGCCGAGCCACCTCCACAGCAGGCAGGCAGGCTCTCCAGAAGTCACACATACCTTTCCTTCAGGCGTAACTCATCATTCATCTTTGTCAGCTGAGAAGAGTTATCTCCTGACATCTTCATTATTTCTGCAATGTCATTTTCTAATTTTTCCTTTGCCTTGACCAGCTGCTCTTCTCTTTCATCCTTCTCTCTAAATTTTGCCTCCATGTCTGAACATATACAGAAAAGAAATAGCACCACTGTGTTAAAAGCAAGAAAAATCTATTCAATGAATCCTTACACTGGGGATATTTACAGACAGCCATCTCTGCCTGCATAGAGATTACATTCTAACAGAGACAGATAATAAACAGAATAAAGAAAGTAGCAGTATAACAGAAAGAGGTGAGTGCTCAGGGGAAATCTGGAAGTAGAGAAAGGATGTTGAAAGGAGGAAAGGGTAAAAAAGGGTTAAAAAAAAAAGTGTGTGGATCCCTCTGAATTGGCGACAAGTAAAGACCTGAAGAAAGGATAGGAAGCAGGAAGCAAGTCAGAGGCCCCAGGTAGAGAGTAGCCTGGCACATCCTACAACAGCAAGGGGCTCATATGGCCGCAGTGCAGTGGGTGAGGGCAAGAAGACTCCAAGACAGATGCCCAGAGATAAGGGGCTTGATGGGCAAAGCCTACACCTTCTAGAGTGACTGAGATGGGAGGAAGAGAAGTCATGTGATCTGACTCTGGCCAGTGTTGAGAAGAAACAGAAGGGTATGGGTAGAGGCAGAAGAGTGGCCAACTGTGCGCTTGCCTGTGTGAAGCAGGCTCAACAAGGACAGCAGTGGCAGCAGTGGTGGACTCTGGCTTTTTGTAAGACAGAAAAGAGAGGAAATGCTTGGGGTTACAGATTTTTTTCTCCCCCAAGACAGGGTTTCTCTGTGTATGTAGCCTTGGCTGTCCTGGACTCACTCTGGCCTCAAACTCATAGAGATCTGCCTGCCTCTGCCTCCCAGAGTTCTGGGATTACAGGTGTGTGCCACCGTGTCTGGCTGGGGTTACAGATGTTAAGCAGCATTACACTGCACAAAGAGTGAGGCAGTGTCTGAGTGGCAGATGCTACTGTATCATAAATGAACTCTCACATCCTAGGCACCCTACTGTATGTATCGGCTAGTCACCAGACAGACATCACCTTACCTGTTAAATTCTCTCTCAACTTCTCCAGTTCAGAAGATAACGTATTAAACTCTTCCTCTTTTTGGTGCAATTTGTTTACAGTATCTATGAGGATAACAATAAAAACTTAACATGTATCACATTTACTAGGATGGCTTATAACCCACTCACAGCTTATGCTCAGGAGCTCTGAGGGCTCAGGGATACTAAAGTTTCACGGCCCGCTGCACACTGTGAGACTAGGGAAGCAGGTGGCTCTGCTGCCTTCCCAGGTTGGTACATCAGGAGGCCCCATTCCTTTTCTAGGCATCTCTTTCCTTCTCCAGTCAAAACCCAAAGCTTATCAATAGCAAGTATAGATAAGATCATTCTTTCATAGGAATATATAGACTTTAATATAGATCAAACCTTAGGTCAAAAGAAGATATAATTATTTTTGGAGTTTTAAGCTTCGGGAAACCAATAGAATGCAGTTTTTCTGTGCATTGTATAACTTCCAGAATTATGACATTAGACTACATTATGTACCCCCAACGCCAGCTCCCACCTCTAATAACACATCCTAAAACTTTCTGTTCCTACTTGGGTGAGACATACCTTGCATACTTCTCTGAACAGAGGCTGCCTCTTCTGAAACACCAGTAAACTTTTCTTTCTAAAGAAAAAGAACCAGGTCTTCATTAGTTTAGGTGGCAAACACTATTAGTTACAACTCTACTTATTTTCTGTAGCTTATTTCATTCAGGCTAATGCACTTAAAACATGTAGGCAACAATGAACTACCAACTGTGCATCATGCACATGTGCACATGCATGAGAGGGGTTTGCATGTGCTTGTACATATGTACATCTGCACCCAAGTGTACGACCAGGCATATCTAAGTATATACATATATATATATATACACTGCAGGGACACAACCCTGCAAGAGCTGCCTTCTCCTCTAACGACTGCCTGGGGGCTGGGGATGTGGTCAGTGGTAGAGCTCTTGCCTGGCGAGAACAAAACCCTAGGTTGAATCCTCAGTACAAGAAACGAAGGAAAAACATAAGGAAAGAAATCTGCCTGGGCAATAGGCAGACTTCTGCCCTCCCCTTCTGAGAGTAACTAGAGAATCTGCACTGAGATAAACTCTGAAGTAGCATTAACAAGAGGTCTCTTAACAGATTTGTTACTTGATTTTATGTGGAGGAGTCTTTTGCCTGCATACTTGCATGCAGATGGCTGTGAGCTGCCACGCAGGTGCTGGGAATAGAACCCACGTCCTCTGCAAGAGCAGCCAGGGCTCTTAGCCACTGAGCCATCCATCTCTCCAGCATCCCCAAGAGAGTTTTTTCGATGAGTGTTTCTAACAGACACTAATAAAAGATGAGTACACGAGCTATAAGCTAGCAAAGCCTACAGGGTGCCCATTTGTGTTGTTCACAAAGCCAGGCTTCAGATGGCACCTGTTCTTCCAAGAGCATCTAGAGCAAAACTTTTATGTTATTTAAAGCAAAACAAAACACATTTTTTTAAAAAGTTAACTCTTGGGAGCTGGATGTGTTGGTGCACACCTTTAATCCCAGCACTCAGGAGGCAGAGGCAGGTGGATTGATGTGAGTTCGAGGCCAGCCTGGTCTACAGAGCAAGTCCAGGTCAGCCAAGATAACATAGAGAAATGCTATCTCAAAAAACCGAAACAAAACAAAAAAGTAACTCTTGGAATTTTAGAAGAGAGGGCAGCAAAATGTAGCAATCAAAACATTTATTAAAGATTTATTGTTCTTTGAGGTGTGGTGGCACACTCCTGTAAACCCAGCACTGGGGAGGCGGAGCCAGTTGAATCTCTGGGTTCAAGGCCACTCTGATCTTAGAGCAAGGACTATACAGAAAAACCCTATCTAAAAAAAAAATACTGTTATTTTAAATTATGTATAGTAGGTGTGTAGACATGTGCACTTAAGTGTATACAGGTGCTTATGGAGGCCAGAGGTGAGTGACAAATCCTGTGGTGCTGAAGTTAGAGGCTGTTGTGCACTGTCTGACATAGGTACTAGGAACTGAACTCTGGTCCTCTGAAAAAGCAACAACTGCTCTTAACCACTGAGCCATCTCTCCAGTCCCGTTTATTTATCCATGTACGTGTATGTGTGTGTATATGTGTGGGCACATGTGCCATGGTGTGCATGTGGGGGTCAGGAGACAACCTGCAGGAGTCAGTTCTCTCCTTTCACGATGTGGGTCATGGGGCTTGAACTCAAGTCTCCAGGAGTGTATCCTTATCCACTGAGCCATCTACCAGCCCTGGAACATTTACTTAGAAGACTCAAGATCATAACATAGCCTTTAGTGTTGACAATTGGATAAGAGGATCTCTGTGAGTTTAAGGCCAACCTGGTCTACATAGTAGACCCTGTCTCAAAACAACAACAAAAATCATAAAATGATGATTCTGAGGCCTTTTTTTTCCCTAAAATGTAGCTGATATATTTTAAACCAGAACTGTCCAACAGAACTGCAATGTGGCTACTAAGCACTTGAAATGCAACAGAGAAACCAAATTGTACTAAATGCAGTCATTTAAATTCACATAGCTATCTGTGGATAGCAGTATGTGGAATAATACAGATGTTTTTAAAAGTAGGAATTTGAGAGATGGTTCAGTCAAGAGTTCTATTGCCTACTGCTGTTTGCAGAAGAGCAGATTAGATCCCAGCACCCACAGCCGCCTGTATCTCCATCACTAGGAAATCTGACGCCCTCTTCTGACCTCCACGGGCACTGCACTCAATGTGCACACACCACCCATAAACGCAAGTGCATACACATAAATAAAAAATAAAAATCTTCATTTAAGTGTAAGTTAAAGGTCACGTCTATAAACCCAGCAGTCAGAAGGCTGAGGTAGTAGGACTGCTGTGAGTCTGAGGACAGCCTGGGCTACATAGTTGAGTTTCAGATCAGCCTGCTACAGAGCGAGACTCTTTCACAAAAGAAAACTAGAACTTTGTAGTGCCAACATTTACAGTGCTTCATCACTGTGATCTGTGAAAGAGCACAGTATCAGGGAGACATGGAGCAGCTTGGACCAATACTCCAGAGAAGCTACCTAGGCTTGCCACAGCTTACATGGCTACCATGGTAACCATCCATATTATCAGCCTCCAGTAAGATCAAACTATAGTGTAGGAGGCAAGGGGAAGAGGAAAGAAAATAAGAAAAGTTACTGCTTATTTCGGGGTGTCGGTTGGTTTAGTTTTGTTTAATTTTTAAGACAGGGTCTCACCACATAGCCTTGGGTCATCTGAAGCTGGCTATAGAGACAAGACTGGCCTGGAGCTCAGAGTCTATAAGCCTCTGTCTCCCCAGTGCTGGGATTAAAGCCTTGCACTTTTACACAGTTTAGGACTAAGAGAAAACATACAAAAGGAAGTAAAATGTCCTAAGGCAGACTACAACCCAGTGGCAATTCAGTAAGAATTTAAACTGTCTCGCCAAAAGAGGGCGCTGAAGACCTGGACAGGTGCAGCTCTCAGCCACCAGGGAATTGCTGAAGGCACTGCAGAGAAAAAGCATCCTAGGCAGTGGACCTGCCAGTGTGGGGTGTGTGACTGGGAAGATTGTCTCTGTATGTTGTAAAACTAAGCTGCCGATGATAACTGCCAAGCACGCTTCACCAGAGGAAATGAGGATTAAAAAGAAAAGTAACACCTACCTTTACTGCTAATTTGATTTGATCCAGTTCCCCTGGAGGTATTTATCAGCTGCTAATACATTCAATTTAAATCTATATTTTTTAAGACACAGAGAAATAGTTGCAGTTTTGTTTTGTTTTGTTTTGTTTTGTTTTATGGAGAATGTACTTTTAGCAGGAAAAGGCCAGAAACGCTGAGGTTCAGGCTCCCATCCGACAGGTACTTACCAGAGTCTGAAGTTCTTTTTCCAAAGCTTCCTTCACTTGACTGACTTCCCTCAAAGTGTCCTGCAGGTTAGTGAGCGATAGCTCTTTCCCCTGGAGCTCTTTGGTAATGCTATCAGCCTAACACACCAAGGGATATGGTACAGAAGCAAATGGAACAAAAAAGAAACAAAAAGGAATGATAAGGAAAAAATAAAATGTAAAAAAACTAATGAGAAACATAACAAAACAATACTGGAAAGGGTGGGTTTGGGCTTTTTGTTTGTTTGTTTGTTCAATTCTAAGAGCCAATGATTTTTCAAACAATCTGTTTGATTCTGTTTTGTTGTTTGGGGTTTTTTTGTTTGTTTGTTTGGTTTTGTTTTGTTTTGTTTTTTCCAAGACAGGGTTTCTCTATATAGTCCTGGCTGTCCTGGACTCGCTTTGCAGACTACGCTGGCCTCAAACTCAGAGATCTGCCTGCCTCCCCACACCCAGCAATAGCCTCATCTTTTTTGAGACAGTTTCTCTATGTAGCTCTGGCTATCCTGGAACACCATATGTAGACCAGCCTGTCCTCAAACTCAGTGCCAATATACATAGCTAAAATAGGTTAAATTAGCCTGTGTGAGTTCATGTGTATCATGTGTGTGCATGAGCCTGCCAAAAGAGAACACCAGATCCCCTGGAACTAGAAGCCTGAGTCCTCTGCACCAACAGTAAGCACACTTAACTGCTGAGCAAATAGCACTCTTGACTAGACTACCCATTTACCCAAACAAAACACACAAGAAAGGAACAGCCAGAAGGGCAGAGGCATCTGTCTGTTGTAATCCCAGTACCAGTAAAAGGACCACTGAGAACTGCAGGCCAATTGTAGGATACAAAACCAGTCCTAGGCCAACCTGGGTTACATAGTAAGATCCTGTCTGAAAACAACAAAAACAAACAAACAAACAAAAACCCCACGAGGGGCAGGGCTATAACAGTACATGTTGTAGCCCCAACACTAGGGAGGAAAAGACAGAAGGATCATGAATTAAAGGGCAGTTTGGGGTACATAGTGAGACCCCATTTCCAGACAGCAAAGGTTAGATGGTACAGTGGTTTGAATGAGACGTCCCACAGCACCATGCCTGCCTGCCTGCTGCCATGCTCTATCAGGACGTTCAGGGACTCACAGCCCCTGAACTCTAACTCCTGAATACACTCCTTCCTCTGCAAGTAGCCTTGGCCATGGTGTCGTATCACAAAGGATGGTTTCTTCATTGTCCTAGACATATGGCAATAATACAGCTGGCTCTGGCTCCTGCCCAGTGCTGTGGGCATTACTTACCAAAGCATGCTAACTTAGAGTAGTTCAGAGACACTCCAGAGCGTGGCATGGCGCACGCCTGCAGTCCCAGCACTCAGGAACAGAGAAGAAGACAGATCTCTGTGAGCTCAAGGCCAGCCTGAGCCTGTAAATCTCTCCCCCCGTCCTCGCTCTCTGTTTTAGAGAGGTAGCTCTATTTTAAACAGAGAACACAGCCTAGAACTAAGATTAAATAGGAATTTATAAAATATCTAGGAGATAAAGTAGCAGATAAAGTTTCCAAATGATAAGAAACTAAAATTCACATGGCTGGTCATTATTTGCTGTGATCTCCTCAGAAGAAACCATACTTGAGATCCTCAGAAAGTATTCTGTGACACTCAAGTGAGCATACTACAGAATTCACGTTAAATTGGGCATTCTGAAGATGAATGACCTCAACTTAAAAGGAACATACGATGCAAAGTAACAAATGGAAAAAGAAAGAAAGAAAAAAAAAGATGGAAGATGTCAATACAAACCTTGCTGCTTTCAGCATCCTTTTCAATCTCTAAATTTTTAATCTGCTTTTCAGCTCCCTCAAGCTGTTGTCTAAGTGTCTCGATTTCCAATTTACCTTCGGAATTGGCTTTCCGAAGTGCGTCAAGATCCAAGAGCTTTTCTTCGACAACCTTGAGCTCTGATGTAAAATTACCAATGACCTTGGTTTGTTCATTGTACTTGGCTTGCAGAACCTCTAGCTCCTTTACCTTTATTTCCGCCTCCTGCAGTTTGTTTAACGTGTCCTCCATTTCCACTAGATGCTGGTCTTCCGCACTGTCCAGTCTGGCTTTGACGGCCTCCAGGCTGTCCTCCTTCTCTTTAACAACTTTCATCAGCTTGGCCTTCAGGGTCTCCATCTCTTTAGCATGAGCAGACCGTTCTGAGTCCTGTTTACTCTGTAAAGTTTCTATTTCGTGCTGGTAATCTAGTCTCAGTCTCTCTATTTGTGTCTTTAACTCAGCAAACTCAGCCGAGTCCGTGCCAATCCCTTTGCTAACGGACACCTTCAGCTCCTCCATCGCCTGCTGGTGGGATGCGATGGCGGTCTCCAGTTTGGACTTCCACAGAACTATCACATCTGAGTTTTCCTTGTTGGCATGGTCCAGCTTGCTCCTCAAGGACTCATTCTCTTTGGAAAGCTTTTCTGTGGCAGCGTGCAGGGCCTTGATCTCCTTCTGAAACATCTCTTCCCGAGCTCCAAAGTGGTCCTTCAGAGAAGCCATCTCGCTCTGGTGGCCAGTGCGGGTGACTTCTAGCTTTTCTTGCAAAGCACTTATTTCTTGCAAAAGAGAAAGAGACATATCCACATCCCCCGGAGGTTTACTGGACTCTAGCCTTCTTCGAAGCTCAGCTACTTCCTGTACTCTCAATGCTAGGTCCTTTTCTAGTTCCATTATTCGGGACTTTTCTGACACTGTAGCCACCTATTGATAGCGGTCATAAAACAGAGAGCACTAAAATAACAATCACTGATCACTTTCCTTATTTACAAAACACTGAGAATCAAGCAAAGTAGAACATTTGCAGTAAGGGTTAATGTCTCTCACACTGAGATAATGGCTTAAGCTCAATTCTGGAATTGAGCTACTATGTAATTATAATCTTTAGTAAACTCTCACCATTCTGAAACCTCAAATGGATATCGACTTTACCTCAATCCAACAATATCTGTTTCTCCTCTAAAGAAGCCTAAACAGGAAGTACTCATTAACTGATAATACCTTAGCAGAAACAGCAGCTTCCCAAGTGCTCAATGATCTACTTCTGGAAGAAAGAAGGCTCATTTGGTCAGTTTTTCTGCCTTCCCTTACCCAGAATGCATTCAGTAGCACTTCCGGTGCTATTCTGCCAGATGCTGGTGATTAAAGCCTCAACTGTGCACCCACAGTCACTAGCCATAGATAGCTGAGCACTGAAGCCGGGCTTATGTGTGTGACAGACATAAAATATCTTAATGATTTTCACAGTCATTTTATGATGAAATAATAATTTAAATATACTAGTTCTTTATATATTATTCAAACTAATTTCACCTGTAACTTACTAAAAAGTTCACATGGGTGTCAGAAAACTAAGATTCTGTATATGTGGTTAACACTCTGCTTCTAATAGACAGTAGGTATACAGTGTTTCAGTGAGTGATGCATCATCTGCAGTTGGATAATGAAAAATTCACTGGCTTCTTAAAATGACATTAAAAGATCACTCACCTGTAATTACGTACTAGACTCTCACACAAAGATCCCTTCCTGGCTTTTGTGATTCTGTCAACACTCTGACGTTTGCATCTTGTTTCCCTAACCCAGTGGTTCTCAACATTAGTGTGCACACCAAGAAAACGCATATCTAAAATGCAAGGCTCTTGCTACATCCACATACTTTGATCCTTTCTGAGCTCTGGAGTTTCAAAAAATAAATACCCCTGAGTTAGGGGAAAAAATGCTTTCTCAACCTTTTCTTTTAGTCTTAGAAAACATTTCTCTACTGATACCTCCTAGACTCTCGGTTTGGTACAAAGAATATGTAGAAAGTGGTATCTCAGACATAAAAGTCTTTTAACTAACCTGGGAAACAGAAGGCAATACAAGCAGTTTTAAAATACCAGTGGCCTCTGATTTCAAGAACCGAACTCTTCCTAACTTCAGACTGCTGCTCATATTGTGTTGATAGGGACAGGAACACAAGTGTCTTCTGCTTCTGTCGTGATGCTCAGTAAAATAAAGGTCCAGAAGAAAACAGGGTGGGATGCACCACACTGTCACCAACTGCTCTGGGACTGACTAAAGTTGTGGTGCTTTGTGGACTGCAGGTGATATGAGAATTCAATGGTTCACTGGTTATTTTCATACTTGGTAAAGCAAGATTGAGGACAAATGAAATACTGTTTGTTGTGGAAGGCTATAAACTCTAATTTGAAGTGGCTGCATAAGTTCACTTGCAAATGGATACTTTATTATCCAGCACAAGCCCAGAAAATATTCAGTGTGTTTGCTGACAAGACTAAGATACAGGAGAAGAGTTGTACGTCCTTATTTCGGTCACACTAAAGGGTGCAACTCTGTCTCATAAGTCCCTTGTATTTCCCAGATAGTCTTTGACCTTCAAGTTAAAAAGAAATGGTACCAAGTTATCACTTATTCTTTTCTCATTCTTTGACTTTTTTTCTTATCAAATATATGTTGGGAACCTTTTTATTTCTGAGGCCAATTGAAACCATTTCCTTTTGTCTTCTCTTTTTTGCTTTTGTTTTTTCAGACAGGGTCTTACTCTGTAGTGAGGCTGGTTGGGACCTATGTGGCCCAAGGCTAGTCTTGAACTTGTGGCAATTCTCCTGCCTCAGCCTCCCAAGTGCTAGAATTACAGGCATGAGCCACTATGCCTAGCTTTATTTACCTTCCTGTTTGTTATTTTATTTGTGTGTACACTTGTCTGGGCACACGGTTGTTTGTGTGTCTGTTTGCATGTGTTTATGTGTACAGTGCATACTTAAGCCAGATGACTACCTCAAGTGTCTTTTGGGCTCTGTCCGCTTGGTTTTTTTTTTGTTTTTTTTTTTAAGATTTATTTATTATTATGTATACAGTGCTCTGCTTGCATGTACTCCTGCAAGCCAGAAGAGGGCGCCATATCACATTATCGATGGTTATGAGCCACTATGTGGTTGCTGGGAATTGAACTCAGGACCTTTGGAAGAGCAGGTGGCGCTCTTAACCACTGAGCCATCTCTCCAGCCTGTCCGCTTGGTTTTTGAACAGGTTCTTTCATTGGCTTAAAGTCTGCCAAGTAGACCAGACTGGCTAGCTGGCCAGCAAGCTTCAGGAAGCCCATCTCTGCCTCCCCAGGGCTGGGATTAAGTGTCAACAGCCACACTCGGACCTTTTGAGGTGGGTTCTGAGAACTAACCTCAGGCCCTCATGCTTGCAAGGCAAAAACACCTCACCATATGCACTCTCTCCCTACCCTCTTTCCTTTATTAGAAGACAAAAACTTATGACTGATAAAAGGAAGATTACTCATTTGTCTAGATTTTTATATCAATGATTTCACACCAAAAATTTTTTCTACAAATACTATTGATTGAAAAGAAAAGGTCTGGGCCAGGTGATGATGGTGCACACCTTTAATCCCAGCACTTGGGAGGCAGAGGCAGGGGGATTGCTGTGAGTTCGAGGCCAGCCTGGTCTACAAAAGCGAATCCAGGACAGTCAAGGCTACACAGAGAGACCCTGTCTTGAAAAACCAAAAAAGAAAAAGAAAAAAGAAAAGAAAAGGCCTGGGTAACAAATTTGATCAGAGAGATGCAAAGTGATTTTTGAAAATTTAAAGTTAAAGCCAATCACAATTGAACATGATTTAATAGGTACATATATTAATGTATATTTTTACATGTGAGTGATTTTGATTACTTCTTTTTAGCACAAATTGAAAGATTCCATCCTAGCAGGGTTTGTTGGTGCACGTCTGTAATCCCAGCACTTGGGGAGGCAGAGGCAGGAGGATCTCTGTGAGTTCGAGGCCAGCCTGGTCTACAAAGTGGGTCCAGAACAGCCAAGGCCACACAGAGAAACTTTGTCTTAAAAAACAAAACAAAAAAAAAGAAGAAAAAGAAAAAGGAAGAAAACTTCCATCCTATGGTGGTTAAGGGCACCAACTCTGGAGCCAAATGACTTGGAAGGCAATTCTGGCTCCACTATTACTATTAGCTGTGAAACCCTAAACAAAACGTTTAACATCTTTGTGCTCAGTGGCCTTGCTCTGTAAAAGTCAACAGAAAGGGTGAGAATAATACTACCTACTTCCAAGGGTCATAAAAAGGCTGAATATTATTTACAAAGCACTTAGACTGTGTGGCGTGACAATGCTACAGGTGCTTTAATATATAAGCAACTAAAACAGGACTGATGCTCTGGCCCCCAAAAGAAGTCATTCTTTTCCCAAAACACCTGTCCTTCCTTATCACTGAGATTTTTAAGCTGGGTGACAGAAAGAAAAGAGATGTAAGCTCAGCCATCAAGAAGGGGAAAAAAAAGAAAAAGATAACTGGGGTCCAAGTCCTTAATTCTCATAAAAAAAGAGCTCATGTTTCCATTTCTCTTTCCCGACAGGCCAGGGGCAAAGGCAGGAAACAGCATAAATTATTTAGGGAACCCAGCAGCTAGGAATATGAGAGCAAGAGGACAATTGACTGTTTGTGGAAACTGGAGAAGAGTACGTCAAAGCACTAACACCAAGAACCTCAGACACAGTTGTAGACAACCGTGGAGCCTCTATAGTTAGAAGGGTTCTCAGCTTGACTTTGGGCGAGCTTACTTTTGACAAAATACTTCACACGAAACACCTACTCATCACTCTGTGCTCGTGAATACCTGAGCGGCCCTGAGAGCAAACTCAGGCCGAACCACTGGGTCAAGGCCCAGGCGGACAGCAGGCGTGCCGCCCGAGGTGCCCACCATTCACACCTGTGACGCCGCTTCATTAGATAGTGAAAGCCATTACCCTAGTGTCTTCTAACTCCCTCTGGAGTTTGTCAGCTTTGGTCTTTTCAAAGAGCAGGCTCTGTTCAAGCTCCTTAATGCGGGCATGCTCCAGTTTGGTCTGCGTCTGTTAGTAAAAGGGAAAAGGAAAAGAACACAACAGTGCCACCGTGACATGCCAGCAGGAGAAGACAGAGAGCGGCATGCAGGCCGAGCCACCAGTACTTTCTGCCAAAGGATGAACATAAAGGGTAACAGAGAGAGAGAGAGGGAGGGAGGGAGGGAGGATGGAGCTGCACGGGAAGGAGGGAGTGAGGATGGACACTACGGACAGAAGAATGAAGGCGGGAAGACGGCATGAGCTAGTCTGCTGAGAAAGAAAAACACGGAAAACACATGAGGCAAGATGAAGTTTCAGATGCATGCAGCCAAAATGATGTTATCTTGATAAGTGAAGTTTATCAGCACAAATTAGAATAGTTAATAGTCCCCTAACTATCATCTTCCCTCCCCCATGACGGCTGCTTCACATTCATGTATGTAACTGACTCAGGGACTTCACAGGTTGTCTGACTCTCAGAAAGATCATCCCTTTCCTACATATGGAGAAAGGCCAGGCTACAAATCTCCAGGCATCCAGCAGGTCCTCAGAGCAGACTGTTGGGCCTGGCAATCAATTTGTAATTTAAGAAAAAAAAGGGGGGGAAAGTATCATCTTAAGAAGAATGTGGGCTGGGTGTGGTGCGCGCCTGTAAATCCCAGTACTTGGGAGGGTGAGGCAGGAGGATTGCTGCGAGTATGAGACTAACCTGGGCTATTCAAGACCTGGGCTCTAGGGTAAAACCTTGTTTCAAAAAAAGAATTATACATAAATGAACAAGTAAAATATGTTCTAGAAGCCAGGGCCGCGGTGCCAGGCTAGTGGCGTCTGCAGACGTGGGGGGCACACTCTGGCCGAGGTTCTGTAGAGCGCAGCAAGGGCTGCAGAGGCTCTAGTTTCCTCCCAAGTGGGGTGCTTCAAAGGCTTAACTGTCTGGGGAGAAGAGAAGAGGACTGGAGGTTACAACAGTAATATTTGGTGAAGAGCACCCGCAACTGCCTCTTCCTCTGAAAAAGCCAGTTAAGGAGATCAGAGCAGGAGAAAAGGCTAAACTCCAGATGTAGGGACTTGCTTTTATCCAAAAATGAAACTGTTCTTCAGCAGCTCAGAAGACACGAAAGGATGACAATGTTGAGAACTGGTAAGGCCCTGGTGTGAGCGGGACTCTCGAAACCTCACAATTGCTTTGACTTCCTTTCCACAAATGCAGTTACCTGGTTGGGAGCCGGCAGGTTCTCTCTGCCTCAGAGATCCCTGCACCACTAGAACCAACCCTGGTATGAGTCTAAGGTGCTTCCTCCACCATCTCTCCTCCCCAGCTGGTCATTGGAACAACTGACTGATGAGATAAGGGTTAACTTAAGATATTTATCAGTCTGAACAGTTATGGGAAGTGAGAAAATGACAACAGGGGTCATAACAAAGTGACGCCGAGTAGGTACAGAGCCTGAATAGAAAGTTAAAGCTAGAAGCACATTCACTGATACTCTGGTGTCTTCAGCATAAACAACCATGATAGGATGGTTGGTTTTTTTTTTTTTTTTTTTTTGAGAGAGGGTCTCATCTTATGGTCCTGGCTGACGTGCAACTCCATGTAGAACAGGCTGGTCTAGATCTCAGCGCTAGCCGCCTGCCTCTGCCTCCTGGGATTGACGGTGCGCACCACCCCACTCAGGCAGAAGACACTGGTTTTCTTTACCGTCTTCATCTATACTCTCTATAGTCTATGGAATAGTAAGAGAAGTTTCAAAACCTAAGTGTCTGGCTAGGCTCCTGAGTCTACATGTGCTGCAGACAGAAGCTGGTCAATACTCCCCTTTTACAAGAAAAAAACAAACCCTTATCTCATAGTTGGGGTTACAGTCTTCAGGGACTCAAGCTAAAGGGCGCAGTAAAAGAAAACAGTCTCCTTTCCTTTGACCCTGAGTTAGGCATCCTCTGGACAAAGGTCACTCCCTATGTGCAGATAAAAAACAAATACCCAGCCAGGCATGGTGATGCAAGCCTACATAGTCCCAGCACCTGAGGCAGCAGGGACAGAAAGATAAAGAGGTAGAAACCAGGCTCTATTGCAAGTTCTAGGTCAGCCTAGGCTACATAGCCAGATCCTATATTATAAAAAAAAAAGAGAGAGGAGAGGTGGCTCTTAATTGCAATTCCAGCACTGAGCAGCCTGAGGCAAGAGGATCACCACAGGTTCAAGGCCAGCCTGGGCTACAGAGTGAGACCCTGTCTTTAAAGAGAGAGAGAGAGAGAGAGAG
>OU015754.1:25841325-25861168 GCA_907169655.1 Acomys percivali | reverse complement strand
AGAGAGAGAGAGAGAGAGAGAGAGAGAGAGAGAGAGAGAGAGAGAGAATATCCATGTACTATTTCCCCTATTCAGACCAGCAAACCACCTGCCCCCGTTATAGAAGGGGCGCTCCACAATGGATGTTCACCAGTCAGTAGCAAGGGAACTGTGATCCACCTCCATGCCACACCCTGTGGTAGAAATGCGACACTGAACAGGACAGTCCTTTAAAAGTATTGCTTTCGGAGACTAAGATGTGGCATCCCAAGAGGACTGTCCTGGGACAGGGGCTTGGAAGGAGAGCAAAGTCCTTGCGAAAGCACACAGAGAGGCAGGAGGAAGGTCCATGCACACTGACACTGGAGGCAGTGAAACCTGTCCTGGACGGGGAGAGACCCAGATCGCTGCAGTAGCTTCGCAAAAAGGAAGCCCTCATCAAAGTGTCAACGTGAGTTCTCTGTTTAAGCTCAACCGATGGTAAGAATTAAAAGAATTCCTTGTTTCAATTTTGTTCTTTTTAAGCCAGCAGAGCAGAGGGTTTTGGGTCTTCTCCGTTGTCAGCAGCACAGTTGGCAGTGTGCATGAGAAGCAATGCTCTGGAGGCCACTTTGGTAGTCTGTAGTGGGAGCTGAGTCTCAGTAGGAGGGAGGGGGAGGGCCGGCACCACACAGTAGCACGGCTGCTAGGAGAGCGAACTTAAAATACCCTGCATATTCAGGGATGACCACTGGCCTCAGTTGCAGATAGGAGGGACAATACTGCAGCCATAACGAAAGCCTGGGTTTCCTATCAGCTGCACTGGCTAGCAGTGGGAGCATGCACAAGAGCAATGGGAAGCAACACGCTGGGCAGGTCAGGCTGCCGTGGGACGCGCCTCCTGGCAGTCCCATGGCTCGTCCAGCTAGCATGTCTTGTGCTGTTTCCCTCAGGTGTCTACTGACATCAGAAAACATCATGGATGAGGTGAAGGAGGCCATGTCCTCAGAAAATGTCCTTTTTTTTTTTAGCAAAAATTATTTAAAAAGCAAATATTTACCTATCATGAAACAAATGAATCTGCAGAGCTTAGTCATTACATACAGTTTCTTAAAGATATAAATGCACTTGCTTTGAAAGTCACATGCACAGAAATACTAAGGAAAAAGTCCCCAGGTCAGATTATGCAGTTAGTATTTGAGTGTATCAATAAGCATTTTAATCTGGAATCAATCTGTGTTAAGGGACATGTCCACACAGTTAAGTGCCCTCTTACATTCTCGGGATCTTCAGAAATCTGCCTCTTTTGCTATCAGTAAAAAAATAAAAAAAGTAAATAACAACAAAAAAGATTCAACTAAAGTTTCAATCTGTGTTAGGGTTTCAATATAACTTTATTTGATTAATTTCAAGTAAGTTTATCAGACAGACTATACTAGCCTACTGCTAATATAAATATTTTAACTCAACCTTTCTTGAACTCCAGAGGTGGTAATTCTTATGAATTAGATGATGATATGAAACTTCTAATGAGACTTTGGGGTGTTTTTAAATGGATGACAACACAAAAGTCAACTAAAGAATGTGACTATATATGAAATGAGTGAAGAAGGTTTCTATTAAATTATTAACAAACCATTACATTCTAGACCATATAAACTTAGAACTCAGAAAATGCTCCCTTTATTCTTTATTGTTTATAAAACTATATTTATTTCCAAGAAAATCAGAGATCTTGTTTAGAAGGACCCCTGAAGTTTAAACCAACAGACTCCAAAAATCCTGATGGTGGCAAAAAAATTTATATTTATATATATTTATATATATATATATATATATATATATATATATTGCATATATACATCTTCTGCTGGGCCACAACTGTAATATCAGCACTTGGGAGGCAAAGGCAGATTGCTACGTATCTGAGGCCAGCCTGATTTGTATTGAGTTCTAGGCCAGCTAGAGCAACACAGTGAGGCCATGTCTCTAGCTCCACCCAAAATCCAAAAACTGTGCAAACAAGTGCAAAACTTACTAAAATGCTATGAAGAATCTTATAGAATCTTCAAAATTTGAAAAGTTAATAATTTATTTTGTCATATATGTGGCAGTGGCTTAAAAGGAACAAAACCATTTAATAACAATATGTAATTCAAAACTAATAAGAGTTACTATTAAGAAGATAAGAAACCTACTATTATAGGAAAATTAGTGACTTTCAAGTATGCCATGAAAGTAGCTTAAATTACTCCTAGTTTTGGCTCTGGTAACTACAGTATTTTAAAAAGCAACTATCTAATCTCTGGCACCAAAAGAACAAAATCAACTGTGGAGAGCACATGGCTGATTTTTATAGGGATTTAAAAGGTTTACTCCGTTCCACTAAAGAACAAAGCTGAACCACCACAAACATGCTGTGTTGTGTGATTATGTTGAAATTAAGTTCTTTTAAAACGCTATTCCCAACAGCAGAGGAACAAGTAGTCTTAAAGACTGCCCTGAGGGCACACTGCCATATTTATGACTTGATTAAATCTAATTCATAGCTTCTAAGTTTGAAGCATGAGAAGAGTTGTGAGCATTTTAATTTGCCACATGAAGTAGGATACTGGATACCACAATCACAGGCCCGAGGACGCAACCATCACCTCAGCACAACCCAAAGGGGCCAGGCGCAAGATGGCCACCATCCTCTTGACTGACTCTTCTGACAAGAATCAGCTGACCCAGTGCGTCTGTCACCCTTATTTCTCAATACTGGCCTCCATAATGACTTTAGAGAGCTGGAAAGGTTTACCTCAAGATCCCCTTTGGTAATTGATTCTTCTTCAACTCGGAACTGAAGGTCCTCAACCTTCCTGTGGGATAAAATCAAAGCAAAGCACTGAGGAACGGACTAAGGAACACATCCCCACAGACACAAGTACGAGCAGTGCCCTGGCAATTCAGGGTGTTGAAGCAAACGAAAGCCTCAGAGACACAGACAACAAAGGCATGTGTCTTTAGGGCATGAATGAATAAAAGTGTGCCGTATTTAGAAATTCCAAAACTTTATCTAGGTATCAACTCCAGAAGGCATGAAGTTTAAAAAACAAAAAACAAAAAAACCCTGAAAACAAATCAGTCAGCCTTAAAGGAAAATACTTGCTTACCAAAGAAATAGGTTTCAGATTACAAGTGCATAAACTCTGCTTTGTGTGTGTTGCAGAGACTATATCTTCTTGAGTGCTGTAACATAGGCATATACCACCCTCCACAGCTCTGCACGGAGGATACAGATTACCCTCCGCAGCTTTATAGGCTTATTTTTGGATGTGAGAACATCCTATGTTTAGTGTTTTTTCACCCAATGAATTATGGGCCTAATGGTGCAGACCTATTTGGGCGGCTGAAGCAAGAGGAACCGGAGTTCAGAGCCAGTGCCGAGCACTTTGTAAGTTGTTTCAAAACAGGAGACTAAGGAGGGGAGGGGCGCTGGTGTGGCGGAGGCTTGTCCAGCAGGGGCAAGGCTGTAGGCTCAGTCTTTAGAGAGAAGGAAGCAGGGAGGAAGGAAATCTCAACAAAGAGCCAAGCCTCTCTCTGTCTGCCCCATATTACTTAGTGTGAATTTTCATATTGACCCACATAACTCTCTAACTGCTTTACACTGAGAATTTTGCTTTCCAAGTAAGGAAAACCAGCTTTCTCAGGAATAAGGTTGTTCATAAGGCTAGGTAAGGGGAGCCAGTTTGGAATTTCCTGTAGTAACACTGGCTAAAGCTCTCCTCAGGACAAGCATTCAACGAGAATAAATGTCTGTTAATCAAGTCATGTCTGAAGGATACCAGGCTTCCTGGAGAAGCTACATCAAAGCACGGCCTCTTCCCAGAGCAGAGGTCAGTTTCTGCTGGACAGTCAGTCATTCCTTTCTTTTCTTTTTCTTTTCTTTTTTTTGGTTTTTCAAGACAAGGTTTCTCTGTGTAGCCTTGGCTGTCCTAGATTCGCTTTGTAGACCAGGCTGGCCTTGAACTCACAGAAATCCACCTGCCTCTGCCTCCCAAGTGCTGGGATTAAAGGCGTGCGCCACCACCGCCCAGCAACAGTACATTTCTTGCTAAGGCATCACTGAAAAGGAAAAGATCACACTCAAGGATCACCTTTTCTCCTCTTCTAGTTGGTTGAGGAGCTCCACTTTCTCCCTGTCAGCAGCTTCTACCATTGTTCGCAGCTGGTCCATCTTGGCCTCCAGTTCCAGGACATGCTGGGGAAGCAAGGGTGTCAGTGATTAGCCCCGGGGGACCTCCAAACAGGCGTGGCTGTGTGACCATGATGGGTGGACATCGTTCTTGATACAGTCTAATACTTTCTATCTTAGGGGGTTTCCTGGAAACTAGATGACAACAAAACAAAACAAAACAACCCCACCCCACATCATATAGCACCAGAGGGCAGCAGTAGAACAAGACTTGTCTTTCCAGTACAGTGATAATCTTCCAACAACACGTGTGATCACTAAGGTCCCAGTAATGAGCAGTTAATACAGAGACAGACTCAAAGCCCAGACATAAAGACCAAATGGCTAAGGTAAAATTAAGAAGAACAAAACGTTATGACAATGGAAACCAGCGCCAGACCACAGCTTTCCAACAAGCTCAGAAAAGAAACTAATTCTCATAGTCTGTGTTCAAATCCAAGTCCCTGGCTCCAAACACCAGGCGCTTTAGCCTCATCAGTCAGTTTAGAAACCAGCACATGCACAAGACCAACACCGGACTTCACCTGGTCATGCCCATCTCGGGCCAGGGCTAGCTCCTGCTCTATCTCCCCCACGTGGCTGGTGGCCTTGGCCACCTCGGCCCGCTCCAGGTCCCGCTCAGCCAGCAGCTGTTCAATGTGCTGCTGCTTCTCCTTCAGCGCCTCCTGGAGGGCAGTGGTGCCCGAGATCTTGCGGGCATAGCGGGAGGAGGTTTCAGTCAACTGCAAAGGAAAGTCAGAGACGTGAAGGGCGAAGGCGCCATGGCGGGGGAGGAGCAAGCAACGCACGCGAGCAGGCATCTCCTCGGCAAAGCAGAAGTTGCTGGCCCAACGTGTGGGTTTGCAAAAATATCAGGCAAGGTTCTCACCAAGAAAACAAGACCTCATAAAACATATCAAAAAGCTCACAGCAAGTTTCAGAAGACGTTAGAAGACAAATGTATAGTTCAAACATGAGTACTCTGAGCTCAGCGGACAGAGCCTGTAGGAATCTAGACAGCTTTCACAAAGCCCACTTTAAAAGTTTCTCTAAAGCCAGATATAGTGGCTCACACCTGTAATTCCCAGAATTCTGGAGGCCAAGGCTAGGGGACTGCCAATGAACTTGAGGCCTCGTCGTAAGCTCGCTCTGGCTACAGAGTAAGACCCTGCCTTGAACCAAAACAAAACAAACGTCCCAAAGTTCTTTAAACTACTTCAGCCTGAGCTAGGGAGATGACATTTGGCCAGCTGCTTGATTCTCAGGTCTTAAGGCTGAGAGCTTTTATTTGTTTTTTTAAAGATTTTATTTATTTATTTATTTATTTATTTATGATTATACAGTATTCTGCTCCATGTGTGCCTGCAGACAGCACCAGATCTCACATAGATGGTTGTGAGCCACCGTGTGGTTGCTGGGAATTGAACCCAGGACCTTTGGAAGAACAGACCGGTACTCTTAACCTCTGAACCATCTCTCCAGGCTCGGCTGAGAGCTTTTAAAGCTTCCAAATATCACTAAGTAATGAAGACATAACTCTTACAGTCACATCTTTTCAACTGATGAAATAGATTTTTGTCAGGATTTTCTTTTCATCTTTCTTTGCAAAGAAAAAACTTGGGTAATAGCATATTGGAATCTGGCCTCTAGGAAATGAATTTCAATCAACAGATTTAAGAGGGGAAGGCTGGGCAAGGACAGAGAGACAGAGAGACAGAGACAGAGAAACAGAGGCAGGCAGACAGACAGACAGACAGAGAAGAGGACAGGGCAACAGTGAGACAGAAAAACAGGATAGGAAGGTGGCAGAGCCAAGGGTTGGGGGTACCCAAGAAAGAATGTGTCTTGTCATCTATTAATCTCTTCTGTTTCACAAACATCTCCATCTTGGAGCTAACAGTCACATAAGACCCGGAGGAAATGCACCTGCACAGGTGGCAGTAGGTGCTGGGCAAAGTGTATCACATTCCTGTCTGCAGGCTCCCGCAGGCTCTGCAGGCTGCAAAGGTGTTTGGAAATGCCCCACCCTTGGCAAGCATTTGTCCATGGCCTTGACTCAGCATCGCTGGCTCCAGACCAGTTCAGCCTTTGTTTCTTCTGCTAACAAAGCTTCACTTGTCACCTGAGTGCTCTCCATCAGTCTATCGAGCCCTCATCTCATGAGCAGACACTGAGGATCTTCATCAATTAACAATCCTGCAATTTGATAACTATGAGAGTAAAGGAATCCAATCAAAACCCACATCGCCTTGTGTGGTTCATTTTGTGGAATTTCTTGAATTATTTAAACATATTGGGAGCAAATTCCATTTCTTTCTTTTTAACATTAGACCAGCTTTCCCTCCTGGTAGCGCAGTCAAGCTATGCTTCTCACTAACACCTCCTCCTGAGTACATTAAGGGTGAAGTCACCAAACCATGTGCATGGGTATGCCTCAAGGGCCCCTGAAAGGTGTGTGTGCCAAAGAGATGCAGCAGATGACTAGATCCGGCGCTTGGCTTCAGCCTTAGACTGTGACCACTCTGCACAACAGCACCATGTCTGTGATGCTGAGCGCTGGCAATTGTGAGGGCAAAGAACAAGCACTAAGAACCAGTCAGAGCAGCACAGGAAATGAAGGTTTTGACAAGACCACAGCGCCCAACAGGAGCATATTCCCTAATGACAAGACACTTTAGTTAATGAAGAGTTAATTGAAAATACTAACTTTTCTTGCAGGCTGGAGAGATGGCTCGGCGGCTAAGAATGCTTGCTGTGAAATCATAGCGTTCTGATTCTAGCACTCAGCCAAGAAATCATGCGTCCTACAAATGCCAGTTCCAAAGTACCCAACACATACCCACATGCACATACGCACACATATACAAATGAATATTCCAAAATATTAACTTTTCAATTTCTATCTTCCTAGGATGGAAATACACCTTTAAGGAGTAAGTTAAAATTGCGTTATTTTATGTCCCCTTTATACTCTTATCACAGTCATTTTTAGGAACTGTAGCTACACCACATAAACACACCAAGAAACAAAGCTGTCTCACAAGACAAGGAGACTTATCTCTTTTGATAATTTTCTTCAATAAATGAGGTGAGCTATGAGAAATCAGAATTTGTCTGCTAAATGTTGGGTAGGGGCGCTGGAGTATGCAGGGAGAGCTTGCTATTTCCCAAAGAAATGGACGTAAATTACTCAAAGAAAGAAGCTCTCCAGATCAGACACAGCCATGGGGCTGTTCCTAGGACAGCAGAGCCGATGTCTACACTGGGATGCGCTGAGCCTTTTGGGACAAGGCTTAGTTCTTTGCCTCCATTCCATTGGCCCCATGACCTTCTCCCGAGAATCCTTTTTAATTGTACTGTTGAGGATGCAAACTGAAACACTCTGGGAGGTATTTCTGTCACCTCAACATAGAAGGAAGAAACTGCAGCTGGCTGGGAGAGGAGCCTCACAGCCACTTAGAGACTCACCACCCTTCCTGTCTCTTGCTGACCACGATGGAACAGAGGGTAAATGACATCAAGGACTGGACCCCAAGTGCTGCAGTTACCCTCTAACTTTCCAACCGTTGCCTCAAGCTCACCATAAAAAGCCGAGGTCCCGAGTGTGGGTGGGAATAGATTCTTGCTGACATTTCCCTTTCAAGAAATGAAATTAAGGGCAGGGAATGACAATCAAAATAATCTGAGTGATATGCCACGTGTACAGAAAGAGCAAGATGTTAACTCTGGAGAGTCTACTTTCAACGCTCTAAGTGGGAAAAGGAGAAGAGAGAAAGGAACCAGGAGAGAGAGATGAAGGGAGAGAAAACAAAACATACGATGGCTCTTCCTAGCATCGCCAAGTTCCAAAGGCGCCCTCTGGTCCACACAGGAGCACTCCACACATTAGCTGTGGGTTAGACTACACTGATGATGTAAAAGCATTAGGTTCTCTCAAAATACATTGGTCCCTAAAATTGTTAGAAGTCAAAGAGAAAGAGACCTACATCCAGGACCAATGAGATCCCTCCAATTTCTCTATCTACTGGGCCTAAGTAATGTCAAAGAATAAATAGTAGTTACTACAGATTTCTCAGGAACTGGCATACATTAAAGCTTTCATAAACAAAAGCGTCACTAAAAAAATCTTATTTCAAAACCCATGTACTTGCTCGAGTCCCATTTTCAAAACTGCCTCCAGGGACTTGCATGGCAAGCTACGGCCAGCACTCAGCACAGGCAAGCAAAGCGGGGTACAGCTGTGGACATCTGCTGCCTCGGGAAGGGGGAGAAGCTTACCAGTCCTGTTCGGCTGGGCTTGCTGCTCACGGAGGAGGCCACGGAGCTCATGGAGCTGAGGGAGGAGGCGGAAGGGCTGCGCTTCAGGCTGGCGGGCGTGGTGGCCATCACTCGCCTCACGGCAGCGGCTTTGGCTTTGGCTGGGGTAGTAGAAGGGAAGCCGATCTTTGTCACTTTGTGGACAGGAGCAAACAATCCGTATTTGGGTTGACACTGAAAATACCTTTAGAGAAAACACAGTAAGAGGAACAAATACAACTTAATCACAAAAAGTAACAACTCTAACCAACAGTCTTCCAACTTAAAATGTGTGAGATTACGTAAGGACATAAGTAGTTCTTCTACGAGATAAATGTAAGCAGAGGTTTAGCAACATAGGATCTTTCCCTTTTCTATTTGTTTTGTTTTGTTCTGTTTTTTTCGAGACAGGGTTTCTTTGTGTAGACTTGGCTGTCCTGGACTTGCATTGTAGACCAGGCTGGACTCAAACTTACAGCGATCCACCTGCCTCTGCCTCCCGAGTGCTGGGATTACAGGTGTGCACCACCACGCCCAGCTTGGAATCCTCACTTAAAGCCATGACAAACAAGACAAGTCAAACAGGCCCTGACCCTGGCAGACCCACCAAAGCAAGCTAGAAATGTCAGTCATCTAAGGACCCTAGAGACTGTGACAGTGTTTCAGTAACAGGAGAGAATGGCTTTGGGCATGTAGCTCAGTGGTAAAGGTTTGCCTTCATGTGAAAGACTCGGTGTTTGCTTTTTGATACACAGAACACACACACAAAAAAGTGAGAAGGCTTGATGGCTTCATAGTTGTTTTACTAAGAGATTTTTTTTCTTTTTATTTTTTAAAGATTTATTTATTTATTATTATGTATACAGAGCACTGCCTGCATGTACACCTGCAGGCCAGAAGAGGGCATCAGATCACGTTATAGATGGTTGTGAGCCACGATGTGGTTGCTGGGAATTGAACTCAGGACCTCTGGAAGAGCAGTCAGTGCTCTTAACCGCTGAGCCATCTCGTCAGCCCCTACTAAGAGATTTTTATCTCTGTAAATGATGATGTTTGGTGGATTAAAGTCCATATGTTTATAAGTGGCTTCTAGGCCAATGCTAAGTAGATGATGTCATGAGCAACAGGCTGTACACCAGTAGCAACAATGTACCATCTCCCATAGCTTACGGGTCCAGTCAAAACATTTGAAAAGGAAACATTCTAAGCCAGGCACGACTCCATAGCTGAAACCCAAGCACTTGAGCCATGAAGAGGACCATGAGCTCAGGAGCAGTCTTGGCTATGTGAGGCCAGCTTGTGCTATGTGAGACCAAGAGAATTATGGGAAATCCCTGCACACCCCGGTACTGAGTCTATATACGAGGGCAGAGTAGGCTGCCTGCCAGTCAGTCCCTTAGCACAGGACAGACTTCTTACCAAACATGAAGACACATTTTACACTTCTTTCCCTGCCAGAGGCATTACCTTTTCCTTGCCCCAATACTGTCCTTAATGCCCAGGAACTTGTAAAGGCCTGCTGTTTTCTCTCTCTTTTTTTTTTTTTTTTTGGTTTTTCAAGACAGGTTTCTCTAACAGTCCTAGCTGTTCTAGACTCAAGACCAGGCTGGTCTCAAACTCACAGAGATCCACTTGCCTCTGCTCCTGAGTGTTGGGATTAAAGGCATGCGCCACCATACCCAGCTTGGCCGGCTATTTTCAAAAAAGAAAGCCAAAAGGAAAATGATCTTTGCTGGGCAATGGTGCTCAATGATCAGCCAGTCTAGCCTAATGGGTAAATACTAGGCCAATGAGAAATCTTGAAGATGACACCCAAAGTTGTCCTCTGGCATGCACACATATGCACATGCATACAATTAAAAAAAAAAAACTCTTGGAGGCAGAGGTATATAGAGAAACCGTGTCTCAAAAAACCAGAAAAAAGGGGCTGGAGAGATGGCTCAGAGGGTAAGAGCACTGACTGCTCTTCCAAAGGTCATGAGTTCAATTCCCAGCAACCACATATTGGCTCACAACCATCTATAACAAAATCTGTATACATAATAGATAAATAAATCTTTAAAAAAAAAAAAAACAGAAAAAAAGCAAAAGCAAAAACAAATAAACAGCCAGGCATGGTGGCGCACGCCTGTAATCCCAGCACTCGGGAGGCAGAGGCAGACAGATCTCGGCGAGTTCGAGGCCAGCCTGGTCTACAAAGCGAGTCCAGGACAGCCAAGGCTACACAGAGAGACCCTGTCTCAAAAACAAACAAACAAAAGTTATTGCTAGCTAGGTCTCAAGAAAGAAAAAAAAATGTAGGTGTGCTGGTATGCACCTTTAATCCCAGCACTAGGAGGCATAAGCAAGTGATTCTTGCTGAAATAGAGAATACTGGTCTACATAGCAAGTTCCAAGATAGCTTTGGCTACACAGAGAGACCCTGTCTCAAAAAAACACTATACATGTGTGCGAGCGCGTGTGTAGAATAAGTAGAATAAAAGCACAACTCCTCTAGTCAGTTACAATGGATAGTATCGTTAACCTTGATACTTGCAAGACTCAGTTGGACAGGAAGATTGCCACAAATTCCAGGCCAGCCTGGGTTACATAGGCAGTATCAGACCAGCCTGTTCCAAAAAGTAAGAGTGTGTCACAAAACAAAAATCAGAGCTCCTCAGGCAGCAGTTTGCACTTTATTACATACACATGGTGAGCTCCTCTAGAACACACATGTGTAGGAGGGAGCTGCGAGGCCCCATTATGCCAAACCAACCTTGTTCCAGCCACAGCGCCATCATTCTTCCCCAGAGGCTCATCCAACTCCACACCACACCACTCCCCCTTGGCGAAGTCAGTCTCTCCAAGAAACCGGACTACACCAGCTTTAGTGCCACCAACCTAGAAGAAGAAGAGGAAATTTAAGACCAAAAGAATTCAATAGCTTATTCCTATGACAGGTGGTGCAGTCCGTCATCCCATCAGCAGCTTCTTTGCTTTGTCTTCTGAGCCCTTCTCAAGCTATCCTAACGCCACACTTGGCAACTCACGGGAATGACACCCTGCCAGACTGCCCTGATGCCTGGTATAGTCTAACAATGAAACATTCTACATAATATGTAACCAGTAAGGCTATTTACCAAAATAGTCCTTTCCTTAAAACACCACTTTTAGTGCCAGGCTTGGTGGGTCATGTCTTTAATCCCAGCACTCAGGAGGCAGAGGCAGGCGGATCTCTTCGAGTTTGAGGCCAGCATGCTCTACAAAGTGAGTCCAGGACAGCCAAAGCTACACAGAGAAACCTTGTATCGAAAAACCAAAAGTCAAAAACAACAACAACAACACACACCACTTGAGGGGCTGGAGAGATGGCTCAGAGGTTAAGAGCACTGGTTGCTCTTCCAAAGGTCCTGAGTTCAATTCCCAGCAACCACATGGTGGCTCATAACCATCTATAATGAGACCTGGTGCCCTCTTCTGGCATGCAGGTATACATGCAGATACAACATTGTAGGCATAATAAATAAATAAATAAATAATTTTTTTAAAAAAACCCACTTGATTATAGGCCAGCAAGATGGTTCAGTAAGTAAAGCCACTTGCTGCCCCACAGTGCAAGCCCTTGGACCTGCATCCAATCCCTGCAACCCACATAAATGTGGAAGAACTGCTCTCACAAAATGTGTGCCCACAAATACACACATAAATAATAATAATGAATGAGATAAATTTTAGAAAATCCTTGATCTCTTCAGAGCAATTCTCCTTCTTGGATATAAATATCTGTTATAGGGGGCTGGAGAGATGGCTCAGTGGTTGGGAACACTGTCTGCTCTTCCAGAGGTCATGAGTTCAATTCCCAGCAACCCACATGGTGGCTCACAACCATCTACAACGAGATCTGGTGCCCTCTTCTGGCTTGATGCCATACATGCAGGCAGGATATTGTATAAGTAATAAATAAATAAATCTTTAAAAATAAATAAATAAATAAATATCTGTTATAAAAGCAAAAACCCAGCAAGAGCAAAACAAAGAGAAGTAAAGCTCATCGGTGACGCCTGTATTCTCGAAACCTTCTTGTACTTTGTCTCAACACAGTGGTGTGCATGAATTAAAGACACAATCTCCATGTTTTGTTTGGGCTCATTAATTGTATAGCAAATGAAGGTGTAAGCACTTTAACCAGGCATGATGGTGCACACCTTTAATTCCAGCCCTCAGAAGGAGAGGCAAGAGGTTTAGAAGTTCAAAGTCATTCTGGGTTACATAATAGGCTTAAGGCAAAAGCAGATGGATCTCTGAATTTGAGGCCAGCCTGGTCTATAGAATAGGTTCCAGCACAGCCAGGGCTACACAGAGAAACTCTGTCTTAGGGCAGGAGGAAAGAAGAGAAAAAAAAATTTAAGTACCTTAAAATGATTGAATCTTCTGTTCTTTACACTGTGATTTTGTCTCCTTACAACTGTTAAAAATACCACTCCTCACCATTTTACTCACATGAAGTGCTAAAAGCTAAGGTTCTTTTTAAATATTTTCCCAACCATTTTAATATACATATGAATATTAGTTATCATATAAAAAAATTATCCTACCAGCATTATTGTTTTCCCTCATGCATACGTGAGAACACACATTTTTGTATTGGTCCAGGTCCATGCATGGCAACAGCATTTCAAGAACTGCTGCTTAGCAACCTGCATCGCATCTGCCTACACTGGCTTTCCTTACCACGGCACTTCTTCAGAACATGCGTTCCGTTTTCTCACCTTTCCCTAAGCTCTGTGTCATTCTCCCTTCCCAGGATAGAAGATTGAACATAGGGCCTGTGCGTGCTGAGCAAGCACTACCACTGAGCTCTAGCTCCAGCCTCTTGTCACTTTTTGAGACGGCGTCTCACTCACGTGTCAGTCTGTCCTCAACTCATCTGTACCACATGCAGGTCTTGAACTTTTTTATTAGACAGGGTTCCATCATGTAGCCCTGGCTGATCAGGAACACACCACTTACCATGTAGACCAGGCTGGCCTCAAACTCAAGAGAATCGCTGGCCTCTACCTTCTAGGAGCTAAGACTAAAGAGTTGTGCCACGTCTGGCTAGGCTTTGAATTTCCTGTTTTGGCCTTTTAAATAGCCAGAATTACAGCTCTGCACTACTGGACCTGGCTCAGGCTTTTCTTTCTTTCTCTTTCTTTCTTTCTTTCTTTCTTTCTTTCTTTCTTTCTTTCAAACTTCATGTAGGGGTTGGAGAAATGGCTCAGCATTTAAGAGAACTTAATGCTCTTACAGAGGATCTAGGTTTGGTTCCTACAAACATCTGTAGCTCACAAACATCTGTAACTTCTGTTCACAGGGATCCAATGCCCACCCACATATATATATATATATATATATACCAACAAAGCATTCAAACACATATAATAAATCAATGCAATTTTTTTCATTGAGATAAAAATAGCATTTTTTCATACCCAGTGATAGTCAATACTGATATCTAGTTTCATTTCCTACTCTATTGCTGTGGTTCTAATACGGCCTGATCCCAGTAAAACTCACACTGAAGGCTGGGGGTGCAGCTCAGTTGGAAGAGTGCTTGCCTGGCACACACAAATCCCTGGGTTTGGTCCCCCAGTGCCACATAAACCAGGTGTGGTGGCAACAGCTTTAATCCCAGTACTCAGGAAGTATAGGCAAGAGGCTTAGAAGTTCAAAGTCATCCTGGGTTACGTAATAAGTTTAAGGACAACCCGCGATACACGATATATTTTTTGTCAAAAACAAAACAAAATCCTCACCCTGCGGCTGTGTCCAGTGCTACAGTGTCAGGAAGTGGGGCCTACTGGGAGGACTGTGGTTTAAGGGGAGAGGATGGAGCCCTCATAAATGTACTGATGTCTTTCTGCTGACTCAGTTAAGCCCTAACAGGATCAGACACCATGAACATGGGTTTTCATAAGCCAAGTTTGGCTTCCCTGAGTTCCTCTCTGGACACAAAGATTGGCTGTCCTCTGCCATGAAGCCCTTAACAGAAAAAAGAAAAGGCCAGCATCATGTTCTGAGACATGTCCCAACCACCAGATCCACAGCCAAGATGAACTTTCTCTTCTTAATTACCAGCATCAGTAATTCTCCTGCATCAACAGAAAACAAACTATAATGCATTTGTGAGAGAAAGGCCAGAGGGTAGGAGTTCAAAGTCATCCTCATCTACATAGAATTCATGGGCTGCCTGGAATATATGAGACCCTACATCAAAAAAATATAAACAAATGAGCAAAAAATATAACACAAAGACATATGTTCTGCTAATTGGTACTTCACAGAACAGATGTGCCAAAATATCCACTTACCCTTTTTTCTTTTGGGAATATTGTTGTGTTGTGATTTAAAAATAAAATTTATAAAGGCACCAAAGTTTTCATTAATTAATTAGTTGTGCCTCTTTGCTTACACCTATAATCTTAGCACTTAGTAGGTGGAAAAAGGAAGATCAAAAGTTCAAGGTCACTCTTTTTTGTTTTGTTTTGTTTTAAAGATTGATGATGATGATGATGATGATGATGATGATGATGATTACAATGCTCTGCCTACATATACATCCGCAGGCCAGAAGAGGGCATCAGATCACTTTATAGATGGCTGTGAGCTGGGAATTGAACTCAGGACCTCTGGAAGAGCAGTCAGTGCTCTGAACCACTGAGCCATATCTCCAGCTCTCAAGGTCATTCTTGACCACATAGCAAATTTGAAGCCAATCTAAGCTACGTAATACTTCCAGCTCAAAAAAAAACTTTAATTATTTACAATGTGGTGCTAAAGATTGTCTCTCACAGTCTTGACTGCTAGGCACATGATCTACCCCTAATCTATAGGCCCAGTCCCAAATTTTTCATTTTAAACTATAAGTCTGAATTCCTTTAACAAAATTTTGAGTTAGCCAGGTGGTGACAGCACATGCCTTTAAATCTCAGCACTCTGGCGAGTTCGAGCCCAGACTACTCAACAGAGAGAGTTCTAGAATAGCCTGTCTCGGGGGAAAAAAACAAAAAATAAATAATTGGGCAGAGGCGGGGAGATAGCTCAGTGGAGTGCTGGCCTTGCAAGCGTGAGGACTTGAGATTCATCTCCAGCACGTGGAAGAAGCTGAGCACAGAAGTGCACCTATAACCAGGGCTGGGGAGGTGCAGACAGGGAGACTCTGGGCTCAAATCCTAGCTAATTTTAATTTAGCCTAATCAGCAAGCACAAGTCCCAGTGAGAGGTCCTGTCTCAAAAAACTAGAATGTATCATGACAGTTTTTCTTTCTTTTTCTTTCTTTTTTTTTAAAAGATCATTTTCTACTTCTTCCTATAGCTGTGGCCTCAGGCAACCCCTTTTGGCTGCCGTCCTGAAGATGGGATTTTATTATATATTTGTGTGTGTGCCATCAGTGAATACGTACCATTTTGTAGCCATACTATATTTTATCAATTTACATAGCTTGGGTTTTGTTTGGTTGGTTGGTTGGGTTTTTGTTTTGTTTTGTTTTGTTTTTTTGTTTTTCGAGACAGGGTTTCTCTGTGTAACCCTGGATGTCCTGGATTCGCTTTGTAGACCAGGCTAGCCTCGAACTCACAGAGATCCACCTGCTTCTGCCTCCTGAGTGCTGGGATTAAAGGCGTGCAACATCACTGCCAGGCAAAATGCTAATTTGTAAATCAAAGATTTTTTTTTTTCCGAGACAGGGTTTCTCTGTGTAGCCTTGGCTGTCCTGGACTTGCTTTGTAGACCAGGCTGGCCTCGAACTCACAGCGATCCTCCTGCCTCTGCCTCCTGAGTTCTACGATTAAAAGCCTGCTCCACCACGCCCAGCTCTAAATCAAAGATTTATGTTTCAAAAACAAATTAGCATGTTAGCCAGGTATGGTGGAGGGAAGTAGGGGGCACAGCATTGCTGCAGACTAGATTACAAAGAAAAAGAGGAGGAAGAGGAGGAGGAATAACTAGAAGAGCAGGAGGAAGAAGGCGCTGAATGCAGAAGTGAGGGCCCAGTGGCCGCAGAGACTCACCAGCACCCTGTCTCCAATCTTGAGCTCCCGCTCCCCTTTCTTGACGGAGCCAGCCTCGGAGAGGTTAGAGATGGACTCGCTGGCAGTTTTTGTAAGGTTGCTGATCTGAGGTGTGGCTGGGGGTTCTTTGGTCGTTGGCTGGGATGGTTTATGGGGAATATTTGAGGGGGTGGCTGGAGAAGAGGACACCATGGTAGCTGCAGCCGTGGCCAGAGGTGACGCAGCTCTCGCGTGAGCTGTCTGCAGCCCGTTGGCTTCATCTTCTGCTTGCACCTTCCTTGTTAACTTTGAAGGCCGGGTAAATATTCCCTTTAAAGGCTCACACTGGAAATACCGAACTCCCGCCACCGAGCCGTCGTTCTTTCCTATGGGTTCATCTAAAACAATCCCAGCCCACTGGCCGGGTGCAAACTGAGTTTCCCCAAGAAACTGGATGAATCCAGGCTTATTTCCATTCACCCAGACCCGCTCTCCAACTCGAAAGTCATCCACAAACTCCTCCTGGGGCTCCGAGGATGGAAGGCCTGAGGCTTTCTCACTGGCGATTGTCTTCTCCACTGGAGCTGCAGCTGAAAGCAAGAGGAAGGTCAGAAAAGACCCAGCGTCATAGTCAAGCAGCTTCTAACTTAAAGAAAAACAGAACAGACTGGAGAGAGAGCTCAGTGGTTAAAAGCACTGGCTACTCTTGCAGGGGACCCAGGTTCAACCCCAGCACCAACATGGTGGCACCCAACAATCCATAACTCCAGTCCAGGGTATGAGAGATCCTACTCTGGCCTCAACCACACACACACACACACACACACACACACACACACACACACACACACGATGCACAGACTTACAGATAAAACACCCACATACATAAAATAATAATAATAATAATAATAATAATAATAATAATAATATAACCTTGAACATAAAAAGAGAAAACAATATTGGACAAGTTCTCTCTCTCTCTAAAGCAAGGAGTCAGAACACTGTCAAAACTCTGTAAGCTGGGGACTGAGGTTTATTCTACATTTGTAACTCAGACTGTAAGTCCTCAAGGTGAAGAAAAAGCAGTCCTTTTCCATTCCTGTATTATAGTTCTGAGCTCACGCCTACCCCACTCCCTTCCTGAACATTTCAAGAATCACTAAGACCCATTTTTCCTATATTTGAGTAGTGATGCTAACAAAACTCACACCATTTAACTACAGACATGAGGTCATGCTTAAGAATGAAAGAATTGCCGGGCGGTGGTGGCACACGCCTTTATATGCAATAAATAAAATTTTTTTAAAAAAGCATAAAAGAATTCAAGCCGGGGCTGGAGAGATGGCTCAGTGGTTAAGAGCACTGTCTGCTCTTTCAAAGGACCCGGGTTCAATTCCCAGCACCCACATGGCAGCTCACAACTGTCTGTAACTCCAAGATCTGACACCTTCACACCAATGCACATAAATTAAAATTAAATAAAATATTAAAAAAAAAAAAAAAGAATTCAAGCCGGGTAAGGAGGTGCACGCACTTGGGAGGCAGAGGCAGGTGGATCTCTGTGTGTTTGAGACCAGCCTGGTCTACAAAGTGAGTCCAGGACAGCCAAAGCTAACACAGAGAAACCCTATCTCGAAAAACCAAAAAATAAATAAATAAAAATAAGTAAAAAATAGCCATGTATGGTGGCACATAATTTTAATCCTAGCACTCAGGAGGTAATGGCAGGCAAACCTGAGTTTCAGGCCGGCCTGGTCTACAGAGTTAGTTTCGGGACAGCCAGGGCTATGCAGAGAAATCCTGTCTCAAAATGAAATTTTAAAAAATAAAATAAAAGCAAAAAGTAAAGCATTACCAGCAGCAGGTGTCTTCAGGGCTGTGCTTCCAGGCTTGAGGATCTTGGTAGGGGCTTTCAGCCCACTTGGCTTTAGCATACTCATTTTCTTGGAAGGTCAGACTGCTTTCCCCTTGTCTGGTGCCACTATCTTTCCCCAATCATCCATACAAATGTAGATGTTTCTATAGAGAACTCAGTCTCTGGATTAAATCTGAAAAAGGAAACAAGTCAAGAGAAGAACAGAGACCATAGTTATTCCAAATTCCAATCCGGGCATAGTAGAGGTGCATGCTTTTAATCCAAGCAGTAGAATCCAGGAAGTTTTTATTTTGTTTGTTTGGGTTGTTTGGGGGTATGGGGTTTGGGGGTGGTGATTCTGGAAAATTCACTAATTTTTAAGAACGTAAAGGAGCCCTAAGAAAAGTGTTCCCCAATTGTTGGTATATAGATTTTTTTTGCTGTTTTGTTTTGTTTGAGACAGGGCCTCACTATGCAGCTCTGGCTGTTTGGGGACTCACTATTGTACATAGACTAAGGCTGGTTTTGAACTCACAAAAATCCTCCTGCCTTTGTCTCCCCAGTACTGAGGTTAAAGGTGTGCACCACCACACCTGGGTGGGAGTTAGAGAAGTTTCACATCTTCATTCTACAAGAGCTTCCAGCCCCGAGTGCCTCCAGTTCAGACACTTAAGGACTCGGTGCCAAGTAAGCCAGTTCAGTATTTACTGTTTTCATTACTGCTGCTAACACTGCACTAAGGGCTGTGAATACCAAAGCCTGATTTACAGGCTGGGTAGACCAGATGTATATACCCAAAGCAGCAACAACATCACTGTGCATTAACATTGAGGATTTCTAGACACAAATAGGTATCTTCACAGGCAATTATCAGATGTATTTCGTGCTCACAGTGTGAAGTATCAGCACCATCTAGAACTTGCTAGAAATATGAACCTCAAACCTACTGAAACATTACTTTGGTGGGCTCAGCTCAGACACTCGGGTGATTCTGATGGGAGCATTTAAGAACCACTACTAAATTATTAATCAGGAAACAATCAAAGCCAGGCATGGTGGAGCACGCCTGTGATCCCAGTACTCGGGAGGCAGAGGCAGGCAAATCTCTTAGGTCAAGGACAGCCTGGTCTACAAAGCAAATCCAAGACAGCCAGGGCTACACAGAGATCTGTTTCGGAAAAAGAAAAACAACAACCACTACCACAAAAAAAAAAAAAAGAAAAAGAAAGAAAGAAAAGAAAGGAAGGAAGGAAGGAAGGAAGGAAGGAAGGAAGGAAGGAAGGCTGGGCCTGGCTAATCACATTCTAAATACTAATAAAAGGGCCAAGTGGTGGCACAGGCCTTTAATTCCAGCACTCAGGAGGCAGAGGCCGGTGGATCACTGTGTTCGAGACCAGCCTGATCTACACAGGGAGTCAAGGACAGCCAAGGCTAACACAGAGAAATCCTGTATCAAAAAACCAAAATAATAATAATAATAATAATAATAATAATAATAATAATAATAATAA
>OU015754.1:25816414-25836950 GCA_907169655.1 Acomys percivali | reverse complement strand
GACACAGTCTTCTCGTTTACATATTGTTATTTTGGTTCAGCTATAAACACAGTTTTCCATTGTGTCCTGAAAATTAGGCTACAATGAAGAATTCCGAAAATTGAGTAGGCAGTAAGTCACAAGTTTAAAGTACCACTGCCCTTTCCCTGCCACTCAGGCACACTGAAAAGCTACCAGCCCTAACACTGCCTGTTTGCCAAGCAAGTGGAGTAGAGATTAAAATGTGGAAGAAGTTCATTTTTAGAATGCCAAAAGTGCCTGCAACCTCGCTGTAGCTCTGGAATATCAGATTTCACTGGAAAAAGGCAAAATGGCCAGCTGCTTGCTGGGCTCTCTCCTTCTGACTGTTAGCGCTTACAACCCGGTATAAAGGCACTATATCTTTCTTTTTGTTTTATCTTACGATTTTTCCCCTAAGAGTCTCATATGGGATTCTCTGTATTTTGTAACATAGACAGTCCTCAAACTCACACCCTCCTTCTAGAAGCCTCGGATTGCAGGCATCAGCCACTGCACACCAAACTGCATTTCCTTCCTTCTTGCAGCACAGAGGCGTGAACCTAGGACTCCTGTACAACAGGCAAACACAACCACTGAGCTAAACCGCCAGTTCTGAAATTTTCGTTTTAGTTTTTTCCTCTTGCACTCTCTCTCAGGAAGGGGTTAGAGAGATGGCTCAATAGTTAAGGGCACTGGCAGCTCATCCAGGACCTAGGTTTAATCCCAGCACCCAAAGGCAGCTCACAACCATCTTTAACTCCAGTCACATAGGATCCAACATCTTTTTCTGGCCTCTGCAGTCATTGCACATATGCAGTGCACAGGCATATACATGCAGGCAAACCACTAAATAAAAATAAATAAACCTTTTTTAAAAAGGTCTCAAGGCTGGCTTCAAACATCTCATGTACCTAAGGATGACCTCGGTCTCCTAGGTGCTGGAACTGTAGATGTGCACTGCCATGCTGCATTTAATACTTTCTTCTAAATTTATTTTATGAAAAAAAAATTTATTTTATGTGTATGAGTATTTTGCTTACATGCATGTATATATACCATATGCTTTTCTTTTCTTTCTTTCTTTCTTTTTTTTTTTTTTTTTTTTTTGAGACAGGGTTTCTCTGTGTAATAGCCCTGCCTGTCCTAGACTCACTTTTGTAAAGTAGGCTGGCCTTGAACTCACAACGATCCTCCTGCCTCTTCCTCCCAAGTGCTAGGATTAAAGGTGTGCACCACCACACCTGGCTGTTTTATTTAATTACGTTTATCCACAGTGAAAGTCTGAGTACAGTTTGTGGAAGTCGGTTCTCACCTTCCTTGCACCACAGGGACTGAACTCCAGGTGGGAAGTGCCCTTGCCCACTGAGCTATCCTGCTGGCTCCCTGCTTTGTTCTTCCTACCCAGGACATGACTAAAGATGAAGCCTGACCAGTGGCTATGCATGTCCACTCACAAGGCCTGTTTCACTTTCTCCTTCTCCCTGGACTCAGACCACATTTCCCAGCTTCCTTGGCAGTTTAGTCAAGCATATGGCTGAATTCTAGCCAACGGAACTAAAGAAGCATGAAAGGACTGTGCCATGTCTAGGCCTAGATGACAGGAAGTTGCCACAATCTCTGTCCTCTTAGTAGCTCCCCTGGAAGCACCTGGTGAAGATGGCAGAACAGTTGCGTGGGAGAAACCCACCTCTTTGAATGCCTCTCTCCACTTTCCCACCAGAGTGTGTGTATCCTGAGGTTCGGGATGTAGCTCAGAGTGTTTGCCTATTGTGCATGAAGCACCACATAAACTGGGTGTGCTAACACACACCTGTGAGTGCAGCGCTCTAAGGGGAGAGGAGGAGAGGCAGGAAAATCCGTTGTTTAGGTCATCTTCAGCTGTATAGCATGTTCAAGGCCAGGCTAGTTTACATAGTAAGATCCTGTCTTAAAAAACAAAAAACAAAGGCCAGGCATGGTGGCACACACCTTTAATCCCAGCACTGGGGAGGCAGAGGCAGGCAAATTGATGTGAGTTCGAGGCCAGCCTGGTCTACAAAGCGAGTCCAGGACAGCCAAGGCTACACAGAGAGACCCTGTCTTGAAAAACCAAAACCAAAACCAAACAAAAGAAAAAAAAACAACACAATAGAAAGAGGAAGATTAATTTGAAAAGCATAAAACTATAAATAAAAGTATTCTATTTTCAGTAAAGCAAGAAGGCATTTTATTGGCAAGAACAAAATATGTGTGAAAAGAAGCCATGCTTTGAGGCTATATAAACTGTACTTCCTTGAAATAAAGCAAGTCTTGATCAGAAAAAAAAAAAAAAAAAAAAGAAGCCATGCTTTGATTATCAACAAAACTGACAATAGGTAGCTCTTTGTTCAAATTGGATAATGGTACTATTCCTTCTATTTTCATCATGATTAAAAGGTTTTATTATATAACATATCTAATTTAGTAAAATCAACCTCCCCTATTCTCTGTGACTTGATACCATTAAAAAAAACTCTTAATAAATTTACAATTCATCAAAGCAAACAGTTCTGCAAAAAAGAATTAACAAACCTTTCTCTTGAAACAGAGCCTTGCTATGTAGTTGAGGCTGGCCTTGAATTCACAGCAGTCTAGAGTGCTAGGATTATAGGCATTCACCACCATACCCGTGCTGGGGATCAAAGGAAGCTTTGCACATGCTAGGCAAACACTCTACCAATTAAGCCATATTCCCAGCCCAAACTCTTATTTTTAAAATGTCATGCCTCAAACCAGGCATACGTGCCTCATGCCTGTAATCTTAGCACCTAGGAGACTAAAACAGAAGGATCAGGAGTTCAAGGCCAGTCTTGGCTAATTAGTAAATTCAAGGCCAGCCTAGGCTACTTGAAAGCCTGTCCTAAAGCAAAACAAAAAAACCCAAAGTCTTGACTCAAAAAAATAAAGTATGAGAAGCTGGATTGGGAAATGAGTCCTGAGGTTTCTGTCTCAGCTAACCGACTTGGGATAATTTATCTAACCCTTACCAGACTTCAGTATTCTCATTTACAACCTGAGGCTACTAATCAATTAATATTCACTGCTAATTCCACCCTTTTTGGAGTTCTACCAACGGTTTAAATTTCAAATCCCAGTAAGGGATTCAGAAGTAAAAGGGACGTGATTTTGGCTCTGTCTTTGCCAAAGTAAGACTACTCTGCATGGGCAGAGTGATAAGATCACTTCTGTCATGCTGTAGCTCCTGGCAGTCCCAAGCAGCAGTGAACTGCCCTGAGCAAACACACTGCAGTTCAGCACAGATGCCTCGCTGCCGCAGGCTGCTGTTTCCACTTGAGCTCAGCTGAACAGCTGTGAGCCAGCAGCAGCAGGGCTCGGCCTCTTACCTGGAGACGCTGCACTCTGAAGATTCTGCTTATGCTACCCAAGAACTGGGGCTCGGGGAGTGATGGGGTCTAGCTGGAGAGAGTCCTGTGGATGATTTTCAAGTCAAACTTGACAGGAAAAGTCAGACTCTGTTCTAATACCACTTCCTGGTCCTGGACAGTCCATTCACAGCTTATGCCTGTCCCCCAAGTCACGGTTATGTAAGTGTGGTTACATGGTTATGCTGTGTCACTTGCTCTCTCCCGCCCCCGATACAGAAGAGGCAATGTAACCTGAGCTGCTGGGCCATGGTCACTGAAAACAGAGACAACATTGGGTAGCTTTCCAAATGCCTTGCATCCCACAGAAGAAAGGCAGTTTAAGCCATTTGTTTTTCTGCTTTCAGTTTTGTTCAATCATATTGGAAAGACAGAATTGAAAAGTACTGGTATAGTTTATTTAGCTCCTGAGTGAATAGCAAATGTCAAGTATTACAGATTCAGGGCACACTATCAAAACCCAATCAACAAGTGCACAGACCTGCTTGGGGCCAATTTAACCATCCTGCTTCTTAGCTGAATAGAGCTTTTTCCCATGGGTGAGAAATGCAGGGTCGGGCCTGTCTCCTATTTAGGAGTCTTTACATACCCCATCCAACTTCTACTGCCACACAAAGGCTTGGAGGTGAGGGGTGGGGACACAGGATTGACTATAAAAGAACAGAAAGCGGGACTGGAGAGATGGCCGAAGGGTTAGAGGGTTAAGAGTGCACACTGCGGGGCTGGAGAGGTGGCTCAGTGGTTAAGAGCACCGACTGCTCTTCCAAAGGTAATGAGTTCAATTCCCAGCAACCACATGGTGGCTCACAACCATCTATAATGAGATCTGGTGTCCTCTTCTGGCTTGCAGGCAGGATATTGTATACATAATAAATAAAGAAATCTTAAAAAAAAAAAAAAAAGAGTACACACTGCTCTTGCACTCATGTCAGGCAACCAACTGCCTGTAACTCTAGCTCCAGGGATCTGGTGTCTGTAGCCTCTGCAAGCACCTGCACTCATGGGCACATACCTGAGCCCCTGCCCCTGACACACACACACACACACACACACACACACACACACACACACACACACACACGTCTTAAACAGAAAGAAAAGGGCCAGGTGTGGTGGCACACACCTTTAATTCCAGCACTCCGAAGGCTGAGGTTGACACAGATCTCTGTGAGTTCGAGGCCAGCCCAGTCTATATAGTGAGTTCCAGGACAGCCAGGACCATGTACAGAGACCCTGTCTCAAGAAAATAAAAAATAAAATAAATATACAAGGTGGCACAGGCCAGCAGCAATTGTCTCTTCTGACTATTTTCCAGCCCACCCCTTCCTTTTCTGATCTGCTGGGGCCACTGGGCAGTGCTCTGCTTGCTCAGTGACAAACCACAGTCTCAGTCTTGTTTGCATCTCACTCAGGAAGACTTGGCTTGTCCTGCTTCCAAACAAATTTATTAGATTATTTGGTCCACAACAGATTTTTTTCTTTTTCTTTCTTTCTTTTCTTCTTCATTTTGTTTTGTTTGTTTGTTTTTCAAGGCAGGATTTCTCTGTGTAGCCTCAGCCATCCTAGACTCACTTTGTAGACAAAGCTGCCCTCGCACTCACAGAGATCCACCTGCCTTTAGAGTGCTGGGATTACAGGCGTTCACCACCATGCCCAGCCACAACAGATTTTTTAAAGTATTGAATTGTCTCAATATCAAAACAAGAACTCATAAAATAATGTCAAATGAAACAATTTTCAAATTAAAGCATCAACTAAAACTATACCTTACCTCACGAGCCACTGACAAAGATGGCGGTACTGGTTTCGCAACACTGAAGCCTCTTTTTAAAATAAGGCCAATGAAGCTATGAGAAATGACTCAGTGGCTACCACCTGTGAGTAGTATTTGAACTGCCTGAGTCTTAAATGGGATAATTACATCTGTTGACACTGCTGTACTTTCTAGAATATCACTGTCCAACAGCAAGAGAAGTAAGCAACTCTCGATTCTGTAGTAACAAAATTATTTAAATTAAAACAAAACATGGCCAGGAATGTTGATTCAGTAAGTAAAAGCTCTTGCTGCTAATCCCAAGCACTTGAGTTGGAATCCAGGGCCACATGCTAGAACAAGAAAGAACAGACTTCTGAAAGTTGTCCTCTGACTCCACACATGCCCAGTATGTGTATGAGCATGTTAAAAAAAAAAAAAAGGGCCAGGCATGGTGGTGCCTTTAATCTCAGCACTCGGGAGGCAGAGGCAGGCCGACTGATGGGAGTTCGAGGCCAGCCTGGTCTACAAAGCGAGTCTAGGACAGCCAGGGCTGTTACACAGAGAAACCTTGTCTCGAAAAAAACAAATCTTTGAAATCAACTGTGTACTTATGTTTATAACACATCACAATATATTTCAAATGCTCAAAAGACTCATGTGGGCCCAGTCCAGACACATGCCTGTAGTCACAGGTATTTGGGAAGCTGAGGCAGGAGGATCGACTGAGCCCTGGAGTTCATGGCTAACTTAGGAAACATAGCAAGATGTCATCTCAAAAGAAAGAAAAAAGGACAGAGAATATACAGAATGTATATTTGGGGCCAAAATTAAGATAGTTCTGTTTTTGTCATCACATAGGTAATCTTTTCCACTCTATGTGAGGAAAAGGGCAGGGAGATACAAAACTCAAAAATATAAAACTGAGTAATTGTTCTCAGGAAAAAAAAAAAAAAAAGGAAAAATGGCACTCATAGTAAGTGAAACTTTAAACTACCTATTTGACAGGTGATGCATAATGCATAAAGAAGCCCTGATGAGCGCACAGGGCACAGCCAGGTAAAACTGTTAGTGCAGCACGACATTTGAAAACACACCCACAAAAAACTCAGAGCAAAAGGCAGAGTGAATTACAAATGAAAAATTTATTAAAAGGCCGAGGCCAGGCATCTGACTCACGTCTTACTAACCTGCTCCTCTCCCCTCACTCTCCAGGTTACCTTTGGCTTTAGCATCAACCCATTAGCTGTCACTTAAAATAACTGGCCCACGCCTTTAGTCCCAGCACTCGAGAGGCAGAGACAGGGGGATCTCTGTGAGTTCCAGGTCTGCCTGATCTACAAAAGGAGATCCAGGACAGTCAGGGCTGCACTGTCTTGAAAAACCCAGTCTTGGAAAAAAAAACCAAGAAAATAAATAAATAAATAAATAAATAAATAAATAAATAAATAAATATGTAAAACCCAGCCCCTGGGCATGGCTCACACCTTTAAGCCCATCACTGGGGCATCTAAGACAGAAAATGGTGATTTCAAGACTAGCCTTCCACAGGCCAGCATGGATTGCACTGAAGACCCGAGACCCATGGCACTATTTCACCTAGTGGTCCTCAACCTTCCTAACGGTCTGGCCCTTTAACACAGTTCCTCATGCTATAGCGATCCTCAACCATAAACTTACTTTTGTTGCTACTTCCTAACTATAATTTTGCTACTGTTAGGAACTGTAACATAAATATCCAAGTTTTCTGCTGGTCTTAGGTGACCTCAGTGAAAGGGTTGTTCAATGCACCCCCCATGGGGGTCATGACCCACAGTTTGAGAGCCACCCATGTAGAGCCTACTGGACTTCCAAACACAGTCAGACTGCCCCTCCCTGTGCACACTTAGGCAGAGAAGCCAAATGACAGAACAGTGTGAGTGGCTTTTGTTTGTCACAACCACATTTTTGTGGCCCCAGGGAGCAAAACCACAAGATACAGAGAGAGCAGTGTCTCTGTGAGGTACAGTATCTGGAGAGGGATCTCAGCCCCTGAGAACCAGAATAGGTGGTAAAAGCCACCTTTTTTTTTTTTTTTTTTTTTAAGATTTATTTATTTATTATTTGTACAGTATGCTGCCTGCATGTGAGCCAGCAGGCCAGAAAAGGGCACCAGATTTCATTATAGATGGTTGTGAGCCACCATGCGGTTGCTAGGAATTGAACTCAGGACCTTTGGAAGAGTAGCCAGAGCTCTTAACCTCTGAGCCATCTCTCTCCAGCCCAACAAAAGCCACCTTAAGCCATTGTTTACCGTGACCTCTCAGAAGCTTACTCCTTGAACACAGAAGTGTTTCAAAGCAACATAGTAACGGGTGGCATTGACCAAGGAGAAAGTGATACTGGGCACTAGAGCCTTGGTTTCCGCAGCAGCTTAGGTGTGTTGAGGACCACAGAATAGAATTTTAAATATGGGCAGGGTAGTCTTGATAAGACAAAGAGAGCACAAATTTCTGTTCCTTTTTTAAAATAGTTTTTAAAAGTTTATCTATTTTACTTTATGTGTATGAGTGTTTTTCCTGAATGTATGTACGTGCCCTACCCTCAAGCCTGGTGCCTGCAGAAGAGGGGGTTTGGAACCTCAGAAACTGGAGCTCCCAGAAATTGTGAGCCATCATGTGAATGCTGAAAACTGAACCTAGGTCCTCTGCAAGAAGAACAAGTGCTCTTAACCGTGGAGCCATCTCTGCAGGTCTCCCAGTTTCTGCAGCTATTGCTAGAAGAGCATTCTAAAACTCACACATTAAGAAAAGATTAAGCTGGGCATTATGGTACATACCTATAGTCCCAGCACCTTGGAAGCCAAGGTAGGAGGATTATGAGCTGGAAAAATGTTCTCAATAGGTGTGATGGTTTGAATAAGAATGGCCCTTATAAGCCAGGCGGCGGTGGCTCACATCTTTTTGTTTGTTTGTTTGTTTGTTTGTTTTTGTTTCTGTTTTTCCGAGACAGGGTTTCTCTGTGTAGCCTTGACTATCTTGGACTCACTTTGTAGACCAGGCTGTAGAGGCGCTGGCCTCTGCCTCCCAAGTGCTGGGATTAAAGGCATGTGCCACCACCGCCCAGCTAGGCTCACACCTTTAATCCTGGCACTTGGGAGGCAGAGGCAGAGGCAGGTGGATCGTTGTGAATTTGAGGCCATCCTGGCCTACAAAGCAAGTCTAGGACAGTCAAGGCTACACAGAGAAACCTTGTCTTGAAAAAAAACCAAAAACAACAAAAAACAAAGAATGGCCCTTTTAGGCTCATATGTTTGAAAATGTGGTTGCTCTCCCTCACGACACTGTAGTTTGCAGTTTCAGGCAGGCTGGCTGGCCAGCGAGCTCTTAAGAGTTCACCTGTCTTCACCCTGAAGGCCTGTGCTGCCATGCCTGCCTTTTGTGTGTGTACTATGTATTTGAACCCAGGGCTTCACACTTGCAGGACAGGTGCTCCCACCCACTGAGCCGAGACAGAATCTTACATAGCCCAAGCTGACATGAGCCGACAAGCAGTTCAAGGTAGCTGACTATCTCATTGTCTGCCTCGGCCTACCAGGTGCTGGGCTTACAGGCGTGCACCATGACACCCCACTTAAACAAACAACAAAGCAACTTCTGGGCTGAGAAGCTGAGATGGCTCCATGAGCACAAGGGTTATGAGCCGTGCAAGTGTTACAACCAGAGTTCATACCACCAGAAACTATGCAGAAGCCGGCTGTATAGTGAAAGTGTGTGTGAGTCCTGTGCAGGCAAAGACAGAGTGCCTGGAAGCCACTGCTAATATGGCATACCCAGTGAAGAAACAACAGAGACCCTTGCCTCAGTCAAGCTGTGTGTCAGGAGTGTCAGGTAGGCTGCTAAACGCGTAGTTCCTAGTAAGGCATCCCGGGCAACTGTTACAGATATGCACTGATAATTCCTTAACTGACTTCAGCCCCTGTGAAACCCAAACAGCATCCTGTCACCTCTGAATGGCACCAGCTGCTGTCCTCACCCTGGATTCATGATCAAGGAGCTCACAGAAGTGTCCCAGTCAAGAAAATACACCTATAATCTCAGAAACTATCACACCAGGTTGTCTTCTGTTACCTAAGTTTCCTTTCTGCTGTTGTGATAAAACATCATGACCGGGCTGGAGAGATGGCTCAGGGGTTAAGAGTACTGTCTGTTCTTCCAAAGGTCCTGAGTTCAATTCCCAGCAACCACATGGTGGCCACAACCATCTATAATGAGATCTGGTGCCCTCTTCTCACCTGCAGGCATACATGTATAAAAGAATACTGTATAAGTAAATAAATAAATATTTTTTTAAAAAACCATCATGACCAAAAATAACACAGGGACAAAGGGTACAGCGTACAGTCCATCATCAGGAGAAGCCAAAGCGGGAGCTCAATCAAGGCAGGACCCTGAAGGCAGGAACTGAACCAGAGGCCACAGAGGAACATGGCTTACTGGCTTGCTCCTGTGGATTTTTCAGCTCAACTTTCTTATATCACCTATCACCTTGGCCAGGGGTGACACTGCTCATAGTGAGCTGCCCCGCCCCATCGACCCTTAATGAAGAAAATGCCTGGCTGGATAGGTGGATCAGTGGTTAAGAGCACTGCTCTTCAGAGGACCTGGGTTCAATTCCCAGCACCCACATGGTAGCTAACAAGCTCTGTAACTCCATCTCAGGAGATCTCTCTTCTGGCCTTCATGTACACACATGGTGCATAGACATACATGTAAGAAGAAGTCCATGCACATAAAAAGAAGTAAAGATTATATATGTATAGATATGAGGCTGGAGAGATGGCTCAGCAGCTTCTCCTCTAGAGGATCTATGTTTAACTACCAGCACCCACATTGCAGCTCACAGCTGTCTATAACTCCAGGATTTGACACCTTCACAGAGACATACATGGAGGCAAACCACCAATACATGATAGAAAGAAGCTGGGCGTGGTGGCGCACACACGCCTTTAATCTCAGCACGCGGGAGGCAGAGGCAGGTGGATCACTGTTAGTTTGAGGCCAGCCTAGTCTACAGAGTGAGTCCAGGACAGCCAAGGCTACACAGAGAGACCCTGTCTTGGGGGGAAAAAAGATAATTTTTAAAAGAAAAAAAAATGCCCTAAAGACTTGCCTACAGGCAATCTGACAGAAGCACTTGGTCCATTGAGGTTCCTCTTCCCAGATGGCCCTAGCCTATGTCAAATTAACAAAAAGCCAAGCAGGATACTGGCATAGACCACTAGAGCTACTATCCCACTATCCCTAATACTTCTCTATATAAGCATTTAGGAATATTTCATACACAGGCTCTAAGCATTTTTTTTTTTTTTTTTGAGACAGGGTCTCACCCTGGCTGAAATTGTAGAGATCCACCTGCCTCTGCTTCCCAAATCCTGGGGTTAAAGGTTTACAGCACCACACCCATCCCTCTAAACTTCTTTTAAAATCCAGATCCAGTCTAGGGAGGTAGCTCAGTGGTAGACTGAGTGCTGGCCGGGGATGTGCAAAGCCCTGGGTTCGATCTCCAACATTGGACAAGGGATAATAAATGAATGAAAGGGACAGACTCAAGCAGCCTTGAAATTAAGTTGAAAAAGCGAAACCACTTCTCTCTAGCAAGGGTAAGGAACAAAAGATGACAGTAAGCACAGTAGTCACTGTTCAAGTGATTAATGTGAAGAAGCCCAATTAGACACCAGGACAAAAACAAGCCAGTGAGAGTCAGAAAATCAATTGGCTCCTTAATTCAAAAGATGTTACAAGGGAGACTCACTTCCAGCTTCTAACTGATCAAGCCCTTACAGAGCAGTTTGTAAAATCAACCTGTCAACATTTAGTGTTGCTTTGAGGGTATCATACGGTAAGACACTGACAGTGAATAGAAAGGTTTACAATGTCTCTTTGGAAAAGTCAGAAGTCAACACAATCCTCTGAAAAATTAAGTCATACTTGAGAATTACGTGGTTTGAAAACTTATCGTATATGACACAGCCCAGAGTACAAGTTGTACCCAGAGTGGTTTTTTTAAGGGGAGGGAAGGAGAAGGAGACAGAGACAGAGAGAATGCAACCAACCGGGCAGAGGGCTGGGCCATTAGACAGTGTCTTTTTAAAGAGGAACTCTGAGTGAGCTCTGATGCAGCTGCCCGAGACTGTGAAGATCTGCTTGGCTCAGTGGAAAGAGGACTTCGTTCTTACACTTATATACACAAACCAAACAGCCAAAGCTCTTTCATCTGCAAGAGAATGTGAAAAAATACGAAACACAGAAAGCTAAATAAGCCAGTTGTGGTGGCGCACACCTTTAATCCCAGCACTTGGGAGGCAGAGGCAGGTGGATCGATGTGAGTTCAAGGCCAGCCTGGTTTACAAAGTGAGTCCAGGACAGCCAGGGATACACAGAGAAACCCTGTCTCGAAAATCAAAACAGAACAAAATCTAGATTCAGAAGAGACCTTAGAATCTAGGTCCACTAACTCACTGAGGAAACTAATTTTACAAGTGCAATCACTTGTTATTTAACAGTCTAGGACTTGCGATCCAGTCTCTAGATACTAGACTCCTGGCTCTAACGCATGCTGGTGAACATGTTTCTGAAATGTTATATAGAACAAAGGGATGAAAAAGAGTCATTTCAGGTGTAATAAAATTGTCTTCCTTTCCAGTCATCCTAGAGGAATAAAAGAAGGCACACTGCTGCTGCTCCTTCACGGAGCACACGGCCCATACAGCAAAAGCACACCAACGGTTCAGAACAAGAAAAGAGCACTTGCCAGGCATGGTGGCGCACGCCTTTAATCCCAGAACTTGGGAGGCAGAGGCAGGTGGATCGAAGTTAGTTCAAGGCCAGCCTGGTCTACAAAGTGAGTCCAGGACAGCCAAAGCTACACAGAGAGACCCTGTCTCAAAAAAACCAAAAAAAAAAAAAAGTAATAATAATAATAATAATAATAATATAGAAAGAAAGAAAAAAAAGAAAAGAAAAGAGCAATGGCTCAGAAGTTAAGAGCACTGACTGCTCTTCCAGAGGTCCTGAGTTCAATTCCCAGCAACCACATGGTGGCTCACAGCCATCTATAATGAGATCTGGTGTCCTCTTTTGGCCTGCAGGCAGAATACTATATAAATAATAAATATTTTTTAAAAAAAGAAAAAGAAAGAAAGCAAGAAAAGTGCACTTTTACAGCACCCTGACAACTCAGGGACAACGCAGAATAACCAGGACTTTCCTCATTATTTTGGGTTGTGATCCCCTCTTTAAAGACTTTCTTGTTTGAACTTTACAAATGTGCAACTATAATAGTTGCTGTGAGTCTTGAGAGCCAATGGAAAAACAACATTTCCATATTGGTAATACTAAAGAGTGCAGACTTCAAAAGAAGCCACCAGTGTACTAAATGCATTCACAAATCCACCACTGTCTTGAGCCGTCAGCCTAGACGCAGTCAGTGGAGACTAGGAATTTGTTTCCTTTGGATTATAAGCCTCAACATCAGTGTTGGTCACAGTCACATATGTAGCTAACCTTGGACGCAGACACACAAGATCTACCAGGCCTTAGGAAGAAAACTCCACCTTTAATTAAACTGTGAGAAAGAAAACTGGGGAGTGTACAAAATAGCCTGAAAGTTGGCAAGGCACAAGTTCTGACAGGAGGAGCACAAGTTGCTTTTCCATGGAACATTTAAGTCCTTGTAAATCACACGTTCCCCCACTGACAACTGCTCATTAGAACATGCCCTTTCAATCATGCGAGTCACTCCTACTTAAAATTAACTTTGTAAACATGGCAGGAAGAAAGGTTGCATTTCTCAAACCAGGATGCATCATTGTTTCCTGGTGCAATTTAAATGACAGAATAACACTGCTAGTTGAAGGGGCGGAAGGAGGAGGAGCTCTAGCATTTACTCAGGAGGCAGAGGCAAGTGGATCGCTGTGAGTTCAAGGACAGCCTGGTCTACAAAGCAAGTCCAGAACAACCAAGATAACATAGAGAAACTCTGTCTCAAAAAAAAAAAAGAAAAGGAAAAGATTTCTAATAAAATATCCCCACTATCATTTATTTATCCTGAAAAGGGGGTGGGAGCAAATCTTTTCACCATCCTTCATGAGTTGAAGAGTATGTGGGGCCAGAAAGATGGCTCAGTGGTTAAGAGTGCTACGCTGCCGAGCCTAGTCACTCTGGTTCCATCCTTGAAATCCGTGTGGTGAAAGAAGAGACCTGTGTCCCCTTCGCTGTCCTCCCTGGTGGTTTGAACAACTGTCTCCCATAGGGGCAGGCATTTGAACACTTGGTCCTCGGCTGGTGCTGTCTGGGGAGCTAGGGCAGCATCACTAGAAGTGGGCTTTGAGAGTTACAGCTTCACCCACCCACCCAGTTGACCCTCTCTGCTTCACGCTTGCAGGTGAAGATGTAACCTCTCACCTCCTGCTCCCACCCCCTGCTGCTGGGCCTCCTCTGCCACTATAGACTGTCACTCTGGAGCCATAAGCCCAAACAAATTCTTCTCTAAGTTGAATTGGTCACGGTGTTTTATCAAAGCAACAGTAAAGTAACTAACACACCCTCTAACCTACACATTCATGCTGTGGCACACACTTGTATAATAAAACAAAATAAAATCTGTACAGCCGAGAAGGAAAAAGCTAACCAGAGTTGCCCTTTTTCTATACATCAAACCCAAACTCCAGATCATCTGCACATCCTGAGCATCTGGATCCTTAGGCCCTTGGCTTCAAAATTAACACTGTCAATCAGGGACTTGCCACTACCAAGTGTCAAAAATGGGCAGACACTTCAACTGGGACTCAATCCAAGCTTGGAGAATACGAACACCAAACTACGTAATTCAAATTGGAAGCATACTGGGCCATATGATTACATAAGACTTAAGGAACCAAAATGCCTGCCTTGGCCTCAGGAAGTTCCTGAGAAGAGACACAAGAGGCAGATGAAAACGCAGACTTCCCCAGGGACCAAGAGCCCTGATGGGCTTCCTGACAAGGATTCTGTCACAGGACTACTTCCTCTTTTCAAGGACTTTGCAAAAAATACTTCTAAGATGTTGCTGCCGGACCACAATAAACAGACAATCAAAAAGCAGACCCACCCACTGAGTTAGTGCTAATGGAATCTGTCCTTCTAGAAGTGCCAGATGGAGAGTTAAAGGGGAAAGAAGCTCTTTACTAATTGTGGCCAAGATTCCTTGGCACTTCATGCCAGGTCCAGGATATTAACCCAGATGTCCGAGCCACATTCAAGGTTGGTTAAGTACAATCTGCCAACCTATTAAAAAAAAATGGGGTGGGGGAAGCTCCTTATATACCCTGATTGCAATCTGAAGAGGTCACTCTTAAAATTCCTGTACACTACCATCAGTCAGTGATTCCCCTTACAGAGAACCGTTATGTAAATGCTGACTAAAACATGAGATCCATCGATATGACAAACAGACCCTATGTTTATTAAAAATATATAAGATGCTATAATAGCTTAAGGCCTCCCTAAGCAACTGTGTAAAAAATTCATATGCAGACTATTACACTGTTTTCAATTAAGATTGAAAATACTGGGCTGGACAGATGGCTCAGAGGTTAAGAGCACTGACTGTTCTTCCAGAGGTCCTGAGTTCAACTCTCAGCAACCACATGGTGGCTCATAACCATCTATAATGAGATCTGATGCCCTCTTCTGGTGTGCATGAAGACAGTGTACTCATATACATAATATAAATAAATCTTAAAAAAAAAAAAAAAAGAAAATACTAATAGAAAAGTTTATGTTAAACTAGGTTTGAGCCAGGCGGTGGTGGCACACGCCTTTAATCCCAGCACTCCAGAGGCAAAGGCAGGTGGCTCTCTGGGTTCGAGGCCAGCCTGGTTTACAGAGTGAGTTTCAGGACAGGCAGGGCTATCAGAAAAAGGCTATCATGGGGGTAGGGTATAAGTCTGAAAAAAAATTTTTTTTGGTTTTTTTAAGAAAACCTTGAAAATTTTAAGGCTAAAAAGTAGGGCTGTGCTGCCAAAAGTACAACTGGGAGAGAAACACACATACACAGATAACATGACACAGATCCCTTGGGCTAAACAAAAATCCTGGATTGACATACAAAAACAGGAAAATTCCAGCTGGAGATGGCTCAGTGGTTAAAAGCACTGGCTGTTCTTCCAGAGGACAGTGGTTGAATTCCCATCATCCATATGGTGGCTAACAACCATCTGTAACTCCAATCCCAGGAGATCTAACTGCCTCTTCTGGTCTCCATAGGCACAGCATGCATGGTACACAGATAAATATGCAGGCAAAGCATCCATATACAAAAAATAAATTTTAAGCCAGGCGTGGTGGCTCACACCTCTGGCAGAGGCAGAGGCAGCAGCAGAGGCAGGCAGATCACTGTGAGGTCAAGGCCAGCCTGGTCTACAAAGCAAGCTCAGGACAGCCAAGGTTACACAGAGAAACCCTGTCTCAAAAAAAACCAAAATAAATAAATAAATAAATTTTAATAGCAAAGTATAAAAGTATATACTCAACACCAAGATGGTGCTTGGACTATAGAATGTATGAAACTCTAGGTTTAATCCCCTGTGTGGGTGTGTATGGAGGGGGTCAAGTCTACATGACAAGGACTGGACTAGCCAACTCTTTTGTTTGTTTGTTTTTGTTTTGGTCTGTTTTATTTTTTCGAGACAGAGTTTCTCTGTGTAATAGTCCTGGATGTCCCGGACCCGCCTTGTAGACCAGGCTAGCCTCAAATTCACGGAGATGCACCTGCCTCTGCCTCCCAAGTACTGGGATTACAGGTGTGCGCCACCATGCCCGGCTAGGCTAGCCAACTCTTGACCAGCCACTGATTTGATGTTCTACTGCCAGGTAGTCTGCACATTTATCAAAATAACAAAAGCTAGGGCTCAGTTCTTGCTCTGCATTCACTAACAATGAGACTTTTAAGCCAGATGGTGAAAATTGTCAAAACTTTAACTCTCCCTTACTTTAATGCAACCTTGACCACCATAATAGCTAAGCAGAAGCTGGGCATGGTAGCCAATGTCTGTAATCCCAGCTACTGCAGAGACTGAGGAGGGGAGGATGCTGAGATCTAGCTGAACAGGGTCAACATCTAAAGCCAGGAATGACGGCCCGACCCAAATCCCAGCACTCAGGAGGCTAAGCCAGGAAGGCTGTGAGTTCTAGGCTAGCCTATGCTGCACAGGGAAATCCTAGCTCAAAAAAAGTTAAGGGCAGGGGGCATGCGCATAGCTCAGTGGTAGAGTGGTAGAGCTTGCCTGGTGTACGTGAGACGCCCAGGTTCAACCTAATCTCCAGGATGATAGATGAATGGGTGACACACTAAATTATTCTCAGTCTTTCAGTATTTTAACAAATACTTTCCGGATAACAGCCTGTAAGGCTTTATTTGCTCACCAAGCTTCCAGTGTGAAGGCCTAGGAACTTTCTGGTCCCTCTTCCATACGATCCCCATTTCCCTTAGGGACCCACATTCTCTAACTTTCTTCTCATCTCTCCTCAGATCACGTTCTCAGCTGGCTCTCTTGCAACCCTATCTGAGACTCCTATAACTTTAACCATTGCTCACAAGACTTCATGTTCCTCCCTCTCTAGTTTATATATTTTTTCTTTACTATGTATGACAGTCTAACATATAACACACTTATATTTAATATGCCTATCTTCTATCTTTCCTAGAAGAAGGGAAAGTCCAAGAGAATCAGTATTGGTCATTTTATTCAGGGCCGCGTCACCAGCATCCAGAAGGGCATCTGGCACAGTAAATGGCTCCTTAAGTATCTGTGGTGTGAGTACTGAATAGACCTCACTACACAGACAGACAGACAGACAGACAGACAGACACACCACAGCTCCATAAACAGCCTTTGGGGAAATCATAACACGTCAACAATATTGAAAGGAGTACAGGCTTGCCATGACTAATAACATTGTGTCTTTTGTTTCTTTTTCATGTCAAAGAAAAACTACTGGCACAGGCCTTTAATCCCAGCACTCAGGAGGCAGAGGAAGGTAGAGCTCTGTGAGTTTGAGGCCAGCCTGATCTACACAAGGAGTCCAGGACAATCAGGGATACACAAGGAAGCCCTGTGTCAAAAAAAAAATGAACAACAACAACAACAAAGCAAAAAAAAAATTTAAACAAGGTGAAAAGTTTTACCTAACACTTTATAAATAGTTGGCTTCTGTTTGTTTTGTTTGTTTCATTTTTGTTTTTGTTTTTGGGGGGCTTATAAAGTGGGCCTGCTTTTCTCCCCAGTTTTTTTGGGGGGTTGGGTAGGGGTGTTGTTTTGTTTTAAGATTTTGTTTAGTCTACAAAGTGAGTCCAGGACAGCCAAGGCTACACAGAGAAACCCTATCTCAAAAAAAAAAAAAAAAAAAAAAAGATTTTGTTTATTTTATGTATATGAGTGCTCTATCTGCATATACACCTGCACACTAGAAGAGGGCATTAAGAAAATATAGATGAAGAGAGAGAGAGAAAAAAAAGAAGGTATAGATGGTTGGGGGTCACCATGTAGTTGCTGGGAATTGAACTCAGGATCTTTGGAAGAGGAGACAGTGCTCTTAACCACTGAGCCATCTCTCCAGCCACCTCCTCACCTTTTTCGTTTGTTTGTTTGTTTGTTTCTTTGTTCAAGACGGGTTTCTCTTGTAGCCATGGCTGTTCTGGACTTTTTTTTATAGACCAGGCTGGTCTCAAACTCACAGAGATCCACCTGCCTCTTCCTCTCTTCCCCAAGTGCTAAGATTACAGCTGTGTGCCACCTCACCCATTCTGGTTTTGTTTTTTGTTTTTAATTACATTTAATTCATCTGCTGTGTATATGTACATGTATATGAGGACAAAGGACTACTTTCAGGAGTCAGTAGGTCCCATGAATCAGGTTTAAGGACAAGCTTATTTATTTGGTCCATACATTTCAAAATAACACACATTTGGTGCATAGTAGAATTCTGTAGAGGAATCCACAAAGTGGAGAATGCAGGGAGAGCCCCTTGCTTTTGATATGTCAATGCAAAAAGAAACAAATCTCTTTGTAAATAATAATGAATGACACCAAGAAGTCAACCTGAAGACAAACGTAAAGGTTCTTCCCTTTGTATGGGATACAAGAAGGCCAAACCATCCCTCACACACCACTCTCTGCATTTCCAACCCAATGCACAACACTTAGAAAAAAGGGACCAACAGGCTGGAGAGATGGCTAAGCAGTTTAGGGCACTTACTGCTCTTGCAGAGGACCCAGGTTCAGTTCCCAGAACTCACATGACAGTTCACAAACACCCATAACTCCAAGTGGTGCACATATATACATGAAGGCAAACACTCATGAACATAATAATAAATAAATCTTGGAAGAGAGAGGCTGGAGAGATGGCTCAGCAGTTAAGAGCAAATGCTGCTCTTGCAGAACACCTGGACTGGGTTCTTAGCACCCATAATGGGTGGCTCACAACTACTTATAACTCCAGGTCTCTTCTGGTTCCTTGGGAACTTCACTAACATGCATACACCTCCACCTGTGTGTGTGTGTGTGTGTGTGTGTGTGTGTGTGTGTGTGTGTGTGTGTGTAGGTGTCTGTGTCTGTGTGTGTGTGTGTGTGTACACAAGTAAAAATAAACACAGAGGGATAGACCAAAGGTTAAAAGTGCTTACTGCTCTTGCAAGGGACCTGGGTTTAGTTCCCAAAACCCACATGGTGGTTCACAACCATCTATAAGAAATCCAATATCCTCTTTGGCCTCCTCTAGCACCAGGCAGGCACACAGTGCATATATATTTTTTTTTCATTCAAACAAACACACATAAAATAAAATAAAATAAAATAGTTCCTTAAAAGCCATGTTGGAGATGTAGCTCAGTGACACAGTGGGCTAGCATGTCTAATGCCCTCAGTTCAATCCCAAACATGACCTGTTCCCACAAGTTGTCTGGCCTCTGACCTTCACAAGCATGTTATGGTACACAGGCACTCACACACACACAGAGGCACACACACACACATACTATATATATATATATATATATATATATATATATCTGTATATATACACGCACACACAATATATATGTATACACACACATACACACACTATATATATGTATATACACACGCACACACAATATATATGTATATACACACAATATATATTATGTATACACACACATACACACACACATATTACTAAAAAATAATTCTTAGGAGCCAGGCTGTGGTAGTGCACACCTTTAATCCCAGCACTTGGGAGGCAGAGGCAGGCCCACCTCTGTGAGTTTGAGGCCAGCCTGGCCTAAAGAGTGAATTCCAGGACAGCCAAAGCTATTCAAAGAGACCCTGTATAATTGAAAATTAGAACATATGAATTTTTAGAAAGTACCAAGCTCCTTAAAGCAAGAACCAGGTTGGCTTGGGTGTGTGTGTGTGGTCAACAATGACTGAAAAAGCAGAGAATGGCAAAACCCTCAAGTTTAGGGAACAAAAGTTCCCACCCATGTTTCCTCTGGGATCCAGGCCTGCCAGCTTTCTCTGAACCACAGCAACAAGGGTTGCAGGCTCTCAGCTGAGTAATCACCCCCTTCCTTGGTTTTTTTTTTTTTTTTTAAGATTTATTTATTTATCATGTATACAGTGTTTTGCCTGCATGTACACCAGAAGAGGGCACCAGATCTCATTATAGATGGTTATGAGCCACCATGTGGTTGCTGGGAATTGAACTCATGACCTTTGGAAGAGCAGGTGGTGCTCTTAACCTCTGAGCCATCTCTCCAGCCCCTCTTCCTTGGTTTTAATAATGTCCAGCCTTGACTTTTTACCATTGACTCACTGTTTGGACAAAATAGCTAAAACAACTAAGCAGGCCCAAGTACAACTCCTGACAGCATCACTTACAGGCTGTGACTCTGACCTCTCAGTGCCCTCTCCCAAAGAGTGTGACAGCAACCTCCCTAGGCCTGTTGGATTACTTGAGATAAAACCCCATACTTGCTCAGAGCCTGGCCATAAGAAGCCCTCAATAAATGTTAATTGTTATTATTTCAAGAGGAAGAAACGGCCCCAAGGCCGAGGAGCAACATACCTGAAGGTTCTTGTAAAAGATTATCATTAAAAGCCTAGAAGCCAAACATTGCTCTCCTGACTGGGAGCCACTATTAGGAGTAATAATCATAAAAGCCTAGAATCAGAATCATCAAAGTGCAGCAGCCAGCCACAGTATAAATACAGAGCCCCAAGGAGCCAGGCACAGTCCTGGCCCAGAAGAGGAAGAGGCCAGGCCGCTGAATCTCACACACACACACACACACACACACACACACACACACACACACACAC
>OU015754.1:25787197-25816404 GCA_907169655.1 Acomys percivali | reverse complement strand
CACACACACACACACACACACACACACACACACACACACACACACACACGAAAAGGGAAATTACAGATCTCCGAGCTCTTAAAAAACAAACAAACAAAAAAATCAGTAATTGGCGCCCAAGTTTTTGCTAAAAACAGGTATCCACATGGATTACAGACTTAACGTGTCACTTCTTCACGCCCGCCCTAGAGAGGTGGGGCTGGGCAGGGAGGAAGGGGGTGGTGCGCGGCTCCTGCCAGATGGAAAAGCCACATGAAGTGGAGAGTCTACGGGATTTCAGGGCTGGACTCCAGACACACAAATCCGATATTCTGCTTTTCAACTACACATATAAATAACGCAAGACCTCCAAATTCGAGAAAAACCAGAAGGCTCTACCTTTAAAATACCCCCCCTCCCACCCACCCCCACCCCGAACAAGTGTCATCTGTCTTAGGTAGCAGGTTCGGGTTACCGGGGAGGCAGCGGTGATTTCAGAGATCTGGCACCCCAGGTCGCCCTTCCACCTTCTCAGAGAATCACAGCCCAGGGGGGTCTGAAGGAAAACAAAAGCTCAGGGCCGGAGCAGGGACAGGGCTACGGCTGGCAGGGCCGAGCCGGGGCCCCGGGCGACACAGGGCAAGGGCGTCCTCCATGCCTGCTCGCGGCCACCCGGCGTCCCGGGCCTGACCGAGGAAGAAGGCTCAGGTGGCGTGTGCCGGCGTCCAGGGCAACAGGTCCAACCGGACCCGCGGCCTCCACGGGAGACCGAGCCGTCCCCGGAGCCACCACCACCACCATCCCCGAGAGCCGAGGAGGGGACGCCGCGCCTGAGGCGGCGCAGTGGCGAGGAGTCCACGCTCCATCTTGAGGCGGCGGGAGGAAGGCAAGGCCCGGGCCGCGGCTGACAGGGCCGGACGCGCGTGGCTCGCAGCCAGCCTTCCCCGCGGCCGCTCTCTCCTCGCTGCCTGCCGCCCTCCCGGGTGCGCCCGTGGCTCCTCAGCCGCGGCCCGGGAGTGTGGCGGGAGCTTAAGGCGAGCCTTCCCTCCCGGCCTCCCCCCCCACCATCACCATCACCACCATCACCATCACCACCACCCCAGCGGCGGGAAGGAGCGGAGGGAGAGAGAGAGAGAGAGAAAGGGTGGACCGGCGAGGAAGGAGAGGTCGGGCCCGCGCTTCGCTCACCGCCTGGGACAGCGTCTGGGACAGCGCCGGTCTCCGCCACCTGCCTCACAGCAGCAGCAGCAGCAGCAGCAGCCGCCGCGGCCGCCGCCTCCCGCCTCCCCGGCTCTTCGGCTCGGGGCGGGGAAGAGAACGTGACGCGCTGCTGCCGCCGCCGCCGCCGCCGCGGGGCCGGGAGAAGACGCCGCCGCCGCCCCTCCCCGCGCCCGAGCCGCTGCCGCCCGCGAGCTGCCCGTCGCCCCTTTGTCCGCGTCCCCACCCCCACCCCCACCCCACTCCCCTGCGAGCCCCTAAATCCTCCCGAGTCCACCCAGATAAGGAGCAAGCTGCCCGGCCGGGAGCAACCGAGAGGCCAGCACCCGCTGTTGCCTTGGCATTTCAGGCTATTCCCGGGGTTCCTAGCAAAGTGTGCCCAGAATTTGCAAGTCACCCCGGGATGGCTGGCTAATCGTCGTCCTGACCGCAGCCTGCCGCTGGGATGCGGTGGGGTGCCGTTGGGGAAGGGGGCGCTGATTACTCTCTTTGACCTGCCCTTCGCGCCCAGAGCAGGTTGAAAAATCCTGTGCCACAAGTTGGAAGGGAGATGCCTATAAGGGATGAACCGTCTCTGCTCTCCAGGAAAACACTGAGGGGTTAAAAAAAAAAAAAAATTTTTTTTTTCCTGAGACAAGCCCAGTGCTGCAGCCCGTTAGTTTAAGAAAAGCCTCTTTTATTCCCCCTAGTAGATTGGACAGAAGCCCAGGTTACTGTCCCATCCGAGCTCCTCCCCACATAGGGATCCCCTTGAAAAGCCTTTGAAAGGGACTGGTGAGGACTTTGCAACAGCCGGCTCAGGGCTGAGTAGCAGAGGGTGGCCAGCATTTCGCTCCCATGGACCATGGCAACCCCAGAAGTTTTGCAGCTCCTGACAGACATCTGCAGCTGTTGGAAGCCCAGGATTTTGCAGCGACTCCTTGGTGTAGAAGGGGCCACAGGCTTCCTCCTCCTTCCTGGTAGGGGAAAACAACCCGGAGGGTGACCTCTCTTGTTGACCTTTATTCAAAACATCATTGTGTCTGGACAAACAGGCATGCAAAGAGCCCAAGAAGGGAAATGCACGAAGTTCGGAATAAAATAAATTTATCTGCAGACCCTCCTGTCCATGTAAGCCTTAAATCACACACACACAAAATAATCTATTACCTAATTCGACCCGGGCTTGATATACGAGCTCCAAGGTCAAGAGATGATGGTACCCTTAAAACCCAGAATCCATTCCTACTCAGAAAGGCAGCCCTCACGCCCTCATCTGAATACTATTCAGCTCTTACTAAGCTTTTGTTGTTGTTTTGTTGTTGTTGTTTTTCAAGACAAGGTTTCTCTGTGTAAGCTTGGCTGTCATGGGCTCACACACACACACACACACCAGGCATAATGGTACACGCGTTTAATCCCAGCATTCGGGAGGCAGAGGCAGGCGGATTCCTGTGAGTTCAAGGCCAGCCTGTTAAATGTATTTAGTATGTTTGAGAATGTATTTCTATGTTGTCCTGGCTGGCCTGAAACTCACGATAGCAATGGAATTAAAGGCAAGCCCTACTATACCTGGCAAATCTATGGTCTTGTTGTTGGAGTTTAGTTAGTTTATTGAAACAGGGTCTCGCTATGTAGCCCTGGCTGTCTGGAAACTCACTGTGGACCAGCCTGGCCTCCTATTCACAGATAATCTGCCTGCCTCCACCTGGTGACTAAAGGCTTGCGCCACCATCCCTAAATAGTTGTTTTGTTGGTTGGTTTTGGGTTTTCGAGACGGTTTCTCTGTGTAGCCCTGGCTGTCCTGGACTCGCTTTGTAGACCAGGCTGGCCTCAAACTCACAGAGATCCACCTTCCTCTGCCTCCCAAGTGCTGGGATTAAAGGCATGCGCCACCACTACCTGGCTGAGAATGCTGTTTCTATAAGCAGTGCTGCTACTGTTGGTTTTATAGATTTTTTTAAAGTAAAAGTGAAATAGGGTGGTGGTGGGGGGAGCATGCCTTTAATCCCAGCACTCAGGAGGCAGAGGTAGGATCATCTACGGAGTGAGTGCAGGACAGCCAGGGTTACACAGAGAAACCCTGTCTCAAAATAAATACATAAATAAATATGACGAGAGAATGATAAACTGCTATGTTTAGAATCCCAGGATCAGCTCTCAAAGAGAAGCATGTGATGAGCATAAAAGTACCATTGTACTCATTCCGTTAACAAACAAGGGCCCCAGCACATCCTCCTGAACTCCAGGCCTTCTCAATGGACTAGGGCTTTGAGTGAGTACATGCTGCTTTACAATGTGGGCATTGGCCAAAATCACTTACAAAATTTCCACCGCATTTTTAAGATTCTGTGACTTTCTTCAACCCAGCAAAGCAAAGCATTTGTGAAATCAGTGCTCAACACAGTACTTCTGATCCATGAATGTCTTTTGAGTGCACAAAAGGAAACCACCTTCAGCAAAAATTAAACACATTTGCCAGGTATGGTGACACAGGCCTATAATCCCAGCACTCAGGAGGCAGAGGCAAGCAAGTCTCTGTGAGCTTGAGGCCAGGCTCGCCTCCAGAATGAGTTCCAGGACAGCCAGGGCTACACAGAGAAACCCTGTCTCAAAAGAACAAAACTAGGCTAGGCATCGTAGCGCACTCCAGAGGCAGAGGCAGGTGGATCGATGTGAGTTCGAGGCCAGAGTGGTCTACAAAGTGAGTCCAGGACAGCCAAGGCTATTACACAGAGAAACTTGTGATGGCACGTGCCTGTAGTTCCAGCACTCTGAAAGTGGAAGTCAGAGCATTACACACTGTAGACTGGCCTGGGCTACATAGCAACTTCTAAATTTAGGACTGGCTGCATCGTCTAGTGAAAGTAGAAGCAAAGTAAATGTTCATGGCAGCATTACTCATAAGAACACAGTCAGAGGGGCTGGAGAGAAGGCTCAGAGGTTAAGAGCACCATCTGCTCTTCTAGAGGTCCTGAGTTCAGTTCCCAGCAACCACATGTTGACTCATAACTATCTGTAGTGAGATCCAGTGCCTTCTTGTGGCGGGAAGGTGCACATGCGGGCAGAACACTATATAAATAATAAATAAATCTTTAAAAAAAAAAAAAAAAAAAAAAAAGCACTGGCTGCTCTTCCAAAGGCCCTGAGTTCAATTCGGAGCACCCACATGGTGGCTCACAACCATCTATAATGAGATCTGGTGTCCTCTTCTGGCTTGCATGTGTATATGCAGGCAGAGCACTGTATACATAATAAATAAATAAATCTTTTTTAAAAAATGTTTTAAAGAACACAAACAGAGCCAGACATGGTGGCACCCGTCTTTAATCCATAACTCAGGAAGCAGAGGCAGGTGGATCTTTGTGAGTTTTCCCTAAAGGTACCCACATGTTTAGATGAGTATGCCCAAAACCGGGGGAAGCTAGTATAGTACGGACACACCAAATGTAGCGATGGCTCCTTCTGATGCCACACTGTAGTCGTATTAGGACCGGTGAATGTTGTGAAGAGTGAATGAGAGGTGAGCAGACACCCCGAACAATTGTTTCTACTTCCAATGAATCTCCTAATTATTGTGAAATATAAAGCTGAAAGAAACAGGGCCAGTGAGACGGCCCAGCAGGGAAAAAGGTGCCACTGGCCAAGTTGATGACCTGTGTTCCGTCACCAGCACATACTGGAAGGGTAGAACTGGCTGCTACAAGTCGGCCTCTCACCTCAGCAACCACATCATGGCATTTCGCACATGCACACACGCAAATGAATGCCTACTTTTCAAAACTTTAGGGAGAAAGCTGAAATAAACATCAGGAGGGCAGAAAAGCCTAGGTTGTTTGGAACAGGAAACTCTTGCCAGCTGTGGCTGTTTGTCATCTACCTTTGGCTGGAGTGTTGACACCAAGCTCTGTCACTTTTTTTTAGTCGGTCTCTACCACAGCCGAAGTGAATGTACTTTTTCCAAAGTCGTTTGGTCCTTTGTATTATGTGCTGCAGATCAAAGTCTCAACCAGATTATGCAATAAGCCTGGCTGAGGTCCAAGGACTCTCTGTGGAGGATAAAAATACAAGAAAAGGGAGCTGTGCAGCCTCTTTGCCTCTAAGTAAGGAAAAGGGTTCAGAACTTAGCCTAAGATGCCCCGGGTTGGAATGGCATTTGGATTGTAGGAGACAAGAAATACTATCTGGCCGGGCGGTGGTGGCGCACGCCTTTAATCCCAGCACTTGGGAGGCAGAGGCAGGCGGATCGCTGTGAGTTCGAGGCCAGCCTGGTCTACAAAGTGAGTCTAGGACAGCCAAGGCTACACAGAGAGACCCTGTCTAAAAAAAAAAAAAAAAAAAAAAAAAAAAAAAAAAGAAATACTATCTGGCCCACTGATGGTTTGTTTAATTGTTACCTTGAGATAGAATCTTAATTAGGCACAGGCTAGACTGGTAGCCATAAAAGGTCTTAAACCTTCTGGTTCTCCTGTATCTCCCTCCCAAATGCCATGTGCCTTCAGGCTGGTTTATTTTTCTACATTATTATTTTTTTAATTGTGTGAGTGCACGGACATACGTGTAGGCCAGAAGACAACCTCCAGGGTCATATCTCAGGTGCTACCTTACCCAGCACCTTATGTGCGTGCTTGCATGGTCAGCATTTTGCCATCTTCCAGGCCCTGTATTTCCACTTCTTAAATTATCAGCAGGCACCAGGAGGTGGTGGCGCATGCCTATAATCCCAGCACTCGGGAGACAGAGGCAGGCGGGATTGCTGTGAGTTCCAGGCCAGCCTGGTCTACAAAGCGAGTCCAGGACAGCCAAGGCTACACAGAGAGACCCTGTCTTGGAGGGGAAATCATCACTCCATCAAAAGGCATAACAAATGGATACCATAAGTCATTACTTCATGTACCCCATTTCACTTAGTCCACCAGACCCTAACACCCACGAATTCCCTTGGCGCTCCTCCACACTGCACCACACACTTTCTCACTCTGCAACAACAGGAAAAGTGTAAACACGCAAACTGGCACCTTTAAGTGAGGAAGTTAATTTTAGTTTAATAGGATCTTCTTGTTATTGCAAAGCGTGGCTTTTTAGGTTGCTAAAGTTAATGTTCCTTTCTCTGATAGTTTAATGGAGTTTAGATCCAAAACAAAATTAGTTTGGATATTTATCTTTGTAGTGTTGGATGTTGGATGTTGGATGTTGGCCTTCTGTACTCTAAGGCTACATAGTGAAACCCTATCTGAAAACTAGCAGAAAAGTGGACGCTCATGACTCTGTGTGTATGGGGGAACCCAAGAAAAAAAAAGAACGAAAACAAACAAAAGACCATACCTGGTTGTCTTGAACTAGCTCTGTAGACTAGGCTGGCCTCAAATTCAGAGTCCACTTGCCTCTGCCTCCCACCCCAGGCTAATTTGTTACTTTTACGGGGAAAATAAGTGATGCATCTCACTGGACAGAGTGCCGGAGCAGCACACAGGAGGCCCCGGGTTGAATCCCCAGCACCATGTCACTGAGGGTGCGTGCCTGTAACTCCAGCAGCGGTATGTGTCCTGTTTCCACACCACAAACTCTCATTATACTCTATGTAGTGCTCTGATTGACGTTAAAACTGAGGGCTGGGTGTGGTAACTCATGCCTTTAATCCTAGCACTTAGGAGGCAGAGGCAGGCAGATCTCTGAGTTCGAGGCCAGCCTGGTCTACAGAGTGAGTTCCAGGACAGCCAAAACGACACAGAGAAACCCTGTCTTGAAAAACCAAACCAAACCAAACAAAACAAAAAACAACCATGTGTTTATATGTCAAGGTGACAAGGGGTCGGTTGTGTTGGATAGCTTTCTATTGTTTTATTTTTCGAGACAGGGTTCCTCTGTGTAGCCTTGGCTGTTCCGGACTCCCTTTGTAGACCAGGCTGGCCTTGAACTCATGGAGATCCCCCTGCCGCTGACTTCCTGAGTGCTGGGATTAAAGGCATGTGCCACCGCTCTGGGTTTCTGCTGGATAATTTGATGTCAACTTGACACAGGTTAGAGTCATCTGAGAGGATGGAATCTCAATTGAGAAAATAATGCCATAAGATCTGGCTGTAGGCAAGCCTGTAGAGCATTTTAATTAGTGATTGAAGGGTTTTTTTTGTTTTTTGTTTGTTTTTTTTGTTTTTGGGGTTTTTTGAGACAAGGTCTCTCTGTGTTAGCCTTGGCTGTCCTGGACTCACTTTGTAGGGACCAGTGCGTTGTGGGTGGTGCCAGTACTGGGCCTAGTTGTAGTGGCGCTCACCTTCAATCCCAGCACTTGGAAAGCAGAGGCAAGTGGAGTTCTGTGAGTTCGAGGCCAGCCTGGTCTACAAAGTGAGTACCTAGACAGCCAGGGCTACACAGAGAAACCCTGTCTCAAAAAAAACTAAGAAAGAGAAAAGAAAAAAAGAAATGAGGCCAGCCTGATCTACAAAGGGAATGCCATACCAGCCAGGCCTCATAGTGAGACTGTCTCCCAACATATATATATACAGTATTTACATATACACACATACATACAAATGTACAAACATATGCTTTAAATCTATATGTAGATCTGCAGATGTAGGTTAGTGGATCACTTGCCTCACACGCACAATTCATCAGTTCAACACTTAGTGTGACAAAAACAACCAACTGAGAGAAATGACTGAGCAGAAAACCAGCCACATGTCCCATGTCCTCATGCTAAAAACATGTGGCCACGGGGCACAGCTTCAGGCCTCTGCTTCTGTTTTGGTTTTGTTTTCTGTTCTCTTTTTGTTTGGTTGGTTGGTTTTTCCAGCCAGGGTTTCTCTGTGTAACAGCCTGACTGTCCTGGACTCACTTTGTAGACCAGGCCAGCTTCGAACTCACAGCGATCTGCCTGCCTCTGCTTCCCTAGTGCTGGGATTAAAGGTGTGCACCACCATGCCTCTGCTTCTGATGGCAACGACTAATTAATATGTATCGTGGCCCTGTGTCTTTGGGAAAAGAAGAGGTAGTAATTTTACCCCCATCCACAGATTAAAGAAGCAAGACCAAAAAAAAAAAAAAAAAAAAAAAAAAAAGAAGCAAGACCAGGTAAGTTAGATGCTCAGAGCTACAGGGAAGAGCATCACACATGATCCAAAATCATACCTCACAGGCCTTCTCACAAACCAGATGGGTGTGCACGCAATGTCTTGGCAACTACTAGGCTGAACCATATAAAACTGCTGGCATTCGGTTATTTTTATTTTTTATGTGTGTATTTATGTTATATATTAATGGATTGATTGATTCCGTGTGTGCTTGATTATGCACAACCCAGGGCATATGTAGAGGTCAGAGGACAACGTGTGGGAATTGGTTTTTTTTCCATCCATCTTGACGGCTCTAAGGATAAGATCAGAGCATCAGGCTTGGCAGCAAGAGCCTTCCACTGACCTGCTGAACCATTTCACTGGCCAATATATACTAATTAATTATTAATTAACTAACTAATTTAGGGAAGGCGTCTCATGCAGCCCAAGCTGCCCTTAAACTCACTACGAAGCTGAGAATGCCGCTGAACTTCTCCCCTAGAACTTTTTGGTTTTGTTTTTGTTTTTTTGAGACAGGATTTCCAGAAAACTAGCCTTGACTATCCTGGACTCCTTTTGTAGACCAGGCTGGCCTTGAATTCACAGATTAAACTGCCTCTGCCTCCTGAGTGCTGGGATTTCAGGTGTGTGCCACCGTGACTGGCTCTTCCCATAGAACTTCTCATGCTCTGGCCTCTGTTGGTATTACATTCATGTACTACCAACCCCAGTGTATGTGATGCAGGGGGACCAATCCCAGCCCTCCCTACGTGCTTGACAAGTACCTTATCCACCAAGCTACACTACCAGCACTTACTGTTTTTCTGTGAAAATAATAAATTCACCTGGGCATGATGGCACATACCAGAGGCAGGTGGATCTCTGTGAGTTCCAGGCCAGCCTAGTCTAACAGATAAGAGTTCTATCCAGAGCTACAAAGTTGAGACCCTGTCTGAAAAAACAAACAAAACACAGAAGGGGGCTGGAGAGCTGTCTCAGCAATTTAGAGCTCTGTTGCTCTTACAAAGGACATATGTTTGATTGCCAACACCGGAATGGTGCCTCACAAACATCTGTAACTCCAATCCCAAGAGATCTAATGCCCTCTTCTGACCTGTACAGGCACCAGGTAAAGAAACACATGGTGCACACACACACACACACCTGCAGACAATACATTTATACACTGAAATAAATCAATCCAAAATATTCAAATTAAGCTGGGAGTGGGCGGCCCACACCTTTAATCCCAGCACTCAGGAGGCAGAGGCAGGCAGATCTCTGTGAGTTCTACAAAGTGAGTCCAGAACAGCCAAGACTACGAGAAATTGTGTCTCAAAAAAACAAACAAACAAATAAACAAACAAAAATATTCAAACAGAAATAAAAGCATATACACAGCTGAGTTCATTTTTAAAAAAGATTTATTTATTATTTACACAGTATTCTGCCCACATGTGTGCCTGCCCACCACAAGAAGGCACCAGATCTCATTACAGGTGGTTGTGAGCCACCATGTGGGTGCTGGGAATTGAACTTGGGACCTTCGGAAGAGCAGACAGTGCTCTTAACCTCTAAGCCATCTCTCCAGCCCCCTCATTTTTGTTTTCAGACAGGGTTTCTCTATGTAGCCTTGTTCTGCCTGGAATCCCCTAAATAGGCCAGGCTGGCCTCAAACTCAGCTTTCCCTCCGTACAAATCAGTTGCCTGTTTACATTGGTAAAGCATCTAGTGAATCCTAAAGCAACATGTCCCCATCCTTCAGGGTTATCCATACAGGGGGTCTTTAACAATCTGGCAGTCCACTGTGGTTTGGGTTTTTATTTAGTCACACTGGGATGAAACCTGAGGACTTTGCTCATGCAAACTAGTCCCTCTATCACTGAGTTACACCCAAGCCCTGTAGCATTTATTTATTTATTTATTTATTTATTTATTTATTTATTTATTTTGCTTTTCCGAGACACAGGGTTTCTCTGTGTGGCCCTGGCTGTCCTGCAGCTCACTCTGCAGACCAGGCTGGACTTGAATTTACAAAGATCTACCTGCCTCTGCCTCCTGAGTACTGGGACTAAAGGTGTGCACGACTGTGCGCAGTAAGTGTGAGTGCTTTGCCTGCGGTTATTTGTGTACACCATGTTGAGTGCAGGAGCCTGCAGAAGCCAAGGGAAGGTGTCAGACCCCTCAGGGCTGGTTAGATGAGGTTGTGAAATGTTACCTGGGTTTTTTTTTTTTTTGAGAGCAGCAAACATTTTTAACCATGCAGCCATCTCCCCATGTACTGTTAAGGAATTAGTGGATAAACTATAGACATATTATCCCACAGACCTAAGGCCAGGGTCCCTGTGGAAGAGGCTACGTGGACTTTTTTTTTTTGGTTTTTTGAAACAGGATTTCTCTGTGTAGCCTAGACTCGATTTGTAGACCAGGCTAGCCTCAAACTCACAGCAATCCTTCCGCCTCCACCTCCCGAGTGTGGAGATTAAACGCACATGCCACTACACCCGGCCTGGCTACGTGGACTTTTATATTATAGAGCTGAAGGTATGACTCACTGTTTATAAAATGTACTGACAGAAGATAGCAGAGGAGAGGCGGAGGGGGAGAACTGCACAACAGGGTAGGAAATAGAATCTCCGAGATTCATATATAGCTTCTGGGTCTTTGGAAACTAAGGTTTAGAATACATTGCAACAGTGTCCTTATCTAGCAGTCAGGAGCCCGTTAGTTTAGATGCAGAGGTTGATAGTAAAAATGGCTACTGATAACCCACGACAGCTTTGGCTCTTGATCTACAACGTTCCTTCCCTCCATAGTCAAGGGAGGGCAAGCAAGCATCTGTTGTTTAAAAAAAAAAAAAGAAAATCCCAACTGTTCAATTTTACCAATGAAGACTCAGGAGCCAGATGTTGGGGTGAAAAGCTGCTAGCTCAGAGAGGCAGAGAAAACACCCAGCCGACCTTCTGCTCAGTTCATGTCTCTGAGGAAAAAGCCCAAAAAACTTAGTAGCTCAGCTAACAGCCTAAAAGGAAAAACCAAAAACCTGAAAGCCAAGGAGCTTGCAAGCTCAAAGCTCAAAGGGCTCCTCCTCTTACTCATGCTGCCCTAAATAGCCCTCAACTCAGTCTCTCTACTCTTTAATCCCTGTCAGCTGGTTTCCTTTTTCTTTTTTTAAGATTTATCTATTATATACATAATGTTGCGTCTGCATGTACACCTGCAGGCCAGAGGAAGGCATCAGATCTCATTATAGATGGTTGTGAGCCACCATGTGGTTACTGGGAATTGAACTCAGGACCTCTGGAAGAACAACCAATGCTCTTAACCTCTGAGCTGTCTCTTCAGCCCATTAGTTGGTTTCGTGCTCTGCCCTCTTGACCTAGGGTTTCTGTTAAATCCTGGATTAAAGGTGTATGCTAGGAGCGGGCGTGGTGGTACACGCCTTTAATCCCAGCACTCGGGAGGCAGAGGCAGGCGGATCGCTGTGAGTTCGAGGCCAGCCTGGTCTACAAAGTGAGTCTAGGACAGCCAAGGCTACACACAGAAACCCTGTCTTGAAAAACAAACAAAAAAGTGTGTATCAGGGCTAGCTGAACCATACCATAGTCACCTGTTTACAATAAACAGAAAGTTCTTGGATTAAAGGTGTGTGTTAGGGCTCAATCACACCAAACAAGAAACAGGGTTCACAGTGGGATCAAACACCCTGTAACAAGTATCCTCTGGGGTATCTGCTATCCATTCAGCTTCCGCAGAGAGATTAGTTCACACCAGTTAAATTTACCGCACACCCAAACCAAGGCATCTTCAGAGCTGTGTAAAGCTCAGATATTTCAGTGTTTCAGTTATTACTATGACTAACGCATACATATAAACTTGCTGTCTGAATGAAAATATAAAAAAAAAAAAAAAGAATGGATCTCTGTGAGTTCAAGGCCAGCCTGGTCTACAAAGCAAGTCCGGGACAGCCAAGGCTACCCAAAGAAACCCTGTATCAAAAACAAAAACAAAAAAACAAAAAAACAAAAAACCAAAAACAAAACAAAAAAAACAAATTAGGCAGGTTGGAGAGATGGCTCAGAAGTTCTTCCAGAGGACCAGGGTTCAATTCCCAGTACTCACATGGCAGCTCACAACTGTCTGATACTTCCCCACAGATATACATGCAGGCAAAACACCAATGCACATGAAATAAAATGTTCCAAAATCATTTAAAAACAGCAACAAAACTAATGGGCATGAGAGTGCCTGTCTGGAAGATGGCCCTTGGGAGGCAGAGGCAGGTAGACTTTAAGTTTTACACAAGCCTTGATGACATGATCAGCAATATAGAAAGTTACCTGACACCAAGCCTGATGACCTGAGATCTATACCACAACCTACGTGGTCAAAGGAGAGAGCCAACTCCCAAACATTGTTATCTGACTTCCACATGTGCATTTGTGGTAGGCTCATGCCCATGCCAATACATGTACCTGCCCTTACACACACACATACACACACACACACACACACACACACACACACACAGACACACACAAATAAATAATAAAAACAATTCCCCAAACTACTGACTTAACTAACCACATTCTGTTTGTTTGTTTGTTTGTTTGTAGACAGAGTTTCTCTGTGTAACAGTCCAGGCAGTCCTGGAAAAGACTAGCCAATGCCTGGCTAATCACATTTTAAACAGTAAAGTTGACCTCTTCTAGCATGCAGGTGTACATGCAGATAGAGTACTCATATGTAAAATAAATAAAATCTTTTAAAAGATGTATGTATATGACTGCTCTATCTCTCCTCTAGCTTCTTGATGTGGTATTTAAAAACAGGTCTTGCCAGGCATGGTGGCACACGCCTTTAATCCCAGCACTCGGGAGGCAGAGGCAGGTGGATCACTGTGAGTTTGAAGCCAGTATGGTCCACAAAGCTGGTCCAGGACAGGCAAGGCTACACAGAGAAACCCTGTCTCGAAAAACCAAAATAAATAAAATAAATAAATAAATAAAAGTAAGTCTTTTTAAAGATTTTTTTATGTAGATAAGTGCTCTATTTACATGTACACCTGCACATCAGAAGAGGGCATCAGACACCAGTGTAGATGGTTGTGAGCCACCATTTTCTGGTATTTAAAAGCAGGGTTGGGGGCTAGAGAGATGGCTCAGAGGTTAAGAGCACTGGCTGTTCTTCCAAAGGTCCTGAGTTCAATTCCCATTAACCACATGGTGGCTCACAACCATCTGTCATGAGAGCTAGTGCCTTCTTCTGGCATGCAGGCACACATGGGGGCAGAACACTGTATACATAATACATAAATAAATAAGTCTTTTTTTTTTTTTTTTTTTAAAGCAGAGTCTTTTATAGTCCAGGCAGGCCTGGAAGCTACTAGGTAGTAACTAACGTTGCACTTGCCATGATCCTCCTGACTCTCCCTCCAGAGCACTGACATTGCAGGCAGGAGAACCCCAGCCTGGCTTCACAAGTTCCTTCCTTGCATTGGCCTACAGTGAAATGGGTATTAGATGGTTGCACAGTCTCAGCCTTCTGGGAGTTCTGTGTGGTGGCGCATGTATCACTGTCTACCCAGGTCAAGAGGTCTTTCTGCATAAAGGGGAACATGTACTAAGCAGATGTCAATCAGTGGTGACCAACCATGTGACACAAACACATTACAATCTGAATTTAAACAAGGTACTTCAAGCCAGTCATAAGACAAATAAATCCCAAGAACAACATTTATTTTTAAAGGCCACATGGATAAGACTGGAGTGTTTAAAAATTTAGAGGTTTGTATATGTTGCTCTGATAGTCTTGTCCTAGCAGCTAGCCAACATAAGTAGGGTTTTTTGTTTGTTTGTTTTTGTTTTGTTTTTCAAGACAGGGTTTCTCTGTGTAACAGCCCTGGTTGTCCTGGACTCACTTTGTAGGCCAGGCTGGCCTCGAACTCAGAGATCCACCTGCCTGTGCCTCCCAAATGCTGGGATTAAAGGTGTGTGCCACACACCGCACCTGGCTCATTTTGCTTTGTTTTAAGCCAAGGTCTCACTACGTAGCTCTGGCTAGCCTGGAGCTGGCTATATAGACCAGACTGACCTTGAACTGCCACAGATCCTCCTGGGATTTAGAGGCATGAGCCACCATGACCAGCCTGAGCTTCTGAGGCACACTCCTGTGATAGTGATAGTCTGCCTCACCGTGGGTCTAAAATCAAAACAACCAAGGACTGTGGAGTGAAACTTTGTGTCCCCCAAAAATCCTACCCCACTCAAGTTGTCTGTGACGAGTATTTCACTAGAGTACGGAAAACCCTAGGCGGACATGCTGGCCCCAGGGCCAAGGTTGAGAACCTCAGTTCAATCCCCAAGACTCACATGATAGAACTGACTCCCACAATGGTCCCATGACCTCCACATATGTGCCCTGGTACACACACACACGCGCACACATACACACAAAATATAATTTTAAAATGTAAAAAATTTAAAAAGCCAAACTAACACAGTAAGACAGGGTCTTGCGCCGGTTGTGGCGGCGCACGCCTTTAATCCCAGGACTCGGAGGCAGAGGTAGGTGGATCGCTGTGAGTTCGAGGCCAGCCTGGTCTATAAAGCGAGTGCAGGACAAACAAGGCTACACAGAGAAACCCTGACTCGAAAATCAAAAAAAAAAAAAAAAAAAAAAAAAAAAAAAGACAGAGTCTTGCTGTGTAGCCCTTGCTAGCATAGGAGTCACAATCCTCCTGTCTCAGTTTTCCTAGAGCTACGATTGCAATTGCTAAGGCAGATTTTTTTTACTATCATGAAACTCCCGCTACCCTACCCTCCACCCCCACCCCCCACCCCCCACCCCAACCCTTCCGTTTTCCACAGGGTTTCTCTAAGTTATCTTGGCCTTCCTGGACTTGTTCTGTAGACCAGGCTGGCCTCAAACTCACAGCCATCCACTTACCTCTGCCTTCCAAGTGCTGGGATTAAAGGCGTGCACCACCATGCCCGGCTCCCATGAAACCATTTTCAAACATCCAGTATACCAAGGCTTCTTAGTCCTCAGCGCTCATGAATATTCAAAAGCTTTAGAATCACCTGGACTGGTCCAGTGAATAGGCCTGCGGTTGTTTTAAAGGCCCAGGTCAGGACAGGCAGAGTCAATGTGTGGAAGAGAAGGGAACTCTTTAGTCTGTGAGAAGTTTGCCTTGGGTCGGATCCCACAGCCTGTCTGGATCCAGTTTCATTTGTCATTCTCCGTTTTGACTAATGCCCAAGGCTCTCTGCGACTGCAATTGAGGACTCATTGTGCTATGAGGTCACCCTGCAGAGGAGTGGTGCCAGCTGAGAGCTCTGAAAGAGAGCGGGATAAAGGCTCCAGCTCTCACCGTTGCTGTCCCTCCTCAGTTATAAAACTCCAAATATAACCCCATTGCTGGCAAGTTTTCTTTTAAAAATCCATTTCCCATTGCTTCAGATACAGTAAAAGGATTCGGATTACATACACATATATGTCAAAATATACATTGGTCTTTGGAGAGACAGTCTTACTATGTAGCTCTGGCTGGCATTGGAACTTCATACGCAGACCAGGCTGGCCTTGAGCTCACACAGATCCGCATGCCGGTGTCGGGATTAAAGGCGTGCGCCATGATGCTTGGCAGGTTCTCTTTTTCTACCATGTGGGTCCCTGAGGCTAGAACTCAGGCTGCCAGGCTTGGTGGCGAGCACCTTTAACCACTTAGCCATCTCTCTAGCCTCCTTTTTCTTAAATTGATACATTTATCCTTGAGACAGACTCCTGCGTATTCTAGGCTGGCTTTAGAGTTGCTAAGTCTTTTAGTTCTCCTGTCTCCACCTTTGAGTGCTGGGTGCACGGGCACACACCACCATGCTGACGCATACGGTGCTAGGGTGGGGCTCTGTGTGTGCTGGGTAAATACCCCGCCACCTGAGCTCCACTCCCAGACCTGAAGGTGTTTCTACAGAATCACAAGCTGTCAACAGATAACCCAATAAACAGAAAAAAATACAAACGAAAGTCATAGAAACAACAACAACAAAAAAAAACCCCAAAGACATGTTATAAATGTTATTTGATCCAGGACCATATATCCTGTGCACCGGTTTCTTTAATTCCTAGGCATTATAGATACCCAAACCACCTACTCCTGAGCAGTCTGGAGTGATCTGCACTATGACAGAATGAACCCAGGAGGTAGGATAATGATGATGAGGGATTTTCCTAAACCCTGAAAACACAGACTGTCTGAAAGGCATTGTGCCTCTTGAGAATGAGTCACATCTTAGAGGCCACTTAGACACTAAACCTTGTTACGACACTCTTGTTGGTTTTGTCTGTTCATGGTAATCTTTTACTGCAAGACGGGGGTGAAAAATCAACCAGGGAGAAGATTCAGTAAGTAAAGGTGATTGTGGCCAAAAATGATGACCCGAGTTCTACCCCCAGGACCCACGTTAGCAGAGAACTGACTCCCACAAGTTGTCTTCTGACTTCCACATGTGCACTGTGTGTGATATCTGCATGTACACACACATACACATAATAAAAAAACATATAGACATAAAAAGCAAGGGAGAAAAAAAAAAAACCCAAAACATTCAGCTAGGCCTTTAATCCCAGCACTCAGGGAGGCAGAGGCAGGTGGATCGCTGTGAGTTTGAGGCCAGCCTGGTCTACAAAGTGAGTCCAGGACAGCCAAGGCTATGCAAAGAGAAATCCTATCTCGAAAAACCAAAAATCATGGGCTGGGGAGGTGGCTCAGAGGTTAAGAGCATTGACTGCTCTTCCAGAGGTCCTGAGTTCAATCCCCAGCAACCACATGGTGGCTCACAACCATCTGTAATGTGATCTGATGCCCTCTTCCGTCATGCAGGCAGAGCACTGTATATATAATAAATAAATAAATCCTTAAAAAAAAAAAAAAAAAAACCAAACAAGAAAACCCCAAAGCATTCTTGAAACTCCAATCACACCTAGGAGGCAACCTGCGGTACTGAGACATAAGCTTTCTGAAGAAAGCAGGGGCAGGTCTTTTGGTTTACTCAGGGCAGCACCTGCTTCGCACTTCCATGCTCAAGAAAATGAGAGCTGGCCTTGTTGTAGCAACCTGTGGCACACTTCACAGGACAAACAGGTCCCCACGCCTGCTCCTGGAGTTTCTGGTTCTTGCCTCACTTGTCCACACCTAGAGACCGGGTCATAGCACTGCCAAGTCCAAACAACCCATCCTCCCCTCATCACTCTCTTCCTAAGAACCAAACACAGTACATTCCTTTGAAAATGGCTTCTTTACTATGTATGCAGGCAGGTACCTAGACGTGCTTATGGAGGTCAGAGCCCAACTTGGTTTTCTCTATTCCCAACATGTGGATCCTGGGGATTGAACTCAAGTTTTCAGCAATGACGGCAATCGACTTTTATCTACTGAGCCATCTTGCTGGACCCTTTTCTTTGTTTTTTGAGACAGGTTTTCTCTGTGTTAACAGTCTCGGCTGTCCTGGACCAGGCTGGCCTTGAACTCACATCAACCCACCTGCCTCTGCCTCCCAAGTATATATGTTTGTTTCTTAGAGACAGGGTTTCTCTGTGTAGCCCTGGCTATCCTGGGCTCACTTTGTAGACCAGGCTGGCCTCGAACTCACAGAGATCCACCTGCCTCTGCCTCCCAAGTGCTAGGAGGCTACCATTCAGCTACAATTCCAGCCCTAAGTAATTGAAAAAAAAAGGGGGGGGAGGCGCGGGGCAGTTCTTGAGAAACCAATACTTTTGCAGAGCTTCTCACAAGGAAGCAGGGCAGTGAATACACCCCAAGACTTAGGGCTGGAGAATCTGCTGCTCCCCAGGAGGACCCAATTTGGTTTCCAACACCCACATCCACCCACAACCACCTGTACGCAACTCCAGCTGCAGAGGATACAATGCTGTCTTCTGGGTTGCAAGGGCTTGTGAACTCACATGTACACATATATACACATAGTTAAAAAGTAAAAATTAAAAAAAGAACCTGGATACAGAGGTGAGAGATCTGGATTTATTTACATTTTGGTATCTTAGCCATTTGTTTAAAAAAAAAAAAAGACAATACCTACCCCAGTAAAGTGAAAATAGTGTAATCTATACCATAACTGTTAGTTATGTGCTGTCTCAATATTGAGAAGACGCCAGCAATACAATATTTAAAGGAACACTTAGCTTTCCTTTTTTCTTTCTTTCTTTCTTTCCTTCTTTCTTTCTTTCTTTTTTTTTGTTTTGAGGCAGTATCTCATGAGCTCTGGTTAACTGAACTTGCCAGGTAACCAAGGCCCATCCTGATCCTGCAGCTTAACCCCCATGTGCTAGGATTCCAGGCTTAAGCCACCACGCAGGGCTCAACAATTACTTCTGATTTAGAAATCAGCTAAGCCTTTAGTGGAAGTTTGACCCATCAGGAGTTACATCATGGGGGAGGGGGCACAGTTGGGTAGTAGCGAACACAATGCTCTGGGTTGGGTCCCTGGCAACTGGGAGGTGGCAGGTATCAGGAGTTAGGAAGGTGGAGGCAGAAGCATCAGAAAGCTCATCTTCAGGCTGGTGAGCTGGCTCATGGGGCCCAGATGCTGATGAAGATACACACTGATGGGCGCCGCCGTACATTGTCTTCTAACCTCCATATCCACGCCAAGGAATTGCCTTCCCCCATAAATGAATGGAATCCCAGCAGTGTGTAGTCAGTATCAGGAAGACTGTGAACAAGGCCGGCCTGGGCTACACAGCAATACCTTATCTCAAAAGAAACAAACACGAGAGAGAAAAAGCATGTTTAATGTTGATGAGACCCCTTATCTTCTCTCTGCCTCCCTGACCTCCCTTCCTTGTGGTAGGCCCTGCTAGAAAGGCAGCAGGTCACAGCACGGTGTAAAACCTCTGTGAAGAATGCACCTAACACATGACAGAAGCGCCAAGTACTTACTTTAGCACAGCCTTATTTGCCCTTTCGGGATCATCCTTGCCTTTACTGTTTACAAATCAATAAATCTGACGATGAGTTCTCAAGAATGTCACCTAAATACAGACCGGCTCCTTTTTGTGCCTATATTGGCAGGGGAGCTGCATACTTCCACCTGGATGGTAACTCAAGATCCCCACGTGTTCCTGTGCTCAACCTAGCAGGGACTGACAGCACCCAGACAACCAACACGGTTCCGGCTTGGCATACTGGACAGCCACACTCGGTGTCTGTCTAACTATTACCTTATGGATTACCTTGAACAAAGGCTAGCTGACCTACATTTTTTTTCTCCCCTAGTTTTTTTTTTTGTTGTTGTTGTTTGTTTTGAGACAGGGTTTCTCTGTGTAGCCTCGCAGACTAAGCTAGCCTTGAACTCACAGTGATCCACCTGCCTCTGCCTCCTGAATGCTAGGATTAAAGGAGTGTTCCATCACGCCTGGCTTAATTTTATTTTTTTAAGATTCATTTATTACCTATACAATGTTCTGCCTGCATATATACCCGCAGGCCAGAAGAGGGCACCATATATCATTATAGACGGTTGTGAGCCAGCATGTGGTTGCTGGAAATTGAACTCAGGACCTCTGGAAGAAAAGTCAGTGCTCTTAACCTCTGGGCCATCTCTCCAGCCCTCTCCCCTAGTTTTTTGACACAGGGTTTCTCTGTGTTATCTTGGCTGCCCCGGACTTGATTTGTAGACCACACTGGCCTCAAACTCAGTGATTCGCCTGCTCCCAAGTGATGGGATTAAAGGCCTGACCTCCTTTTTTTTCCCCTAAAAATAATTTTAAAAATTATCTCTGTATTATTATAAATAAGGATGGGATCACCTTAAGCAGCCAAACATGCAGTTTTTGTCCAAGTCTAAAGAAATTTAACTGTGAGTCAGTCACATCTACCCAAAGCCTTGGTTCATATGTAAGAAAACTAATTTATTAAACCTCTGTACACAAAGGTGAGCACACCTTTATTGGAAGCATATTTGAATAATTAATTACAAAAAGTAAAAGTGTTATTAAAATTCATGCATGAAAATCTTACAAAAATACCCCAAGCAGGACAAAGCTGCTTATCCCTGATTTTTCTCATTTGGTTGTTGAAATTGAAATGTGAATTTAAAATTGTTTGAATTTTCTTTTAAAAAGTGATATATTAAGCTTATATATACGGGATAATAGCAAAATGTAGAAAGGGAAACCAATTTACAAAATACATAAAAAACAAAAAACCTTCACTTGAGACACTCACAATCCAAAAATTGTATAACCTGGACCAACCACCTCTGAACCAGCTCATGTACACAGCCCCGGGTTATTGTCAGTGAGAATGAAACAGCAAGCTTGAATGCCCAGTCTTTCATTCTGTAAAACAGCCTTGAGTTGATCACAATTAAACAAAACCACGGGCAGATTCTGAAGGTGGGAGGGGCAAACGGGAAGTGACGTCACCTGTCCTCTCAGTAGAGTTGCAGATCACCATGCAGCCAGAGCTGCGGCAAGCACTCACTCAGAAGTCTTTTTGTTTTTCTGCTGATTTCGGGGTGAGTTCTTTAACAGGTTTCTTATCCTGAGGTACATGCCAGTGGACTCAGCCATGTTCTCAAATTCGAAGGGCGTTATTCCAAGGGCAAACTTGCTCATGTCAGGGACCGGGCTGTGGATTTTTGAGGCCGTTGGAGGCCGGGTATCCAGATGAAGGAGCTGCTGGCTGCCTCCATTGCTCATGTCACAGTCTGACACACCACCATTATCAAGATGAGCATCTCCAGGGTCCCCCTCTGCAGCAGCTTCTTTTTGACAGAGCACTGCTGCCCCTGCTGCTGGGCAGGCAGGAGGCTCAGCCACTTCTACAGTAGCAGTTGGCCCTTGGGGCTCAGCTAGCACTGGATTTTCCAGGGTCTTTTCTTCTGGGACAGGGAGGTCAAACTCGTTTGGACAAGGGGAGGAGGCGACTGAATTCCCAGTTAAAGGTGTGTCCACAGGAACATCAGAGTCGCTGTTGCCTCCCTCTGCCTGCTGGAGCGCGGCCCAGATCTGCCTCTGCTGCTCTTCAAGCTCCTCCAGCGTCAGCGTGTCCTCATCCATGGCTGAGGCTGTGGGCCGAGCCTGGGGTGAGTCACTGGGAGTCAGTGGTGGGGTGCCCTTAGGGAGCGGAGGAGTGAAAAGAGGTGGAGGTGTTCCCTGTGGCAGTGGAGGAGGTGTGCCAGGAGGCAGTGGTGGTTGAAACTGAAATGCTTTGCTGCTCTGAGAACCAGGCGGAGCCTCTACATCTGAAACGGGAAAGATACTCTAGAAGGACTCACAGCATTTCATACAAATGTATTATTTGAACTTGGGAGTACCGAGAGACGGAAGGACCATCAACAACCGTCTTTGAGAAGGCAGAAAAGGGCTAGACATGGTAGCTAATGCCTGTAAATGCCAGCACTCAGATGGCCAGCCTGGGCGACAGTCTCAAAAACCAGAAAAGGGGAACAGTGGACTTTGAGATGCCATGACCATGCCTAGGTATTCTCAGTGCTGAGGAAGCCTCACAAACGGAAGCCTGCTGTGAACTGCAGTCTTCTTTGCTTTGTCCTAACCACAGACACTGGGCTGCCTCCTCAAGTCCACTCTTCCCACTACCTCATCGCTCACCACCTTATTCCAGATCCACTGACATTTGTCAGAAAAAGCCTCCCTCACCCGTGGATTCCCATTCCTTATATCCATTCTCCAAGTTAGCCAGACACCTCTTTCTAAAACCGCCACTTGCTCTTATGAAATATTCCTATTCAATGAGCTTTGGATACCACCATCCCTACAGGATGAAGTCCAGCACTGTTCCATGCCTAGAAGTCTTTTATGACCAAGAATTTCTCATAGCCTGTCCTGATGGTGCAAGGCCTCTAAGCCAACTCCTGAGAAGGCTGAGGCAGGAAAACCGCCATGTTTAAGGCCAGCCTGGACTTCTTTCTGTGACCCAGTCTCAGAAGAAAGGGCAGAAAGGCAGCTGGAATAGGGTTCAAAGCAGAGTATCTGCTCAGCATATGCATCAGTGCCAAGAGGTTTGCTTGCTCTTCCTTGGTTTCCTCTACTGTCTAGCTGTCTCTCCGCTGCAGGCCGTGTTTGTGTATGTGTGTGCATCTCTTGACTCCTCAAATGCATGTCCTGACTCTGCTTAACTCCCTGCTAAGGCCTAGAATTCACTCCCCACAATGTAATTCAAAGTTGCTATGACCATGGTCTGTAATGAGCTCTGTGGCAGCTATGTCATACTGTTGTCCTCTATGTACCATTCATTACACATGTATGTTTTCAAAATACAGTGACAGTCTGCAATCCCTAAGTGATGGTGAAGTCCCAGTGACTAAGATAACAGTGGAACTAAACAAATTACTGTTATTATTTTATTTTAAAACAGGGTCTCAGCCGGGCGTGGTGGCGCATGCTTTTAATCCCAGCACTCGGGAGGCAGAGGCAGGTGGAGAGCTGGAAGTTCAAGGCTAGCCTGGTCTACAAAGCAAGTCCAGGACAGCCAAGGCTGCACAAAGAAACCTTGTCTCAACAAAACAAAATAATAATAATAAAACAGGGTGTCACTATGTAGACCTGGCTGAATTGGAACTTTTTATGTACAACAAGTCAGCCTTGAACACATAGAGATCCATTGACTCCTAATGTTGGGATTAAAGGTGTGCTACCATGCTGAACTAAATATTTAGTTTAGTTTTTTTAAAATTGAGTATTTTTATGTAACTAGACTAGCCTGGAACTTAAGATCTATATGCCTCTACGTCTGGAATACAGAGGTTACAGGCATATGCCAGCACACTTGGTTTTATGTGGTTCCATGGAATCCAACCCAAGGCTTCATGAGTCCTAGGCAAGAACTCTATGCAATTGAACCATAAATCTAGTCCTTCATTTGAAAACTTGAAACTGGGGAGTGTTCACATTCAAGTTTGGAATGAAGTACATTATTTTGTACCTTACTCTAAGTTTTTTTCCCTTTAGTGATGGTGTTCAAACCCAGGGCCTCACACATGCTACCAGTTTTACTGCTGGGCCAATTATCACATATTGTTTATGCATTTTCTCATAATGTTGCCATTTTATTTCACTTCAAAACACCTGCCTTGCTATAGAGGACAAAACTAGCCAGGCCTACTTTGGGTGGAGACCCAGGCAGACACGAATGAACAGGAGCACCATGGTCCTGGTTGAGCACAGGCTCCATGGCAAGGCAGGGATCAAGGACCAGAGCCCATACAGTGTGTAGGAAGGCGGAGACTGGCCCAGCTTTGAGTTTTCAAGAGTACATGGCCCCTGGGAAGCAACTGAGTTAAAGAACCAATATGCCTACAAAGATACCTGCCCAGTGCCTCAACTGCTCTTGAAACCAGAGCTGCCAGAAGTGTGCACACCTTTTTTGCTGCTCGTTCCAGAGTGAGGTCCCACCAGAGGGGCTGGACAAGCTGTGGCACTGTGGGTGCCTGAGCCTGTCAAATCAGGCACTTGGCTACCTGGTCCTCCCTCTGCCTTTCATACCACTGTGGCTTCCAATTTAGGCTTTCCCAACGACAGAGGCAACGCTCTGATAGCTGAGCACAGGGGAGCATCACTCTCCTTACAGACACAGGAGCACAGACTGACCTTGCCTTCTCAAGACATGAAAACCACAACAACCTACCTGAGTCAAGCTCCATGTCAGCAGGGGAGGCCGCTGAGCTGCCTTCTTTCCGCTGTTTCTTGGGACTGTTAGGGCTGGACTGAGTGGAAGACCGCTTGCTGCTAGACTTCATGCTCGGCTGATGCAGTAATCAATGAGAACACGAGTGAGACAGGGCAGGCAGAGAGCCTCTAGCCCACACTCAAATTAGCCTTGAGCCAAGCAACTGCTATTGGCCTCTTGATTAAACAGATACCAGGCTGCCCTTTAACTCAGTGATCCACCTGCCTCTGCCTCCCAAGTGCTGGGATTAAAGGCATGCGCCACCACGCCCGGTCAGCGTTTTTAATATAAACCATAAAGGACATCAAGATAGTAATGAGGAGCCGGGCACGGTGGTGTGCGCCTGTGATCCGAGCACTCCACAGGCAGAGGCAGAAGGATCTCTCCAAGTTCGAGGCCAACCTGGTCTACAAAGCGAGTCCAGGACAGCCAAGATAAGATAGAGAAACCCTGTTTTGAAAAACTAACACCCCAAAAAAACAATGAGCTGCAAATCTCACAACCAAAAACGTTAACCAGCTACGCCCTTAAAATCTACGTACTGAGACTAGGAATGTAGTTCAGTGGTAGAATGGGACCTGCCAGCGTAGCTAAGCATCTAAGGTGCTAGGTTCAATTCTCAACATCACACACACGCACACAGCAATCAGTTTACCGACTGGATGCTGGAAGTGAGGTAACTGGCGAACACATCCTTCTGCTGACATGCTTGCATCGGTATGGAACCGAACATTCTCCATTCCTAATGTGGAAGAAGCAAGGAGGAGTGGATTTGGAATACATCATCTTTTGGGATTTTGCTCCTAGCACTCAGGAGGATGAGGCAAAAGGATTACTGCAAATCCAAGGCCAGATTGGGCTATACAGTGACTTCAAGATTTCATCTCAACGAGACACCAATACCCCCCACCCCAAGTCCCCCAGACAGAAATGTCACAACAGAACCCATTACTTTGTACACAAACTAGAAAATAGTAATAAAAACTGCAAAACTACACTCAATGGCACACGCCTGGATCCCAGGACTGGACCACAAACAAAAGCACCAAGACTGCCACCTGCAGCCACCATTAAAGCAGCTCACTGTGTTATCTTGAGACATGAATGAAAGCTGGGTGACAGACAACAGTGAGTGGTAAACAGCTGGAAATTTATGACAAAGGGAAAGAAAAAAAAAAAAAAACAAAAAACAAAAAACGAGATGAAGAGCTCTACAACACCTAGTCATATTAAGGAATTTTATTTTTTATGTAAATACCCAAAAACTCGTAAGAAGACCCAAAAGATTACTTAAAAAATATTGTTTTGGGTAGGGTAGTGGTGGCGCATGCCTTTAACCCCAGCACTCAGGAGGCAGAGGCAGGCGGATCTCTGTGAGTTCGAGGCCAGTCTGGTCTACAGAGTGAGTCCAGGACAGCCCAGGCTACACAGAGAAACTCCGTCTGGAAAAACCAAGAGTTCTGTTGCAAGCTGTGAGAGATAGTTCAGTGCATACAGAATTGAAGCAGGGGCCTGAGTTGGGTTCTCCGCAACCACGCCAGAGCTGGATGCAGCAGCATGTGTATGCACACCCGTAATCCTAGCGTCTGGGAGGGCAGGCAAGATAATCAAGGCCACTCTGCACCAAGAGACCTGCCCAGCAGATGAAGAGCTGACACTTGTCAGTAAAGCCTCACTTGGTTTTGCCTCCACTTCCCAAGCGCTGTGAATATACATGTGCACCATCACCTCTAGCAACGAATCCATCACTTCTAAATGTAAATGTAACAAACTATTACATACATTAATACTTTAAAAAATCTTTTAACTATCACATTTTAGAAGAAAAAATTAAAAATGTATACTTACATCTGGAATACCTCTGGGAGTAGAGATATTAAAACCTGGATAGTTTACCAATTTGGAGAGATCATAAGTGACATTCTTATTCTGTATTTCTCCAGTTTCTATCTCCCCATCAGTATCATCTATTAGAAATCAAAGAGAATGTTAACATGGCTAGTCACTAAACATGTCCCTCCCCACATCAAACCCCACAAGGAGAGTGCTGGTACACCTTATTGGAATTAGCCTGGAAATGACTACCATTTGCCTGAACATTACAAATTTAAGTAGGCTCTGAGCATGGCAACCTATGACCCCAATATTTAGGAAGCTGAGGCAGGAGGTCAAAGCCAGCTTTAACTCACAGCAAGTTCCAGGGCAGCCTGGGATATAGCTTCTGCCTCAAAAAATAAAAAAGATTTAGCTGGGTGGTAGGGGCACACACCTTTAATCCCAGCACTTGGAAGGGACCAGCCTGGTCTACAGAGTGAGTTCCAGGACAGCCAGGGCTACACAGAGAAACCCTGTCTCAAAAAACCAAACTAACAAGTTGGGTACGATGGTGCACGCCTGTAATCCCATTGCTCTGGGAGGCAGAGGCAGGAAGATCTCTGTGAATTCGAGGCCAGCCTGGTCTACAAAGTGAGTCCAAGACAGCCAAGGCCACACAGAAAAAGCCTGTCTTGAAAAACAAAAACAAAAAACCAAAAAAACAACAGCTTCTCAGGATCACCTTCAGGGCTCCCAATCTAGCTGCACTGGGATAGTGATCTCCAAGTTGAGACAGTGATCTGGTATTCCCCACCCCCCAAATCCGGTTTTGTTTTTCAAGACGGTTTCTCTGTGTAGCCTTGGCTGTCCTCAAACTCAGGGTGAGCTGCCTGACTGTGCCTACCTAGTGCTGGGATTAAAGGCGTGCAGTACCACCGCTCGGCCCTGGCTAATAATCTTAACAGTTGGGGAAAAAAAGATCTGTAATCTGACTTCTCTATCCTAACATACAGTACCATTTCCATCATAGAGTGAGAGCCCTGAATTCTCCAATTCAGCCTCCTTGAGCCAGCCTGGGGGGTAGCCCAGCTGGCGCATCCGGTAGATGAAAGGGGGAAGACTCTTGTCCGTCACACCCAGTGCATCTTGAAGTTCCTCACTAGGGAAAAATAAAGGGAGGAAAGAGGATGAATCCCAATTTGCCTGAAAAAACTATTCTGGCATCTTCTTTTTAATATTTATTTATTGAGACAGGGTCTCTCTGTGTAGCCTTGGCTGTCCTGGACTTACTTTGTAGACCAGGCTGGCCTCGAACTCACAGCGATCCACCTGCCTCTGCCTCCCAAGTGCTGGGATTAAAGGCATGCGTTACCACGCCTAACCCTGGCATCTTCTTTTTTAAAGAATTATTATTATTATTATCATTTTTATGTACATGAGTGTTTGTTCCTGTACACGTGCCTGTGCAACATGTGCCCACCTAGTGCCCATGGAGGCAGAACAGGCCATTAGATCTCTGGGAACTGAAGTTACAGATTCGGTTCGGAGTCACCTGTGGGCACTAGGAATTGAACCTGGTTCTCTGGAAGCATAGCCAGAGCTCTTAACTTCCAAGCCCTTCTCTCCAGACTCATGGTTTTCCTACGACTCACTCTGTAGCTCAGGCTCATGTAGACTTTATGGGGATTGTCCTGCTTCAGCCTCCCAGGTGCTGGGAGCACAGGCATGCACCACCATGTCTGCCCCATAGAGCATAATATGTACCAAGCACATAGCAAACCTCTGGTAAGTGGGTTGGAATGAATGGATGCATTCTGTACAGACTTGTTGCACATGCTTACATTCTTGAAACCCCCAGAAGAGACAGAATGTTCCAAACACTGAGAAAATGAAAATGACACCCCATGTTAAATGACAGTGGTACCTAATAACTCCTGGCTTGAATCTTCCAAACCTTTCTTCTACTTCCTCTGCATGGTAGCGCTGCTGAAAGCTCTGATTGTTCACCTCACCACAGGCATCCATATACTCTTTTCTCTTCTCACTTATTCGAGCGGCATTCCGAGGCTGAATCACAGTAATGTTTGAGAAGAATGAGATCAAGCAACTCAGAAATTAACTAAGAATGAATCACTTTCTAAAATGTAAAGAATAAAATAGATTGCTTTAGGGTTTCTTTTTTTTTAGGTTTTTCGAGACAGGGTGTCTCTGTGCAGCCTTGGCTGTCCTGGACTCTCTGTGTAGACCAGGCTGGCCTCAAACTCACAGAGATCTGCCTCTGCCTCCCTCAGTGCAGGGATTAAAAGCATGTGCCACTACTCTTGGCTTCAATGTCTTAAATATAAGCACAAATTTGAAAATATTAAAGCACAAGTGAACATAGCACAGGAAGTTCATGCATATTACCCAGAATCACACATGCACACAACAAATCCACCAGCGACAGTTCAGAGACACTGAGAGATTTACCATTGGGCACTCTTTCATCTGATGCTCTTCAGAACCACAGTTGAAACAGTGAGGCTTTGGCCTATTAGGTCAGAACACAGAACAGAAATCCAAAGTTTTTTATAATGTACATGACAACAGAAAAACAAATCAATACATTCTAATGCCAGTGGAGTGCCAGAGATGGCAGAAGGCGAGGTGCACTGACTGTATCTGCAACTGTTGAGCACAGCGGTGCGTCTAGTACTCAGTTACAGAAGAAGCAGCACTTGCAGTCTTTTAACCAAGAACCAGCTTGCTCCACAATGCTACACTACCTCTCAACTTTTCCCAGTGATTAATAACAGAAGACCCAAAGCATACAGCATCGCTTCCTGCAGGTAACATGGAAAGAAGGCAGACGGTTCTAGGACCATGACCACACTGACATCAATGGTCACTTCTTTCCACCCTCCCAGGCACTGGGCCTGAATTACAAAAACAAAAACAAAAACGGATGACCAATTTAAACATTAATACATATCTCCAGATATTAGAATTCTAGCTCAATGTGAAATTTACATTAAACCAGCAACAAAGAATATTAACTTGTAAGAGCTGATAAAGAGTTTATGGTTCTGGTATTGGAAAACAAAGAGTAAAACAAGACAAGGCCCCACACAAACCTTTTTGCCTTTACTTGCATTTCTTGCCCTTCTAGAGAAACAATGTGGCTGAAGACTTGCTGGTACCTTTAGTGAATTTTATTAAGGAATAGTTATCATAGTCTGCAAAATTTGGTAAGCTTTTTTGTTTTAAAGGTGAACTTAGTGGCAAGATGTATAAAAGATCTTCATTCACTATGTAGGATACTTGGGTATTTCCCATCCTTCCGTAAGCTGAGGGTTTTCATTTAGTAGCGGTTGCCCCAATTTATCAAGGCAAAAATTAGTAAAATACAGGACACTTCCTACAACCTGCAGAAAACAAGTCAAAAAATATTGCTATTTAAGTAGAAAAAAAAAAAA
>OU015754.1:25735149-25785319 GCA_907169655.1 Acomys percivali | reverse complement strand
CACACACACACACACACACACACACACACACACACACACACACACACTCCCTCCCAGGTGCTGTGTCACTCCTCTCCCTGACACCCACTAGAGCCTTCTACATGCTGGGGGAGTAAGTGCTCTAGCACTCAACTTCTTTACTTATGAATCACTGTGTAGACTAGGCAGGCCTTAAACTTTAATGCCCCAGCCTCACAGGTAGCTGGGGTGCATGCATACGCACCCACACACAAACACACGCACACAAACTCTGTCTACCCCCTTCCCCACTGGGGAACTGAACCTAGGCCAGCTTCACATGACAAGCAAGTACATAACTAGTGGCCATGCCCTCAACCTTACTTTTCTTAGGAGATCGACTTCACCCACTGAACTGCTCACTAAAAAAGAGCTGCCCTTGATCCTTTCTTTTCTTTCCCTTTTTGTTTGTTTGTTTGTTTTGGTTTTGGGCGACAGGGTTTCTCTGTGTAGCCTTGGCTGTCCTTGACTTGCTTTGTAGACCAGGCTGGCCTCAAACTCATAGGATCCACCAGCCTCTGCCTCCGAGGTGCTGGGATTTTTCTTCTTTATAAACTTTTTTAAAAAAAGATCTGAGGCCGGGAGTTAGTGGCGCATGCTTTTAATCCCAGCACTCAGGAGGTAGAGACAGGTGGATCGCTGTGAGTTCGAGGCCAGCCTGGTCTACAAAGAGAGTCCAGGACAGCCAAGGCTACCCAGAGAAACCCTATCTTGAAAAACCAAATAAATAAATAAATAAATAAATAAATAAATAAATAAATAAATAAATAAATAAAAGATTTATCTGCCTTTAATCCCAGCACTCAGGAGGCAGAGGCAGAGGCAGAGGCAGAGGCAGAGGCAGGTGGATCACAGCGAGTTCAAGGCCAGCCTACTCTACAAAGCGAGTCCAAGACAGCCAAGGCTACACAGAGAGATCCTGTCTTGAAAAACCAACAAAATAAAACAAACTTCTCTCAGACAGATGTGGTGGCACACACTTTTAATACCAACACTTGGGAGGCTGAGGCTGGCATATCTCTGCCTAGATGTGAGCCAGCTGGCCAGAACAGGGCACAGGATCTCATTATAGATGGTTATGAGCCACCATGTGGTTGCTGGGAATTGAACTCAGGACCTTTGGAAGAGCAGCCAGTGTTCTTAACCTGTGAGCTACCTCTCCAGCCCCACCCTTTCTTTTCATTGTTATCTCTGAAACCTCCCTGTTCCTAGCTTTGACAACCAGGCTGGCCTTGAACTCACAACTATCCACCTCCCTTTAGCCTCCCAGAGTGCTGAGATTCCAGGCATGCACTACTACCATGAACTACCTGGCTGAACATTTATTTATTTATTTATTTATTTATTTATTTATTTATTTATTTATTTTTGGACAGCTCCTGCCTCTGCCTCCCAAGTGATTAAAGGCGTGTGACACTACTGCCCAAGCTAATTTCTGATTTTTAATTTATTTTTATTTTTATTTTTGGTTTTTCGAGACAGGGTCTCTCTATGTAGCCTTGGCTGTCCTGGACTCAATTTGTAGACCATGCTGGCCTTGAAGTCACATCGATCCGCCTGCCTCTGCCTCTGTCTCCCGAATGCTGGGAATAAAGGTATGCACTACCACCCCCGGCTCTCATTTCTGATTTTTTAAGAGTCATTTTACTTTTAATTACATGCATGTGCATCTGTGGCTATATGGCATGAGTGCCAGTCCCTGGGAAGGCCAAAGGTATTGAATCCCCTGGAGCTTGAGTTATATATAGTTGTAAGGTGCTCAGTATTGGCTGTCCTGGACTTGCTTTGTAGACCAGGCTGGCCTTCAGCTCACAGCGATCCACCTGCCTCTGCCTCCCCGAGAGCTGGAATTAAAGGCATGCACCACCATGCTTGGCTCAAAGTGAGATCTTCTCTAAGAGTAACACATGCTCTTAACTGCTAACCTAATTCTCCAGGCTAACAACAACAACAACAACAACAACAACAACAGCAGCAGCAGCAGCAGCAGCAGCAGCTAGGGACTTACACGTTAGGTAAGTGCTCTGCCACTAAGCTACATGCCCAGCCTAGGCTCCTTCCTTTCCTTCTGCCTTTGCCTCCTGGTGCTAGGATTACAAGAATGAGCCACCAAGGCCAGCCTCCATCCAGCTGTCTGACACTGAGCTGAACTGTCCATCCTCGTACCCAGTTCCATCCTATTCTGTCAGGGATGCTACGAGGTACGATATATAACAACCACTATCGAATCTGCAGGAGAGACAACATTCCCTGCAGGTCTTTTCATGAGATTTGTGGCTCTTCATCATCTCAGCAGCCTTATGTCTCTAAAACTGGGATACAGAGGTCACATCCTATAAGCATGAAAGCTAGTCATCCTTTGAGAGTGTGCTGCAAACAAGATTTCATACTAAGGAATTTTGCAAAAGTACTGAGAGGCCTAAATACAGGCTCTCCCTGTTAAGCTTTTGCTTTTAGCCACTAATTAGGCCTACCAACATTTTAAATTTCAAACATTCCATCTTTTATCAGCTACTTTTTTCCACTTCATCTGTATGTAATTTACCCCACCACCACCACCCCAGCACAGGGTTTCTCTGTGCAACAGCCCTGGCTGTCCTGGACTAACTCTGTAGACCAGGCTGGCCTTGAATTCACAGCAATCCACCTGCCTGTCTCCCAAGTGCTGGCATTAAAGGCGTGTGTCACTATCGCTCAGCAGTATGCAAGTCCTACAAGTCTGCTTTCTGCTTTGGTCTTGAAGAGGCTGGTCAGGACCCACACAAACTCTTGCAAATGAACCGCCTCATTGCAAGGACACTGTTCAGTGTCCTCACAACAGAGTGCAACAGCCACTAAGGAGCAGATTGCATTTAGAGGATGACACCTACTTTACTGTTTATTACAAAAGGATGCTGTGGTCATGGGAAGTCACGTGACCAATTATACCCTTTTATTAAGCCCCCCAATTGCTAAAACACAGGAACACACACCTGCGGAATTCAAAGTAGAAAGTGCAAACTTACAGTAAAGGCGTCCTTGTTGTTTTTAAGTGCATGTGATCCTTCTATTTTATGGTCCTCCTCCAACAGAACACTGGACGGCTAAGACCAAAAACACGCGTTACAAGGAACATTTTTCTACTTTCAAACTTGAGGAACCTCAACACCCTTCCTTCTTTTAATAACATACCTACCTAAGACACCTTGTCATAATTAGAGTTTAGACGTTAAGGCAGGGTTATTTACAACTATCCAATGCTTCAAACAGCAAGGCAAACGTGAAAACAGCCACAGAAAACTAAAAATATGTGTAATTTAACATTACTAGTCAATTCTGATAACCTCATAGACCTCAAGCCATTACAAAATTCTGAAATGTTCACTGGATCAAAAATAACATTAGGGGATGGAAAGATGGCTCAGTGGTTAAGAGCACTGGCTGTTCTTCCCAGCAACCATAGAGTGGCTCATAACTGTCTGTAGCTTCAGCTCCTGGGGAATCCAACACCCTCACAGACATATATGTGGGAAAAATAAAAATTCACATAAAATAAAAATAAATAAAACCAAACAACCAAACAACCCACCCAAATCCAGGCAGAGTAGCACACCAGCACCAACCCTAGCCAGGTGGCAGTGTTGCTCAGACTTTGGAGAAGGAAGCCAGCACACAATCTTCACCATTTTGGTTTTGACTTGAGGAACTTACTAGTGTAACAGCAGCTAGCACAGAAAACATAACACTCAGCACGGAGTCTCAAGTTTAATATACCTGGGGTAAAAGGCTGAAGGAAGTCTTTTCCACATCATTTTTTTGCTGTTCTTCAAATCGTTTTACTAAATTTGATACAAACTCCTCTATTTCTTGGTGGTATTGCCTTTAGGAGAGGGCAAAGTGGACAGATGGTTAGAACCTGGACATGATGAGACATTAGCACACCTCAGCTTTATTTTTCTTTTTTATGTTTGTCACATTCCCTAATGTGCGCACACAGAATGTTACTCCTTAGAAACACGATACAGCACTGCAGCATTGACAGCCTGATTTTGATACCCTGCAGATATCAAACAGTTGTGGGAATAAGTACATTTTTTTCTTTTCTTTTTTTTTGGGGGGGGGTTGTTTTGAGACAGGGTCTCTCTGTGTAGCCTTGGTTATCCTGTACTCCCTTTGTAGACCAGGCTGGCCTCAAACTCACAGGGATCTACTTGCCTCTGCCTACAAGTGCTGGGATTAAAGGCGTACACCACCATGTCTGGCTGAGAATAAGTACACTTGATGCATAAATTTCATATACTGTTTTTCTGTGGAACTCTGGATGTCATCTACTGAATTTTTAATAGGTCCTACATGCAAATGGCTCAAAGACAAAAAAAAAAAAAAGGGGGGGGGGGATCTATTCTGTCTAGTTGTCCAGGTCAGGGATCGCACTGATCAGATATCCTGGAGTGCTCCTTCCAGGAGCTGTCCAAGGTCATACTATATTCAAACAGGACAGTCGGGGCACCTCAGACAGCCCTGACTTGTCAGGTCTTTTCTAGCTCTGAATGGTACTGAGGTTAGATCATTAAAAGCTAGAATCGATGATCACAGCACCCAAGGTCCAGGTATGCCCAGCGTCATGCTGCTGCTACACTCCCTGTCTAGCTCTCAAAGCCTCCCTTCCATTCCTGGACGAAAGCAAGTGATGGCCTAGACCTCCTCCTTTAAGCCTCTTGTCCACAGCCTCTGAGATTTTTTTTGGGGGGGGTGAGTGAGAGGTCTTTTCTTTCTTTCTTTTGTAAAATTTTTTTTAGTTTTCTGAGACAGGGTCTCTCTGTGAAGCCTTGGCTGTCCTGGACTCACTTTGTAGACCAGGCTGGCCTCGAACTCACAGCAATCCACCTGCTTCTGCCTCCCAAGTGCTGGGATTAAAGGTCTTTTCTTTCTTTCTTTAAGATTTATTTATTTGGGGCCGGGGAGATGGCTCAGTGGTTAAGAGCACTGTTTGCTCTTCCAAAAGACCCGGGTTCAATTCCCAGCACTCACATGGCAGCTTACAACTGTCTGTAATTTCAGTTAGAAGGGATCTGACACCCCCACACCGATGTACATAAAATGATATTAAATAAATTATTAAAAAAAAAGATTTATTTATTTATTATGTATACAGTATTCTGCCTGCATGTCTACCTGAAGGCCAGAAGAGGGCACCAGATCACATTATAGATGGTTGTGAGCCACCACGTGGTTGCTGGGAACTGAACTCAGGTCCTCTGGAAGAGCAGCCAATGCTCTTAACCACTGAGCCATCTCTCTAGCCCTTTTTTACAGTTTTTCCAGACAGGGTTTCCCTGTGTAGTCTTGGCTGTCCTAGACTTGCTTTGTAGACCAGGCTGGCCTTGAACTCACAGTCATCTGCCTGCCTCTGCCTCCTGAGTGCTGGGATTAAAGGTGTGCGCCACCATGCCTGGCTTGAGATTTACTGCTTAATAAACTCTTACTGAGCTCTAGGCTGGCTGGTTCAACTCAGCTGTTCTGGATCAAACTCCTTTCCCAACTAACTTTCTTTTCTAATTTTCTGGCCCTTTCTCATTCTCTGGCTCATTCTGTCTTCACTTCTGTCTAGCTTGTTCTCTCATTCAACCTCTATTACTGTCCTGGTAAAACTGCCTCCTCTCTCTGCATTGTCCATGAAGCAGCTTCCCTTTTCTCTCTCTTCTCGTGAGAATTGGACATATTGTATTCTGCCAACTCTTTCTCTGATTCATCACCTTTTCTGCCACTTTCAAACATGGATGCTTCTTTCTACAAACTAACTGTAACTTCATTGTTTGGGATTAAAGGCATGTACCACCATGACTGGACCTTAGTTTGTGTGTTTTTTTTTTTTAAACCCAAAACTTGCTGTATACCAGGCTGCCCTTGGACTCATATCTGCATGCCTGTCTCCTGGATTAAAGGCATGTTTGTATTCCGGCCAGATCTAGAAGGTTTTTAGATGTGACCTCTTGCCAGAGCAGCCTTGTTCTGAATTAAAACTCCTCTAAAAGTCCAGACCCAAATTCAGGTCCTTAACATCATCTCTCGTACTGGCTTACGTTGTCCTTTGACCACATACCTGCACCATGGCACAAATATACCCACATACATAAGAATACACAATAAAGCCAAGCGTGGCGGCACACATCTGTAATCTCAGCACTCAGGAGGCAAAGGCAGGTGGATCACCGTGAGTTTGAGGCCAGCCTGGTTTACAAAGGGAGTCCAGGACAGCCAAGACTACACTGAGAAACCCTGTCTCAAGAAACAAAAATAAGGGGCTAGAGAGTTGGCTCAGTGGTTAAGAGCACCGTCTGCTCTTCCAAAAGTCCCGGGTTCAATTCCCAGCACCCACATGGCAGCTCACAACTGTCTGTAACTCCAAGGTCTGACACCTTCACGCCAATGCACATAAATTTAAAAATTAAATAAAAATATTTAAAAAAAAAGAAACAAACAAACAAAAACCCCCACAAAAAACAAAACACAAAACCACACAATAAAGCCGGGCATGGTGGTGTCTACCTTTAATCCCAGCACTTGGGAGGCAGAGACAGGCAGATTGCTGTGAGTTTGAGGCCAGCCTGGTCTATAAAGCGAGTCCAGGATAGTCAAGGCTACACAGAGAGACCCTGTCTTGAAAAACCAAAACAACAACAACAACAAAAGTAATAAAAAAGAATAAATAGGGGCTGGAGAGATGGCTCATAGTTGCTCTTCCAATTGATCCAGGCTCTATTCCGAACACACAAGTAGCTCTGTACAACTCTCTGTAGTGGCAGCATCAGAAGATCCGATGCTCTCTTCTGGCCTCCACAGGCACCATGCATACAGAAAACTTGCACACAAAGCAACCATATGGAGGCGGGGGAGATAAAGGGAGAGAGATAGAGAGACTAAAGATACAAATAGTATATCTGCAGAATTCAGTTTGCTAAAACACATGAAGTCATATATTTAAGAAATGGAAAAACTACTTACTTTGAAATAGCATTGTTCATAAACAGAATCTGTAATAAGGGTCCATCTATCTTAGTATTGCTCACCAGTATGCCACTAAAACAAAAGGTAAACAAGATCTTAGAAGACATTAAAGTACACACACAGCTCGTATAAGCCCGTGAGTTTTCTGATCACAACTCCTCTGTGCTGAGACAGGTGTGAGTGGCCTCATGCTTGGGATCCTCCTACTTCAGCCTCCCCAGCCCTGGGGTCACGGGTTACAGTACCACAGCCAGCTAACTTCTGTTACTCTTAAGCACTGAAGATCATATAGCATTCTGCAATAAGATCGAGAGTGCTGGAAACGCAGCCCGGTGCAGAGCTTGCTCGGGCTGGGAAAGGGCCTCCCTCAGCTTCCAACTCTGGCGAAACAAACAAGAAGGCAACTACAAGAAGCCTAAGAGGTGGCGCACACTTTTAATCCCTGCACTCAGGAGGCAGAGGCAGGTGGATCGCTGTGAGTTGAAGGCCAGCCTGGTCTACAAAGCGAGTCCAGGACAGCCAGGGTGGCACAGGGAAACCCTGTCTCGAAAAACGAAACCCAAACCAAACCATCTCTCTTTGTTGTGTTCCATGTATGCAAATGCATATGTACATACAGAGGCCAGAAGGCAAAGTCAGGCTATCTTTTTCAGCTGCTCCTCACCTTTCTGTTTTCTAAGATAGATAGGGTTTCTCACAGAATCTGACACTTGCTGATTGGCTACGCTGGCTGGATCAGGCTCTCCCTCTCCCTCTGCAAGACTGGGATAATAGATGACAATTTTGGCACCATTTTACATGGCTGCTAGGGATTTTTTTAAAAAAGATTTATTTATTTATTATTATATATACAGCACTCTGCCTGCATGTACACCTGCACGCCAGAAGAGGGCATCATATCACCTTATAGATAGCTGTGAGCCACCATGTGGTTACTGGGAATCGAACTCAGGACCTCTGGAAGAGCCGCCGGTGCTCTTAACCTCTGAGTCATCTCTCCAGCCCCTTGGCTGCTAGGGATCTTAAATTCAGGCTCTCAGGCTTGTACAGCAAACACTTCAACTGCTCAGCTGTCTCCTCTGATAGCTGTCTGTCTGTACCTGTCTCTTTGAGACAGGATCTCACTATGTAGCCCTGAATTCAGTGTACATTTAGGCTTGGCTTTGAACTCACAGGAATCTTGCTGTCTCTGTTTCCCAGTCATCAACAGCCCATACCACCATGTCTGGCCCAGAAATCATCTCAGTATTAAAAAAGGAAAAAAAAGTGTCACACACAAAAAGAACCATAGGTTAATCTTTTGGCTTTTAACAAAGTGTCTGTAACTAGCAACTAGTTTCCTTACAGATCATGGGACGAGGGAGGAGGATAAGCAAGCAAGTTACAAGAATATACTTCTAAACGCTTCCAAGTGAATTTGCCTTCGAGGCATAAAGGAAAACTAAACGATGCATTTTTATTTTATTACCGACTCCGGGAGGCCAGAGCACAGTGCTTTAACTACTACAATCCAAGATGCACAAAACATGGGAATTATAGGCAGCGGTGCTGTTCCCGGTGCAAGGCCAATATGGGCCAGAGTGAGTTGTGGGAAAGCCTGACCTACCACCATGAGTGACCTCAGTTGACGGCTTGCCAGGCACGCATGCCTATCACACCAACACTTGGAAGGAAGAGACAGAAGGGTCAAAAGTTCAAGATTGGCACAACACAGTGAGTTCCAGGACAGCTCAGGCTACATGAGCCCAACCTGAAAATTCAGTCACAACTTAGCCAGCACATGAACAAACAACAAAAGCACAAGGAAATTTTCCAGTTTCAAAGCCTGAAAATATTTAAACTGGACACGACTCCTTTCTGTAATGTCAGCAGCACTTGGAAAGTTAAGGCAGGAGGCATGCCACGAGTTTGACAGCAGCCTGGGCTATACAGACCCCACTGAAAGAAAGAAAAAACTAAGAAAGGAGAGAAAGAGTTAGAACCAACTGTTCTACATAATTTAGTACTTTAGGCCTGGAGTTGTGGCACGTGTTTTTAATTCCAGCACTCAGAAGAGGCAGCTGGGTTTGAGACCAGCCTGCTGTATATAAAGTGAGTTCCAAGCTAGCCAAGGCTACAAAGTGAAACCCTTATTCAAAATATAAAAAATGTGTGACTTGTTAAATTCACATTGAAATGCCACCATTTAGTATATTTACCATGACCAGAGAGATGTCTGAATAAATACCTTCATTTTGTACTTTCTCAAAAGCACATTCCTTTTCCTTCTAAGGTGCTATGTCTTGCCAGACTTGCAGGTACAAGGGCAAATCCCAGTACTAAGAGGAGGCAGGAGGACCAGCAGTTCATGTCACCCTCAGCCACACCGTAAACTGACCCCAGCTTAGGCTACAATGAGACTGTCGCAACAAAATGGAACAAAACAAAAATGCTTGTCTTTATAAAATATTTTAATTATGAAAATGATGCTAGTGTGCTTGCTCCTATCTGGAATCCCAGCGCTTTAAAAGCTAAGGAAGAAGGCTAAGGCCAGTCTAAACCATACAGTGAATTCCAGGCTAGTTTGGGTTACAGGGTGAATCAGTAAACCAACCCCTGCGCAAAAAAACAAAACCAAGCAACCACCACCAATAAATAATAGCTATAAGGAAATCATTAGCTAAAAGTTACTGTAAATTTATTTTATCATTCCAGAAATGTGTTAAATATGAATAGCTGGGTTTAACTTCCTTCTCTGAACAGTCAAGCAAAATTTTTCTGGATTCAAGGAAGAGAGCCATGAAATGTATTTAAACCTTTAACCCACTTCCCAGAATTCCTTCATACTCTTCCTTCTTACAAAGATGATTAATGAGGTGAACAGCAAGGGGCGCCTCAGGTGTAATATCGAGATCGCATACCTGGGTCTTGTCAGAATGTTCAATTTTCGTTTAAGTTCTTGATGTTGTTACCGGTTAAGGAATATCAGTCCTCATGAAACACAATTATGCAGGACATAAAATTCAACCACCAAAACTCTCCCCTTTGGCTATTCAAATATTATACATGTAAAGGAAGAACCTGTAAGTATTTAAGGGAGACACACTGAGTACATGCTTGCTGGAGGACAGGACAACTGGACCGAAACATTACAATAGTTTTCATCCCTCTGACCATATATTCTAAGACATACAGGATCCTGAAGTTCAGAAACAGTCTAAGAGATTAACCCAGAATGTCAGTTAGAACTTGGTGTCCTGGAAAAAGTTGAAGCAGCCAATTAAGAAAAATTTCCATGTCATGGATGATTGGGCTGGAGAGATGGCTCAGAGGTTAAAAGCACTGCTCTTTCCAAAAGTCCTGAGTTCAATTCCTAGCAACCACTTGGTGGCTCACAATCACCTATAATGGGATCTAATGGCCTCTTCTGTTACGCAGGTGTACAAGCAGAGCGCTGTATACATAATAAAGCTTTTAAAACATGAGCCGGGCATGGTGGCGCCCGCCTTTAATCCCAACACTCGGGAGGCAGAGGCAGGCGGATTGCTGTGAGTTCGAGGCCAGCCTAGTCTACAAAGTGAGTCCAGGACAGCCAAGGCTACCCAGAGAAACCCTGTCTCGAAAAAAAAGAAAAGAAAAGAAGAAAGCTTTTAAAACATGATGGATGATAAAACAAAACAATATAGCAAAATGACAACAAGAATGTGCGTGGAATTGCATGTATGGATATGAAATACACGATCCTTCCACGTCTCTAGTATAGTATAAATTTTCATAATAAGGGTTATGGAAATAGGATGAAAAAAAAAAAAAATCAAGACTTCAAAAGTTGCCTTCATTTTAAGTCTTAAAAGGAAAGTTACCTGAACCAAAACTACCTGTACAAGCAGAGTCAACAAACTTTTTTTTTTTTTTTTTTAAGAGTCAAGAAATTTAAGGCCGGAAATTAAAACACCAGCAAATCCAGAAACACTGTAATCACATTAATAAAGTCAAAGGGAAATTTGGCGCGTTTTCTCCAGGGCACTGCAAGCTAACTCAAAAGGAAAAAACAAAAACAAAAAAAAAACTACCTCGCCAATTGACCATTTCTCTTTGCATACTAATTCTCCCCCCGCCCCATCCTGCCTCACAGTGGGCAGTCTTAGCTTCAGCCCCTCTGCCAACATCCAATCCCAGGACTCCCGCTTCTTGGAACATGAAACTACATACACCACGACTGTCTCAACTTGAGCTTGGCTGCAAAGACAGCGCGGCGGTGACCTCCACGACTGGGAGAGAGGTGTTTACAGTGTAAGCTAAGGCTCTGGCGGCCCCAGCAGAGCAGCTTTGGGTTGGGGGCCAGGCTGGTCTACGCAGGAGTCTAACGAGGGGTAGAGCGCAGGCCGCGCGGCAGCTAGCGCGACCGCACCAAGCCTCCGTCCGGCTCGCCAGCCCGCCGAGCCGCGGGAGAAATGACTTAGAATGCTGATCCTCTTGGAATGTCCGCCGCGCCGGCGCCCGCCACCACACGGAGCCCCCCCCACCTCCCCGCCCCCCCAAGAACCAGGTGACAGGGCCCAACGTGCCGGAAGGATATTCTCGGCGCGGAGTTGCTCGATGGTTTCCTCAGAGCGCCGAAGCTGCTCCTGCAGCTCCGCGTCGCCCACCCCATTCTCATCGTCCTCGTCCTCTTCCTCCTCCTCGTCGTTCTTGAAGCGGATGTGAACGGGCTTCGGGGTCGACTCCTCTACAGGGTCAAACGCCTCAAATAGCTCTAGGTCGCCAAAATCCACACCGGCCGCCATTTTGGGTTGTGGGGAAGACTGGAGGGCAGGGGGCGAAGGTTGTAGGGCGGTACCGCTTTCGACGGAGGCTTTTCTCCACACGGAGGCCTCCAAATCCGCTCTAGGGGCGGGACCTGGGTGGAGACTACAACTCCCAGAATGCCACGGCCTCCCTCATGCCCTCTTCAGACTGGGTCTCGAAGCGTGGCATCCTGGGATGTGTGGTTCCTAAGCGACTGGACGCATTGTTTGCATTGCACACTGGGATTGATTTTTTTTTGAAACTCTTCCGAACAAGTTAAAACATGGATTGTCCCCGTTAGGCGTCCAAAGCTGAAGAGTCAGAGCCGGATACGTACGTGGCTTATAACAAGCTGTGGTGCGGTTGTCCAACGTCAAAAAGAGAAAACAAGAGGCCGAGCGGTGGTGGCGCGCGCCTTTAATCCCAGCACCCGGGAGGCAGACAGATCTCTGATTTCGAGGCCAATTTCGGGACATCCTGGACTGTTACACAGAGAAACTCTTTTGTCTTGAAAAAGAGGGAGGGAGGAGAGGGAGATTTGTGCTCTTAGACACAAGCCACTTTAATTTATCCCATTTGTAAATGAATGTACAATTGCTATACTTTTACATTTCTCTGAGGAGGCTTTTTGTAGGTTCATCATTCATTCAACTGCCTTTAATGTGTCAGGCGCTTCTCTAGGGCCAGAGTAATTTATCTGCGCTCATGAACTCAGACATCGGGGGCGGGGGGGGGGAGATAAAAAAACAAACAAAAAGCCTTTAATTATATTTCTTCTTTCGTGTCACGCTGGGTTTGGATGTATATTAGTCATTACGTTTTTAAGACAGAAAATTGGGCTGGGTGTGGTGGCTCACGCCTGTTATCTCAGCACTTGGAAGGCAGAGGCAGGAGGATGGCTGTGAGTTCGAGGCCAGCCTGGTCTACAGAGTGAGTCCAGGACAGCCAAGGCTACACAGAGAAACTGTCTCGAAAAAAACAGACCAAACCAAACCAAACCAAATAAAAAACCCACAGAAAAGCCAAAAGAAAAAAGGAAAAAAAAACAAACAAACAAACAAAAAAAAAAAAAAAAGGAAAAACAACAACAAAAAACCCCTGATGGTGTTAGTGAAAGGAAGAGCACAAACTGAAATGTAAAAAATTAAGTGGCCAGCACTTGGGAGGCAGATCACTGTTCGAGGCCAGCCTGGTCAACAAAGTGAGTCCAGGACAGCCATGGCCACATAGAGAAAACCCTGTCTTGAAAAACAAAACAAAACAAATAAATAAATAAAATAAAATAAAATAAAAAATGAAAAAAATAAAAAAAGATTAAGTGGGTGAATTGACGGCCAGAGCATAGAGAAGATAACATAGATCCCAAAGTCAGCTGGATGGGAAAACAGAGGCAGGATGAATGTGGAACATTGGCCACGTTCTAGACTGCCTACCAGCTAAAGTCGTTTAAACTTTTGAAATAGATGGCATGTAACAGCAAACCTACCTTTTTTTTTTTTTTCTTGGTTTTTTGAGACAGGGTTTCTCTGTCTAGCCTTGGCTGTCCTGGACTCACTTTGTAGACCAGGTTGGCCTTGAACTCACAGCGATCCGCTTGCCTCTGCCTCCCGAGTGGTGATAAACACAAACAAAAAAGCAAAACAATAAAACCAACAACAAAAGAACTCAAACCCCCTGTAAGGGGAGACTAGATAGGAGACGGTGGGTGCGGGGGGGGGGGGTGAGGGGTGGAGTGGCGGTCTGGTCTGCGCTCCCTCAGAGACAGCTGCTGTTCACTGGTTAGACAGCATATGCCTCCATCAATCTCCGTCTGCCAGGTCCAAAGTAAACTCCAATTCCCCACACCTCAAAAGCAGCCCAAAGATCCAGACATGAGCTCAACCTGAACTATAGGATTTCTGGCCGTTAGCTAAAAGCCAGCATTTCTCAGGAACTTGTGAACTGGTTCCCCTCGCTTCTCCCGCCCCTCCCCTGCCTTAAACTCCCTCTAGCTCATGGGCTTCCCTTTCCCCAGCTGCTCGTTCTAACTCTGCTATTCTTTCCATGTCCGCGCTATGCTCTGCTTCTCGGTGCTTTCTCTATTCTCTATGCCCTGCTGCTTTCCCTTCTCTTGTAGAAGGCCTCAGCCACGTTCTGGTCCATATACTTCTCTCTGCTCTAGATGCTTCCAAAGATGCTGCTGTCTGATCTCTCCCCTGTATCCCCAATAAAAAACCTCCCACTTAACCATGCCATGGATCTATCATGTCATTTTATACATTAACAAGACCTTAAAAAAAAAAAAGTCACCGGAAGTGAAACTTTAGTGTTGGAGTGACTGAAAGTTACCCTTGTTCCTGTAAGTAATGGCCTGCACTTCACCAGCCCCGCCCCCCTCTAATTTTTCTTGAGCTTGTCACTCCTCCCTTATTTGGGGTAAACAGACATTGACTTCCCCTCCCCTGGGAATGTGCCACAGTGTCTAACCAAAATGCTTCAAAAATGTTCTTTGTGCTGTTTTGACTAGTGTGTGTGAGGTCCTGAATTTAATACCCAACACCACGAAAAAGGATTTAAAAAAAAAAAAATGGGGCTGGAGAGATGGCTCAGCAGTTAAGAGTGCCTGCTCTTCCAAAGGTCCCAAGATCAATTCCCAGCAACCACATGGGTAGCTCATAACTATAAATGAGTTCTGGTGTGCAGGCATACATGTAGGCAGAACACTGTTGTGTAAGAAACCTTTTTTTTTTTTTTAAAGAGAAAAATAAAAGATGCATCTTCTTCCAGTCTAATTCTCTATTGCCTGTAAGATGAAATCACCTCAAGGTATCATATCAAATTAAAAACCATCTCCATTCCCAAAACATTTCCCTACCCCATTTATCTCAAATGATTCCATCCCCTATCCTCCACCCCCAGACAGGTGTTCTCTATGTAGCCCTGGCTGTCTTGGACTTTGTAGACCAGGCTAGCCTCAAGCTCCTCTAGAAATCCACCTGCCTCTGCCTCCCTGAGTACCACCACACCTGGCTGGGTTTGGGGTTTTAGATACCAGAATAGGGAACATTTGGGCAGGAAGATTAGATACCAGAATAGGGAACATTTGGGCAAGAAGATTTCAGTCTTTAGACCTCTATTTTCTGCATTCCTAAAGAAAAATTTGATGGAGGTCCTTACTGTGTTTGCATCTTGTCAGTTCTCTAAGTAGGGTCCCTGCTCCTGCCAGCTGATATCCTGCCAACCCATTTAAGTCTGAGTTTATATTTATTTTTGGGTTTTTGAGACAGGGTTTTTGTGTAGCCCTGGCTGTCCTGCACTAGCTTTGTGGACCAGGCTGGCCTCAAACTCATAGTGATCTGCCTCCTGAGTGCTGAGATTACAGGTATGCACCATCACGTCCAGCCTCATATTTATTTTTTTATGTGCAGTGATGATTCGCCTTCCTGTATATCTGCGTGAAGGTGCCAGATCCTCTGGAATTATAAACAGTTGTAAACTGCCATGTACGTCCTAGGAACTGAAGAACAAGCAGTATTTAACCTCTGAGCCCTGTCTGGCCCCTAGTGTTTGGTTTTTTTAATTTTTCATTTTTTTACAAGGCAAAGTTTCACTGTGTAGCTATAGCTTTCTTAGATTAGCTTGATAGACCAGGCTGGCCTCATAGCAACCCACCTGCCTCTTCCTCACCAGTGCTGGGATTAAAGGGGTGTGCCACCATGCCAGTTTTCTTTTCCTTACTAACTTATTATGTATATAGTGTTCTGCCTGCTTGTACCTACCCCTGCAGGGCTTCGGATCACATTACATATGGTTGTGAGCCACCATGTGGCTGCTGAGAATTGAACTCGGAACCTCTGGAAGATCTGTCAGTGCTCTTAATCACTCAGCCATCTCTTCAGCCCCTAGTTGTTATTTTTGATTCAGAATTTTGTAATGGCATGAGGTCTATGAGGTTATAAGTATTTAGCAATGTTCTCAGTCTTTCTGGGGCTATTTGTTTTCAAGTTTGTCTTGCTGTTGGAAGCACTAGTTTGTAAATAAGCCTGCCTTAGTGTCTAAACTCTAATTATGGTAAGGTGACTTATTTATATATGTTAAGTGAAGAAAGGGTAAATCTCCAGCCCAAGTTTACTTTTTATGTAGACTCACAGGATCTCTTTCCTTGGGTAGAGATGAGTCATGAACAATCCACTCAAGAAATGCCAGTGGCAGGGCATGAACACCTTTATTCCCAGCAGGTGGATCTTTGAGATGCAAGCCTGGTCTACAGAGCTAGCTCTACAATAGCTAGGGGTACACTGAGCATCCCTGTCTCAAAAAACCAAATTAATCTTACTTGCAAGCATGAATAAAATCATTCTTGCCTCCAGCTCCTTCCTTTGAATGTATGTAAGTGATTCACCACCATTACTGTGTCCCTTAGATAACAACTCACTACATAGCACAAGACTCTAAACCTCAGGCCACCCGAATGCTGGGATTACAGGCCTGGGCTACCACTCAGCTCCCCAAAGTTATGTTTTTGTGTGCACACACTCCAACTCAAGAGATCCACCTGCCTCTGTTTCACAAGTGCTGGGATTGTAAGCACAAACCATGCTTTTTTTTTCTTTTTCTTTTGGAGACGGGTTTCTCGGTGTAATAGCTCTAGTTGTTGTGGAACTCACTCTGTAGATTAGGCTGGCATCGAACTCATATAGATGTGCCTACCTCTGCCTCCCAAGTATTGGGATTAAAGGTGTGGAGCCACCACCACCTGGCTTCTTTTTCTTTTTCTTTTTTTTTTCGAGACAGGGTCTCTCTGTGTAGCCTTGGCTGTCCTGGACTCACTTTGTAGACCAGGCTGGCCTCGAACTAACAGGGATCCGCCTGCCTCTGCCTCCCGGGTGCTGGGATTAAAGGCATGAGCCACCACACCCGGCTTCTTTTTCTTTTTAAATTGTTGTTTCTGCCGAATAGGACTTCAAAGGGACAATGAGCAAATAGCATACAATGGACTGGTTTTAAGGCACTTTATTAAAATAAAAGTGCTCACATCCCTTTAATGCTTTAGTCTATTTCCCGAGTAACATGAACTAACGAAATACTGTACACTAATTCTGTTTTATAACAGAAAAACTACTATTTTAATATGCTCTACTTACCCTCTTCACATTTTTGCTCAATATGGAATTACCTATACCCTATATCAGATGCTGTAAAAAGGCATTTGTAACCAGTGCTTAATTGTAAAATCAATGCTACATATGACAAATTCAAACAAAAACACCAGGTAACTTAACACCAGTTTTGAGAAAACCATTTTTATTATCACTGCGCAGCTTGTGTGTGCAGGAGTATGTACCAAATGGCCAGATCTTCTAAAGAACATCTACATAACATTTCTTTCATGTTTCAAGAGATGAAAATAACTGTACAAGGTTAAGTACAAAAGTACACAAGACAGCGGACACGAGAAAATCTATGTATGAGATTTTATCCCACCCGAAGCTTTAATATATTTCAAAAGTAGAATTCATGAACTAAAAAATATTGTCCTTCTATAGTCCTGTCAAGTTTAATGGAAGTGGGTTTAACCTGATTACAACACTAACACCAGTATCACTGATCTGATATTTACAAAAAAATCGTATTTTTCAATAAATTAAAGTCAATGCAACACCCATGCAAGCTAGAATGCTAGCTGTTTGGTGAACAAGGACCTGACATCAGAATAAGTCTATAAAGTCCCATGTTGATATTTTTCAAACTGTATCCATTCCACGCATTGAAGATGTGAAACCCAAACCCATTCCTCTTTGTGTGTGGGTTTGTGATCGTGCCATTTCATACTGAGCATCAAGATTTCGAAAAACTTCTTCTTGTTGCTTCAAAGTTTTGTAACTTTCTTCATCAACTGAACTACAGCCAGCTTCATCTTCACTCTAAATGTAAGACATAAAATCTTTTATTTTTTTAACCTTTTATTATGTGTACAGTGTACTGTCTGCAGAGGCCAGACACTGCACATTGAGTGTTGGTTCCCCTGAGACATGTTATGTTCTGTGTTTGGAACACAGCACAATAATAAGCAACAACTTACTGTCAGTGGCGTGGTAACCAACATTGTACTGAAGACTGAGCATATCACTGCCATACATAAAGTAAAGTAGGGACAGGCATATTTCAAAGAAAGACGTGCTTGCTATTTTAAAAGATTGTTACCAGATTTAACAGAAAAAAGCTTTGCAGGCACTGGTGGAGAGAAGAGTGATGGTAGGGGCAGCTAGTAGCATGGAGATCACTCTGCTTTGCTAACAGCTTAATTCAAACATTTCTTCAAAGGATTGCATAAAATTCTCTCTACATTAATGGTTTAGCAAAGGCCACTTTTCTACACCTTAAAGGCCTCACCACACAATCTAAAAGAACATCAGTATTTCCCCAGCAAATTCAACATTCCTGCTAAAAACTTCCATCAAAAGATCAAGAAACAGAATTCCACAGGTTTCCAGGTCGTCTCATTCTTCTCTGAGGCTTAGGATGGATGACCTTGAGCCACACAAGGTCTCATGACTGCTAAGGAAGAACTCTAGCCATAGTGCCAGGTGAGGGGCACACACACTGGATCCTATCAGCCAGGAGGCACACGCTTGGGGATACACGGCGAGACCCTGCCTACATTTCCAATCTTGTCCTTGATTTATTTATCCATTTTTTTCCTTCAAGACAGGGCTTCTTTGTGTATCAGAGCCACAGCTGTCCTGGACTTGCTGTGTAGGCCAGGATGGCCTTGAACGGGAGATTCACCTGCCTATGTCTCCCAAATGCTGGGATTAAAGGCGTGAGCCACCACGCCTCGTCTGTTTTAGATTTTTTAAATACAAAGCCTCACTAGGCAACCTCTGCAGGCATGATCATTACATGATTAACACTAAGGATAACTATGGCATAGTGCTATCTAGGCAATTAACCTGGAGAACAGAGACAAAGTACTTGGAACTGACATACTATGGAAATACTGTGATGCTGGAAATCATTGTTGCCATGAAAACAGAAGTCAGGATCAACCCTAAAGCATAACTCACCTTAATGCCCATTAACTTCCGAAATTTGACATTTTGGTCCTTATTTCCAAAATTCAATTTCTCCCATATTTCAGCAGACTGAGATTTGTCCTGTTAAGAAGTACTGAATTTTAGAATATGTAAAACATAATAGCTTACTATGTTATAAATTCCACAATACAATCAAAATAAAAACATTGGCATTCAAAGTATTCTATTACTGCAATTTTTACCTATCTTGTAGTTAGGTAGTTATGAAAGAAATGAGTACCTCATAATAAATCCCATGCCCACAAAGAAAGCATCTCACACTCTGTAACCAAAATTGTCCTGAACTGATCCACGTCCTCAGCCACCCAAGTGCTGGAACTAGAGGCATGAGCCACTGTCCCTGGCTCATAATTTATCTTTGATCAAGCTGTTTAGCACCCCACCCCCATAAATGCATGAAAACAACTGGTCTTCTTCAAAAGCTTGGTTCAAACAAATCCAACCTTTTTTTTTTTTCCCGAGACAGGGTCTCTCTGTGTTAGCCTTGGCTGTCCTGGACTCACTTTGTAGACCAGGCTGGCCTCGAACTCACAGCGATCTGCCCACCTCTGCCTCCGAGTACTGGGATTAAAGGTGTGCGCCACCACGCCCGGCTTACAAATCCAACCTTTTGATATTGCAACACAATGTTACCATCCATGAAGGTCACACTGAGAATCATTTACATGCGTCAATTTTTTTCCTAAGGTGGACACACACATATTTTCAGTTTTAAGTACTTATGGAAAACTCAACTACTTATAAACTGGCTCTCTTGGAAATGATAGCTTTCAACTTATTTTATGTGATTACTAATAACAAATGACAAGGAGACACAAGAACTTACGCCTTCTTTCTTGCCTTGCCAGAGCATTTTCCTCTTCTTCTCTTGCTCAGCAAATTTCATTGGATTCACAGCAGCTGGGTTATAGTAGCTGGGCACAGCTATGCCAGTCTCTGCCAATGCCTTAGCTTGCAGGGCTGCCATCTGAGCTGCCATAGCTATCTGAGGAGTCACCTGTGTTCCTGATGCCAACAGTGCAGCAACATTGAGAACAGAACCTCCAGTGGCTGCAGCCGCTGAAAAACATACAATGGATTGTTTTGTTATGTTTTAGAGACAGGGTTTCTCTGGGTAGCCTTGTAACGGACTCCCATTGTAGTCCAGGGTGGCTTCGATCTCAGAGATTTGCCTGCCTCTACCTCCCTGAGTGCTAGGATTACAGGTGTCCACCAACATGACCAGCTCATACAATGGATTTTGAAAATTTGTTTATTTATTATGTATACAGTGCTCTGTCTGCATGTAACACCTGCATGCCAGAAGAGGGCACCAGATTTCATTATAGATGGTTATGAGCCACCATGTGGTTGTTGGGAATTGGAACTCATGGCCTTTGGAAGTGCTCTTAACCTCTGAGGCATCTCTCCAGCTCCCATACAATGGAATTTTAAAGAGATAAGCTTTAAATTTATACACGAAGTGTTGTCAATTTGTAAAAGGGCAAAATATTTTCACCAAATATAATGAAATGTTAGCTCATGATGCATTAAAATGTTAGTGTGTTCATCAACAGATATTTACTTAATATCACCAAAAGAAATGTACATATAAGGCATGATTTCAGTAGAGATGAACTAGGGTGGTAGTAGCAATTTTTTTTTTGTTGCTAGTGGCAATTTTAATTAAAACATTTAGAATAAGAACAATTTAGAGCACTGTTCACATCCAATAGATGATACTGTTAAGTTCTAGAGAAGTGCCAGATTCTTTTAATAAGTAAGTTGCCAATCCAGAACATAGCTGCTATCTTCAAAGAAAAAAAGTGTGTATTACATGTTTGCCTTCATGTATGTATGTGCACCACATGCATGCCTGGGGCCAGAGATAACAAGAGAGCATTGAATCTCCTGGAATTGGTGTTACAGACAGCTGTGAACTGCAGTGAGGGTGCTAGAAGGAAACCCAGGTCCACTGGGAAAGCAGCCTATGTTGGTAATGCCAAACTGGCTTCTCAGTCTCCTCCACTTCTTTCAAGCAGAGAAGCACTATGTATGTAACCCCGAGTGGGTTGGTACTTGCTTTGTCAATTATGCTGGTAAAAAACTCAGAACTGCCCTTATTCTGTCTCCTGAGTACTAGGATAAAAGGCCGAAGGCACCATCCCCTGCCAGAATATAATCCTCTTTAAAAAATTCTCCATGCCTTCAATCCCAGCACTCGGGAGGCAGAGGCAGGCGGATCTGTCAGTTTGAGGCCAGCCTGGTCTACAAAGTGAGTCCAGGACAGCTAAGGCTACATAGAGAAACCCTGTCTGGAAAACAACAAAAAAGGAAAAAAAAAAAAGGAAGAAAGAAAAATTTCTTTCTCAGCCAGGTGTGGTGGCCCATGCCTTTGATCCTAGCACTCTGGAGGCAGAGACTGGCGGATCTCTGTGATTTCAAGGCCAGCCCGGTCTCCCAAATCAAGTCCAGGATCTCCAGAACTGCAGAGAAATCCTGTCTCGAAAACCAAAACCCAACTTCTCTGTTACATCGTATGTTCTTTGCAGACAGCCTTGTAATGTAATAGCTCTATCTGGCCTTGAATAGGCAGCAAGCCTCAAGAAGTTAGATCTTTGGCCACCACAAATATCTGGCTTTAAAAGTTCTTAAGCTAACACAGGAAGCTAGGTATGGAGGTTTATTAATAAGAATAACCATTATTTACTATCAAAATATTAACCTCTCATGAGATAGCTTGGTGGGAAAAAAGAAAAGCCAGGACACCCAAATTTGACTTCCAGAACCCGAAGCAAGAGAAGTGACTCCAGAAGCTCTCCGACCTATATATTCACACAATGGCATGTTGAGTGTTTACATTTATACATGAGCTCATACTCACACACTGAAAAAACCCAAACAGACCTGGGTGTGGTGACACACAGACGCTAATGAATAGTACCTAGGAGGTTGTCATAGGAAGATCCTATTTAAGGCCTCCTGAGGTACAGGAGACAGTCTCAAAAATCCAAAGATCGGGGCAGACAAGATAGCACAGTGGGTGAAGGCACCTGTATCAAGAGAAAACGGACACCCCAAAACTGTCTACTGACCTCCACAAGTGTACTGTAGCACATGTAGGCAAACACATACACACATTGTGTAATTAAAAACAAACAAAACATACCCCACTAACTTAAGATTTTGTGGCCACAAACACACACTTTTCCAAGACAGGGTTTCTCTGTGTAGCCTTGGCTGTCTTGGACTCACTTTGTAGGCCAGGCTGGCCTCGAACTCAGAGATCCACCTACTTCTGCCTCCCAAGTACTGATACTAAAAGCATGGGCCACTGCTGCCTAGGCTCAAGAAAAAAATCTTATAAGAACAAATGTACAAAAGGGGCTGAAGCTCAGTAACAGAGCTGGACAGAGTTCTCTCTCCAGCCATATGCATCCACATAAAAGCTTTTTGTTTAACCAGGGTCTCACGATGTTGAGATCCACCTACCTGCCTCTGTCTCCTAAGGGCTAGGATCAAAGGGTGTGCCACCACTCAGGACCACAAAGAGAAGATGAAAGCTTTCAAAATGTTTACACAGTACCTTTGATGAGGATAAAGGTTTTTTTTTCCTATTAAATTTTCAATATTCTTCAAGTTTATTATTATCTTTAAAACCACAAAATTCATAGTAAGTTACCTGCAGCCATTTCTTGTTGTTTTTGCTTTTCAACCATTTCCTTTTCTCGCTGTTCTTGTAATTTCTTTGCTCTTTCCAATCTATCAAAGACAATTTAAAACAATTTGATGTAAAAACCAGTATGCGGTATCATGGCACATACACAAATACTTTAAAAATAATATTACATTCCTCCTATTAAGATTAGGTACCAGAAGCCGGGCGTGGTGGCGCATGCCTTTAATCCCAGCACTTGGGAGGCAGAGGCAGGCGGATCGCTGTGAGTTCGAGGCCAGCCTGGTCTACAGTGTGAGTCCAGGACAGCCAAGGCTACACAGAGAGACCCTGTCTCGAAAAACCAAAAACCAAAAACCAAAAAAAAAAAAAAAAAAAGATTAGGTACCAGTCAGTTAATGCTGCAGTACAAATTTCACACACTTTAAAAAGGCAAGGGTTGGTATATGTTGTTGTGTGATTATGTTGACCTTATGACACTTGTATCTCTACCACAGGTTTACAGGTGTGTGTAAACATACTATTTTTATAAAGCAATTTCTAAATGGAACAGACAAAACCACAGTTATCTACACCTAGCCCAAACAGGGCTTCTCTGTGTAGCCTTGGCTATCCTGGAACTCTGCATGAGCTTCCCTAGCCCTAAATGCTTGCACTACTATTGCCTGGCTCAAAAACAAAAGTGTCCCCGCCCCCTCCGCCCAAGACAGGGTCTCTCTGTGTAGCCTTGGCTGCCCTGGACTCACATTGTAGACCAGGCTGGCATAGAACTCACAGGGATCCACCTGCCTCTGTCTCCTGAGTGCTGGGATTAAAGGTATGTGCCACCACCGCCTGGCTATAATCTTTAATTTAGAAGATATGCAAAAAACGCTTCATAATACAATTAACAAATATAAATGTCAATATAAAACAAAAAGAATTATACTTTATAGCAAGTTAAATTTATTTCTTTTTTTTTAAAAAAAATTTTATTCATTTATTATGTATAAGTAGTGCTCTATCTGCACATACACCCAGTATTAATGGTTGTGAGCTGCCACATGGGTGCTGGGAATTGAATTTGGTACCTCTGGAAGAGCAGACAGTGTTCTTAACCACTGAGCCATCTCCAGCCCCCATCACCCAGTTCTTGAATGAGAAGAGTGTCAAATATTGTTTTATTAATGTAGTCCAAAAGAGCTATGACTGAGGAAAAGGTCATATTTTGAGACACACATGCAATATATTATTAATGACTATTAACAGATATTTGCAATTTTTTTCTTTCCAGAGAGTCTCATTTAGCCTTGGATGGCTTCAAACTCAGCTAGTGAGAATCACCTTAAACTTATGACAATTCCTGCTTCTACACCCAAATGCTAGAATTAGAGATATATGCTAAAACTGAGGAACTCCAGGCCTGTGCATATGTGGGGAGCACTGTATCAACTGAGCTACATCCTTAGCAGATACTTCCTTTAACACTTCAATTTACACAAAAAGTTTCACATATAAATCTTTCTTTCTTTCTTTTTTTTTTCTCCAGACAAGGTCTCTCTGTGATAGCTGTGGCTGTCCTAGACTCACTTTGTAAACCAGGCTGGCCTCAAACTCACAGTAATCCACCTGCCTCTGCCTCCCAAGGGCTGGGATTAAAGGCGTGCGCCACCACGCCCGGCTCATAAATCTTTCAATTATTCTTTTTATTAAGCACATAAGACAATCCTTGAGAATAAGTTTTGATTATGTTAATCAGTAACTGCTTTAAATTCCAACACTTAAAACCAAACAGAAGAAACATGTTTATTTGGGTTTTTTTGTTTTACGGCTCCCCCTTCCCCCTCTTCCATGCATCCTCAAACCACCTGTCTCTGCCTCCTGAGTACTAGCACTGCAGGCGAGGACCAACACACCTCACACATTCCTTTCACAGGTTTCCTGTCTACCTGTAACACTAAGATCACTAAATCAATTGGCTCGTCATTAGTAACAACTTCATGGTTTTTCTTTTTGGTTTTTGAAGATAGGGTCTCTGAACTGATCTTCCTCCTTCTGAATGAAATACAGACATGCACCAACATGCCCAGCCTGTAACTTTACCTTAGTAACTAGTGAAAAAGAAAGCATAATAGATGACAGTATAGAAGAAACTGCAAATTAAGGTTTGGAAATTGTTACCTAATAAATAATTATGAATTAGACTTTTGTAACTCTGTTGCTCTAAACAAGACAACTGCTGGTTGCACTTGTAGGGCCATTGCAGGATAGAACCACCTCCATTCACTAAGGTGAACGGATGGAGAGTGGGCGAGCTCACACCTTTGCTGCTGCTGTTCAGTGGAGTTTCTGCCAGGCTGGCTTCACAGGGCAGCAGCACATCAGGTTACACTGTGATAACTGTATTTTTATAATGAAAACAAAACAAAACAAAACAAAAACAAAACAAACTCAATTTTGTAAGGGGGGTGGGAAAAAAAAGTAAAGAAAAAAGAAAACAAAAATAAACAAACAAACAAACAAAAACCCAAATCGAAAAAGCAATTTTCAGAAGATGCAAAAAAATTGCAAACAAGTTCTTGGCTTTTAGCCTTCTAACACATCTTTGGCCCTTCCATATTTCAGTTACAGACCTGCTCTAATCTGGACACACAACCGTCCAGCACGCAAACAGAAACTTTGGAAATTAAACATTCTCTCTTCATTACAAGATATAAATTGGCTTATGATATATATGTACCTAATAAAACTGAAAACTGGTGACAGAATTCTCTGTGTTCAGGTTTTTGGTTTTAAGAAGGGAAAAACAAAAACAAACAAACAAAAATTTTCAAACACAAAAGACATCTCAGTCTCATTTCTTTCATGGGTATATGTGTAAAAATAAAATCGGTTAATCACAAAGGCAGAAAGTTCTCAGTCTTCTTGGATGTGCAAATTAAGAACAGGTAAAAACAAAATCCCCAAATAAAAATATATTGACATGACTCTTTATCATAAATGTATATTTATGGTTAGGATTTTTTGGGGGAGGGAGGATTATCCCGAGTTAAAAGCTTATCTACACAACTGACTAGCTACTTAAAATTAAAAAGAAAAGAATATGAATCAAACGGAAAGCAATACATACCTCCTAGCTAAGGCTTCCTGGGCATCCATTGCTGTGTTTCTGCCTCTGAAGGGAGGGGGACTAGGTGTCCGGCTTAGGCTTCTGCTAAATCTTCTTGGTTTCTCAATTCTCTTCTTTCTATCTCTGCAATAAACAGTATTTTGTGTCTCATTATGGCCACACAATACTTATCTTCAATAAAAGCCAATTTTCAACAAAAATCAAAAAGGTACATTAAAAATGTGTAAAGTTATACCAGGTATGGTAGTGCACACTTTTAATCCCAGAACTCAGGAAGCAGAGGCAGGTGGATCTCTCTGAGTTAAAAGTCAGCCTGGCCTACAGAGTGCGTTCCAGGACAGACAAGTCTACACAAAGAAACCCTATCTTGGAGAAGAAGAAAAGCATATATTAAAAAAAAAAAAAAAAAATCTTCATATATGCCTGCGCACTATTTATACGCCTGGTGCAAAGGTTAGAAGAGGGCATCATGCTTCCTGGAATTGGAGTTACAGACAGTTGTGAACCATGAGTGTTTGGAATTGAGCAAGAACAGCCAGTGTTCTTCAACACTGAGCCATCTCTCCAGCCCCACCAATCAATATGTCTTTAAAAGTAATTCTAAATGTCTTACACATATGGCATTACAGCTAGCGTCCCACGGGCTATTTCCAACCTTTGCCTGTATAATTCAGTGGTACAAAGAAAAGCTTCACATACTGTTCTTCCTGTATGTTAGCACACACAGTGAGCACTCAAATATTCCTACTACTTCAAGCTGAATTATTGTCTCAGGTATTAATTCTCAATCACTAAATTAAAAATTTAATAGTCCAGGGGCAGTTTCAGTACTAAGCGAGTCCAGGAGAGCCAAGGATACATAGCAAACCCTGTCTTGAAAAACAAACACTCCCCCAACCCCCGTAAAAGGCTGAGTTACAACAGACTATATTTAGAATATATGCATGTACAAACACATATGTATGCAGTAATAACTGATAAAAAATGAAGTCATATACTTTTCTTTTTTGGTTTTTTGAAACAGAGTTTCTTTCTTTATGTAGCCCTGGCTGTCCTGGAACTCAATCTGTAGCCCAGGTTGGCCTTGAACTCAGAGATCTGCCTGCCTCTGCCACCCAAGTGCTGGGATTAAATGTGTGCGCCACCACGAGGGGCCGAAACCATGAATTTGCAGGAGAGTGGGGAAGGTGATATAGGAAGGCTTAGAGGAAGGAATATTAAGACAGAAATGCAACTAAAACAATAAACAACACCCCCAAAATTTAAGGAGCTTTAAAAAAAGCCAGCACCTGGGAAGCAGAAGCATCTCTTGGTCTACACAGAGAGTTCCAAGACAGCCAGGGCTACTACATACAAAGACCCTTTCTTCAGGAAAAAAAACTCCAAATTTTTAATTCTTCAAGTCATGAGGAAGAAAGGACCAAGCAGATCCTCTTTGAGTTCAAAACCAGCCTCTTAATTTGAAGAAAACCAAAAGTGGAAACAGTACTTGTTGTGAAAGCAAGATGACCAGATTTCAAATCCCTACCACCCATGTCACCCATGAAAAAAGCTGGACATGGTTGCAACCCCAGCATTTGGCATTGTAGGAACAGGAAAATCCCAAGAGCTTGACAGCAGCCTAGCTAAACAGGTAAGCTTCAGCTTCAGCAAGAATCTGTGGATCAAAAACTGGGATGAGGCCGGGCATGCTAGTGCAGGCCTTTATTCCCAGCACTTGGGAGGCAGAGGCAGGCGGAATGCTGTCAGTTCGAGGCCAGCCTGGTCTACAAAGTGAGTCCAGGACAGCCAAGGCTACACAGAGAGACCCTGTCTCGGGGGGGGGGGGAGAAACAACAACAACAACAACAACAAACTAGGATGAGGAACAACAGAAGACAAGTAATATTTTCCTCTGCATGTATATTCAACACAGCCATCCCACCCCGTGGCTAGAGATGACTCAGTAGGTAGAGGACCGGGATTCACTTCACTGCTTCCATACAGAGTAACTAGGTAACAGCAGTTGTGAACTTTTTTGACCTCAGCATGCATGTATGTATGCGGTATAGTAAAACACACCAAACAGGTTAATTAGATAGTCGGTGTCAGCATATAGTCAACAGCACTCCCTCAAATAGCTCTTGTAATCAGAAAGGTCTATAATGAATTTAGGTTACTAACACCTTCACACTGAGTGTAAAAATGTGCACAGGATTTTCTCTCTGTGGTGCAGGGCACAGAAATCATGGACAAAGCGTACTAAAGCACCCCACTGAGGCACACCACTAGGTTCTACACCTGGTTTTACTGATGAGTTAACTATTTATTCAAGCATTTTAGATCAATTAGTAAGTAAAATTATGTTGTACAAACGAGAAAAGCTAGTGAGGAGCCCCCTATGCTTTAATTCAGGATAAAGAACACTTACCGACTCCGGCTCCTCGATCTGCTCCTGCTTCTAGTCCTATGCCTGTGTCTAGATCTTGATCGGGACCGTGTTCTGATCCTTCGTTTTCTATCTCTGCTTCTAGATCTTGACTTCTTCCTGTCTCTGCTTCTGGATCGAGATTTTTTCCGATCTCTACTTCTTGACCGAGACTTCTTCCTTTCCCTGCTTCTACTGCGATGGCGCCTGAAATTCAAGTGCACAAACCTGTAATTGCTTGCAGTTATCTCCCGTTTCAAGGATAGGGTCTTACTACACAAACTCTGGACCTTCCTAATGCTTATTTCCTGAAAGCCGAGATTGCTCAGCTCATAAGCGTCTTTTCCATTCTACACCTCATAAAGTACTTAACAAAACAAAACAAAACAAAAAACAAAACAAAAAAAAAAAAATCCAACCAAAATAGCAAAAACAAACAAACTAACAAACCAACAAACCCCACAGCACTAGCAGATAGGGAAGGGGGCTTTCTTCATCCCCAGCCATCTTGGCAGCTCCTTTTGGTTGTGCTCTATCTTGCACTTAAGGCAGGATGATGGCTTCAACAAGGACCAGAAAAGGTTAAATTGGGTGGGGAAAAAAATCCCGGTAGTTTGATTCACTTTAAACGCCAACTTGTTATAAAAAATGTAAATCACATGCTGGAGTACCAAGTGTGGACTGTGGAGGGCAAATGCTCTTGTCGACCTTCTAGCTTTGATTTAATTTGAATAGAAATATTATGTTATATTGGCCAAAACTGGTGTTCATCACTGCAATGGTTAATACTGAACTGGGCACATGAAAAACACTACAGAGCATGAGCACTGGTTGTCACTGGTGTAGGTGAAACGCAACAGAACCACAAAATTTCTTAATTAAAGTTTGTCAAAGATTATTTTAGGGGGCTGGAGATATGGTTCAGAGGTTAAGAGCATTGCCAGAGGTCCTGAGTTCAATTCCCAGCAACCACATGGTGGCTCACAACCATCTATAATGAGATCTGGTGCCCTCTTCTGATGATACTGTGTAAATAATAAATAATAATCTTAAAAAAAAAAAAAAGATTTCAAAAAACAAAAAGAAAATGATTTGTTCATGCCAAAATATATCAAACACACCAAATATTTTGGTATCACACTAATTACTGCCTGGCCCTCCTTGATATATCCACATCACACATGGGATTCTTTAAAAATAACTAAATAAATAAATCAAATCCCCACATTGGGGCTTAGTGTTCTTCCTGATGTGTCTAACTCCACTTCTACGTAATCCAATGCTCTTCTGGCCTTCATAGGCACCAGACACACATGTTGGTGTGAGACATAAATGAAACCAAAACACCCATATACATTAAAATAACCTACATATTTGAAACATGACTCCATTTCCCAAAAGCTGTTGTTTCACTGTTTATGTAGTTAATATTATATTATATATAAAACATTACCAAATAATACAGTACAATGTTATTTTGTTATGTTGATTTTGTGTGGGGGCAGGCAGAGGCAGCAATAGTAACCACGAGTCAAGCACCTCAAAACAGTTTTTAGCTAGGTTAGTGTGGCGATCCTTGCATCTCACTCTGAAGCCTGACCAGTGATGGAGCATGCCTTTAGTGCTGGCTTAGAACACTGAGCGAAGAGTACAGCCAAAGTTTCAGGCCAGTCTAAGCTACATAGTGAGTTCTGCGACAGCTTATCCTACAGAATGAACCCTGACTCATAAAGCAGTTATCTCTTTAAATAACTCCAGCACTTGGGAGGCAGAGGCAGGTGGATCTCTTCAGTTTGAGGACAGCTTGATCTATAGAGTGAGTTCCAGAGCAGCCAGGAATGCAAGTTACACAAAAAAACCCTGTCTCAAACCCACACCTTCCCTGCCTCAATTACTAAAACAAAATGTACATCAGATGGTGATGAGGGAACAGATTTTATACCAATCCTATAAAAGAATAATTCGTGGCTTAATAAAATAAGTTTTTAAAGACAAGTTAAAAGATTAAAGGTCATTCAGCCACCAATTGAATGTGTTAACAATTTCTCAGGCTCTTGGAAGCCAACTGTGGATTTCTTTCAGTGCTGGAAACTGATTCCCAGGGCTCAGGTTATGATCACTCTCCTAGAATCATAAGATTCTAAAAGCCTTTACTTATCAGCTGATAAAGAACTACATCCAGATAGTAGGACATGCCTACAGTCCTATTTAAGGTCATGTATATATAATGCTGCAGGCTAGGTATTACCTGGATGCTAAGGCTACTGGAAGGCACTACCCGAGAACACCAAAACTAGTTACCTCTCACGTGATCTAGATCTTGAGTGACTCCGGCCCCGTGATGACTTCCTTTCTTTGCGTTTGTGTCTGTCCTCACCATTTTCAGATGAATTTAATCGCTCTCTTCCCTTGTCAGAAGAATGTTCTTTGTCATTGTGCTCCTCAGACTTGTGTCTCTTAGAGGATTTATCTTTGGATTCATGTCTTCTTGCCTGTTTTAACAAGAAGTTGGTTCTTTCAGGAAAATAGTGCAACAAAGAGAGTTAGTATGGGCATCAGTAAACAGGACTGTTGTGATGCAGCATTAGTAACCTTAGGGACGTGTGGCAGATAAACTCATCTAGCGCCACATCACCTATATGCTGCATATGCAATTACAGTTTTCTTATTAAGACACAAAATTGCAGTTTGTTCCTTAAAAACTTTTAAAAACTATGATTTAATTGAAAAACTATGATATCAGAAACAGGTAATGAACAACCATAGTTCAAACAGAATTCTCATTTAAAAAACAAAACCCAAACCCAAACCCAGTTCTAAATCTAATGGACACAGTATTAAGTTTAAAAAATAGGGCCGGGCGTGGTGGCATCAGCACGCCTTTAGTCCCAGCACTCAGGAGGCAGAGGCAGACAGGTATCTGTGAAGCCAGCCTGGTTTATAAATCGAGCTCCAGGACAGCCAGAGATACTATACAGAGAAACCCTGTCATGAAAGAATTAAAAAATACCCAGAAAACAAACCCCAACCCATCAAATAAATAAAAAATAATGGAAGTGGGGAATGTAGCTCAGTAGCAGAGCATCTCACTTAGTCTTAGGCCCAATTCCCAGTAATAGCAAAAAGAGAAAAGAGGATAACAGGTAAAAATACAAAGAAATGCACCACAAAATTTACTTCAAACAAGGTAGCACACACAGTGTACTTTAACAAAAGGTCAATACCTCCTGTTATTGCAAACTATGTAGAGTAGCAGCAGCTATACCGCCCCCTTAAGTAGCCGTACTTCCTGCCACGTTCTCTCTAAAAGACATTATCTTTCAACCACTTAGCTTGCATCAATCCCAACAGGCTTAGAGCTCTATTACTTTTTATGAAAACAGCAACTACCATTTTAAATTAAAAGCCAAAAAAAAAAAAAAAAAAAGTAAACCAGGGGCAACAATTCCTATGTCATAAAATATAGACTTTGAAACCAACCCAGCCACTAAATGCTAAATTTGGAAGTACTAAGTAATTTCCCACTTGAAACTTACAAAGTCCACCCTGTTTTAAAAACCCCACACAACTTGGGATAAATTAAACTTAAATCTAACAGAAACTAAGATCCTTTAAATTGTTTTCTCCTGTTTCATATAAACAAGACATGAAAACACAATGCTTCACAGTAATTCAACTGGGCCTGGACCCCATTCTTTGCTGCCCAGGCCACCACTTCTCCACCATAACACAACACAGGTATTCCCTACACTAGGCCATTGCATATTTCTTTTGATTGAGGCTAACTTTAAAAAACAAACTAAGAAACAAACCAAAAAAGTGGAATCGATCATTTTGGGACATGCAGAATGATACATCTGAAAACGATCAGTGGCTTTTTATTTTGTAGAAAAATAAGAGACCTGGAGACACAAGCTAACCTGAGATTCACAGCCAGTTCTCTATTATGAGACCCTAGAAAACATTCGCCATGTAGTGGCTAAAAAAGCTCTAAATGGCAACATTTCCAGAAACTTTAAGAGTTTATTTTAAACCAGTTTTCAAACATAACATTACTATTAATTTTATAAAACATTAAAACCCTTAACTGATTTAAGATATATTTAAGGGAAATAGGAGTTTGAATGACTAATAGTTACCTTATCATGAAGTAGGCTTATTATTTTGCTATCTGAGTCTGCAGCGTCTTCAGTTCAGTCTCTTCGCGCATTAGCACGCTGAGTATGATTTATTATAGAAATGTTATCATGTGAGCTAAACAAAATAGTCATTTTCACAAAAACTCTCCTAAATTAAAAATGTAACAGAGCTTCCATTAGGGGAAGAGGTGAAGCCCCTGCCCATGTCTGTCCTAGGAGTCCCTTGCCCAGCCCCCTGAGGCGCTGTTCTCTCTCTCACTGGTAAGTCTCTTCCTGGGTAGCTCAGTCCTCATCTTCTTAGGTGGGCGAGGAAAGTTAACTCCTATGTTGTACAGCTGCTGCCTATGTTTTCCCTAAGGCTTTACTGTAATTACCTCTCCAACTCTCCCTCACATTTTTATTGCAATAGTACTAGTATTAGGTTCACTGAACTAGCTTCACTAAAGAAAAGAAAGAAAACTCACTACTTTCACTGAAGAAAAAGTAACCCACAAATAGGTATCCACAAAGATGGCTGCCACTTAAAAATTTTCAGCAGCTGTCAAGGATAAGGAGACCTGGGACCTCAGATTAATGGAAGCTCTGTATCACAGGCCTAAAAATCCAGCTTACTCTTCGTATTATTTTTATTGTGAATATTTTCACAATATAATAGAAGTTAATAGCTTTTGAAGATACTTTCTATATAAACAACTATCTTCTTGAAAAATGATGAATCCAAATCATGCTCATTTTAAAACCCAATCAACCTTTTAAATTTCAAGTTTGGGTACTTACCTTGACATTGGCAAACAGGCACACAAACATTTCTACCAGACACTTTACAAGAATTTAAAAGCACCTATTCACTACAAAGTATTAATTACCTCTTTGCTTCTGCTCCGGCTCCTGTGTTTTCTTCCGTCATTATCTGCGAACACACAAAAAACCCAAAATACATGAAGATACACAAATATCGTTGATGTATAATGATGTAACAATAAAAGTCAGTAATGAGATCCAGGCTTGAATTGAAAACAAACAAACAAAAAAGGAAATCAAAACAACTACCTCTTAAATTCCTATTTAGGGTAACCACAGTGCTTTCCAATGACTACAGTGTCTTTTAGTCACCCTTTCCCCGTTGCTATAGAAGGAGCTGCTATCCTAGCTAGCTGAGGCCTGAAACTTGCTATGCAGACTAGGTGTTTCTGCTCCCTTGTGCATGCATCCCTCCCGGACAGTTTACTGCTGTGCATGTGTCTACTTGTGCAGGTCAGAAGACACAAGTCTTGGGATCAGTACCCTCTTTTCAGCTTTATGGGGGTTCTGAGGGTTGAACGAAGGTTTGTCAGGCTTCACATACGTGCTTTTACCCACACTAAGACAACTCACTGGATGTCAATTCCTGGTCCTCACATAGCTATTCTCTCACACACAATATACCACATATATACTAAATGAACTTACGTTAGTCACATATATACATGGACATGTATGTATGCACATAAAAACAAACAAACCTAGTCTCGGCTGAGCACACACAATCCCAGCATACAGGAGATTTGTCTGGGTTAGACAGACTCATTTCAGGAAATAAATTAAAGCTGACCATAGTGGCACACACCTGTAATCCTAACACACCAGGAGGCAGAGGCAGGCAGATCTCTGTGAGTTCAAGGCCAGCCTGGTCTGAGTTCAGGACAACCAAGGCTACACAGAGAAACCCTGTCTTGAAAAATCAAAGAAATAAATAACTAGGCTGGGATGCATTTGACATGTTCTATAGTCAAAAGGATGTTAGCTAGACATTTTGTTTTGTTTTTGGTTCTTTGAGACAGGGTTTCTCTGTGTAGCCTTGGCTGTTCTGGACTCCCTTTAAAGATCAGGTTGGCCTCGAATTCAGAGACAGGACTGCCTCTGCCTCCCAAGTGGACATTTTCTTTTTTATTCTTGCTTTTTGGAGGCAGAATTTCATGCAGCCCAGAGTAAAATATAATTTTTGGTCCTCCTGCCATGTCACATCAAGCTAGCCAATATTCAATTTAGAAAGTGACACGGGCTGAAGAGATGGCTCAGTGGTTAAGAGCACTGGCTGCTCTTCCAGAAGTCCTGAGTTCAGTTCTCAACACTCACACGGTAGCTCACAACTGTCTGTAACTCCAGTTCAAGAGGATCCAACACCCTCTCACAGAAATGCATGCAAGGCAAAACACCAAAGTAAATAAAATAATTATATATAAAATACATGTGATCACAATGCCCAACAAATTTAAACATTAAAAAATATCTTGTTGAAAATTATCTACATAAACATATAAGAAGTGACTAAGTTCCAGTTAGAGCTTTTAAACAAATTGCTCCTTTGTTTCTCACTTTTGCTATTCATTTATAAACGTTGCAATGTTGAGTCCTTATGTAAGCTAGGCAACCACCACCAAAGTCACACCTAGCTCTACGCTATGCCACCACACTAGTTACTTTCCTTTAGTTCCTGAGACTGTGTCTCACTAGTTAACCCAGGCTGGCCTGGAGCTACTGTGTAATCCACGCTGTCCTTGTACTCATAATTCTTCTGCCTCAGTCTTATGTTAGGATTACACACTTGTGCCATGCTCAGCTGGTTTCATTTTTTTGGAAAGGCGCATGAATATCAAGCATCTAGAAATATCTAATGCTTCAGATATTTTGTATTGCAGAGCTTGGGGTATAATTAAGTGCTAGGGGATACTTGTAGTGATGGAAGAAAGTAACAACAAGCATCCCCATGGAGATGCTACAACATGTAGATAATAAGAAAGTTAAAAGTGTGTTAAATAAATGCAGAATTTACTACTATCTAGACAACACTTTATTTATTTTTGAGACAGGGTTTCTCTGCTTAACAGGCCTGGTTGTCCTTTGTAGACCAGACTGGCCTTGAACCCACAAAGATCCACCTGCCTCTGCCGGGACTAAAGGTGTGTGCCACCACATCTGGCTGACAACACTTTACTTTTAATTAACTTTTAGTTTTTAGAGAGAGGGTCTCTCTGTGTAGCCTTGGCTGTCCTGGACGCCCTTTGTAGACCAGGCTGGCCTTGAATTCACAGTGATCCACCTGCCTCTGCCTCCCAAGTGCTGGGATTAAAGGTATGTGCCACCTCTGAACATTTTATCACATTAAATTCCTTACCTGATTTTCGTTTTCTTTCTCGTGACCTTGACCGCGACCTTGAATAATGATGTTTGGAGGTTCTAGGAGAAACAGATACATCTGTCTGCTCTTTTTTCTTTTCTCTATCTGGTGATGTTTTTTCTGGGGCTAATCCGTCTCGTTCTGTGTCAGTAGCCTAAAAGTTAAAAATAAAAAAAAAATCATCAAAGTTTATAATTGCATTTTCAATGTGTTCTGGATTTTAAGAAGGGCAAGGAATGAAGACAGCTGAGTTTTACCAGAAAAACCAAAACCCAAACATGGCTGATCTCCAAGTGGACGTATGCATAGTAAAGTAACAGATGTAAAGAACTTGACTCTAGATAGTCCCAATAAATATTTAAAGAAACTATAAAACTTCAGATGTGTGAATTAAATTTGCTGACTTGCCAGTAATCAAACTGCTGTTCATTGTTATTAAAAAGCTATTTAAAATGAGCTGTTAAGAAATTTAATTAAAGGTACATAAAATTGTAAGATATTAAAGCAGCACAGGAAGTATTTCTAGATTATAAAAGAATAAGCAGAAAATTACCTTACCTGAGAACCTAATTAACCTTCTTTAATGAAAATATCCCCTTGGCACAGAGGTACAGCAAAACATGTTCTGCCTCTCCGTATTTATGCTCTGGGCTATGGAAACATCAAGCCGTTTCCACGTTAAAGCATTTTATAGGCAATATTACAATATAAATTTTATTTTGCAGTGCTAAGGATTAAACCCAGGGTCTCATACTTGTAAAGCAAATTCTCTATTACTAAACTAAATCCCAGCACTTACAAAACTGAAACAACAAAAACAAAACAAAAAAAACCCCCACAATGGCACATATATTTTCAGAGACCTGATTTACTTAAGGTTCAATTTCCCGTCATTTGCTAGTTTACAGAAGGCTACCCACCTTCTGTACTTTTAACAGCAATTGCACAGAACTCTGAATAAATGCTCAAGACATGAACTCTAGCTGTAGACCCCTCACGAAAGCCTTTTCTGGTTGAGGATGTAGGTCAGTGCCAAAAGAACATGCTTTGTATGTGTGAAGCTCTGTCTCAAATCACCAGTGCTGGAAAAAATTCCCAACTACTACTAACTCTATTTCTGAGAACTGTGTGATCCAAATGTTTTACCATAGTACTACTAAAGTAGGCTGGAAATGATGTGTAACAGTACCCATGCATGAAAAGCTAATAAAACATTTTAACTATAAAGAAAATTACTACTAAAGAAATGCATTTAAAGCCGGGTGTGGTAGTGCACGCCTTTAATCCCAGCACTCAGGAGGCAGAGGCAGGCAGATCTCTGTGAGTTCGAGGCCAGCCTGGTCTACAAAGTGAGTCCAGGACAGCCAAGTCTACACGGAGAAACCCTGTCTCGAAAAACCAAAAAAAAAAAAAAAAAAGGAAGAAGGGAGGGGAAAAAAAAAAGTCAAAAACTCATTTAAGCTAGAATAATAGAAAATACCTTCAAGGATACACTAAAATCTCAAGAGTTCCCTTGAGTTGAGTTTGATTGTGAAATTGGCATCTCATAGACACAAAACAGGCCCTTATAAACTCCCCACCCTTCTATCCTGAGAGCACTGAAATTACAGATCCAGGGCACCAAGCCCAACCTTAAATTCTGATAAGAGGCATTGGAAACAAACAGATCTGAACTGATGAAGCAGAGTGATAACGTTTCTGACTGGGGACGGTAAGAAAGTAAATCTGTTCACTAAGGGAACAGATGACTCAGAAGAGGAGCTGGCAAACTCCATTACTGTTCTGTTCAATGCTTGAGCCATTTTTCTTTCTCTTTTTGTTGAGACAAGGCCTCTTTATGCAACCCTGACCATCATGGAATTCACTATGCAATGCAGGCTGGCCTCAAAAACTCAGGTATCTGCCTGCCTCTGCTGAGACTGAGCCCAGCTTAAGAGTATGTTTTTTTATATTTAAAAAGCTTGGTAAAACAATGTGAGAGCTACAAATCACCCAGAACACCCAAGTACTCACCAGCTGCTCCTTCTACCACGTGTTTACCAACCTCTCTATTAGAAATTCTTCCCTTGGGAAGATTAGCTCAGAAATTAAGTACCAAAATTAAGGAAGAGTATTATTTTACTAAGGCACAAAGTGGGTCAAAATTGATACTGGACTCCAATAATAAAATGACACATGAAAAAGGACAGGTTTGGAGTTGAAAAGATGGCTTGGCAGCTAAGTACACACAATTAAGAGGACAAAATTAAGAGGTGAGATGCATAAGTTATGTGCAAAGCTACCAATTGTAGCTCAACAGGAACAGTAAGTAATAAACAGAAAGGAAGCAAGTAGCTACAGAGAAGATTCTCATTGCAGTATACAGTTTCCACAACCAGAATAATTTTGTGCTGAAAGGCATTCATCCTTCAGAACCAAGGTCAACCTTACTTTAAAACTGATAGCCAGAGCCACTAGCTGATTCCACCCCCAAATACTGTACTTTCCGACTTTACCGTCTCCCAGTAATGCAGGTTGCTCTACTACCCCACTAAGGATGACAGTGATTCAAAGGACACCCCTCCCCTTCTCTGTATCCTTAGGGACAATGTGTCAAATTGGCCTATGATGTACTTTCTCAACTTAAAAATCACCTCAAAAATAAATCACAGGCAACTGTCCCCCAAGTTTTGAGATGATGCCCAAAGCTGCCCTCAAACTTCAATCTCCTGCTGCAGCCTCACAGCTGTTAGGATCACAGACATCTAAGACTCCTTCATTTTTCCTGAGACCCAAAACTATAGAAAAAGGCAACATCTGGCCCACTACAGGTTATCCTGCAACACGCTCACAAGCCTTGTAACCAAGAAACCACTGTGTGCCTTAGGTCATCAGCACTCACTTTCTTTTTTCCTTTTTCTTTTCTTTTTTTTTGAGACGGGGTATCTCTGTGTAGCCTTTTGGCTTTTCTAGACTTGCTATGTAGACCAGGCTGGCCTCAAGCTCACATCAATTTACCTGCCTCTGTCTCCTGAGTGCTGGGATTAAAGGAGCAGTCACTTCCACAGGCAAAATACACTACAGAATAAAACCCACCCCACCATTAAACACATGAAATAATAGGTCCGAGAGCCCCTCCGAGTACAATTTTTATTTTCCTAAGGATATTTACAATGTACCAGAGGTAGAAAGCCCGATTATCAAAATTACTCAGCTTTACTTCAGGTTAGTAGAAATCCATATGAACATGGCTTGCAAAGTGCCTTCTATTTCATTACTGGGTCAATAAGAAAGCCACCTGACTCCTACATCACACATCGTGAAAACCCTAGATAACCAAAGCACAGGATAAAAATCCCTTTCCAGTGTAAAGAAAGGTAAGCAGCATATTTAATACTAGGCCACCTCTCTGGAGGATTGCCTTTCTATTTCAGTTAAAATAACAGAACACAAGGAAAGCAATACTATTCTTTACTTCAAGTATATTAAGAGGACCAAGACACTACCTTAGAAAAGTATTATCAGTTCCACCATTTTAAAAAGCCAACTTATCTACAAATCCTCATTAAGATTATTCTTTTTTTTTTTTTTTTTTTTTGGTTTTTCGAGACAGGGTCTCTCTGTGTTAGCCTTGGCTGTCCTGGACTCACTTTGTAGACCAGGCTGGCCTCGAACTCACAGCGATCCACCTGCCTCTGCCTCCCGAGTGCTGGGATTAAAGGCGTGCGCCACCACGCCCGGCTAAGATTATTCTTAATTCAACTAGACAGAGGGCAGTGAGATGCAGAAAAACTACCTGCACCGTTCTAAATTCAAATACTCAGTTATCAGTAAGAGTAATCCTTAGCTACAATATGAAGATAGAAACCTATTAGTAATAAGAAAAACATAATGCTTAAAAGAATAGTTTCTCTCCATAGCCAGAAACAAAACAGCCACAAGGTAATATGATTCTCGAAATGAGCATAGTATATCCAGGGCAGGCTTTCTGTTCATACAGGTTACTTAGGTACGGTTTTCAGGACAGCCAGGGCTACACAGAGAGACCCTGCTCTCCCCCCTCCCCACATTAAAAAGGTGACTCCGGTAGCTTTGAGGGACTTGTTACCAGGAAAAGGAACAGGATAATTAGACGAATTTTTACTCTTTAAAACAATCCCAGTTCCAAACGAGAAGGTTCACATCGACAAACACTAAGCAAAATTAGGCAAAGTACCCCAAATCACTGAGGGTTCGCTCAAAACGATTAAGAACGCCTCCGCACACACTGCCCCGTAAAGAGGTTGCTTTTTGGACCCGATACTTTGTGGAGACAATGCTTAACGTCTGTTTTTCTTTCCAGTCAAGTGAGATAAAGAGCAAAGCATGAACCCAGAAGCCCTATGAAAACGCAACACATACCACTGGACTGGCTCAAAGAGATGAACCCCACAGTACGGTGGGCTTCTGAAAAAATATAGGGTGAGGGAAGTGATGAGGAAAGTTCTGGGGGGGGAAAAAAAAAAGGCCATTCCCTGCGGCTCCCCACCCCCATCCACACCGCCAAACCTCCCCCTCCCTGCAGCAGGAAGCCATGATGGCGAGCGCAGAAAGCTGCCGCGGCGCCATTTTGTCCACACACAAGAACGGACAACAGCCCCGAGAGCTGTTCCCCCCACTCTGTAAAGAAACAACAAGAACAGCCCGAGCTTCAAGCTCGAGTTAGTACCTACCGCCATTGCTTTTGAGTCCCGGCCGCTAATGCGGCGCCTCTGCTTGCCCTGCTCAACAGTACCGGCCGCCACGAAGCTTCGCCACAGACTAAATATCTTGCGCGAGAGACCCGGATGGCACAAAAGGGACGAGGCCTGGCGGGCCGCGGAGCTTGCTGGGAGGAAAAGGGGGTGGTGATAAGAGTTTCTATAACAACGCGGTTCGAGGCGGTGATTGGTTAATCCTTCAAAGGGCGTGGCGTAAAGCCTGCGGAGTGGGTGGGGCCAAGAACGCACTCAAGAATTGACAGCCTCAGTAACTGGGATTTAATTTAATCTCGGGTGGGGCGGTTCCCATTTTGAGTTTGAGAGAATTTTGACCTTCTCCGGCCGCCGTAGAAAGGGTTGGGCGCGGTGTTCTCCCGCCAATTCAAATCGGTGGCCTGGAACCCAAAATGAGTAGGGACGGTTGTGTGAGTCAGGAAGAAGTATAAGACATTTGAGAATTTCCTTTTAGTTTCTTCAACTGCAGGTGAGAAGGGTCAACCGCGCTGTTGCAGGGAAGCGGGAGGCCTGTCTGGTGGGAACAGCAGGGGCTTTAGCCCATTTCAGGGTTTTCCCGCCCTTTAGACACTGGCGGGAGAAAAATTGGGAGGCGATTCTAGACGGCAGGCCCTCAGCGTCCGTGCATAGCTTCCCTGACGGTGTTTCATCGCGTTCATAATCCTATATTGTCTCATCTGTTTTCTCCACGCAATCAATGATGCCAGAACGACTATGGGTATCACCTGTTTGCTTAGTGTCCTTTCTTGCACTAAGTAGAAAATTCAGTTTTAAAGACTTAACTCTCGCCCACCGCCTTCCACTTTTGGTGTGGTTCCGTAGCTGCCTAAACTCTCCAGCCTCTGAAATTTTGCACCTTTCCCAGTGACTACAATCACTCTTCTTGACCTTGCATAATTGGTTTTCACCTGCATAATTGGTCATTCAGGTTTCAGCGCATGCTTTCTCAAACAAGTCCTTTGTTTTGGTTTTGTTTTTCGAGACAGGGTCTTTGTAGCCTTGGCCGTCCTGGCCTTGCTTTGTAGACCAGGCTGGATTCGAACTCACAGTGAACCTCCTGCCTCTGCCTCCCAAGTGCTAGTATTAAAGGCGTGTGCCACCACACCCAGTTTAACTCGTCCGTTCACCATTTATCTGGACCTTCTTTGCTGTTGTTCTCATATGAGCATTTATTTGTTGGGAGATGTCTAGCCACTGAAAGCAGACATATATTTGAGTGTATTTACTAGTTCAGTAACTGTTGTCTATTATGTAACTGGCGTCCAGGATTAAATTCCTAGACTGTAAAATAAATTGCACAGATAAAATGGATAAAATTGAGTTCGAGGCCAGCCTGGTCTACAAAGAGAGTACAGGACAGCCAAGGCTACACAGGGAAACCCTGTCTCAAAAACAAAAACAAACTGCCGAGCATAAAAGTGTTCTAGCATGTGACCTGGGTTCTAGCCACAGCAACACGAAAACTTGATTATCTTGGCCTCCATAGGAAGTTTGAAACCAGTCTGGTGGTGGGGCTGGAGAGATGGCTCAGTGCTTTTAAGAGCACTGACTGCTCTTCCAGAGGATCTGGGTTCAATTCCCAGCACCTGCATGGCAGCTCACAACTGTCTGTAACCCTAGCTCCCAGAGATGTATAGTCCTCACAGACATGGATGTAGACAAAACACCAATGCCCATAAAATAAAAATACATTAAGTTTAAAAAATTAGAAAATTGAGATAAAGGATGATTACAGCACTTGATCCATAACAACTGGCTAGTCACTGTGAAAGCAAAGAGCCAAAAACCAAAAATTGTTGCTTTCTCACGCTGTAGCTTTCTTGAACTTCTAGTCCTCCTGTCTCCACCTCTTAACTGCCGGGCTCATAGGCTTGCCAACACCGTGCCCAGTTTATGATGTCCTAGAGATGGACATGCGTGTCACACCAGTACTCTGTCAGTTGAACTATATTCCTCCTCCCTTTTTTTTCCGAGACGGGGGTTTCTCTATGATGTAGCTCTGACAGTCTTGGAACTCACTATGTAGACCAAGCTGGCCTTAAATTTAGAGATTCACCTGCCTCTGCCTTCTAAGTGCTGCAATTAAAGATGTGTGCCGTTATGCCAGGGTCTCTCTCTCTCTCTCTCTCTCTCTCTCTCTCTCTCTCTCACTTTTTGTTGAGCCAGTGTTTGTTTCTCTGTGTAGCCTTGACCATCCTGGGCTAGCTCTAGACCAGGCTGGCCTCGAACTCACAGCGATCCTCCTGCCTCTGCCTTTCAAGTGCACGCACCGCCAGTACCTAGCTAATCTCTTTGTTCTGATGAACAAATAAATGTTTATCCTGAGATAGCCCAGTTTGACTTTAGAACCTGGGCCTCTGCTGATTAACAGTTTATTCCAAATGAAAACTTTGGGTGATTTAGGTGTTGAGTCCACGAAATAGAACCAGCTCCAGGATACAGTGATAAGACCAGACTGACTTGTGTGTGAGACGCTGAGGCAATACGTTATTCCCTGGTGAGGAGCATAGTTCATTCCTGTTGATCTTACTGAGGCAAAACGCACGGCGATAGCATCGAAGACACGGGTAGGTTTTTGATTTATAAGTACTGAGTTTAGGGTCTTGTTTTGTTTTTCTTTTTCTAGACAGGCTTTCTCCGTGTTAGCCTTACCTGTCCTGGACTCGTTTTATAGACCAGGCTGGCCTTGAACTCATCACAGTGATCCACCTGCCTCTGCCTCCCTTGAGCTGGGATTAAAAGTATGCACCACCACATCTGGCCTGAGTTAAGGGTTTTGTTCTTGGAGGAAGACTTCATTTCCCAAAGAACTGAATTATATTCACAAAAATAGTTTGGCTTGTAACCCTATGTGTTCTTCCAGGGAAGATAGTGGCTCCTTCCTCTGAAGGACAGTCTCAGAAACATGTGGAACAATATTGAGCTGCTAACAAGTGATGACACCGGAAGTGGATATCTCAATGTTGGTTCAAGAAAAGAAAATGTGACTGCATTGTACCAAGTAGATTTGTTGGGGAAGATCTCCTCTGAGAAGGTAATGATTCATACTGACCTGGAATCCACATTCAGACATAGACCATCCAAATTCCTCCCGCGTCATCTTAGGAGCAGTGTTTTCAAAGATGAACACTTCCTTGGAAGACAAGGGGTTGAACAAATACCTCTGCTATTCTTTGTCCACTCAGGATTATCTTCATACTTAGGGTCCTGCACAAATTTAATGTATGCCATACAGTATACAAATACTTGGTTTTTGTTTGTTTTTTGAGACAGGGCTTCTCTGTGTAGCCTTGGCTGTCCTGAACTCACTTTGTAGACCAGGCTGGCCTCGAACTCACAGCAAGTTGCCTTCTTCTGCTTCCTGGGTGCTGGGGTTAAAGGCGTGCGCCATCATACCAGCCTAATATACAAATACTTGATGACAAACTAAAGAGAAAAGTCCTGTCTGCCTATGTTTTTAAAAAAATATTTATTCTTATTTTATGTGAATTTGTGTGTGTGTGTGTGTGTGTGTGTGTGTGTGTGTGTGTGTGTGTGTGTGTTTTTCATGTATGTGTGAGGGTGTTGAATCTCCCAGAGCTGGAGTTACAGGCAGGTGTGAGCTGCCATGTGGGTGCTGGGAATTGAACCTGGGTCCTCTAGAAGAGTGGCCAATTCTTAACCACTGAGCTATTGCTCCAGCCCCCTGTTTATGTTTTAAAGTAAGGTATATGACAATACTTTTTTTAGTTTGGTTGTTTTTTATTGCCGTTGTTGTTTTTTGAGACAGGGTCTCACTATGTAGCCCTGGATATACTGGAATTCAGTATGTAGACCAGGCTGGACTCCAACTCACAGAGATTTACCTGTCTGCCTACCAAGTACTGCTAGTTATGTATAATGTACATCATCACGCCTGGCATTATGACAATACTGTTAAGGCTCATGAAGCTTATATGAAATTATTTTACTTTTGGTCATGCTTTCCCCTCCCACAGGCCTCAGTGAGTCCAAAGATACAAGCATGCAGCTTAAGCGATGGATTCATAATTGTTGCGGATCAGTCCGTGATATTGCTTGACAGTACGTGCAGATCACTTCAGTTGTATCTTATATTTGGTAAGTGAAGTCAGAGTGAACGCTGAGAGTCAATGAAATCACTAATGATTTCTAAAGGCTGTGTTTACTTTAATTCATTGTTTACAAGATTTGGGTGGTGGTTCTGTGTGGCGAAATTATTGAGAATTCTGGAATTTTGGTTTCTTTAAAAAACACAGAAACTGGGGCTGGAGAGATGGCTCAGAGGTTAAGAGCACTGACTGCTCTTTCAAAGGAGCTCCCAGCAAGCACATGGTGGCTCATAACCATCTCTAAGGAGAATGAGGTCTGGTGTCCTCTTCTAGCCTGCTGGCTCACATACAGACAGGATACAGTATAACTAATAAATAAATAAATCTTTTAAAAAAGAAAAAAATCCACGCACAGAAATAGTCTAAGAATGTTTTCATTTTAATCCCAGGGGTGGGGATTTGGGGCTGCGCTGACTGACAGCCCCAGCTGATTATGATTTCCCTCCTGCGCTAGGAGAGGCATGGTTTTGTCAGCTGCGGATCGTTTCTATAGTTGCGTGGCTTTTGGAATTCTGGGAGCTTTTCAGAGGGTCTATAAATGCTAGGGCCCTGAGAGGCGGGGTTGGTGGTTGGTAGAAGTCAATGCTCGAGGAAGAAACATAAGGAAGAAGTTAGATTCAGGGCTCTCCCCCCCAATCCCTCTGTTCTTTTTTTTTTTTTTTTTTTGGTTTTTTGAGACAGGGTTTCTCTGTGTAGCCTTGGCTGTCCTGGACTCACTCTGTAGACCAGGCTGGCCTCAAACTCACATGGATCCGCCTGCCTCTGCCTCCCGAGTGCTGGGATTAAAGGCGTGCGCCACCACGCCCGGCTCTCCCTCTGTTCTTGTTCCCTCCCTGTGTAGTGATGAGGGCGAGGCCAGCGTGGGGCTAACGGGTGGGAAAAGTGACCCGTGCTCCTGCTTTTGTATTTGAAACCTCGCGTTTGAGCCCATTTGTTTTCAGGTTCCTAATCTACATGGTTTAGGTTCATGCAGGTGAAGAAGGTGGGTTGCCGAGTTCCTTTTTACTTCTAGGATATATCACACTGTAATAATCTTTTAGAATATGTTGTGAAGTAATTCTTTGTGTAGCATGGATTTAGCAATGAGTTAGGGTATGGTGTGAAGTCCCAGCACTGTGGAGACTGAGGTGGAGAAATGGGAGTGAAAGGCTAGCCTAGACTATATACCAAGTTCCAAAGTCAGCCTGGGTCATATACTCATACCCTGTCTTTAAAAACAGCTGGAGTGGTAGCTCCACCACCGAGAGCCCTGGCTGCTCCTGCAGAGGTCCTGGGGCGGTTTGCTTGCTTCACTTTCAAGGAGGCTCATGACTGCAGGCCCAGCGGTCTGATGCCCTCTTTTGGCCTCCATGGGCACAGCCATAAACTTTAGGCAAACATACATAAAATAAAAACAAAAAGAGTCACAATCCCCCTCCCCCAAGGTTTCTTTGTGTAGTCCTCTCTGTCCAGGAACTCTGTAGACCAGGCTGGCCTCAAACTCACAGAGATCTGCCTACCTCTGCCTCCTGAGTGCTGGGATTAAAGGTGTGCTCCACCAGGTTCAGCTCAAAGATCATAATACATTTTCTCCTCCTCCTCTTCTTCTTTTTGGTTTTTCAAGACAGGGTTTCTCTGTGTAGCCTTGACTGTCCTGAACTTTCTTTGTAGACCAGGCTAGCCTTGAACTCACAGAGATCCGCCTGCCTCTGCCTCCCGAGTGCTAGGATTAAAGGCGTGCGCCACCACTGCCTGGCTCTTGTTTTGTTTCTCAAGACAGAGTTTCTCTGTGTAGCCTTGGCTGTCCTGGGCTCACCTTGTAGACCAGGCTGGCTTCAAACCCACAGAGATTGGCCTGCCTCTGCCTCCCTGCGTGCTGGGATTACAGGTGTGCACCTGTCTCTAAAAATACAAATTAAAATGATTTCTAAAAATCTTGAAGAATGACTTGTGATGGGTCATTGAGTGTGCTGAAGTTAAGTGAAAATGTTTTGAAAGATTTTCCTGTCTTACTGTTTTGTTGCTGCTGTTGGGTTTTATTTGTTTGTTTGTTTTGACAAGCTCATTTTATGTAACCCAGGCTGTCCTGATACTTGTGGTCCTTCCTATGCCATTAATAGCAGCACTGGGGGGGGGGGAGGGCAGATGAGTCTCCGAGTTCGAGGCCAGCCTGGTCTGCAGAAGGAGTTGCAGGGCTACACAGAGAAACCCTGTCACTGACTCTGCCTCTCATATGTTGGTATTATAGGCATACTCCACAGTGTGTGGCATAAATTGGTATAAACTATTGACCTTTTGATGTGAAAATTTGTGCTTCTCAAATTGAAATTAAGGATTGTTGAAAGTTGCTTGTAATGTTGACTTGAACTTTTCAGATACTGACGTGGACGTGGTTGGCCTGTGTCAAGAAGGAAAGTTTCTTTTGGTCGGGGAGAAAAGTGGCAACTTACATCTTATCTATGTCACATCAAAACAAACACTGTTCACCAAAGTAAGAGATGTGTTTCCATTTTCACCCAACACTCTTAGACAATAACTCCAGCAAGCCATCACTTAACCTTTCTCTTAAAGTGAAAAATAAAATTGTTATGTTAAATTTAAGAGAGCTGGGTGCCTTGGCCAGGCCTGTAATCCCAGCACTCTGGAGGCAGAGGCAGACGGATCACTGTGAGTTTGAGGCCAGACTGGTCTACAAAGCGAGTCCAGGACAGCCAAGGCTACACAGAGAGACCCTGTCTCAGAAAAGCAAAAATAAATAAATAAATAAATAAATAAATAAATAAATAAATAAAATAAAATGAAGAAAAATGAAGGTTTGAAGATACTGGGTACTCTGGTCCACAGTTTTCCATTTCAAGGTGAAGTGTTCGGGTACAGCAGTTCTCAACCTGCGGGTCTCAACCCCACAGGTGTTGCGTATCAGATATCCTATATATTAGGTATTTACATTACAATTCCTAGTAGTAGCAAGCTTACAGTTATGAAGAAACAACAATACTTACGTGGTTGGAGCGTACCCCAATGTGAGGAACCCTGCGAAAGGGTCACAGCATTGGGAAGGTTTAGAGCTACTGGTTTAGGGCGCAGTCTGTTATGCTGATGTTAGTCTGAGAGTAGAGTTTAAACAGCATAGCACTCACTTGCTCTTCTCTGTCTCACTTGACTCTTTCTATTTGAAATTCGTTTACAATTAGGCTTTTGTGGAGCGAGCTAGTGACAACTATCAGCATACTTACCAGAATCTCATTATTGAGAAAGATGGTTCAAATGAAGGTAAGTTTCTTTGACATTTTTTGCATGGTTTTTGATGGGTACCCAATCAAGTATTCACATTTATGTTTAATTAACATCATAAATTCATTGCAGCCTGGCATGATGGTGCATGTCTTTAATTCCAGTGCTTGGGAGGCAGAGGCAGGTGGATCTCTGTGAGTTCAAGGCCAGATTGGTCTACAAAGTGAGTCCAGGACAGCCAAGGCTACAGAGAAAACCCTGTCTCCAAAAATCGAAGAAAATAAAAAATAAAAAAATCATTGCTGTGCTGTCTAAATCATGGTAAAATTTCTGTAAATACAATTAATATAACAAACAGTTTTTGGTTTTTGTTTGTTTTCTTTTTGAGACAGGGTCTTAATTCTGCAGGCCCTCGATGAACTGGAACTCTAGGCGGAAATAATGCCAAGAACCCCCCCCCCCCCCCCAGGGTTTCTCTGTGTAGCCTTGGCTGTCTTGGAACTTGCTTTGTAGACCATGCTGGCTTCAAACTCACAAATATCCATCTAATTCTACCTCCCAAGTGCTGGGATTAAAGGCGTGGGCCACTACCACCCAGCTCCAAGAAACAGTTTCATCTTAACTTTTTTCACTCAAATACAAATTTTCTTTATTATGACATTACATTCATTTAAAGTATTTTTGTGGATTTAGCATGTAAAAAACGTGTGTTTGTGTGTGTGTGTGTGTGTGTGTGTGTGTGTGTGTGTGTGTGTGTTAAACTACATACATTTGTTTTGTGTGTGTATGCCTAGGAACACATTCTTGCTTACTTGTTGGAGTCAGAGGACTTGTGGGACTTGGTGTTCTCTCTCTCTCTCTGTCTTTTTTTTTAAAATTATTATTATTATTATTATTAATTTTTATTTTATGTGCATTGGTGGTTTGCCTGCATGTATGTTTGTGTGAGGGTGTCAGATTCTAGAGTTACAGACAGTTGTCAGCTGCCATGAGGGTACTGGGTTTTGAACTTGGGTCCTCTGGAAGAACAGGCAGTGCTCCTAACCGCTGAGCCATCTCTCCAGCTCTGTGGTTCTCTCTTTACTATGTGGGTGAGAGGAATGAACTCAAGTTGTCAAGGTTGGAGCCAGTATCTTTACCTGCTAAGCCATTTCACCTGCCCTAGTTGAGAGATTTTAGAATTGGCTCCCAATATTGCTTTCAGTCTCCTATCCACTTGACTTTCAGAGACACTGGTTATGATTTTATTTTACCAGGTACCTATTATATGTTGCTTCTCACAAACAATGGATTTTTTTATATTACAAACCTGCAACTTTCACAAATTGAACAAGGTAATGTATTATCTCCTTATTGATTTGTGACTTTTTAAGGAAATTGTAATTCAGTTGCATTCTATGACACAGGGTATGCTTTGAAGTACTTAGGGTGCACTTAACTCTTCTGCTAAGGCTATGGTAGCATGTGAAGAAATAGCAATGGTTACAGCCTTCTAACAGTTTATAGCTTAAGTGAGAAGAAAAGACACATCAGTAATAAATGGCTTTTTGTAATGCTGAAGATCAGACTTGGGGCATTGTGTATACTAGGTAAGTGCTCTACCACTGAACTACATCTTAGCTGCTAAGTGGCCTTCAAAGGAGTGAATGAACACACTGATGGAAATGTGTGGGAGAGATTAAGCTTTGTCACAGGTGGAAGCGGTTTTGGCAGGCTTTACCCTGGGGGCACCCCATGAATACCTTGTGACTGACTGAGTGGAGCCATCCTGGGCCTGGAAATAAGGGAAGCAGACCTGGGAACCCCACCTGGGCTATTGTTTTTCTAATTGACCCTCAATGGGAGAAGGAGACCGCCCTTCTCACATGACTCAGGCAGGTGGGGAGGAGAGAACAACAGGTTGAGACCCGGCTTGAGCGTGTGTGGAGCAGCGAACAGGCTGGACCGGCACACGGGCCAGAGAGACACCTAAGGACCCATCCCGTGGAACAGATACCGGAAGGTTCACTCTTTTGTCCCTTTAACCTTTTTTCCTTCTTGTGTAAGCTAGTTGGGTTGTATAATAAAGTTTAATTGTTAAGAAACAGAGCCAACGGAAATGACTGACTTCTAATATTGCAAAGTGAGCTGGTGGGACGGCTCAGTTGGTAAGAGCACTTGCTTTGCAGGCATGAGAACATGAGTTCAAATCTCCAGCCCCTGTGTAAAGAGATGGCGTAGCTAGCATCTGCCTCTAACTCCAGCACTGGGGCTGCATCCTCAGTGTTTGCTGGCCAGCCAGCACAGCTAAGACAGTGCGTTTCCTGTTCAGAGAGAGATCCTGTCTCAAGGCAATAAGGCAGGGAGCAAAACGAAAGAGGTAGACAACCAAAATCTTGATCTGTCCTCTGCGTGTGCCAGCAGGGTACATACACCCCTACCCTGCCATGCATATACCATATACAGCAGCACTCCATAGCGATGAGGAGCGAGCAGTGGTAATCCAGTGTGTGGACTGTAAGTCTCACTGAGCCAAGCAAAACTGAGGAATTTGTTTCAACAAACTTTACTAACATCTACTGCATACTAGATGCATGTTAGGTCCTATTAGGTCCTATGTATATGATAGGTGCTTTGGTTTTGTTTTGTTTTTGTTTTTTTTTTTTTTGGTTTGGTTTGGTTTGGTTTGGCTTTTCGAGACAGGATTTCTTTTGCAGTCCTGGCTGTCCTGGACTTGCTTTGTAGGCCAGGCTGGCCTTGAACTCACAGCTATCCACCTGCCTCTGCCTCCTGGATTGCTGGGATTAAAGTCAGGTGCCAT
>OU015754.1:25714877-25735139 GCA_907169655.1 Acomys percivali | reverse complement strand
TTTGTAGTCCAGGCTGGCCTCGAACTCACAGAGATCCTCCTGCCTCTGCCTTTAGCAGTGCTAGGATTAAAAGTGTGTGACATCATGCCCAGCTCATTTCTTACAGTTAATGCAGCATCTAGACAGGTGATAGAACCTGGATGGGAAATGGTGAATACTTTACAGGTGACTACCTGTGTGTGGGGTAGGGTAGAGGCTCTAGATAAGGCTCTGTGCAGCTAGCCTTGTCTGCAGTATGAGCTCACAGAATACTCGTATTCAGAGAGGCTAACTCATTGCTCCTGTGTCTTTTGCCTTAGGATGCTATAGTCTCCCTTTAACTCAAAAGGAGTCCAGTTTTATTTTTAGTCTATATGAACCTGTAGATTGATACTATGTTTAGATGACTTCTTTTTTTTTTTTTTTAATGAAGCAATTGAGAACACAGACTTGGATTTAGCCAGGAAGGTAAGAAAAAAATCATATTACCTTTTTAAAACTTTTACTAACTAGCTGGGCATGGTTGCGCACATCTTTAATCCCAGCATTTGGGAGGCAGAGGCAGGTGAGTCAATGTGAGTTCGAGGCCAACCTGGTCTACAAAGTGAGTCCAGGACAGCCAGGACTGGAAAAGAAATCCTGTGTGTATGTATGCATTCTAATTTTCTTCTTTTAATTTTGCAGTTACAAAGCCAATTTAAATGTGGTTTTATTTCCACTGAAAATTACCATGGTCTTGGTTGTCTCAATCTTGTGGCTGGAGAACTTTCAAGTGAAACTCCTGTGATAATTGGGGTAATGCTTTTTATAAATTCTGTTTTCGTCTAAAATGTTTCTTTTTAGTTAAGGGTACAAATTAATTTGTAATGTGACAAGAACAGGGAAATCAGGGCTGGAGGCTCAGTGGTGAAGAACCCTGGCTGCTCTTGAGGTTCCCAGCACCTAAGTTGTAAGGCTCACAAATGCCTGGAACTCAGCTCCAGGGGATCCAGTGCTGTCTTGTGGTCCCCGGGCCCCTGCACACACACATGTGCGTACACACTCACATAAATCATAAATAGAAATAAAAAGAACAAGCCAGCCGGGTGGTGGTGGCGCACACCTTTAATCCCAGCACTTGGGAGGCAGAGGCAGGTGGATCTCTGTGAGTTCGAGGCCAGCCTGGTCTACAGAGGCCAGGACAGCCAGGGCTACCTCAAACAAAAAAACCCAACTCATCACCTTGTCTCAAAAAAATTGGAGGAAAGGAAAATTATAAAATTATGATCATAAAATTAAATAAAGTTTTCTGTATTAGAAGATCATCAGCTGTTTATTTCCCCAAAATTTTCATCTCTTTTCTTTCCTTTTTTGAGTCAAGGTTTCACTGACCCTTGTTGGCCTTGAACATAGAGATCCTCCTGCCTCTGCCTCACTTGTGCTGAGAGTAAAGGTGAGCACACTGGGCCAGCAATTTTGTTTTGGTCAGGCAGGGTCTTGTTTCTTCGCCCAGCCATGTTTCCACATTTCTTTAAGCTGAGAAACAACAGAAAAAGAAAGCAAAAGGCCCCATAGTGAGAGCGGTACTATGGCCATGCTTCTAAATGTTAATCTCAGACTCAAATCTGACCAGTGAAGCACTTACGTTGTTTAAGGATTGCTACTGTACAATCAGAGTCACCACAAAAGGCCTATTGGGAGATCCTCCTGCCTCTGCCTTCCCTTCCCTGGGATTAAAGGCATGCACCACCAGGCCCAGATTTTTTTTTCTCTTTTTCTTTAGGGTGAGATTTTTGAGAATGTGTACTCAAATATTCAAGTGATCACAATGAATATGAACACCTCACTGTTCTTCCCAGTCTGCTCTTCATTTATTTTATTTTAAGATTTATTTATTATTATATATACAGTGCCCTGCCTGCATTGCATGTACACCTGCAGGCCAGAAGAGGGCATCAGATCTCATTACAGATGGTTGTGAGCCACCATATGGTTGCTGGGAATTGAACTCAGGACCTCTGGAGGAGCAGTCAGTGTCCTTAACCTCTGAGCCATCTCTCCAAGCCCCCAGTCTGCTCCGTGTGTGTGTGTGTGTGTGTGTGTGTGTGTGTGTGTGTGAGAGAGAGAGGGAGAGAGAGAGAGAGAGAGAGAGACAGAGAGAGAGAGAGAGCGCTAGAGCGAGAGCGAGCTCAATGGGTTTGGGTGGTGGCAAAAGCCCTAAGAGGGTGTCAGATCCCTTGGAGGCAACTGTGCACAGATGCAGGCAACTGTGGAACACTAATAGTGGATGCTAACAACTCAGGTCCTCTGGAGGAACAGCAAGCTCTCTTAACCACTGAGTCATCTTTTTAGTCCCTCCAGACTGTTATTACGCTAAGAGAGAAGCCAAGGTAAAAGCTCTTGGAGGCAAGTGTTAAGGCCCAAGCTGGTAAACCTAGCCTACAGACAAGTCTGGTTAGGCGGCTAACACAGCAGGAACTTAAGCTTGAGGCCAGCCTGTGCTACTTAGCAAGACACTGACTGAAGATAAAGTGTATGGGGCATGGGCTGGAGAGATGGCTCAGAGGTTAAGAGCACTGACAGCTCTTCCAGAGGTCCTGAGTTCAATTCCCAGCAACCACCTGGTGCCTCACAACCATCTATAATGTGATCTAATGTCCTCTTCTGGCCTACAGGTGTACATGCAGGCAAAACACTGTATACATAATATTCAATAAATATTTTTTAAGAAAGAAAAGTGGCTGGGGCTATAGCTTAGAAGAGTACTTGCTTAGCTTTAACAGATCCTTGGGGGTTCATGTGGGAGAGATTAAGCTTTGTCACAGGTGGAAGCAGTCTTGCTGGGCTTTATCCTTGGGGCACCCCACGAATACCTTGTGACAGACTGAGTGGAGCCATCCTGGGCCTGGACTTTAGGAAGCAGACCTGGGAACCCCACCTGGGCTATTGTTTTTTTAACTGACCCTCAATGGGAGAAGGAGTGCCCCCTTCTCATGTGACTCAGGCAGGTGGGGAAGAGAGAACAACAGATTTAGCCTGGGCTTGAGCACATGTGGAGTAGCGGACAGGCTGGACTAGCAGGCGGGCCAGAGAGACACCTAAGGATTCATCCCAAGGAACGGATACTGGAAGGTTCACTCTTTTGTCCCTTTAACCTTTTTTCCTTCTTGTGTAAGCAGTTGGGTTGTATAATAAAGTTTAATTGTTAAGAAACAGAGCCAACAGGTTCACTCTCCGGTGGACCCCATGTGCTCCAATTCAGAATCTGTACAGCTTATGTGCATCTGCTTTGTGCAATTCCTGGAACAATTTTCGGGTTTAAGCTTTCCAACTGGCGGACTGTTTTCACTTTTCCAGGGGACTGGTGGTTGTGCGTTCTCAAAGTGGGAACCAGATCCTACCAAGAAAGAAATGTCCCTTAAGAACTTCGTGGATACAGAGATCATTAAAGGTGAAGATAAGCCACCGACGCCACTTTCTGTCACCATTCTCAAGGGTGCCCAGGCTGAACTCCAATTTGCTGGTAGCCCAGGCTGACCTTTGACTTCCGATCCTCTAGCTAGGAATACAGGCTTGGGCTGCCCGGGGCCGCACGCTGTGTCTGTGTTTGTGTGTGGAGGTCAGAGGACAAACTTGCAGGACTTTTCCTCTTTCTTCTGCGTGGGTTCTAGGGATTGGTCTCAGGTTGCTGAGACTTGATGGCAGTAGCCCTTTACCACTGAACCATCTTGAGGGTGCTCTGCCCCATTTTTCTTTCTTTTTTTTTAATACATTTTTTTAGATTATACGTTACGTGTACAAATTTGGTATGTGCTTGAGGAGGTGAGCTGCGGCCTGGGGATTGGTTCTCCTTTCACTATGCGGGCCCTGGGGACCGAGCTCAGTTTCTCGGGGGTGGCCAGTGCTTTCTGCACTGAGCCAACTTGTCCACCCTGATCTATCTATCTATTTATTTATTTGAGATGGGCTCTTATTATAGTCTAGGCTGACCTGAAACTCACTATGTAGCCCACACCTACCTCAAACTTGAGGCATTTCTCCTGTGTGAGTTTCCATAATGCTGGGAGTACAGGTATAACCTACTTTTCCAAGCACAGGCCATTTTGTTACCCCACAGTGAGTCAAGGCAGATTCGTTTGACGTTTGTGAAATGAATTCATATCACGTTTGTGACATGTTCAATTACTACCTTTGGAGAGGCTTTGTATTTTATTGGCCACATTGAAACAAGAACAACAATAACAAAAGCCAAAATTAAGGCAGGAGTATATGAAAAAGAAACTTCATTTGAACACAGTTCTGCCCTTTCAGGAAGACACTAATTTACAGCTGGACCAGGGGCCTGTGTGGAAGTGAAATAAAACCCTTAGATGTCCCCCTTTCTCTTTCAGGAGCGAAGTCATTTCAGCTGATCGATAACCTGCTTTTTGTGCTTGATACGGACGTATGTTTCTGATACTTATTCAGCGTTTTCATTTGCTATGATCGTTTTTTGTTTGTTTGTTAAGCCTTGTGCTAGGGATTCAGCTCACGGCCTCATTAATGCCACGCAAGTGTTCTACCACTGAGCTACACCTTCCACCCTGATCCTATGTCTGTTAATAAAAATGTTAGACAGCCGGGCGTGGTGGCACTCGAGAGGCAGAGGCAGGTGGATCGCTGTGAGTTCAAGGCCAGCCTGGACTACAAAGTGAGTCCTGGACAGCCAAGGCTACACAGAGAAACCCTGTCTCAAAAAACCAAAAAAAGAAAGAAAGAAAAAAAGAGTTAGACAAGGCCATTAGCTGGAGAGGATTCCTCAGTGTGCTGTGCTTCCTTGCGGTATGTGCATCAAGACATAAAGCTTGACGTTTAGCTTTGAAATCATAAAGACATCTAAACAAGTGTCTCTCCCGTAGAATGTGCTGAGCTTGTGGGACGCTTACACTCTCACTCCTGTGTGGAACTGGCCTTCTCTTCCCGTAGAGCAGTTTCTTCTCACGACAGAGGCCGATTCTCCCTCATCGGTTACCTGGTATGTTGGGAGTCTAGCTAGTAGTGATCTCCATAGCACCGATGTTCCTGTCTTGTTTATTCAGATCATTTATTATGTTTTGTGTTTGAAACCACGTCTGAGACAGTCTGGCAGAAGAAGCACCCATTCATTAGGTAATATAATATGAACTTCCACATCATGACCTGGGATGTGCACATGTGAAAACAGATCCACAGTCATCTCTGAGTGCATTTTAACCTTTCTGTGAGAATAGCATTTTACAGTACCTTATACTTAGCAGCCTGCAAAGCCTTTATTTTTATTTTTGGTTTGTTGAGATAGGTTTTTTCTGTGTAGCTTTGGCTGTTTTGGAACTTGCTCTGTAGACCAGGCTGGCCTCAAATGAAGAGATCCTCCTGCCTCTGCTTCCCAAGTGCTGGGATTAAAGGCGTGCAAAGCTTTTAAATATTAGTTTCTCTTCTCTTTTAGGCAAGGGATTACAAACCTCAAATTAGTCGCCCTGACAGCTACAACAAAGGAAAAGGTACCGGGAGGCTCTGTTTTCTACTTGTCCATTTTATGAGTTGGAAATCACAATCACTAGCCAGTTCTGATGGGTCAGGCCTGTACTCCTAGCTGCTCTGCAGGCTGAAGTGGCGTGCCCACAGTTGAAGGTCTGCCTGGGTTACAGAGGGAAATGGCATGCTTGCACCATGCCAGATAGTAGCACTTCAAATAATCTGCAGCAAATCAGAAATAATCGGCAGAGTTGGATTCCAGATTTCAAAGAATGGATGACAATCTGGGCTCTTTATTTCAAACAGAATATTTTAGGAATCAAAAATCATAAGCCAGGCAGTGGTGGCACTCAGGAGGCAGAGGGCATCCTGGTCTGCAGAGTGAGTCCTAGGAGAGTCAAGGCTACACAGAGAAGCCCTGTCTCTGGAAAAAATAATATTGTAAGAACTTATTTGAGCTAGGAGTGCTATCTTGCACCTGTAGTTCTAGCATTCAGGAGGCTGTGTCAGCAAGGTCACGAGTTCAAGGCTAACCCGGGTTGTACAGCAAGTCCCTATGCCCAAGGGCTAGAAATAAAAGGGTAGTGTGTGCAAGGCACTGAGTTTAGCCTCCAGTGCTGAAAAAGAAGGAAAGGAAAGGGCTGAGAAGGGAAAAAAGAAAAGAGACTAGAAAGAAAGTGTGAGGGCCGACGACAAGGCATTGACAGGTTGATGGCTGTGAAGATGTCACACTGCACAGGCAAGCGTGAGGCGTTTTTGTGCAGGGCTCATCGGATGGGCAGGTGGGCAGGGGCGTTGCTTCCTTTTGGTTTGCTGTTGTCTTTTTAAAGAACACAATGTGGGTAGCATTTAAACAATCACAGTGTCAGGTCTGCTTACGTAGTAAGAGAGGGTTGTGGTCTTTTGTGTTAAGCTTTGTACAGGATGTTTTAATGGATGTCCTGACAGGAAGGGGCTGACTGCTGCTGATAATAGCTTACTGAACTGTTCTTATCTCTCGCAGAAGAGAAACCTCGTCATTTATTCTCTACCTACGATGGAAATACTGTATTCTTTGGAAGTATCTAGTGTTTCTTCTTTAGTTCAAACAGGAATTAGCACGGTATGTTTATGCACGTTTTAAACTACATTTTTATGAGGAAGAAAAGCATGAGTGGAACTTAGTGCGATGTCTGGCTTGATCTCTGCCTCAGCCTGTGTTCATTACTAGCAGACACTCGGGGGACCAGGCCAGTCTTCACAGAAATTAAGATAAACTTCATCTGCTATTTGGCTTTTTTATTTAAAAAAAACTGTGCTCGGGTCTTGGTGGTGCACACCTGTAATGCCAGCACTCGGGAGGCAGAGGCAGGCAGATCTCTCTAAGTTCCAGGCCAGCCTGGTCTACAAAGCGAGTCCAGGACTACAAGAGAAACCTGGTCTCAAAAAACAAAACAAAAACCAGAAAAACAGTTTTACAGAGCCTCCAGCCTATTGTAGGATATGCCTCTGGATTTTTCTGCTTTTTCCATTTTGATTCATTTATTGTAAGGTTTTTTTTGGTTTTTTTTGTTTTGTTTTGTTTTGGCAAAAAGCTACATGGATCACGTGTCCCACGTGCAGCAAGTTGAGGTGCTTATCCTACCTGCTTGTCCTGTGGTGGTGACATCAGGTACTGTCACTTACTTAAGACAGCCTCTCCAGGTCTCTCTGCGATCAGACCTGTTCTCATTAGCAAGTTTCTGTGGCATGGCTTCCAGATCAGGAGAAAATTGTTTTCCTCAGTTGTTCCCTGTGACTTTAAGAGTCCACCGGTGGATAGCTCTTGCCTGAACCGCTTGTTTATTGTAATAACTATAACGTGCCTGGGTGGCTTTGATACTTGCATTTTAATCATGTTTTGTTATTATTGTAGGATACTATATATCTTCTGGAAGGAATTCACAAAAGTGATCCTGAGTAGGTCATGCTTTGTTTTATCAGATAATTGATTACATAGCAGCTCAATTAGAATTTACTCAAAAATACTGCACGGCAGGGACACTCACTCTGATTGTTTTTTTCCCCAGCCTATCTGAAGACTCCGTGTCTGATTTAGTACTTAGGTACCTTACAGAGGTGTTACCAGAAAACAGGTAACTTCTCTCTTTTTTTTTTAAAGCCTTACTTACCCTTCAGTGGGAAACTTAAGCTACCTGATGAATAGGCACCTGGTGACATTTCTTCTCCAACTCCTTAGACTGAGCCGGTTACTTCACAAGCATAGATTTGCTGAAGCGGAGAGCTTTGCCATTCAGTTCGGACTTGATACTGAGGTAAGCGTCCATTTGTTCAGTTATTCCTGGGCAGCCATTTCTTGGCGCACTAGAGGCTGAGGAGTTGCAGAAGGATGAAATACAGGCTCCTGGCACGATCTGGTGCGCCTGTGGGTCGTATCCACCAAATTCTTATTTGAATTAATTAAAACAAGAGGTCTAGGGGCTGGAGAGATGGCTCAGCGGTTAAGAGAACTTGTTCTTGCAGAGGGCCAGGATTCAAATCCCAGCACACACATGGTGGCTGATAATCATCTGTAACTCCAATTTCAGAGGCTCTGAATAGGCCCACGGCCCTGTGGCACAAGCTTTTAATGTCAGCACTGGGAGAGGCAGAGTTAGACAGGTCTTTGTCAGTTTTGGGCCATCCTGATTGACATAGTAAGCTGGAGAAAGATCACTGAAGAGACTATATCAAAACAAAAAATGGAGCCGGGCGTGGTGGCGCACGCCTTTAATCCCAGCACTCGGGAGGCAGAGGCAGGCGGATCGCTGTGAGTTCGAGGCCAGCCTGGTCTACAAAGTGAGTCCAGTACAGCCAAGACTACACAGAGAGACCCTGTCTCGAAAAACCAAACCAAACCAAACCAAAACAAAACAAAAACAAAAAAATGGTGATAAAAATAGCAACTATTCTTGTAGCAATATGAACTACACATTTTTTATGCTCGTTATCTCATGCTTAGTAGGTCTCTGAAACCTACTCTGCCTCTGCTCACTGAAGTCTCCTCCCTTGGATAAACGCCCTCCTCTGCCCCCTCTAACCCCTCCATCTGTAAGCAGCATCTCTGCCTTGCTCCTGTGATTTGTGTTGGCGTGGGCTGTGTGCATTTCTGAGCGCCTAAGTTTTTTCTCTGTGGCTTGCTTGTGTCACTCAGCATGACATGCTACAGGTTGGTCCATGTTGTCAGTGACAAAAATGGCTTCTTCTCTAAGGCTCATTAATCTTCAGTTGTGTATAGAATATTTTTTGTTGGTTTACTTACCCATCACTTGGCAGTTAATTAGATTGGAGGCATGCATGTCTTAGCTTGAATAAAGCTCTTTGAACACTTCTCCACATGTTTACTAAGGATTCAGTTTTTTTAAATGGCCTTTATAGTCCCTAATAATCTGGGTTTATTTCCAAATAAGTAAGAGGGGCCTTTTTCCCTTCTCTTTCCTTCCTTCCTTCCTTCCATTTATTTATTTTGAGAGAAGGTCTTACTATCCAGCCCCGGCTGGCCTGGAGCTTTTTCTATAGACAGAGATGCCCTGTTTTTGCCTCCCAAGTCCTGAGCCACAGGAGAATGCTCCTTTTCTCTGGAGTTTGTTTTCCTTAGCTTGCCAAGACAACATCATGCTCAGATACTAGGATGTAGCCTGTTTGTGTTACAGCTTGTTTACAAGGTCAAATCGAATGATATATTGGAGAAATTGGCTTTGATTTCCTCGGACAACAGTGAGCAAGCCAAATGGCAGCAAGTGGTAGATGAAGCCAAAGAAAATCTATGCAAAATCCAGGTGAGCTTTCCCAGTCATCATCTGGAATTTTGGGGCTGATGTGCTATTCAATATTATTAACTGGCTTTTGCCTGGTATTTTTGAAATAGGACGATGACTTCGTGGTGAATTTCTGCCTCAAGGCCCAGTGGATTACCTATGAAACCACACAGGAAATGCTCAGTTATGCCAAAACCAGGGTAAGGTGTTTTTCTTTCGGAAAAATTTGCTTTAATCACTCATGATAATTTTATAAATAAATATATATGTATATTTTGTTTGTTTTTTCTAGACAGGGTTTCTCTGTATAGCCCTGGCTGTCTTCGAAATCACAGAGATCCACCTGTGTCTGCCTACTAAGTGGTTGTATTAAAGGTGTGCACCCACTATGCCCAGCTCATTCAGGATAATTCTATCAGCTTAAGTATATTTTCTTTCTTTTTTCTTTTTTTTAAGTATATTTTCTTGTTCTTCAGTTTTTGTTTTGTTTTGTTTTTTTTTTCTTTAAATTTCTTTTTTTTTTTTTTTTTTTAGGCAGGGATTCTCTTTGTAGCCCTGGCTGTCCTGGATAAACATTGTAGACCAGGCTGGCCTCGAATTCACAGAGGTCCACCTGCCTTTGCTTCCCAAGTGCTGGGACTAAAGGTGTGCGCCAGTTTTGAGACAGTTTATATAAGACATGGTGTAGCCATCTCAAGTTTAGGGTTGTTACTGTACTCACTGAATTTTTTTCATCAGTCAGCAGAGCTATTCTAGAATGAGACCTGCATGGTTCTTTCTGACCCCTTCTCTCCTGACAACTATTAATTTACTTCCTTTTTTTACTTGGTGTGCAGTATCTGGATACTTCTTGTTTGTTTGTTTAGATTTTTTGAGTAAGGTTTCTTTATGTTGTGTCCCTGGCTGTCCTGGACTCACTCTGTAGACCAGGCTGACTTTGAACTCACAGAGATCTGGCTACCTCTGCCTCCTGAGTGCTTGAATTAAAGATGTGTACATATCTGTGTGTGCGTGCCTGTGCATGCAGTTCCCACATGGGCCAGACAGGATGTCACATCTCTGGAACCTGAATTGCAGATGGTTTTGAGCCCCCATGTGGGTGCTGGGACTTGAACCTGGGTCCCCTGGAAGACCAGCTTCTGTGTGTGTGTGTGTGTGTGTGTGTGTGTGTGTGTGTGTGAGAGAGAGAGAGAGAGAGAGAGAGAGAGAGAGAGAGAGAGAGAGAGAGAGAGAGTGTGTGTGTGTGTGAGAGAGAGAGAGAGAGAGAGACAGACAGACAGACAGACAGACAGACAGACAGACAGACAGACAGACAATTTTGCTGTATAGCCTCAAACTCAGATCCATCTGCCTCTGCCTCAGGAGTGCTGGCATTAAAGTATATGTCACCACTGTCTGGCTTGGGCAGTTTTCATATCCATTGTTTTTTGTTTGTTTTCTTTTTGGTTTTTCCAGGCAGTGTTTCTCTGTGTAATAGCCCTGGCTGTCCTAGAACTTTTTGTAGACCAGGCTGGCCTTGAACTCACAGAGATCTGCCTGCCTCTGCCTGTGTGTTGTTAGTGCTGGGGTTAAAGGTGTGCGCCACCACACCTGGCTCCCTTTCCTTCTTTCTTTCTTCCTTTGTTTTTGTTTGCTTATTTGTTTGTTTTCTGTGCAGGTTTCGAGACTTGACGTCTTGGAACATGTTCTGTAGACCAGGATGGGCTCAAAGTCACAGACATATGCACTATTTTTAACAATATCTCTTTTATTTAATTTGATACAGGATCTCACTAGAGTTGGCTAGCCTAGTACTCCTTGTATACATCAGGCTGGCCTTGAACTCACAGAGATCCACTTGCTCCTGCCTCCCCAAGTGCTAGGATTACAGGCGTGTGCCGCCATGCCTGGCTCTTCTTTTTGTTTTTGATCCTATATACAATGTATTTTGACCATGTCCATTCCCAGCACATTTCTGTCCTAATATGATCTCTTTTCTCTGTCACCTGTTATGCTTAGTTCATGAAGAAAGAAGACAAAACCCTGCCTGCCTGTTCTGATGGCTTCCTGGAGGTAATGACATTGCATCAGTAGTTAAGTTGGGGATGAAGATGTTGCTGTTTTTCTTTCAAGGCAGATTGATATTAAGTGACTGTTTAATACCCCAGCTTCCTGAATATCAACAAAATGGGACTCCAGGGTGTGTTGTTCCTGTGGTTGTTTTGGAGTCAAAGCAAGCGTTTTTGTCTAGTACCTGGTAGCTGACAAACGCTCCGTAAATGGACCCCAATGATGAGGATGGTCATGCATACAACAAGCGTGCGTGCATTTCAGTTCCCAAAATAGGGCAGGCAAGATGGCTCAGTGGGCCAGGGTGCTTGTGCTAAGCTTGAAGACCCAAGTTCAGTCATTGAGACCCACACACTAGAACAGAACCAACTCCTACAGATTGTTCCCTGCCCACTGTGTGTTTTTTGTGACACATGCACCCACCTCTGCCTCCACACGCACAGCAAATGGATGTTTAAAATAATTACATTCTCAAAATAAAATTTGCTATAATCTAGCTAATTTTTCCTTAAATATAAATGATTAGGTGAGAAAACCTACACTTACTATGCATTTTCCTTTATAATAAAATGTGACTAGGAATGTTTTCATTATTTGGTGTGTGATATGTAAAATAATGAAAGCTGTGTGAATGGGAATTGAGCCAAATATGAAACTTTTTTTTTAACTTCAGTTTCATTAGTTTGTGTGTGTATTTGCATGGATGCAAGTGCCATGGCATGTGTGTGAGGGTCAGAGGTCAACTTTGTGGCATCGGTTATCCTACATTTAAGTGGGCTCCAGGGATTGACCAGGCTTGCATGTCAAGTGCTTTCACCTGATGAGCCATCATAACAGCCCACATACATTATTACAATTATCAAATTGTTTTTTTCTTCAGGTGCTAAAGGCTCATGCAAAGTTAACTACATTTTATGGAGCATTTGGACCAGAGAAATTCAGGTGTGTGCATTCTACTTTTAACTTTTAGGTTGTGGATTAAGTATGTTGGGGCTATGAGAAAGATAGTATTCCTTTGAGTGAGTTTGCATTCAACGGAAAGTGGAACCAGTGTGTTCACATGATGGGAAACTCTCTCTCCAGCGAGGCTTAAGAGCTCGTCATCATTGCTGTCCCGCTGGCAGTCCTCACCTGTGCTTTCTAATGGCTGAGCCTCCCATTGCTGTTAAACGTCGACTCTTAAGTCATTATATGTTTGGTGTGTGTATGTGGCTGTGGCTGTTTGAGTTCAGTTTCTGGGAGCACAGCTGCTAAGGCAAACTTTCTACATATCTACACTTGTCCTCCAAATAATGTCTGCTGGTAGACGGCTTAGAGAGGGCCTGTTTCCCACTCACTTCTCCAGGAGACTCTTGTGCTTTGCTAATCTGTAAAAAGTATTACAAAAACCCCCACCAGGCTTGCTCTGCTTTGACTCTTAATTTTGAGCTAAGTATTCTTTAGTGATTTATCATTCAGGTTTTGTTTTATTGGGATTTTTTGTTTGTTTTACATAAGAAATCCCTTTTTTTTTAAACTTTTTTTTTTTTTAAATAAGTCATTTGGGCTGGCCTGAAACTTGCTCTGTAGCTGAGGCTGGCTCAGTTCTCCTGCCTATCCTTTTGTTTTGTTGTTGTTGTTTTTCCACAGTTTCTCTCTGTGTAGCCCTGGCTGTCCTGGAACTCCTGTAGATCAGGCTAGTCTAGAACTCAAAGAGATCCTCCTGCCTCTGCCTCCTGAGTGCTGGGATTAAAGGCGCACATCACCACCTCCTGGCTCTTTATTTATTTTCACATTTTATGTTCATTGGTTTTTTTTTTTTTTTTTTTTTTTTTTTAGTTTTTGTTTGTTTGTTTGTTTTGGGGTTTTTTTCTTTGGTTGTTTGTTTGTATTTGTTTTTGTTTTTTTAGACAGGGTCTCTCAGTGTTAGCCTTGCCTGTCCTGAACTTGCTTTGTAAACCAGGCTGGCCTTAAACTCAACAGTGATCTGCCTGCCTCTGCCTCCAGAGTGCTGGGATTAAAGGCGTGTGCCACCACACCTGGCCTGCATTGGGTTTTTTTACCTGCATGTATGTGTGTGTGAGGGTATCAGATCCCTCGGAACTGGAGTTACTGACAGTTGCGAGCTGCCACATGGGTGATTGGAATTGAACCCAGGTCCTCCGGAAGAGCAGCCAGTGCTTGTAACCGCTGAGCCACCTCTCCAGGCTGTGATTTATGCTGTGGTTATCTGATCCGCGTTCCTGCATAAAGAGTCACTGTGGTTCCTGAAGATGACAGGAATTTGGGAAGGGAGACTTACTTTACACTGGAGTTTTTAGATCTGTTTTGCTTTTACTTTATTTTTATCGCAAAGGTGGAAAGATGGCTTCATGAAAAAGAACATTTGTTCTTGTAGAGGCCCCCGTTTGGTTCTTAGTACCCACATAGTGGCTTAAAATAATTCATAAATCCAGTTTCAGGGAATCAGACTCCCTCCTCTGACCTCTGAGGGCACCACACACATAAGTGGTGTGCATACATATATGCAGACAAAACATTCATACACATGAAATAAAATTAAAGTTTAAAAAGGGAAGTAGAAAAAAATAAATAAATGAAAAGGGAAGTAGTTGGGCCAGCAGGATGCTCAGGGGGCTTGCCACCAAATGTGACCACCTGAGTTCAACCCTTCAGACCCACAAGGTGGGGGCAAAAGAATCGGTCCCCCTTACTAAATACATAAATTTTCAAAGCGGAGGTTAGATGTATAATTATCCCTAGTTGGAAAGTATTTTTTAATGCTCGTAACTGGTCTCTTCCCTCTGGTTTCTCAGTGGCAGCTCTTGGATTGAATTCCTGAATAATGAAGATGACCTCAAGGATATTTTTTTGCAGCTAAGAGAAGGAAACTTCGTTTGCGCTCAGTATCTTTGGCTTAGACATCGGGTAATAATATTGTGCCTTTTAATTTCTTGATTGCTTTCTTGTTGGCTCTCTGTCTTTTTTTTTTTAATTTATTTTTTTTTAATTTTTTTATTATTTATTCTTGTTACATCTCTATGGTTATCCCATCCCTTGTAACCTCCCATTCTTCCCTCCCTCCCATTTCCCCTTACTCCTCTCCCCTATGACTGTACCTGAGGGGGACCTCCTCCCCCTGTATATGCTCATAGGGTATCAAGTCTCTTCTTGGTAGCCTGCTATCCTTCCTCTGAGTGCCACCAGGTCTCTCCATCCAGGGGACGTGGTCAAATATGGGGCACCAGAGTTCGTGTGAAAGTCATACCCCACTCTCCACTCAACTGTGGAGAATGTCCTGTCCATTGGCTAGATCTGGGTAGGGGTTTGAAGTTTATGGCCTGTGTTGTCCTTGGCTGGTACCATAGTTTGAGCGGGACCCCTGGGCCCAATGGCTCTGTTTCTTAACAATTAGACTTTATTATACAATCCAACAATCCTATACAGTAAGGAAAAATGGTTCAAGGGAAACAAGAGTGAACCTTCAGGTATCTGTTCCACTGGACGGATCCCCAGGTGTCTCTGCCTCCATACTGGTCTGGCGTGTAAGCTGGTCTCTCCCCAAATCCATGTGTGATCCTGCTCCAAAAACTGCAGCCTTCTCTCTTCTCTGCCTCTCTCAGGCATACAATTGCATGGATCCCTGGCCCCTGCGATGTTGGATTAGAAACACAATAGCCCAGCCAGAGTCTCCATCAGCTTTCTGTATTCCAAACCCAGGATGGGCTCCATCCAGTCTATTGCAATGTATTCCTGGTGTTTCCAAGGGGCAAATCCCACCAGGACTGCTTTCACCTGGGACAAAGCTTACAATCCTTTCCATACTTTCTAACTTCTGAAGTGGGAGGTTGAGTATTGGAAACAAGCAGGCTGACTAGTGTGACTGGATGCAGGGTTTCTAGAGTGATAGGATGTGACTTGTCCCAGAGGAGATTATGCCCGCCCCGTCTTTAGAGTCCAGTTAGCTCTGAGTCTTTCCTCAATAGGCAATGGGTTTTGTTTTGTTTTTCAAGACAAACTTTCTCTGTGTATCTAGCCCTAGCTATTCTAGAACTCACTCTGTAGACCAGGCTGGCCTTGAACTCAAAGATCTGCCTGTCTCTACCTCCTGAGTGCCGGGCGTGCACCACCAACTCCCAATAGGAAACATTTTTATTAATAGCGTGCTTCTGTTGATATGGTTATAGTTATAGATATACTATTTGGATTGTGGTAAAGGAATACTCATTAGAGGTGTTTTCTGAAAGCTGTGTATAGAGGCATGCACATACCTGTAGTCATAGCTCCTCTGGAGGCTGAGGCAGGAGGATTGCTTAATCTAGGAGTTTCAGGCCAGATTGAGTAAATATAGACCCCAATCTCATCTACAGATAAATAGACAGTTTATACAAATCCCCTTCTATTGGCTGAGGTTGACATAGAACATTTAGGTTCAAAAAGTATTGTGTTATGGCATTAATGAACACATTTTATTAGTATTTGTACTAATAAATACTGTATTTTCCTTAGGATACAGTCTCTTCTGGTTCCTCTATATGTTTATTGTCTAATGTGCACTAATACAGTATTTAATGAATTGTGACTCTCCACTTCATTTTCTTTTTTTCTTTTTTTAAAATTTATTCCCCTCACACTGCTTTCCCCAAGGATCGAGTAAGTCTTTGCTTTGGGGGAGTTGTTAATTTAGTTTTGTCAGACAAGTCTTGACTTCTGATTTTGTAATTCAGGCTGACTTTGAAAGCAAGTTTGATGTGAAAATGCTGGAGAACTTGCTGAACTCCATTTCTACTCAAGTCTCCTTGGAAAAGCTTTGTTCATGGTTTAAAAAGGATGTGATCCCATTTGTGAGGAGGGTTGTGCCCGAAGGACAAGTGAGTTTCTTCCAGTATTTCAACTCTTATAGACTTAACTTCATTTAATGCTTCACATTGGGTTCCTGAGGAAACCCTTTAAAAAGATGATAGAGCTGGATGCGGTGGTATACACGTCAAACCTCAGCACTCAAGAGGGCACCATAGAAGGGTTGCTGGGAATGTGAGTCCAGTCTGAACTTCATAGCAAGTTCCAGCCGAGCATGGGCTACATGCAGAGATGGTGGTGGTGGGGATACTGACTGCTCACATGCTGCCGTGTCTGAGGTCCTGGGTCAGGGTCCAGCAGTGTAACTGGTAGATGAGTAACTTCCTTTTGTTGTTTTTTGAGACAGGGTCTGGCTAGCCTGGAGTCACTGTGTAGACCAGGCTGGCCTCAAACTCACAAAGATCTGCCTGTCTCTGCCTCCCAAGTGCTGGGAGTAAAGGCGTGCGCCACCACTGCCTAGCAATAAATAACTTCTAAGAGATGATTAGAAGTTTAAGAGAGATGGCTCAGTGGTCAAGAGCACATTGTACTCCTCCAAAGGACCTGGGTTCAGTTCCCAGCTCCAATATCAGGGGCCTCACCTGTAGGTCTAGCTCCCTGAGGCCTGATGCCCCACCCTTGCCCCGCCCCCAACCTCACTACCCACCCCTACACATGCATACTTTCATTTATCTTTAAAAGAAAAACTGATTATGGAAATTTTTTTGTGTATGAGTATTTATTGAGAATTTCATTATTAAATGGTGTATCTGTTTTAGAACATTCTTGCAAAATGGTTGGAACAAGCATCCAGGAACCTGGAGTTAACTGATAAGGTAATATCCGTGTAGCGAATAGGAAAATGCACCATCACAGCAGCTTCAGCCTCATTTCTTAACTGTCTTTCATACTTTTAAAAGGCAAACTGGCCGGAAAATGGACTTCAGTTGGCAGAGGTGTTCTTCACAGCAGAAAAAACAGACAAAGTTGGATTCACATCCTCTTGGCACTGGATTTCCTTGGTATGAGATTGAGATGAATTTTATAATAAAATCGTCCATCACATCATGGCAACGAGTTTGCCTGTGCAGAGAAAAGCATGTTGTTTCAGTCCACCGAAAGGAGAGTCCTTTCTTCCTTTCTCTTGTATCGATTACAACTTTTGTCCGTTTCAGTGTAATCTCCACATTGATCCAGCAAAAATGAAAACAATAGTCATTCTAAGTTGTATCACAGATCTTCTGCAATAGTGGAATTTCAGAATCCTCTAAAAGAAAAAAAAAAGTGATTTATGAGAATTGATGTGCGGCAGCCACATCTGCCTCTTTTACTTGAACCAGGGTGCCGTGCTCTGATATAAGACATATGCGACCTCCGGTCTGTCTGAAAAAGTAGCAGTGGGATGTAGGAATGACTCATGACAGCGTTTGTCATGTGACGTGTGTGCAAGGCTCCAGGTTTCATCCTAGCACCACAAACTGAAGAAGCGCTGCTAGCGTGGGGTCACCAGGTCAGCAGGGTAGTTCCAGAGGTCGCCTACATTTATTTGGCTTCTTGGGTTTGGTTTTGGTTTTGGTTTTTTTTGGCTTGTTTTTTCGAGACAGGGTTTCTCTGTGTAGCCCTGGCTGTCCTGGACTCACTCTGTAGACCAGGCTGGGCTCGAACTCAGAGATCTGCCTACCTCTGACTCCTGAGTGCTGGGATTAAGGGAGGCCAATACTACTACCTGGCCCTAAAGGATTTTTTTTTTTAATGTACACTGAATAGTGTTTTTCCTGCATGTATGTCTCTGTGAGGATGTCACATGCCCCGGAACTGGAGTTCCAGACAGTTGTGAGCTGCCATGTGGGTGCTGGGGACTGAATCCAGGTCTTCTGGAAGAGCAGCCAGTGCTCTTAAGCACTGAACCATTTCTTCATACCCACTTCTAAATTTCTTTTTTTTTCTTTCTTTCTTTTTTTTTGTTTTTGTTTTTGTTTTTTGTTTTTGTTTTTTCAAGACAGGGTTTCTCTGTGTATCATTGGCTGTCCTGGACTCACTTTGTAGACCAGGCTGGCCTCGAACTCACATCAATCCACCTGCCTTTGCCTCTGCCTCCTGAGTGCTGGGATTAAAGGCATGCGCTACCATGCCCGGCTTGTTTTATATTCTTAATGCTTTTGTTGCAGAAGGAGTATCAAGACACAGAGGAAGTCCAACAGTTACGGACACTGGTCCACAAGCTGCAGGAGCTGATCACCCTTCATAGGAAGTACAGCTGCAGACTGGCTCTCTCTGAGTTTGAGAAGGTGAAGCTGCAGCCCCGCGAGCACTGTTGCGGTTTTTGTCGGTACCTAGTTGTGTTTAGACACTGCATCATTTACACTGTCCTCTCCGTCTCTTACCCAGGAAAACACAACCACCATAGTGTTCCGGATGTTTGACAGAGTCTCAGCCCCAGAGCTGATCCCCTCCGTCTTAGACAAGTTTGTAAGGGTTTACATTCGGGAACAGAATTTGCCAGAGGAAGAGCTTCTTTTGCTTTATATAGAGGTAATGTTGTCTTTAAATTTGTAAGGATTCCTTTCCTATTGTGTGACTATGTGCCCACAGACATGTGGGTGCCAAGAGCAACTTGGAAGACTTAGTTCTTCCTTCCGCTGCAGGGGTCCTGGGCGTCTAACTCAGTCATTTGACCTGGAGGCAAGCGCCCTTAGCTGCGGAGCCATCTCATCAGTCCCCACTTTTGTATCTGAAATCTGTAGTGCATCATCGCTTTAAATGCCCGACCCTGGGAGGAATGTGGGCCTTTCCCACTAGCAGCTATGAGGCAATTTGAAGCTAATTCTGCTATCAATTGTCATTCAGCTCCCCAGCTGTTGGAGAGGCTGAGGTGGGAGGTTACTAAGGCCCCACAAGTCAAAGCCAGTTAGGCAAAACAGTGAGATCCCATCTCAACAAAAAAAAGAGAACGAGACTTTTCCCACGGACCTCCTGTGAGGTATTAGGGGTAGCTCTGTACACACTTGACAGGAGAAGGTGCTAGGCATCAGGCCTCCAGAGTTCAAGCTTGCTGTGCCTAGGAGCCACATCCCCAATGTGGCAGGTTTTATCAGCTGGACAATATTGCAATGATCTTTTTTGTTGTTGTTTGATTTGGTTATATTTGTTTTGGTTTTCTGAGACAAGATCTCTCTACATAGCTCTGGATGTCCTGGAACTTACTATGTAGACCAGACTGGCTTCATATTCACAGAAATCAGTCTGCCTTTCCTAGTGCTGGGATTAAAGGCGTCTGCACTATGCCTGGCCCAATAATATTATCTTTAGACCCTTCAGGAATACTTCTTAAATTTTCTGTGCCATATAAAAGCACAGGCTACATTTTTAGTAACTTTAAAACTTTTTAAAATTGTGTGTGTGGTGTGTTATATGTATATGTGAGTTTGAACATGCACATGCTGCAGCAGCAGCCACGTAAAGGTTGGAGAACAACTTTCAGGAGTCAGTCCTTTCAACATGTGAGTACGAGGGGTCAGACTCAGGTCAACAGGTGCCTTTCCTGTGCTAATTATCTTCCTGGCCCATTTAATGTCTTTTTAGTAAGAGTTTCAAATTTTGTTTGTTTTTCAAGACAGGGTTTCTCTGTGTGGTTCTGGCTGTCCTGAACTAAGTATGTTGACCAGGCAGGCCTCTGCTTCTGGGATGCTGGGATTAAAGGTGTCCGCCACCACCATGTCCAGACATTTGCAAAGCATGTGCATTTCTCTGTCTTAGGATTTGCTGAAGAGGTGTAGCTCAAAGTCAAGGACACTCTTTGACACGGCGTGGGAAGCAAAGGCCATGGCGGTGATAGGATGCCTGTCTGACACGGACGTAAGCAAGCTCTGACTGCTGGCTTCTCCTGTCCTGGATAGGGAGTTGCCTTTGGAACGTTAGCTCTTAAGCTGTTCTAAAAATGACATGTATTTGTTAGGGAAATTATTGTAGAATGTAAAGAAAAAAATAAGAAGATAAAACCATTCATGTTTTTATTTCCTTTGGTTATGGAAAAGAAGTCCTCATTCCCACTGGCAAAAATAATGCTGTAGACAGTTGGATTCCTCCCTATTTAGCATCTGAGATTACTTAGAATGGAAACTCCTAACATGCTGGCGCTGGGCTTTACTCTGGCTTCCCACTATCATCA
>OU015754.1:25693272-25713895 GCA_907169655.1 Acomys percivali | reverse complement strand
GTGTGTGTGTGTGTGTGTGTGTGTGTGTGTGTGTGTGTGTGTGTGTGGTTTTTGTGGGGTTTTTTGGGGGCGGGTTGAGACATGCTTTCTCTGTCCTGGACTTGCTTTTTAGACCAGGCTTGCCACAAACTCGTAGTGATCGTCCTGTCTCTGCCTCCCAAGTGCTGGGATTAAAGGTGTGCGCTACCGTGCCCGGCTGTGGGAAAGTTAATAGAGCCAGTTGTACCGTATGGCAGTGGGTCACACATGTGCCGTGGCAAGCTTGTGGAGGTAAGAGGAGAAGTCAGAGGCTCAGGTCGCCCTTCTCCCATGCTGGCTTCATGGAGTGAGCTCAAGGCCTGTGACTTGCACTTTTATCCATCATGGTTTAATCTTAGATCCAGCTTATGTTTTTTTGCTACATTTTAAAAATATTTAAGGCATTTTTTTTCATAAGCAAATGGTTTCCGGGCTCTGAGTCTTCATGTTAAAAATATGTATTGTCTCTTCCAGAGGGTAGTCCGATACATTCTCAAGCAAGACATCCCGACTTCTTTAGAAGATGCACTGAAGGTGGCCCAAGGGTACAGGCTGTCCGATGACAAAATCTACAGTCTAAGAATCATTGATCTGATGGATAAAGAACAGGTGTGGAGTTTAGATTGTGTCACAGGGCTGCTTTGCTGCCTACATCTTTACAGAAACCAAGTTGTCTAAGCTGCTTTAACAAAACAAAACAAAATAAATAAGCTGTAGCAACACAAAAACAGCATACTCAAATAGCTACTTGTATGCGCTTTTAAAAAGTGCCCTGTGATTATTATCTAATGGGCTTTTACACTTTAGTAGGTACAGCTCAAACTCAGGTTTTACATATGGCAAAGACGGTTAGATTCTAAAATAGGGTATGTGGTTTTGTGGTTTTTCCACCTGAGTTTTTTAGATGTTAAGAATTGAGACTATGGAGCTGGGTGTGGTGGCGCACGCCTTTAATCCCAGCACTCGGGAAGCAGAAGCAGGCGGATTGCGGTGAGTTTGAGGCTAGCCTGGTCTACAAAACGAGTCCAGGACAGCCAAGGACTGTAGCCAAGGAAGGATACACAGAAAGACCCTGTCTCGAAAAATCAAAAAACCAACAAACAAAAACAACAAGAATTGAGACTATGACCTCATGCATGCTGATGCCAATTACACATCTGGGCACTGAACTGTCAACTTTTTTGTAACTTTAAATGTCTTTGTTGCTTCATATTCAGCAGCCATGGATATGCCCAAGTAGTACGATAATATCTACTTTGGGTTGGTTGTAAATTTAGCTAATATACCACTATTGTCCAAAATTAGGATTTTCAGATTTTCCTTATTTTTGGAGACAGGGTCTCATTCTATGGCCCAAACTGACCTGGAATGCTCTGTAGCCCAGGGTGGCCTTCGAACTCCGCGCCAAGCACTAAGACTATAGGCATGTGCTGCCATACTTCTTCAAATTCTCAGATTTATGTTTGTATTTTATTTTTAAAGATTTATTTATTTATGTATATAGACATTTTGCTTATACATCTGCACACAAGAAGATGGTATCAGATCCCATGAGTCTACAGTTATAGGAGGCTGTGAGCTACCATGTGGGCGCTGGGAAATGAACTCAGGACCTCTAGAAGAACAGGCAATGATTGTAACTTCTGAGCCATCTCTCTAGCCCTCAGATTTTTAAAGATATTAAATTGTAGTCTTTTTTTTTTTTTCCCCAAAATATCTTTTCATCTTTTTTTCCCATTCTACTGTTTCATCCCAGGCCATCATGCTAGGCAACATAGATCAGAGTTTTGTTGGGTTTTTTTCTTATCACTTTAAACTAAAAGAGTTAAAGCTATTCCTTGTAAGGACCAGCTGTTCCTTTCTTTCTAACACTGTTGACAGGGTGAAGACTGCCTCTTGCTGCTGAGGTCTCTGCCGCCTGGTGAAGCTGAGAAAACTGCAGAAAGAGTCATCACCTGGGCTCGACTGGCATTGCAAGAAGAGCCAGACAGCTCTGAAGAGGTGAGGCTTTCATAGACTGAGATGCAGTGTTGGTGTGTGCCTGGAACTCAGCAGGGGGTGGCAGCGCAGCCAGGGACCTTGACTTCCAGGCCAGCCTGGCTCCATTGTAAGTCCTTGTTTGAGAAGAAGTCACAGAAGCCTAAAGATGCCTTCAATAGAGCCAGTTCACATCTTTAGTGATAAGAAACCAAGTATCACAGTGGTGGCTTACAACTTCCATGCTGGGCGGAGCAGCCAGCCTACTGCTCTATAGAATGAGTTCCAAACCAGGCTGAGCTGAATAGTAAGACTAGGTCTCCTGTTTTCCTGTCTGTCTGTCTGTCCCTCCCTCCCTCCCTCTCTCTCTCTCTCTCTCTCTCTCTCTCTCTCTCTCTCTCTCTCACACACACACACACACGCGCGCGCGCGCACACACACACAAAGAAGAAAGGGCAAAAAGGTCTCCTGTTTCTGTTTCTCTTTCACTATCTCTCTCTCCCCCTCCGTCTCTCCCTCCCTCCCCCTCACACACAAACACACAAAGCAAAAAAAAGAATCCAAGTATCTAATTTACCAGAACAGTTGGATTTTTTTTTAAACCTTGAGAACTGCCTCCCAGCTTTAAATAACTTACTTCATCTTCATATGAAATTGTGAAGTAGGTCACATTGTGGATTAACGGTAGAAATTGAGACCTTAAATGACTTCCTGAGCCAGGCAGTGGTGGCACTCGCCTTATATCCCAGCACTTGGAAGGCAGAGGCAGGCGATTACTGTGAGTTCGAGGTCATCCTGGTCTACAAAGAGAGTCCAGGACAGCTAAGGTTACACACAGAGACCCTGTCTCAAAACCAAACAGAACAAAAAACAAACAAATGACTTTCTGGTTTGTTAGACAGTAGCAGAGCCTCCACTCAGACCCCTTTTGGAACTGCCACTGGTGCTGTGCACATGTACTGCTGATGGCTGAGCGCAGTGTCCTGCGCTTCTCCATTCCTCATTGCGTCCGTCTATTAAATTAAAGCTTTTTTGTTTGTTTGTTTTTCATTCTCTCTTCTGTTAAATCATTTAAAATAATTGCTGAAAGCATAGTTAGATTACATAAGCCTCCACAGGCCCTCCACTCTATTCTCTTGAACTTTTGACCTGAGAAAATTTGCAGATGTTTAGTGTGACTCCACAAGAAAAAGAAGGGCTGTTGATTATAGCGTAGTTCAAAGGCCATAGTTTAGCACGTCTTCCCTGCTAGGTCTAAAGGCCGAGTTGGTGGATTTCCTCTGCTTAGCTTTTGTGACACTCATGCAGCCTTGTAGCTGCCTGACCGGAGCTACACATAACCTCAACCACTTGTTTTAGTGTTTTTCTGGTTTCTTGGCTGGTTTTTCTGTTTGTTTCCTCTATACTCTTTTGTTTCGGGTGTTTTGTTGGCACTGAGGATTGACCTCACGCCTGAGGCATGCTAGGCAAATGCTCTCCCACTGTTCCCCAGCCCGTGGTCCCATGGTTCTTGTGTGTGTTCTTGTCTGTGCTCAGCTGAGGTGAACAGTAATGAAGTAGATTTCACTTTGCACATTTTAGGACAAGGCCTGGAGAATATCTGTGGCAAAGACATCGGTGGATATTCTCAAAATCCTGTGTGATATTCAGAAAGGTAGTCTCCCCAGCCCCTGCCCCGCAGCTTGGGTCTTGTTCCAAAGCTCACCAAGGCGCAGATTGGCTGACTGTACCCATCTTTCCATACGAAAAAGCTCATCTTTTTATTAGTCATGTAAGATTAGAGCATTTAAACTTGACCTGTTTTCACGTTTCAGGGACTGGATGCCTGCTGGAGCTGTTGGCTATGCTAAGGGAGAAAGCCCCTTTAAACTTACATTTAAAACAGTTGAGAAAGTAACTCTCTTGGGGAGTGGGGTATAATTCGTTTCAGAAGGCTTGCCATTCTTTTTACATCTTATTATTTTTAATTCTGTGTATATGCATCAGTTGTGTGTATGTGGGTGTGTCTGGAGGCCAGAGAAGAGTTGGACCCCTCTAGCGGTGGTTGGTTGTCAGCTACCTGGTGTGGATGCTGGGAATTGAACTCTGGTCCTCTGGAAGAGCATGGCATGCTCTTAACTACTGATTCGTCTTTCCAGCCCCTGATGTTTAATTAAAACCCTTAAACTGGTGTGGATGCTGGGAATTGAACTCTGGTCCTCTGGAAGAGCATGGCATGCTCTTAACTACTGATTCGTCTTTCCAGCCCCTGATGTTTAATTAAAACCCTTAAACATCCCTTTTCTACCTCCTGAAAAAGGATGTTTCTTTTTTCAGATTTGATCAGGGGCAGTGAGGTAAAGGCACTTAACAGACAAGCCTGACAGCCTAAGTTCAGTCCCTGAAACCCATGTAAATGGAAGGACAGAGCCTGCTCCGTAAGGTTGTTCTCTGATCTCAACATGCATGCTATGGCACATGTGTGTATGTGGACACACACAACACTCATACACAAACAATAAGTCAAATTTTAAAAATTGTTAAATTGGCCAGGCAGTAGTGGAACACGCCTTTAATCCCAGCACCTGGGAGGCATAGGCAGGTGGATCTCTGTGAGTTCAAGGCCAGCCTATCTACAAAAAATAAATTGTTACATTGGCAACTAAAAATCAACACAGAAGACTTACAAGAAAATCAAAGCTAATTTATATGTTGACTTTAAAAAAAAATCCTGTTAATGTTGTGGTTCTTGTGTGTTTTCTTGTTATAACAATATACCCAAGATTGGGTAATCCATAAGAGTAGTGGTTCATTTAGCTTACACTCCTGGAGACTGAGAAGTCAAGGACTCGCTGGCAGCGTCTGCCAGGGGCTTTGCTGTGTTGTCATGTGACAGAGGCTAGAGCTAGAGCCGCTGGGCACTCTTGAAGTAACCTATCAGTCCTTATCAGCCTGTTCATGGTGACATTTCAGGCGCCTCCCAGAGATCCCGCCTCCTGTTGTTGTGATGTTCCGGGGGAAATTCAAATTAGAGTGTATGGGAATGAGTAATGCAGCTGTAACTTTTTAAAATGTAATTACAGACAATCTACAGAAGAAGGATGAATCTGAAGAATTCCTGAAGCGATTTCAAGTGGTTGCTAGTTTACAGGTAAAGTTATTATGTACCCAGTCAGTGCACATGGCCTCAGCATTTTCAGCCTTCAGAGACTGGGATGCACTGGTTCTTTCTTTCTCAGCAACTTTATTGAGATGTAATTCATGTATCATACAGTATTGCTTGATAATTTTGCTATATTTCTAGTTCCTTTTTCTTTTCTTTTTTTTTTTTTCTTTTTCTTTTTTTCCTTTGTTTGTTTGTTTTATGAGACAGAGTTTTTCTGTGTAGCCTTGGCTGTCCTGAACTTGCTTTGTAGACCAGGCTGGCCTCTAACTCTGAGCTATTTTCTTATTTATTTATTTATTTATTTATTTATTTTTGTTTTTTGTTTGTTTGTTTGTTTTGTTTTGAGACAGGGTTTCTCTGTGTAGCCTTGGCTGTCCTGGACTCACTTTGTAGACCAGGCTGGCCTCGAACTCACAGCGATCCGCCTGCCTCTGCCTCCCAAGTGCTGGGATTAAAGGCGTGCGCCACCACGCCTGGCTTATTTTCTTAATTTTTAATGTTGGTATTTTGTTACTTTGAGCCATAAAGACCTTAAATTCCTAATTTATAAGGGAGTAATTTCTGAAGGAGAGGGTGAAACTCAGTCCTGAGTAGACTTGGGGCTCTGTCTCGCTTTGCTGCAGGAAAGCTTCGAGGTCTTCCTTCCGTTTGAGGATTACAGCAGCAGTGCCCTGGTAGCCCGCCTTCGAGAAGAGTGTATTAAGGCACATGAAGATGCCCAGGCCAAGCATAAGCTCAGGGCACCCCTGGGGCCCACCCTGGCCAGCGGGACAAACTTGAACATGAAGTCAAAGCTGCACAGACAGGCATTAGCCCTGCAGGTGTCTATCCAAGAGCTGGAGGCAGAACTGGCCTTGCGAGCCTTGAAGGACGGGAAGGTGGGAGCAGCTCTGAGCAGATGCAGGTGACAACTGGATCCCACCTCGCCCAGCTTGTCTGAAAGTGACATTTGCTCTGTGTGTCCCCACTAAGCACAGGGAGGGCCAGGGCCACTTTCATTTTCGGAAAAGTGATTCTTGGTTTACTGAAAGCCTATTTTGGGGCCTGTGTATCTAAAAATAGTGGCACAGAAGGAAAATAGATCTGCTCAGTTGGTCACATGACTGTTGACCGTCAGCTTCTGTGCACCTTGATCTTAAGGGTAACTAAAGCACTTTGAAAATGGATCACACCCTGTGCCATGAAAGTATTTTTAAGGTGTTTCATGTGTTGCTATTAGTGGTTAGATGTGAACGCAGGAAGGACAAGTGCTTGTGCTCTTGATGAGAATCCGAGCTCCCACATGTCTCTCCTCTACAGAGACTTGCTTAAGCATTACTGCAATGCCGACACGGGGAGGCTGCTGTTCCTGGTGTGTCAGAAACTCTGTCAGATGCTGGCTGACAATGTCCCAATGGCAGCTCCAGTTGGACTAAATCTTCCTTCTGAGATCCATGAGCTCGCGTGCCAAGCTGCCACCATCTGCAGTCCAGGTGACAAGATGCATAAATCGTTCATTGTACCCACATCTCCCACATTCTCTCCCTGATGACCACACAAGAGGCAGCTTCTTCTTACACCAGGACACCATAGTTTTAAAACAACCACCAGATGTGCTTTTCCCCTCTAATCCTTGCATTTAGGTGTCTTGCATTTAGGAGAGACAGGTGGATCCATCATCCCAAGACTAGCCAATCAGTCAGCCAGTCAGTAAACCCATTACCACTGTCATTTCTTATTATAGATGACGTTTGCTTTTGTGTGACCATGGTGTCCCTGACCTCCCCACATGGAGGTCTTTGGAGGCAAGCTTAAGCAGAGATGTGAACTGTGTTTGTTTGCAGTAGTCAGCTCTGTGGTGAGCTTGCTGTCTGCCCCTGACCTTCCTGGGGATCATAAGAAGGTTGTCTCGTTATGCGAAAGGCAGAAGATAGGAGTTTGCTGATTCTGTCCACTTTTTTTCAGATATTTTGCTAGACGCTTTAGAACTAAGTAAATACACTTTAACTGCTGTGGAGCTTTCCAGACAATGCCAGATGGATGACTGTGGGATTCTGATGAAAGTAAGTGACGTGAATTTTATTTCTGTAAACAAAACCAATGCTGGCCCAACGTGTGGCCCTTCACATCATGTTCCCGGTTCGCAGAAACGCCGCCTACCTCACCACTTACCTCTTCTTGCTCGCCTCTGGAAAACTGTCCTCTACAAAGCCAAGAAGGCCCCACGCACAGTTGTTGTTTTTTTCTTTGAACTGCTTTGTGCAGCACAGGGCCTTCAGCAAGGCCTCTCTGGACATTGACCTATCGACGTGATATTTTTACAAGTCACCAACTTAAGAAGAGTACCGAATACCATTTTCCCTCAGTATGCACAGAAGAAATTGCTTGTAGGCCTGTCTGCCCCTCCCCTCAAAGGTGCCAGCATCTGTGGGTGCTGCAATCCCTTATCCACACTTGAGTAAGACTTATTACATAGAACCCACACAAATCATGCTTTCATCATCTCCAAATTTTTCTGAATAGGTGTAATCCAAAGCTGTGGACTCCAGGATCCCACTGACTCTACAGAGCTGCATTTAAACATCAAAGCTATTGGCTTCTTGAGCTGGAGAGATGGCTCAGTGGTTAAGAGCATTTGCAGCTCTTCCCGAGGACCCAAATTCAGTTCCAATCACCCATGTCTTAGGGTTTTCTTGCTGTGAAGAGACACCATGACCATAGCTCTTATAAAGGAGGATATTGATTATTTTTGGCTGGCTCACAGATTCAGAGGCATAGTCCATTTCTGTGGTGGGAAGCATGGCAGCATGCAGGTGGAGGCTTGGAGCATCTAGCTCCAAAAAAGCCATACGTAGTAGTGCCATTCCCTGTGGGCCCATCATTCAAACACATGACTCTGTGGGGACCATTTGTTTTCAAACCACCACAACCCACAGCAGGCAGCTCTCAAGGGTCTGTAAATCAGGCTCCAGGGGATCCAACACCGCTCTCTTTCGCATGCACACATACAGACCTACGTATAATTCAAATTAATAGAAACAAACCTTTTCTATTTTTTTTTTTTTTTAAGCTGTTTGCCCTCAGCTTGACTCCTTATTCAGCTTGGTATGTGTTGGAGTGTACCTAGTGCTGGCTTTTCTATTTGGATTGCTGTTTAGGCCACCTTTGGAACACACAAGGATCCGTATGAAGAGTGGTCCTACAGTGACTTCTTCAGTGAAGATGGAATCGTACTTGAGTCACAGGTGGTGCTGCCAGTTATCTATGAGTTGATTTCATCGGCGGTGCCCCTTGCAGGTGAATCTCACATGTATCATTATTTTTTGTCTATTTCTGCTCTATGCACACTGGAGCTGTAGAGGCTTGAACTACTTCCAACAAGGTACATTTATATGTTTAAGAATACAACTGCAAAGGAATGCATGTTGCATTTATCCATGTCATTTACCCAAGGGGAAACCAGGTCCACCCTAAGCTGTGGTAGGTGATGTCAGGGTAGTGGATGCCCTGTCACATTTCTGTGGCTGTGATAAGATCCCATCTCTAAAAGCAGCTTATGGGAGAGGAGTTAATTTTGGCTACGGTTCCAGTGAGTAAAGAATTCATCATGGCAGCAGAAAAGGGAACCTAGACTCACTTCTTCAAAAGGCACCATGAAGCACAGAGAGCAAGCTGGAAACAGCGCTAGGCTTGAACACCCAGAGCCTCCCCTGCATCTCCCCAAGCAGCACCGCGGGCCGAGTAGTCACATGCTGCCCAAGGCTGTGAGGGTCTTGGGGGTGATTGTGCGCTTCTGGTTCTCCATCTTGATGCGCCTACATTTGGTTTGGCTACTTACAGATTGTACATTTGTCTGGACATGCTGGGGGTGCTGTTTAGGCTTCTTGTTGGCTCAGTTGGTTGGTCTTATTTTGGAGGTTTTGTTTTGAGAGAGGGCACCACCGTGTAGCCCAGGCTTGTCTCTGCCGTGTGAGTGCTGGGGTTTCAGGCATGTGTCATCATGCTCAGCATTGAGTTCTGTTATTCACTCTGCTTCTTACAGCAGTGTTTTGCTTTCGAGCATTATTTGACAATAATGCAATTTCAGTGATAACTGAGTTTGGCCCTCTGTTAGAGTCTTAGTTAATTTCTTTTTCTCTTTTGTAGAAAGCAAACGATATCCTTTGGATTCCATAAGTTTGCCATACTGCTCCACTAGTGAAGGTATGATTAGAAATATGTAGTATTATAATTTTACAAACACACAACTGTTAAGATAATTTAAAGCATAAATTTGTGCATATTAACATCCTTGATATAATTGCTGAGTAGTTTCATTGTTACATTTTGAAAAGTCAGACAATTACATGGTTTATCTAATTGTATTAACTTTTATGACACTTCTTAAGTTTTAGTTATCTATATAAAGAAATGCCTTTTCCTGCCAATAATTTAAGCATCTAAACTTTAAAAAATATATGGATATTATAACCAGCCCATCTCATTATCTATAGACTTAGTTATTTCCCAGTTTAAATGCAGCTTTGTGTTAACTCTTTCATTTACTGACTTTGAGAATGAATTCCGTGGCTGTTCCTCTTTTGAGGAAATAGGCCATCCCTAAAGGCAATTTCCCAGAACAGTGATTATTATTAAAATTTTTTAAAAGGGGTGGGGACTCAGTGGTTAAGATCCTGGCTGTTCTTACAGAGGACCCATAGTCAGTTTCCAACACCCAAATGGAAACTCAACTCCCTGTAACTCCAGTTCCCTCTGACACCTTCTGACCCCCAAAAACTTCTGCACACCCACAATATACATAAACACCCTCAGAGATGCACACATCTGCATTGAATAAATATTTGTCTGAATTTTTATTGCTAAAGAAGATACTTATACTGAAAATCATCTCGCGTTTCAGGAGACAGCCTTATTCTCCCCATTGTAACTTCCATCTCTGCTCTGCTCCGGAACCTTCAGGAGTCTAGTCAGTGGGAGCTGGCGCTGAGGTTTGTGGTTGGCTCCTTTGGTACCTGCCTGCAGCACTCCATGTCAAACGTCATGAGTATCAGTCTGAGTGAAAAGGTATGGCTTTCATAATAAACGATTTCACTTTTGGGTAATTGTCAAAGGCTCTGCCAAACAAATTTTCCTGTTGGCCCCATAGTGAAGACATCGATGAGTGTTTGTTAACTACAAGATATACCTGTCTAGCGTCTGCTGAGATTCCAGGACGTCTGTACACATTTCTGTTAAGATCCCCGAGAGTCTCCATTTGCAAATGTAGAAATTCATCACTGGGAATGTAAAAATTTAGTTACCCAAAGCTTTTGGTTTGGTTGCCAATTCTTTAATCTCAACACAGTATTTGTCTGTTGGTGGTGGTGGTGGTTGTTGTTGTTGGGGTTTTATTGCTGTTGTCTGTCTGGGAATATTTTTGACAGACTATCTTGCAGCCCAGGCTTGCCTTGAACTCATAGATCTACCTGCCTCTGTTTCCTGAGTGCAATTTTCAGAATGGCACATCAAAGAGGACTTAAAAATTCTTCGGTTCTTTTCTGAAAGTTGCTTGGTGAGACTACATTGGCAAATTCAAGGAATGCTGTTATGGAATTGAAAGAAAAGTCCGTTGTGTTTATCAGAGGAAATGCCACAACACTCCTGCATAAAGTGAGTACTTATGGCTGGCTTTTTTGTTTTGAGCCAGTCATGTATTGTTTGTTAGAGTTCTACCATTCAGAAACTTCGAGAACCAGTGTAACCACCAACCACTGTTGCTAACATGTTGGTTTTCAGTTTATGTAAATGCGATTCTGTTGAACATGGACAAATCCTTTTCATGTCTTCCCCTTAAATCTGTTATTCTTTTTAATTGACTAAAATATATTAATGATCCTTGCATTCAGTTTATATTCCTATGCCAGAATTTCCTTACAGAAATCATAAGTTATTAGTCTCTTAAAAGAAAATATTCCCCTTTGCAACAGGGTCTTGTGTAGCACAAGCTAGTCTCAAATTTGAATTTAGCGTGTAACCAAATATGACCCTAAATTCTTGATTCTCCTGCCTCAAAGAGCTGGCATCATAGGCATATATAAGCCTCTAATTTTAATGAGCTTCTTAGAGGGGGAAAAATTATTTTTTTTTATTGGGCACTAGGTTTCTGTTTATTTGTCAGATTAATTAGTAAGACAACCCCCCTGCCCCCACCCGACAGACAGGACTGAACAGGACAGGCCGAACACAAGCTGCCAAAAGCTTTCTGCCTTGCCTTCCCGGCGGTGAATCTCAGGTCTCCCTTACCACCCGGTCAGATTGCTTTACAGTGGTTCTCAACCTGTGGGTCACAGCCCCAACAGGTATTTATTTACATTACCATTCATACAAGTAGCAAAATTACAGTTGGAACGTAACAACAAATCATCTTATAATTGGGGGTTCCTAGCGCATGAGGAATTGTATTAAAGGGTTACAGCCTTAGAAACCAACCACCTTGTGTGCTGTCTGTGGCTACGAGGTTGCTCTCCTGCCATTAGAAAAGCAGTGACTTACTGCTACAGAGGTATGCCTGCAAGGCTGAAATCTTTATTGTGTGGACCTTTTTTTTTTTATTACTTTATTCAGATTACATCTCAATTATTATCCCATCCCTTGTATCCTCCCCTTCCTCCCTCCCTCCTGCTTTCACCCTACCCCCCTCTCCTATGTCTGTGACTGAGGGGGACCGCCTCCCCCTGTATATGGTCACAGTTTCTCAAGTCACATCTTGGTAGCCTGCTTATCATTTCTCTGAGTGCCACCAGGCCTCCCCACCAAAGGGAAGTAGTCAAATATGGGGTGTGGACTTTTTTTTTTTAAGTGCCAAGTCTTGGGGCTGGAGAGACTGCGCAATGGTTGAGAATCCTGGCTGCTCCTCCAGAGGACCTGGGTTTGCTTCCCAGTACCTACGTGGCAACTCACAGAGAGTTCTGTAACTCCAATGCTAGGGGATTTGACACCCTCTTCTGGCCTCTGCAAGTGCTACAGACATATTGTACCCATGCAGACAAAACATCCATATACATAAAACAATAATACATTTATTTTTAAAGGCCCAAGCCCTGGTGTTGCTTTAATTATCACCTTTTATCCAGCTTTAATCTGGGAGTCTCCACTTTAGGGTGCAGAATGATGTTAGGGAGATAGCACTGTGCCCTTCTCCTTAGAGTTCTCCAAAGCCTGGTAGTGACGGATGGGTGGAGCCAAAGCAGTGCAGACTTCATGGAGCACACCTGCATGCACTAAGATGGCTGTGACAGCAGCGTGACCAATGGGAGCACTGTTGTGCATTCAGTCTGTCTGGGACTACAGCTTCACTGCAGACTCAAGATGTGGGGCCTGGTGGATGTGCTGGTGGGAAGATGTGGTAGATCTCTTCTGGTTCGTTCTGACTTCTCTGATTGGTAAAATGTGGGGTCGGTGACTAAGGAGGAAAAGGAGGGTTCATGGGAGATTTCACACTGAAGTAAAACTGTAGGGAGAAAGAAGGCTCTGCGCCCCAAGAGCTCACTGAGGCTGTGCTCCTTCCATATCTCGTCCTGGGAAATATGCCCTAAGCTCTCTACCTCCTGAAGGGCTTGCTCTTTCTGAGCAGCTGGGGGGGGGGGGGCAGTGAACCGAAGGTCCCCTATTCTGTTTTGCTCACGCAGACTTCACTTCTGATGCTTTCTTCCATAGGTGTTCAACTGTCGCCTGGTGGATCTGGACCTGGCCTTGGCTTACTGCACTCTCTTACCTCAAAAGGACGTGTTTGAAAACCTCTGGAAGCTCATAGATAAAGCGTGGCAGAATTATGACAAAATTCTGGTATGCCCTGAGCGTGGAAGCCTGTTGACCTGTTAAAGGTTTGGGGGACAAAGTGAAGGACTTTGCTAGCAGGTGTCAGCTGTTTAGCAGAAATGGTGACCTGTCTCATACGGTCTCTACCCACTTGTGCTTGACTGGTGACAAGCACCAGGATTGCTTAAAGAATTAAGATATCCCTTATTTCTTAAAAAACTACAAAAGCTAAACAAAACAAGTGTAGTTGGGTGTGATGGCATTTGCCTTTAATACCAACATTCAGGAGGCAGAGACTGATAGAGCCCTAAGTTTGAGGCCAACCTGGCCTGCTGAGTGAGTTCCAGGACAGCCAGCGCTACACAGAGAAACCTAGGCTACAAATTCGAGGTTGGTGAGAGAACTGTGTCAAGAAGAACATGGTGGTACCTGAAGAGACCTCTGGCTACCACACAGATCTATGTGTAGCCTTAGAACCCCGCCCCTCAGCTGGAACCCTAGGCCCACAGCAAGGCTCTCATGAAGGATGGGTTTAGGGGCTGCACAACTTATCTTGGAGTTGTTCTGATTTGGTTGGTTGCTTGGCTTTAGTTGTTTTGATTTGGGATTTTTGTGTGTGGCCCAAGTTGACCTCAAATTTGTCCTTTGATTATGAAGGAAAACGAGATTAAATGTAGCAATATCATGCAAAAAGCTGAATTATCCAGATGCTGGGCTAGGCATGTAGCTCATCTGGCTGAGTGCTGGCCTAGCATACAGGAGGCTTGGGTTTGGATTCCCAGTATTGCATAACAAAATGTGGGTGCATGCATGCCTGTAATCTCAGCAGATGGGAAACAGAGATGAGAGGACCAGAAATTCAAGGTTATCCTCAGTAACATAGTAAACTTGAGGCTAGCCTGGGCAACTGAGACCTTATCTCAAAAAAAGCCTCTGTACAGTATGAGGATGTTGCTGGAGAGGTGACTCAGCAATTAAGAGCAGTTGCTGTTCTTCCCGAAGACCCAAGTTCAGCTTCTAACACCCATGCCCGGTAGCTCGTGGCTGCCTTAACTCTAGATGCAGGAGATCTGACACCCTCTTCCAGCCTCTGCAGTCACTTGCACACATGCGGCATACACTCATACAGACATAAACACATGTGAATAAAAAATAGAGGGCCAGGCTTGGTGACGCATGCCTTTAATCACAGCCCTTGGGAGGCAGAGGCAGGCAGATCATGGTGAGTTCCAGGCCAGCCTGGTCTAGAAAGGGAGTCTAGGACAGCCAAGGCTACACAGAGGAACCTTGTCTCGAAAAACCAAAAAGGGGGAAAAGGGAGAGAGACTGAGGAGATGGCTCAGGGGTCATGAGTGCATACTGGTCTTGCAGGGGACTGGGGTTTGGTTCCTAGCACCCATGTTGAGCAACTCACAACCCCCCTATAACTCCAGCTCCGGGGAAATCTGATGCCAATGGCATCCTTGAGCACCAGTACACAGGTGCACATACATACAGAGTCGCATAATCTAAAATAGTGAAAATCTTAAAAATCAAAAAAAGAAAAAATATTTTTTAAAGAAGTAGTGGCCATTCAAACCAATATGTAATAGTTTGCGTTCTTGTCATAAGAAGGTTTGTAGGGTTTAGGGAGTGTGGAGCTCAGGAGTGAACCCAGGTCTGCACACATGCCGTGCTATGCTTTGCTGCTGGGCCATGTCCTCAGATGAGGTTAGGAGTTTTCTGTTCTCAAACAGGGTCCTGTGTGTAGCTCTTGCTGCCATGACACTCTAGCCCAGGCTGCCTTTAACCTCACAGCCGTCACCCCCCACCCTAACCCCGACCCCCGAAGTCCCACCAGGCCTCAGGGTGCTGATTCCCCTCCCTACGCCCCTTCTTAGTTTCATCTAAATCATATTAGCACTAATACTATTTACAGGACACTTTTCCCCCTTGTTTTAACTTCGTAGGCATTATCTTTGGTGGGCTCTCAACTGGCAAATCTCTATGAGGACATTGAAACAGGGCTTCGGTTCCATGAACTCAGTATTGATGCCCAGTGGGGCATTCGTCTTGGTAAACTTGGTGTGAGTATTCCTAGTGCGTTGATATATAATTTGTCTTGAAAATTATCTAGTCTGAGGATATAACACAAAGATCTTGCCATCCTTTACTTTGGGATATATAAAGAAGTAAGGGTCTTTAGTGTTCCTGCCTCTTTGGTACCTGTTTTAATGACGTCAGAAGGAGCCTGACCCTTTGACCTGCTCAGCTTTCTCATGAGTCTACGTCTAGTATCAGCTGACATTTGTACTCTTCCTGCTTCACCTGTAGCCTCACTCCACCAGTTGTTTAGCCACTAGTTTGTTTTCTTTTGGAGATCAGATGCTGCTGTGCTGCTCAAACTAGTCTCGGACTTGGTTTACACAGTCCTCCTGTTCAGCCTCCTGCATAGCTGGGGTCACAGGCATGTGCCATCTTGGCTGATGGCAATATTACAGACTACCAGTGATACATACATGCCTGTCACCTCAGTACTTGGGAAACCAAAGCAGGAGGATGGTGACTTTGAGGCCAGGTAGGGTGACATACATAATGAGACATAAAGCATTTTATTTGCAAGTAGACTGTTCATGAATAAGGTGAGCATTGCAGAAATGCTGTGTGCTTTGTAACTTGTTCCCGTGCAGCAGTGGGGCAGGTCCCACTAACACTAACAACCAGGCTTTCCCTGTCAAGTGGTAAGAGGTGAAGGTGGAGAAGCTTCCTCAGCTTCCCACACAGTGGTTGGATTGAACAGCGTGATAAAAATGTAATTTGGGGCCAGCCAGATGGCTCAGTGGGAAAAGACACTTGCCAGCAAGCCTGAGGACCCGAGTATCATCCCTAGAACCTGCATCAGGAGAGAGAACCGACTCCCACGAGTTATCCTCTGACCTCCATCTGCTGGCTGGGGTGGACATTGTGCGTGCGCCACCCCACCCCACCCCAGACACACATAAATACATTTAAAAATAAAAGTTGGAGGAACTGTAGAAAATGTTTCTTTATAAAAATAATAGTCGCCGGGCGTGGTGGCGCACGCCTTTAATCCCAGCACTCGGGAGGCAGAGGCAGGTGGATCGCTGTGAGTTCGAGGCCAGCCTGGTCTACAAAGCGAGCCCAGGACAGCCAAGGCTACACAGAGAAACCCTGTCTCGAAAAACCAAAAAAAAATAAAAATAATAAATAAATAAATAAATAAATAAATAAATAAATAAATAAATAAAAATAATAGTCAAGTAAAAAGGCATGTGGTAGTGTTGCCCTTTTGTCTGACACTTTTAAGTTGAGAAGTTGTTTTTGTTTCATTTTATATTCTTTGTTTTCAGATTTCTTTTCAGCTTGCTTTCAGACAAAATTTCCTCACCAAGAAAGACCTTATTAAAGCTCTCGTTAATAACATCGATACAGACACAAGCCTCATCCTGGAATATTGCAGGTAATCTTTAAGTGTTGCTGGCGTGTTTGCTGTTGGCTTAGCCAGCTTGTCACCCTGCTTTGAGAAGACGGTAGTCCAGACAGTTATTCATGCCGCTGTAGCCTCTGTTTTCTATGTCTGTGGTCAGACTGAGCAGACACAAAGCCAGACTGGATTCTCTAATGATACCTCTTTGTTTTACTTACACACGGATAGTATCCAAGCTTTTTTTTCTTTTTTCCTTTTTTTCTTTTTGTAGCTTTGGTTGTCCTGGATTGGCTTTGTAGACCACGCTGGCCTCGAACTCCCAGAGATCTGCCTGCCTCTGCCTCCCTGAGTGCTGGGACTACTGGTGTGTGCCATTGCGCCCAGCTAATACCCAAGCTCTTGACCAAAAATACAGAAATTGTGATCTGAGCTGGTGTTGTATCTCACACCTATATTCCTAGCACTCATGCAGAAGAATCTCAAGTTCAAGACTAGCCTGAGCTACATAATGAAATCTTGAGTCAAAAATAAAAATATAGGTTTCTGGGCTTTTTCTCCCTGGCAGTTTGGACTCAACAGGCCTGGACTGAGGGGCTCTGAGCCATGTGGATGATTGTATGATCAGAAGTTGGGGGATTTTTCTAGGTCCAGTAATTCCCTCTTTACCTGTGGGAATCATTGCTAAGTAATATCAGGCAAGCCACACAGACAGCATGGAGGAAGAGCAGGTCGGGCGTAGGGGAGGGCTGTGTCGTGGTCAGCGGCACATGATAAGTAACTGCATCTCCTTTCTGATTTACGATAGATAAGTGAGTTTTGAGGTTTTTATTGTTTATTTTTGAGATAGACACTCATGTAACCCACAATAGCTTCAGATTTGCTATGTAGCTGAGGCTGGGGTTGAACTCAGGTTCTGGGATCACAGATGCCTGTCACTGTGGCAGTTCAGATCTGAGTCTTTCTGCTTTTGTGTTGGTGCTAGAGATCAAGTCCACGTCCTCAGGCATGCTGCCTGCACTAAGTCCGGATCCCCAGTGCACTGATAACAGCTGCTTAGAGTATTCCTTGAGCAGTATGGGCCGCCATGCCTGGCCTTTTCTTTTTAAGGCAGTATTTAGCTTTGATGATGCATACGCTTTCTGATTATGAGCCTGGACAACAGCAAGGTTGAAAGACTTGAGTGACAGGAGCATGTTTCTGAGTTGTCTGTCAGAGCCTTGTCTGGAAATGCGCATGGAGATGAGGCGCTAACTGCCTGGCTGCTCCTCCCAGCACGTTCCAGCTGGACTCTGACGCAGCCCTTCAACTGTTCATCGAAACCCTGCTCCACAACACTAACAACCAGAGCCACGGAGGAGCCACCCCGCAGCCCACCACGCAACAGCATTCCAAACTCCTGGCCAAAGCCACCGAGTTGGTCCCTTTACTGACAAGCACAAAGGATTTGGTGATCAGTCTTAGTGAAATCCTTTACAAGGTAGGTGAATGAGGAGGTGGGTAGCCCTGGCCTCACACTCTCCTCAGCTCTAACTGGCCTAATTTATTACGTATTATAACAAACTGGTATATTAGTTCTGAGTTTTTCAGTTTTGGTTTTGTTTGTTTTAAGATAGGGTCCTACATAGCCCAGGCTAGGCTCGAGCTCTATGTAGCTAAGGATGGTCTTAAACTCCTGAACCTTCTCCTTCCACCTTTCAAGCAATGGGATTACGGGTGTATGCCACCAAACTCTGCTCAATTCTGTGTGCATGTGTCTATTTGTGTGGGGGGTAGTGGTGCCCTCAGAAGCCACAGGCTCACCAGGAACTGCAGTTAGCACAATAACTGGTTTGAGCAGCTTGGCATAGACCTTGGGAAACCTTGAAGCCTCTGCAAGAGCACTAACCACTGAGCCATCCCTCCAGCCTTAAGTTATTTTCACACAGCGATCTACTTAACATGGCATTTCTCTTCTGTCTTGCCTTTTTCTCCCCTCTAAATAAAACAGCATTTTCCATCAGAGTTGTTTCTTTTCCTTCAGTATATACATGGCTTTTTGAGATGGTCTCAGGTAGTCCAGGCTGTCATGGAACTTGCTATGCAGCCAAGGGTGATCTTGGATTCCTCCCTCTATCTCCCAGGTGTGTCCCACGATGCTTGGCTTCTCAGTTTTGTTTTTTTTCATCTTAGCTTTATTTAGTTTGCCTCTGTTGTGGGGCGTGCTCATCACAGCATATATGAGGAGGTAAGACAACAGCTTACCCGGGAATTCTCTTCATACTCAGGGATCGGATTCAGGTTGTGTATGTGCCCGCAAGTGCCTTGCCAGCAACTCTCAGAGTTTTAAACACCAAACATTCTTTGTAAGAATCAAATGAGAAAGTATAAGTCTCAAAGGGAAATTTCCGGTGGGTCTTTCTCTCCGGAGTGGGATAAATGTTAATAGCTTAGCATTGTGCCCAGTTCCTGTCCTGTGTAGTATAGGCTGCTGTGGCAAACACTACATCTAACCAGCCTTTATGAATAGATGCTTAAGCCATACGTTTTAATATTACAAATAGTTACATTGAATGAATATGTGTTTTCCTATTGTTTGTGTGTGGTTTTTTAAATGAAATTTTCAGCAAATTGGTATTTTTTTAAGTTGAGGTAGTTTGATTTCGGGAGTTAGAATGTAGATAGCAGAAGTAAGGTTATCAGACTGTAAGGTGAATTTCAGCTTTATGTTTTGCCTGCAGTCAGCCAGAAATAGCAAACTTGCTCAGATTGCCTGATATGACAGACTGCCTTCCTGCTTTGGTGATTATGTACTTTTAGTTAGCATTTAAAAAGTGGAAAATGATGGTGTGGGGGCAGAAAGGAGAAACAAAAGAACGCCTCCCTTTTCGTAAGCCCGTACACACACCATCCAGTTAGTTCCCGTGTACACACGCCATCCAGTTAGTTCCCGTGTACACACGCCATCCAGTTAGTTCCCGTGTACACACACCATCCAGTTAGTTCCCGTGTTAGGAAGGCGACTAAAGCCAGAGCAGGCCCCTCGAGAGACTCGTCCATGAGGGCCCATGCTGTGGTTAAACATTTCCCAGGTGGCTGCTTTCTTCCTACTGTGATTTCCTTCAGAAGTAGAGCAAATGGAACTTCAATTTCTTTTTCTTTTCTCTCCCGCCCACCCCCCACCCTCCACACAGGGTTTCTCTGTGTAACCTCAGCTACCCTGAACTCACTCTGTAGACCAGGCTGGCCTCAAAGTCACAGAGATCTGTCTGTCTCTGCCTCCCAAGTGCTGGCATTTCAGGCGTGCGCCACCACACCCAGAGGAACTTCATTTTAAAGCTCTTTAAAAAAACCTGAAATTTGGGCCATATGTTTAGCCTTTCTGTGTATTTAGCACCTAGAGACATCTGTCTTCACTAAAACAGTGTTGCCTTGGACAACTTTTTATACCACAATTCAAGCCGTTTTACCCACGGATGCTTAGCCTAACAGAGGGCGTTGTAGAGGTGAGCTGGTCTGTCTAGGCAGCCTGGGCTGCGGTGCACGCTGAGCTTGTGTTTGCTGTCTGCGCCACTGAACATTACCAAGGAAAGCATCAGCAGGTGTGACATCATCGCCTTCTCATGTTGTGATATGTTTCTGCTTTGTGCAGCTGGACCCGTACGATTATGAAATGATTGAAGTTGTCCTGAAAGTTATAGAACAAGCTAATGAGAAGATAACCAGTGTGAACATTAACCAGGTATAGAAGTATGTTAAAGACTGAAGACTCATCTCTGTACTTCGGATTATGATGATACTATATTATTATGATATATTATAACTATTATAGTATGTATTGTAATTATTATAATTTAAGAATATGACCTGGGTTCTCTCTGGGTTGTTCTTTGATCTCCCTTTAGATTCTGAACTTAATTCTAAATAGTTTTCTTTTTTTTAATGTAATTTTTAATTTTGTTTTTGCTTTTGTTTTTGTTTTTCAAGACACGTTTCTCTCAAACTCACAGATCCACCTGCTTCTGCCTCCCAAGTGCTGGGATTAAAGGCGTGCACCACCACCACTTAGCTAAAATGTAATATTTTTAATTCTCTAAGAATTTCATACATAAATACAATGTATTTTTATTATATCTGTTTCCTTACTCCTTCCCATCTCACCCCTTACATGGCCCCCTAGTTTTCTTTAATTCATTTTTTACTTTTATTTATTTAATGATTTTTGCTTTTTCCATTTTTTTTTATAAACTTCTTAAATGTGTGTGTGTGTGTGTGTGTGTGTGTGTGTGTGTGTGTGTGTGTGT
>OU015754.1:25677314-25693262 GCA_907169655.1 Acomys percivali | reverse complement strand
TGTGTGTGTGTGTGTGTGTGTGTGTGTGTGTGTGTGTGTGTGTGTGTCTGCATGTGACTGTCGGTGTGCCAGTGCCATGCACACACGTGGAGGTTAAAGACAGCCCTGTGGTGCTGCCTCTCTCCTTCCACCTTTACATGGTTTGGAGAGTAAGCTCAGGCTCGCAGAATTGTACAGCAAGCATTTTTACATGCTGAGACTTTTTGGTTTGTTTATTTCGAGACAAGGTTTTTCTGTAACTGCCCTGGCTGCCCTGCCCTGGAACTCACTATATAGATCAAGCTGGCCTGGAACTCATAGAGATCCCCCTGCCTCTGCCTCCAGGGTGTTGAGATTAAAGGCGTGTGCCACCACGTCTAGCTCTGCTGAGCCATCTTACCAGCCCATATGTTTGCTTTTTTGTAACAGAGTCTAATATAGCCCATGCTGTCTTCAAACTCATTGTGTAGATCACAGCATTTGCTACAGCCCCTGGCTGGTCTCTATTTTGCAGGTGGAGGACTTTAGGGTCAGCCTGGGAAACATAAGATCCCACCCTGAAATAAGTTGAGCAATGAAAAATTCCAACTTCAGTGTTTTTGACCTCTGTCCTAAACTATTGAAGAGTTTATCCAGAATTGCCCAAGTCATATCCTGTGAGCAAGACGGTACCCTCAGTTCCTCCAGACATGGTGTCTCTAGTGTTCATATAGTGTGCTTTAGGAGCCAGCCACACAGGGAGAACTAGAAATGAACTTTGCTTTGATGGCATGTGTGTGTGTGCATGTGTGCATATGTGTGTTGGTATGGCTGTTGAGACAGTGTCCCCTCACAAGCATGTGGAGGCCAGGTCGGCTTTCTTTTTCCACCACGTGGTTCCCTATGATTGAACTCAGGATGGCAGGCATGCTGGCAAGTGCCACCGACCCTAGAGAAGTGTCTGTAAAGAATGGGAGGCACATGTGGCGCAGATGGTGTAGACAGGGTGACCCTTAAAGGGCTCCTGCTCATTTCCACGCAGGCTCTGAATCTTCTGAGACACTTGAAGTCATACAGAAGGATCTCCCCGCCAGTGGACCTCGAATACCAGTACATGCTGGAGCACGTGATAACTCTGCCGCCAGCTGCTCAGACGCGGCTGCCCTTTCACCTAATACTATTTGGCACAGCACAGAACTTCTGGAAAATTCTCTGTATGTTCATTAACTTCTTACGACTTTTACCACGTGGCCAGCTAATGTTTTCCTCACGCGCCATGTCGTTCTTCCCTTTGCAGCCTCGGAGCTCAGTGAAGAGTCGCTTCCAACCCTGCTCCTCATCTCTAAGCTAATGAAGGTAACAGTGGAGCTGCCTGAGAACCTTCTCTGGCTACAGTGGGGAATGAGCAGCACTTCCTGCCTCACCTTTTATGTTTGGTTTGGTTTGGTTTTTTGAGGTGGGGGTTTCTCTGTGTAGCTTTGCTCTGCAGACCAGGCTGGCCTCGAACTCACAGAGATCTGCGTGCCGCTGCCTCCTGAGTGCTGGGATTAAAGGCACGCGCCACGGTGCCTGGCCCTGCCTGCCTGACCTTTGCTCTCCTCTTTCTGAAGTTCTCCCTAGATACTCTCTACGTGTCTACGGCCAAACACGTTTTTGAAAAGAACCTGAAGCCAAAGCTCCTGAAGTCAGCGCAAGCCAGGTCCTCAGCCGCGATGAGCAAGGAAATAGATAAGCTCACGCAGACTATCCAGTCCTACCTCCTGTCCATCGTCAACCCAGAGTGGGCCGTGGCCATCGCCATCAGTCTCACCCAAGAGATCCCAGAAAGTGCGCTGGAGGGACTTGGGAGGGCTTGCTGTTAGTTTGGGTTTCGGTTTGGTCCCTTTTTGCAGGGCTGGGGACCTATCAGGGTCTTGTACATGCTAGGCAGCTGTTCTGTCCTGCTTCATTTTCCAGTGCCCCTCAGCTAAGAGCTGGCCAGGAGCTCCTGACCTATCCCAGTGTTCAAAGAGTTTGTCAGGAGCTGCCCAAGTCTTAGCCTATGAGCAACAAGATAGCTTGGGCATATCGTAACTTGTTTGAAAAGCTATCCAAAAAGACAGTGTTGGTAGTATTATGCTATCTGCCCTCATATACATAGAAACTTCCAGAAGTAAGAATCTAGGACCAGAATGGAAACTGAGGAAAAATGTCTATGGCTTTGGTTTTGTTTTGTGTCATTCTGTCCCTTTACCTCGGCTTTATTTTTACTGAGTGTTCATTTATGATTTTAAAGTTCTTGCTGTTTTGGTCACATGTATCGTCTCAGTGGACTCATATTTGCTCGCGAACCTTTGTCCTCTCAGGCCCCTTCAAGATGGCTAGTTTGAAATTCTGCCTGTATTTAGCTGAGAAATGGCTACAAAACATCCCATCTCAGGTGCGTCTGAACTAGAAAACTAAAGGTGCCTCTTTCTGTTTCACTGAAGCTTAGCGTCCGTCTTCTCCCCATCCCTTAACCCAGTACCCAGAAAGGAGAAAAAAGCCCACAGTTGAGTATGATGGGGTAGCAGGGAGGGCCCGTGATCGCTAAAGATGGAGTCTCAGCCTCCACATTTTACAATAAGGCTTCCTTTCCATTTGGAATGCTTCTAAAGGATGCAGCATGTGAGAAAGCGCAGGCTTTGCTGAAGAAGCTGTATCTCCAGTTCCGGCGCTCGGGTACTGAAGCCGTGCTCATAGCCCACAAGTTGAACAGTCCAGAATACTTAAGAGTGATAGGGAAGCCTGCGCACCTCATCGTGAGCCTCTACGAGCACCCCAGCATAAGCGAAAGGCTTGGCACTGCATCCGGCAAAGGTTATCCTGGTGAGGACATGGCTTCAGGGTTTGGTCCACAAGAGTTGCTGTCTTAAGCCAGAAGCGTGAGCTTTCATTTCTGTACTTCTTTATCTTGATTATCTTAGATATTCACGCAGCAGCTAAAGAAATAGCTGAAATCAATGAAATTAATTTGGAAAAAATCTGGGACATGTTGTTGGAAAAATGGTTATGCCCCTCAACGATGCCGGGCGAGGTGAGTGAGTGAGCGAGTGCTCACAGCCCCAAGCATAAGGTTAGATAGGAGCTGAGTCTGTGTTCACAGGCACAGGCCTCTGAGGAAGGCCACAGGCTGACCTCTCTCCCTCCCCCCCTCCCTCCCTCCTTCCCTGCACCACCGCACCTGCCTGACTCCAAGCTCACCCACCCCCTGCTGCATTTAACTGAGGTGCTTTGTTTTTCCTTTCAACTCCTGACTTCAGACACATTCCTATGCATGGAAGAAGACTTGACCTGGATTCATTTGATTAACTTTTTATTTTGAAATAATTTAAAAATGAAACAGCAAAGTTTAAGAACTGTGTAGAAATATTCCTATACACCCTTTCCCCAGACACATTAGTTTTTAATATGTTTCCGTATTTACTTCAATCTCTAACTTTTGTGCTCACATCTCTCCACTGGAGAGTATATTACATAATGCCATGCTTCAAGAAGCCCCTTAATATTTAAGTGCGTATTTCTTAAGAGCAATTATTTGCGTTAACTACCACTTTAATTTTAAAAATCAGAAAAATCTCAACAGTTGGGAGGTAGAGGCAGGAAAGTCATTGTGAATTTCAGACCAGCCTTATTTACATAGCAAAGTTAGACCAACCAGGGCTACCTACTGGAGACCTTCTCTCAAAAGTACAAACAAATTAGAGAATTAAATGTTGAGACAATGCTGGAGTCTATAGCCAGTTTTACAGGTTTGTTCGGTTTTTGTTTTTGTTTTTCAAGACAGGGTTTCTCTGTAGCCCTGGCTGTCCTGGAACTCATTTTAGACCAGGTTGGTCTTGAACTCACAGAGATCTGCCTCCCTCTGGAGTGCTGGGACTAAAGGCAGTTTTGAAGGGTATTGGCCGGTTATTTTTTTAAACTGATTTTCCATTTTGGTATACTTAATTTTTTTCTATGATAAAATTCAAATTTTAGCCAGGTTTGGTGATGCATGCTTTTAGCCGCAGCACTTAGAAGCAGAGGCAGGCTGATTTCTGAGCTGGAAGCCAGTCTGCTCTACATAGCAAGTTCCAGGCAAAACCTTGCCTCAAAATAAACAATCATAAAAATCAAGGGTTTTTTGTTTGGGTATTGTACTGCATAAATTATTTAGCATATGATAATTGGAAGAATTATTTTGGCTCTTATAGGTGGTGTTAATTGACTTGTGGTAAGTGTGTGTGCATGCGCACACACTTATGGAGGTCAGGACAGTTCTGTGGAATCATTTTTCTCCTCTTTGTATTAATTTGGATACCATTGTGGCTAAGTTGTCCCTTTCTCTAATATACGCTGTTCTTCCTTTTGTACTTATTAGGGGAAATATTTTGAGATAATACAGCATAAAGTTCTCTATAAATTCTTCTTGCCTCCTAGCTTAACATGATGGGTTTTTTTTAAACATGGTTTGGCTGTGGTGGCACATTAACAGTTTTGAGGGGTACAGGCCAATTGCTTTTATAAAATGTCGTTTTTGCTTTGCTCACATTTTCTGTGAGTTAATGTTTGGTCACACTGTATAGGTGATGCATTCTTTTCAACAGAACACAGTAGGTGGCACATGATGTTGATGTTTTTAGAAATAGTATAATTAGGATCTAACATTTGTGGGAAGGATTTAGCAATAGCAATCCAGATTTTTCAATAGCATCTCTGATTTTTTTAGGTAGAACTTACTAAGTAGATTTTGTGACTCTGGACTTATGTAGGAAGATAATATTCTTGAAATGTATTTGTACAAAATGGTGTAACTGATAGGAAATTAAGTATTTCTGAGTAGTGGGTTTGTTCGAGTTAGCGTGCTAATATGTTGCCCACACTAGTTTCAACTCTCAATTGAGAGCACTTCTGCTGCAGCCTCTCCAGTGGCTGAGACCAGTTATATGGGCAGCCAGCTTCTATTTGTTTTTATTTCACTGTGCTGATTGACTGATGTGTGTGCTGGATACTGAGCCCACCAAATGCCTGTGTTCTACCACTAAAATGTATTCCTAGGCCTTGGCTTTTGTTTTAACTTATTTTTTAATTGCCTGAGGGAGTCTGGTCTCTGCAACCATGTGGGTCCTGGGAATTGGACTCAGCTCCTCGGGTTTGGCAACAAGCACCTTCACACGTGCATCAACTCAGTGGCCCTGTTGGCTTTTAATTAGTAGCTTTCATACTCATTTTTCATTCTATGCCACAATGTGCTGCTCCTGTCTTGACGTTAGGTATTAAGTACCCCAGGTACTGCAGCGCACCATGTAACTGGGGATGACCTAGAGTTTATGCACCTCCCCGATGCTGGATTAGAGGTGTGTGCTGCCACACCTGGTCTGTGCTGTGCTGGGGGCCGAACCCAGCGCTCCACCTACTGTGCAGGCACTCCTCCTCCCTGAGATCCAACACTGGCCTCAGTCTACGAAGAGCAGTGGCTGCGTCAGTGGAAACATAATGTAAGCACGCGACTAAAACCAGCATGTCTGTGATCCAAGTGCCACCTAAGCCCAGAGTAGTCAGCTGTAAGGACCTGGTAACTAAGACCCTGCCTCACATCAAACCTGGCACAGTGCTCTCTGAAACCTGGTGAACGCATGTTACGTCGGCGAACGATCCATTTAAACTCTGGGCCGGCTTAGTGTTAGAACACTTGGCTAGCATATCTGAGGTCCTGGGTCCTGAGAGCCTGCGGCATAGGAGGAGCCAGCCTAGGATACACAGTGAGACTCTTCCTCAAAGACAAAACAAAAAGCACACCAATCTCAACCTTTTTTGAGTCTGGTTTGTAGACCAGGCTTTCATAGTCTGAAGGAGCCTCCTGCCCCTGCCTCTGCCTCCTGAGTGCTGGGATTAAGGTTGCTTCACCAATCCTGGTTCCGTTCCTTTTAGAATTTACCCAACAGGTGTACACTGGACAAGGACCCAAATGCTTGGTTCATTTACTTAGGCCATGTGTGCACTTAGAACCGACTCATCGCCTACGAGGTGCTCAGTAGATGTTTATTGTGTGATCCTTCACCTGAGCACAAGTTATCTTTCTTCCACATAAACATGGTTTGCTTTTCATTTTTAGATCATTTTATTAATTTATATATATGAGTCTTTTGCTTGGGTGCCCTGGAGCTGGAGTTACAGAGGAATTTGAGCCACCGTGTGGGAGCTGGGGATCAAGCCCAGGGCCTCTCTCTGCAAGGGCAACCAGTGCTTCTAATTCCTGAGCCAGCTCTCCAGCCCCATAACCATAGTTTTGTATTTTGGGTTTTTTGTCTGGTGCACTGTGATAAGATGAATTTGTGAGGTCCCAACCTTCAGGGTTTTGGGGGTTTGGTTTGGTTGTTGGTTTTTATTTAGTTATTTATTTTGGTTTTTCAAGACATGGTTTCTCTGTGTAGCCTTGGTTGTCCTAGATTCGCTTTGTAGACCAGACTGGCCTTGAACCCAGATCCACCTACCTCTACCTCCCAAGTGTTGGGATTAAAGACATGCACCACCATGCCTAGTCCAACCTTCAGTTTTTAACTTTCATTCTTTTGTTTTCTAAGGAATCATCAGAGTTCTTTGAACTTGAAGAGGATGAAGCGCTGCATAGGTACGCTCTCCTTCATTGTACTGGCCTCCTTCTTGACATGCAGTAGGAATCTTACCAAGAAACTGATCTGGGCTTAGATCTGAAAAGACCTGGTCAGGATCTCAGGGAAGAGTCAACAGCCAAGGCTGAGGCTGTGAACCCCGTGCGTGTTCTCAGACCTTTGCAGCAGAGAGTGCCCCAAGCGCAGGAAAACTCTCTGTCAGCCAGAACCTTGGCCCCAGGGCCTAGAAATTGGCGTGGCTCAGATACAAGACTCAAGTTCCTTTGTCTGAGACCCAGATCTAAAGAGTCACGCACCTGTCATCAAAGGTACCGAGTCTAAGCACTCACTGTCTCTTCTATTGAGGAGACTTTATCTAGGCTTGACTTGAAGGAGTGAGGTAACCCATTGCTGGTGCTTGACTCCAGCGTGGATGGGGGTGGCGGCAAGCTGCCAGCTCTTTGACGTTCTTGTCCTAGGGCACAAGTAGCTGAGAGGCCTGTGAGAATCAAATAGTGAAGACGGGCTTGCAAAGCCCAGAACAAGAAAATATTGTTCCTAGTTTAGAAAGAACTGGCTACCTACTCTCTGCTCTCCTCCCTTTTGGGGACACGGAATTGTTACTTTGACTTGTTTTTTAGTCAGGGTCTTGCTGTGTAAGCAGTTACACTGGTCTTAGACTTAAGATCCTCTGCCCCAGCCTCCCAGATAGTGAGGTAGCAGGCATGAAGCTCCAGGGCTGGCTCTTGTTTAGGTCCCAGTCCCATCCCGTATTCCCCACCCCCTAAGACAGGGTTTCTCCTTGTGACTGTTTCTCTTTCCTGGCTGTCCTGGACTCTCTTGTGTAGACCAGGCTGGCCTCAGATTCACAGAGGCCTGCCTCTGCCTCCCAAGTGGTGAGATTAAAGGCACGTGTCCCTGCGACTGGCTTCTTGCTTAGACTTGAAAGGACAATTGTGCCTTTCCAACTCAGACACAGCTCGTGGCCTGTTTAACTGAACCAGTTATATAGAAAGCCTTAGAAGCAATTCAAACAGTGACAGAAGGACCCCACAAAGCACTGGGAGATCAGAACTTTGCCTTCTCTATCTGGGGGTCCGTCTCCTCCAGCTTGTCTAATCCCTCTGCGCCTTCCTAGGAGCGGCCTGCTGGCCCTCAGGCTAGAATCTGAGTGGTGTCACTGACAAGGTCCTCCTGGGCACTGTGAACACTCTGTGCTGTGTGCTGTAGTGAGTGTCAGTCTCACAAATAATACTCAAAGGCTGGGTGCTCTGATACAGAGGAGACCTCTGAAAGCCAGCACTTGTTCCGTGCATTCATTATTCTCTTTTACTGTGGGATTTTTGGGGTCCCACTTAAGGTTTAATAATAAAGACATGGAGACATCTATATATTTTAGAGCTGTTGGCCTGTTTGCTGGGACAGTCTTTCAGCTAGCCTCCTAACCTGACCTGACTTCTTCTTCCTAGCACCCACATGGCAGCTCCAGGGGATCTGTTGTCCTCTTCTGGTCCCAAAGACACTGGGCACACACACGGGGCACAGACACATGAAGGCAAAGGCCTCATACACAAAACAAATAAACAAAAATTTTAAATAAGAGAGTAAACATCCTTGGAAGGGAAAACAAAAATGCCGTTGGCCCATCTCTTGCAGGCCGCCATCTTGGGTGTTGCCATCTACTATAGGCAGAGACACAGCTCCGTTGTATTGGCAGTCTATCTCCAAGTTTTAAAATGTCTTTCTTTTTTTTTCCTCCAGAGTCGTGTACCTCCTCCAGGCTCGTCCGCTTGACTATAGCTCACGAATGCTGTTTGTGTTTGCCACCTCGGCTACCAGTGTAAGCTCAAGAACCTTAACCAGAACACGTGGGCACTTCAGCCTGACATCTGCTCCCTGTGTATTTCTCACATTTGGTTTCATAAACACAGTTCAGAGGATGCTCACTTACACTCTTACTCACGATCTGTCCACACACCACATTCCAGTTAGTGCCCTGGATGCAGCACCTGCTGTAGCTCCCACAGGCACACTTTGCTCATGGTGATGCGGCAGCCCTCATGACTCCGGGGGACTGCACAAACTGGCCGTGGGAAGAAGCTCCACTTGTCTCCACGCCCCTGTATGGCAGGCTCTGGCCCTGATCGGCCACTAGCCTCTACCCATGCAAAACTCCAAAACTCCGCACAAACTCTTGAGTATTCAGGATTTTTAATATAGCAAATTTGTTGGTAATTTGGTGTTGTGGAGGGTGTTTGTTTGTGTGTTTGCTTTGAGACACAGTCTGCCTTAGAATATGTAGCTTAGACTGCCCTCAAACTCTTGGCAGTCCTCCTGCCTTCGTCTCCTTAGTACTGAGAGCTTAAGGATGAGCTACTACACCAGCTATATCGATGTCCTGGGAGGCAGCCAGAGGAAGGAGAGGAAGGGTGAAGAACCGTGAGGCGCTTGGTCCTTAGAAGGACTAGAGGAAAGTTTGACATACTGGGTGTAAGCTCATGGCGGTTCCTTCATGGGAGCCTGTCCTTCAGGCATGGCAGGGAGCTGCCTTCCTCCCAATGCTCTATCTGTAAGTGAACTCTGTCAGGAAGGATACTAAGGAATGCATTGTCAATGGTTAACCTTAGCAGGTATTCAGAGGTGAATTCATTGACATCATATATACAAGAGTTGAGGAATTAAGGAAATTAATTTTTATTGCTTCATCAAAAACATTGCAAGTGAAAGTCCTCTTTGGTTTCTGGTGCTGGCTGTGGCTGGGAGCAGCAGTCTTCCCCACCACTGCATTAGTACCAGCAGTGCAAACATCAATGTCATTTTGTAAAGGCAAAGAACAGCTGGGCATGGTGGTACACGCCTTTAATTCCCAGCACTCGGGAGGCATAGGCAGGTGGATTGCTATGAGTTCAAGGCCTGCCTGGTCTACAAAGTGAGTCCAGGACAGCCAAGGCTACACAGAGAAACCCTGACTCGAAAAACAAACAAACAAACAAAAAAAATGCAAAGAACAGAGAACCCTCTTGACACTTTGCCTCCTGAAGGAGTCTCAGGAGTTCCCTGCAGGGCTTGTGTTCAGCTGCTCTGCTCCGTGCTTGTTACGGGCAGAAATAATTGAGATTTTAAAAAAGTGGAAAAATAACCAGGCAAAAGGGTTTTTATTACCCAGGTTGAAGTCAGTTGCCTGTCTGCGGCTGCGGGTATGCAGCTTGACTCACCGAACCTCTTGGTTTCACAGACGCTGGGCACCCGCCAGTTAACGTTTGCCCACAAAGCGCGAGCTCTTCAGTGTCTCCTCTATTTGGCTGACAAGGAAACAATAGAGTCTCTCTTCAAAAAGCCCACTGAAGAGATGAAGTAAGTGGAACTTGACTTAGTGTTAGGAAAAAAAAAAAAATTTTTGCTCTTACCTGTTTCTGTCGGAACCGTAACTTCTGAGCCCGTGCCTGACTGGATGGCTGCCTCCTCCCAGGTGCTGTACAAATGCCGGCTCCTTGCCTTGGTTCTTGACATTTCGGCAAGGGGAAGCAGGCCTATGGAGCATCTTGTCTCCGTCGTTTCTTAGCAACGTTTAGAAACTGAATATGTTCTTGTTCAAATTGATTTCTATCTATATTGTATCCCATGGCACCTGGAAGCATAAATGAACATGAAAAAAGATGGCCTCCTGTCCCCACAGTGGCTTCGGGCTAGATATAAATGTGAGCATAAGAATGACTCTTACAAGCTGGGCATGGTGGCACACACCTTTAATCCCAGCACTCGGGAGGCAGAGGCAGGCACGTCTCTGTGAGTTCAAGGCCAGCCTGGTCTACAAAGTGAGTCCAGGACAACCAGGGCTACACAGAGAAACCCTGTCTGGCAAAACAATCAAAAGGAAAAAAATGAGTCTCACAAATACCTCTGTTTTCCAGATCCTATCTGAAGTGCATAACTTTCCTGGCATCCTTTGAGACGCTGAATATTCCCATCACATATGAGTTGTTCTGCAACAGCCCCAAAGAAGGAATGATTAAAGGCTTGTGGAAGAACCACAGCCATGAACCTATGGTACGCACAGTCCCCGGGGATGGCGCTCCTGTCTCCACATATGCAGTGTGAGCCACTCTGCGCCCACCACCCTCAGGTGCCCAGGGACCCTTCACCACAGGAAGTCCAGTGCCCTAGACCTTTCCCTGTGTTCTCTGCCTGCGGTGCGGAGTGAAACGGCAATTTGGAAGGTCCTTTTCATTTTTAGAGTATGTAGGAAGCCATGCTTGCAAGCAAGAGAGAACTTTCATGCTTCCTTTCAAGGCCCTCCCTGAAGGGCGGGGTGGCATTCTCTGGGGGAGACTAGTCACTGATGCAGATAGAGCTGGAACAGGTATGAGGCGAGCAGGCAGGCTCTTCGCGATCGGAAGCAGGCAAGAGAGGAACCTGTTCTTTTCTTTGATTGGGAGATAGAACCCTTTACAGAGACAGGGCAATTAGACATTTGTAGGTTGTGTCGGTGTGTTATGAAGGTGCCCTGCCTCTTGCAAAGGCCACTGGACTCACTGGCTGATGTCTCAAAGCCATGTGGTTTTGTTGTTTTCTTGTTTGGGCTTTCAGGCGGTGCGACTGGTGGCAGAGCTTTGCTTGGAATACAGAATCTATGACCTGCAGCTTTGGAATGGGCTCTTGCAGAAGCTTCTTGGCTTCAACATGGTAAGGCTCCGGGCTTTCTGACACACAACATCCCAGCACACGTTGGCTTGGCACCAGCTACTGACATATGATGCAGACATCTGCCCTTGGGCTCCTGCCAGTCTTGAGGACTATTAGAGAAAGTCAGACTCAAAATGACCTTGAGGGGCTGGGAAAGTAGCTCAGCTGGCTGCGTGGCTGGCAGCATGAAGCCCTGGCTTCCGTATCCAGCATCATAAAAACCCAACACGGGGTCCTGTGGCTGTAATCCCAGCACTGTCATGGTGGAGGCAGGAGAATCAGAGAGTTGAGGTCATGCTCATGCATATCTGATTTGAAACCATCCTGTGCTACATGAGACCCTGTCTCAAAAAAAAAGAAAAAAAGATGCACAATTGCTAGAAGCAGTTGTACACCTGCAACCCTACACATTACCCAAGAATTTAAGACCAGCCTGGGCTGGGGAGTATGGCCCACTTTAAAAAAAAAAAAAAAGTAATATTTTGTATTGAGGTGTTGAAATTTAGTATCTTAGTAATCCTTAAAATTTTTGAATTTTCTTTCCTTTTACAGATTCCCTACCTAAGGAAAGTTTTGTCTTCCATTTCCAGTGTGCATTCCTTATGGCAGGTACGTGCTTCTCCTTTGAGGTAAATTTCATTATGTTTAATCTTTGTGTTTGGAGTTTATTGATATCCTGTGCTGAGCACTCAGCTTCTTGGTAAAGAGCAGAGCACATTGGCGTAGGATGGAGTTGCAGCCTCCTCAGCGGCCAGAGGCTGCTCTCTGAGTCTGGGCTTCATGAGTCATCTGGCACTACGCTAGCATTTCACAGCGTGCTGCATTCTATACACACTGGACCGCCCCTCACAGACCTTAATGGTCTTGCAAGTTGGCGGCTTTCTCTGCTTTATCTTTGTCACTCTCATGAGTTGAACACCTACATAATCATTGTACAGAAGTAGATCATTTGGGGGCCAGTGAGACGGCTCAGTGGTAAAGGCACTTGCCACCAAGCCTGACGACTTGAGGTCAAATCCTGGGTCCCACATGACAGAAGGAGAGAAACACCCACAAGTTGTCCTGTGACTGTGGTGCATACATACTCCCTTGTAGGCTCAGCTTTCTTAACCAATATATTTTATTATGAACATATTAACCGAGCATAAGTCCCTTATAACCCAACTAACAAAAACAATAGGAAAAGAGAATTAAAGAATAACAAAACCGTAAGGATATCAGATCTGAGGAACAATTCTCCTGGCGTGATCAGCAGGATTTCTTCTGCTGGAACCTAGAGTAACCAGAACTCGGAACCTCAGCAGGAGCCGGAGCCCCGAAGCCTTCCCTCGAGCGGTTCCCTCTAGGAGCGTCTCAAAGTGCAACGATGAACAGCCAAAACTATCCCAAGTCTCCAAAAAGCCTCGCCTCTTGTTTCTGGCTCACTTAAATCTCTCCTCCCAGAATCTGTTCAGGGATCTTTTCAGCTGGCAACAATCAAGCTCCTGCACGAGGTGGTTTGCCTTCTAGTGGATTAACATCACCTGTTCTCTCACAAGACCGATACCCATCCCATTCTTGGGATCCTAACAAAAACAGGTTTATCTCCCCTTCACTCACTTGTACATGTGCACACACACTCACAATAAATAGATTCATACTTTTTTAAAGGTTTTAAAAAGAAGTAGGTAATTTATTCTTAGTTTACTAGAACAGTGTAAGAATATACTAAGTAAAACATACAATATCTGCTTTACTAATCCTTGTAGAGGCACCTTCCTGTTACACAAGCATATTGGGGGTGTTTGTGTGTATTCATAAATGCATTTTATTTTTTTAAAACAAATGTTTCAAAGTGCTAGTTTTCGTTAAGTGTGTGTGTGCGTGTGTCTGTCTGTCTGTCTTTATTATGGTGCCCAGGGAGGCCAGAAAAGGTGTATTGGATCCCCTGGAACTGGTTAAAGGCAGTTGTGAGCCACCTGACATGGGTGCTGGGAACTGAACCCTGCCCTCGGCTTGCTTGAGCAGCAAGAACTCTTAACCTCTGAGTCATCGCTCCATCCCTAAAGGCGCTGCTTCCATGTAGCAGGCACACCTGGGAGATGATTCAGTCTCAGGACACACAGAGCTACTTTGTTTATTAAGGTAAAGTCGTCCTTTTCAAAGGCATATCATTAAGTGGCTTTTACTATGTTTATGAAGTTGAACAGCTATGGCTGTTAGCGCATATTAGAATGTTTTCCTCACTTCAGAGCTGGGGCTGGGGCTCACGGTGGACTACATGAGGCCAGTCCCCAGTACTGCCTAAAAAAGAAAAAAGAGCCTCCGTATCTGTTGGCCATCCTCCCCTTCTTCCAGCCCCCAGAGTCTCCTCATCTTTGTATGGATTTGTTTTAGAAATTGCACATCAGATGGCTCACACAATATGTGGCCTTCCGTATCTGGCTTCTCTCCTGTAACTTAACACTACATTGTAACCTTTTCTTTCTTTTCTTTTATTACCAAATAATGTATGCAAATATAGTAGACCTTTGATTTCTGTGAGGGCTAGCTCTAGGACACCGCCACCCCGCAGATGCCGTAATCCTTGCTCGAGTCCCATATGTGACCAGGCATGCTATTTGAATGTAACATACCCACTTCCTTTTATAAATTTATTTTTTAATTTTCATTACATTTTTACTTAATTAGTTTGTGTGTGCTCATGTATGTGTGGGTGGATGAGTGCCACATAGTGTGAGTAGCAGTCAGATGACAACTTACAGGAGTCGGCTGTCACCTTCTGCCGCACGGGTTCCTGGGATCGAACTCAGATTGTGTCATCTGTCTTGGCAGCTGGCACCTTCACCTACTGAGCTACCTCACCAGTGTGTATTTTAAGTCATCTCTCGATTACTCGTAACACCTAACACTGTAGTGCTATATAAATAGTTGTCGTACAACATCATGTAGGAATCATGACAGAGGAAAAGTCTGTACGCGCGCAGCACAGGCCTGTGATTTTAGTCCTGGCGTCCATAACATACTTTGGATTGAGCCGTGCCGTGTCGTGGACATGGATGCTTTGGTGCCCTATTTCCACAGGTTCCCTACTTCAGCAAAGCTTGGCAGTGTGTGATCCAGATCCCTCTGCTCTCAGGTAAGCTTCCGGCCTCCGACCACTCACAGTAGCATGTCTGGGTTGTTTTGTGTGAAGACAGGGTTTTGCACTGTGGCCCAGGCTAGCTTTAAACACCCTCAGCCTCCCACAGGCTGAACTACCGTGCCTGGCTGACGATGGCCTCTGATGTTTGCGCACCTGTGTTTATTACCTTTTCTCTTTAGCCTCCTGTCCTTTAAGAGCCAGTCAGTTATCAGATTGTTGTGAGAGCCTCGTCGCCGTCCTCGAGTAAGTACGTGGGTGTTCTCTAACCAGGAAACTAAGAATTCTGCTTGTTTGCTTTTGATGCCCCATTACCACCCCGAGACAGGGTTTCTCTGTGTAGCCCTGGCTGTCCTGGACTCACTCTGTAGACCAGATTGGCCTCAAACTCAGAGATCCTCCTGCCTCTGCCCCTGTGTTGTGCTGGGATTAAAGGTGTGTGCCACTGTGCCCCACTTGAGCTTCTAAGCACGTATCTCATGCACCTGCAGGTTTCTAGACATAGTCCTCAGAGCAGACAGCAGTCCCTGTCCTAGAAGAAGATTCTTTTTTTTCTTTTTCTTTTTTTGGTTTTTCGAGACAGGGTCTCTCTGTATATCCTTGGCCGTCCTGGACTCACTTTGTAGACCAGGCTGGCCTCGAACTCACAGTGATCCGCCTGCCTCTGCCTCCCGAGTGCTGGGATTAAAGGCGTGCGCCGCCACTGCCTGGCGAAGAAGATTCTTTTATTCGCTGTGAAATGCTCTCAAAGGCTTGTTCCTTGTTAGTAAGAACATGCTGTGTGCCAGCGCATAGTAATCGACAGTGGACGGGGAACATGTGTGGGCATGGAGAAAGGCTAACGTGCTCTAGTAGGTCCGTCAAGCCATTAACTAATTCCCGCACCCTCTCAAAGATGTCCAGTTTCAGATGACCTCGACATGATGGGAGTCGCCAAGCAGTATGTGCAGTTAGAGCTTCCGGCTTTTGCCCTGGCCTGTCTAATGCTCATGCCCCACTCTGAAAAAAGGCACCAGCAGATCAAGGTATCTTGTTTGTCTTCCCCTCGGGTTGCCAGGACAGACTGCGTGTCCCTCAGAAGACTGCCTTTTCTTTCACTGAACCCATAGCACGTGAATACTCAGTGTGAGTGAGGCCAGCTAATGGGAAGGAACAAGATTGAGGCGCAGCTGAGGGATATCTCAGAATGAGAGGAGTTTGAACATTATTCTGTTTCTATGAGAAGAACAGCGTTTTAGCGGGGTTGTCCTCAAGCCAGGTGTGGCCCTGTCTTTAACGTCTTTATCCCAGCACTGAGGAGGCAGAAGCTGGTGAATCTCTGTGAGTTCCAGCCCAGCCAGGGCTACGTAGTTACACCTTTCTTCTCACCAGAAAGAACAGCGGAGCAGCCTCTTAACCCACTGTAGGCTTGATAGGACAGGAGGAAAGGTAAGCTACAGGCTGCTGTTGGTTGGTAGCTAAAGCCGTGAGGGAAAGGGATCCTCAGTGGGTGTGTGTATGTGTGTGTGTGGATAGATAGATAGGTAGATAGATAGATAGTGTGTGTGTGTGTGTGTGTGAGAGAGAGGGGGGGGGGGG
>OU015754.1:25639672-25677214 GCA_907169655.1 Acomys percivali | reverse complement strand
GGGGGGGGGGGGATAGTCAGAGCAAGCAAGATGAGGAAGCCTCCAAAGCTCCCACAGAGGGCAGCTCGATTAGGCAACTGAATGTGACCACAAAGAGAGGCAGATCTGTGAAAACCTGAACATTGTGAAAAGAGCCCTTTTCTTTTCTTTTCTTCTCTTCTCTTTTCTTTCTTTTCTTTTCTTTTGAGGCAGGGTTTCTCTATGTAGCCCTGGCTATCTTGGAACTCACTCTGTAGACCAGGCTGGTCTCGAACTCAGAGATCCTCCTGCCTCTGCCTCCTGAGTTCTGGGATTAAAGGTGTGTGCTGTGCCACTGTACCTGGTTTCGTTTTATTACTTTTCAAGGTCAAGATTTAAATAGATTTTTGTCACAACAGAAAATGCCTGATAAACAGTGTTATCTTTTGCATAAGTGATTGTAAACACCCTTATTTCTACTTGTCTGGGTAATTTTTTTTTTTAATCAATAGAAGTATACTAGAAATTAAAGCATTGGCCTGGTGGTAGTGATGCACGCCTTTAACCCCAGCACTTGGAAGGCAGGGTCAGGCGGATCTCTTGAGTTTGAGGCCAGCCTGGTCTACAGAGTGAGTGGACAGCCACAGCTATACAGAGAAACCCTGCCTATTTTTAAGATTTCTAATAGAACTGATGAACTTTTAGTTTAAAGGAAAGTGTGTGTGGAAACGACCCTGAAGGGAGTTGCACGGCTCTGGTGAATGTCACTCTCCTTCCTTTGCTCTGGTTTTGTCCTTCCTTCCTTCCTTCCTTCCTTCCTCTCCCCAACCCCCACCCTCCTTTCTTAGACCAAGGTCTCATGTGTCCCATACTGGCCTCAAATTCACTGTGTAGCCAAGTACAACCTTCTCCATCTGGGTGCTGTGACTCCGGGTGCACCCCGCTGTGCCCCGTGTCTTAAGTCTGTGCTAGAATGTGGAGCTTGCATGCTGGGCAGACACTCTACCAAGTGGTTTCATGCTCAGCTCCCAAATTAAAGAATCTCATCCAAGAAGAGACTTGATACCCTATGAGCATATACAGGGGGAAGAGGTCCCCCTCAGTCACAGTCATAGGGGAGGGGAGTAGGAGGAAATGGGAGGGAGGGAGGAATGGGAGGATACAAGGGATGGGATAGCAATTGAGATGTAATGTGAATAGATTAATAAAATATATTATAAAAAAAAGACTCTAGAACTTTTAAAAGCCTCCTAGGCTTGACAGCAATTACTGTAACACTTTTTTGGGGGGAGGGGGTTGTTTTCTTTTCTTTCTTTCTTTCTTTTTTTGTTGTTGTTTTTGTTTTGTTTGTTTGTTTTTTGAGACCGGGATTCTCTGTGTAGCCTTGGATGTCCTGGACTCACTTTGTAGACCAGGCTGGCCTCGAACTCACAGAGATCTACCTGCCTCTGCCTCCACTGTAACACTTTTTAAATTATGCTTTAATTTTCTTTTTTTTTTTCCTAGACTTTCCTGGATTCATGTGATGCTCGGATCATTTTACAGCAGTTAGAAGAATATATGAACAGTGGCCAACTAGCAGGATTTTCACATCAAGTAAGAGACAGCTTGTTTCATTTTTGCTCTGTGTAATCACAGAAGGTAATTCTTATCTCCCAAGTAATATTTTCTGGCTTAGGGTGTGGTTAGTGGTAGAGCACTTGCCTAGCATTCTCAAGAGCCTGGACTCAACCCCAACATTATGTTAAAAAAAAAAGACAGGTACCCTGGCTGTCTTGTTTCCTGCTGTGCCCCCTGGAGAACCTGTACCTGTAAATACTTGTAATTAGAGTCTCTTCCTCACTTAAAAAAAAATCCCCAAGTGCATAACAATGGCTTTCTATTTGTGCACTGTGTTAAGCCACACCCTCCCCTCCCAGAGGCTTTGATCCCAGAGCACCAATAATTTAATTTCTGACTGTCATAAACGGGTTGTATAGATGAAGGACTTAGAGTTAAACATGTTTTTAATATAATGGTAATATCATTCCATAGATCAAAAGCCTGACTCTGAATCATGTCATAAGTAAGAAGGAATTTGGGATTTTGGCAAAGACAAAGTATTTTCAGCTGTTGAAATGGCATATGATAAACACCAACAACATCACTGAGTTGGTAAACTATTTGGCAAATGAATTAAGGTAAGTTAATATGGAGGGAACACCGATTTACTGTAGAATTTCCTTAAAATGTGTGTTGATTCTGGAAAAAAAATCTTATTATAAAGCTTGTGTTGTAACCAAACGCTGCAGCGTTAAGCTTTCCCAGGAGTTCATTTTCCTGCAGCTTGGAACCCTGGGACATGACTCTGTCACCCAGAAATTAAAGGAGCTTCCTGGGTCCTGCACTGCACCCTAAATTACAACTTTATTCCTCAGATGCTTGTGTGGGGCGCTGATGCAGTTATGTAACGCGTGGTTCCTGCTAAGCTTGGGTAGCTGACTACACCCACAATAATCAGCTGCTTGAACTGCGGCCAAGGTTGGATATGGAAAGTAAAAAGAAGGAAAATTCCAGCTGACACTCTAGAAGGGAGAGTGTAGTCAGAGGCAGTGGCCATGGCTCCGACCTCCAGTTGGTCACTCAGGGGTGCCCTGTCTCCTCCACACCATGACACTAGCTATTTGCTCATCCTCAGATCCAGTCTTAATTACATTGTCATTAATGAATGTTATTTTTCAGTTGCAATTGATCTGTGTAATAGACTATGTCCATGTGAAGAATACTGCTTGTATGTTTTGACATCTGTATACACTGCTGAAGTCATCACCACATGAGTCACCCTCCAAGGGGCTTCTCACTCCTGCCTTGTTCTTTCTGGCTCCACAGTTTAAATGAAGCTTCAGCTTTGATAACTGAGTATTCAAAGCACTGTGGAAAACCTGTACCACCAGATGCAGCTCCCTGTGAAATTCTGAAGGTAAGCCAGCTAGTAATTGCTTCAGTTCAAATCTGAGACCGATTATGCTTTTAAATGCGTGTGTGTGTGTGTGTGTGTGTGTGTGTGTGTGTGTGTGTGTGTGTTTGCGAGTGCTCATGCATGCAGATTTAGAGGTCAGTCCTTCCACTGCGGATTCTGGGGATCAAATTCTGATTATCAGACTTAAGTGGCAAGCACTTTTATGTGCTGAGCACCTTGCCAGCCCTACCATTTCTATTTCTGGGCTTTTTTTCAGGGTTTCTCTGTATAACCTTGGCTGTTCCGGACTCTCTTTGTAGACCAGGCTAGCCTCAAACACATAGAGATCCACCTGCTTCTGCCTCCCGAGTGCTGGGATTAAAGGCATGTGCCACCATGCCCGGCCCATAAGTGTGATTTTTATGTGTGTGTACATCCTCTTATCACTGTGGAGTTTCCTTCTGAGCACTGTCACAGCAATATCACAGTGTATCTACACAGACCTACATGGTCTTGGTATGTCACTTAGTATCCCAGTGTGCTCTCTTGATGCTGGTAAAAGACACAGGAAGCATGAGTGTGCTGAGGGTTCTTCTACTCTATAAAATGTGTTCTTTAAGCTGGAACACACACTAAAGGAATGGTTAAAAAAAGTATGTGTGGTGAGTAGAGTAGCAGCATCATTTATGATCATCATCTCGCTCTTTGATTTTTCAAGACAGGGTCTCACTATGTAGCCCTGGCTATCCTGGACTCACTCTGTAGACCAGGCTGGCCTCGAACTCACTGAGATCTGCTGGCCTCTGCTTCCTGAGTGCTGGGACTAAAGGCGTGCACCATCACTCCCAGCTCCATACCCAACTATTATGTGCACATCGTTATTTGTGCTACATTTGGTTTGCCGGCACCAACGATGAACAGTGAGTTCATCTAGGATATTAGAGCAACCACAGTGTCACTAAAGCCCACAGGCTAAGTGCCCTGCCTGAGTCATTTGCTGCCTAATGACCCATCTGTTAATGGGACCCCAGGACCTCTTGACATGCTAAGGTGCAGCTGTGTTTTGTTCCCTTCCATAAGTCACTAGCTGTGTCATGTCCAGTCAGTTGTGCTCTGTGGCTATGCTGGTTAGATGTTGTTACAAATACTAAAGAGAAACAGCTCAAAGGAACAGCTTTGTTTTGGCTACATTTCCAAGATTCCAGTCCACGGCCACTGGCTCCTCAGCCTGGCTAGACAGAACATGACGTCACCAAGCTGCTCTGTCTCAAAACAGTCAGCCTGGGAGCATCAGGGGCTGGAAGCACCTTACTGAGCTGAGTCAACAGTGCCACCCAGTGGAGATCAGTTACCCCCCATGGTGCCACCATAAGAGCAGTTTTGTAACCCTTAAGGCTGGTTTCTCTCTAGCTGTGCCTGTCTTCCATGCGAGGCGCTTTTATGTGTGTTTTCACCCTGAGGCTGAGCCGTAAGTTCTGTCACTTGTCTAACAACTTTCCGTTTCAAGGACTGAAGTGGGGCTGGGAAGGTGCTTTAGGAGCTTGGTCCCCAGGATGCACAGGGCAAGGAGAGGACCAGCCCCACAAGGCTGCCTCTGACACTCGTGTGCATGCACTCACACGGTGAAAGTAATAACACTGATAATGAAGCCCTGACACTCATGAGTTGTGCTTCTGTTCTTTCCCCTATTTAGACATTTCTTGGTGGATCGTAGTAAATGAAACAATTTTTCAAAAGCAAGAAGTTTGGAGTCTGCCACTAACTAATCATATTTATTGCAACATATAAATTATCCCACAAGGAATAACTAAGACGCTCAATATTATCATAACTATGACTTAAATATCTCACGTGCTGAATTAATAAATGTTTTGATACCAGTATCAAATTCCGTGTGTAATTTGTAGAGTTCTGGTTTTTGGGTTTGGTTGTTTGGTTTTGGGTTTTTGCATGGTACGTGAAGAAAACAAAATGCAAAAATAGTTCACTTTCAGGGGCTGGAGAGGTGTCTCAGCACTTAAGAACCCTGGCGGCTCTTCCAGGGGACCTAGTCCAGTTCCCAGCATCCATCCGGCAGCTCAACTGTTTAAATCCAGTTCCCAGGAATCTGATGCCCTTTTCTGGCCTCCATGGGCAGCAGGCATGTACATGGTGCACATATACACATATACACAGACAGAACACTCATACACAGCAGGGCGTGTTGGCGCACACCTTTAATCCCAGCACTCGGGAGGCAGAGACAGGTGGATCGCTGTGAGTTCGAGGCCAGCCTGGTCTACAAAGTAAGTCCGGGACAGCCAAGGCTACACAGAGAAACCCTTTCTCGGAGGATGGGAAAAAAAAACACTCATACACACATACTCCTTAGAATAAAAATAAATAATCTCCCCTTCCCTCTTGAAAAATAATCACAAAAGTGAGTCCAGGATAGCCAGGACTGTTGCACAGAGAAACCCTGTCCCAAAACACCCTCCCGCCCCCCCCAAAAAAAAGGAAAGAAAGAAAGAAAGATGGAAAACACCTGGTATGCTACGCCAGAAAAGGATTGGATGCCAGGGATTGCCTACAAAGGGGTTAAGGGACCTGAAAGAGTGCCAGGCATACGTTGGAAAGATAGTTAAGAGGCACTCCCAGCTAAGAGGTCTGTACCACTGCCTGGGAAGGTGATGTCTACATGAGATGCTGTCAGGCTTCCTGAGAACAGGGAAACATGGGACTGCCCATGAGAGAAAGGAAAAGTGCCACGGCACTCAAAATGACACGTCCATTCCCCGGGCGAGGTGTCTCCAGCACTGTCAGCCCTTTAAAAGCTTATATAACACTGGTGAGAGAGGCTGCTGAGAGCCTCATTGTGTAGTCCTGGCTGCCTGGAGCTCACCTTGTCCTCAAATTCAGAAAGGTCCGCCCACCTTTGCCTCCATCTACCCCAAGCCCGGGAACCTAAGCTCCGCCTACTTGTCTTCTGTGTAGTTACAGGCTTCTAGCTATTTTAATTCACCAGCCAACTTTAAATTGGGGAGCAAGGTCTATACAACATCACCTGATGTACGTGAGAATGCGCTCATCTGGGCAGCAGCCAGATCTTGGGGGCCAGCATTTTGCATTAGAATACACAGTACCAGACCAAGCCCCCTTCTGTTTTAGAACTCTTGCTGTGTGTGCTCCACCACACCTGGCCAATAAAGGTGGGTTTTTTTTGTTTTTGGGGTTTTTTTGGTTTTTCGAGACAGGGTTTCTCTGTGTAGCCTTGGCTGTCCTGGACTCACTTTGTAGTCCAGGCTGGCCTCGAACTCACAGCGATCCACCTGCCTCTGCCTCAAAGTTATTTTTTTAATCAACTGTTTTGTTTTCTTTTCCTTGTCTCTAGTCACACTGCCTGTTTGACCCTAGCTGTTTAGCACAACAGAGCTTCAACCTTGTGGTTTTCTGCCTCTGCCTCCCATACCCATTTTTTTTTTTATTTTTATTTTTTTTTTTTTTTGAGACAGGGTTTCTCTGTGTAATCTTGGCTGTCCTGGACTCGCTTTGTAGACCAGGCTGGCCTCAAACTTGTAGGAATCCTGCCTCTGCCTCCCAAGTGCTGGGATTAAAGGTGTGCGCCACCAGGCCTGGCTAGGAGGATCTTTAAAAAAAAAAAAAGACATGGGTCAGCCAAGAATATAGTCCTGTGAGGAGTGTGCCTATTCTGGTATTGTTGGTGTCCGGGTTGTATTTCTTTCTTTTTTTTTAATATTTCATTTAATTTTAATTTATGCACATGTGTTGGTGTAGGGGTGTCAGATCTTGGAGATACAGACAGTTGTGAGCTGCCATTTGCATGCTGGGAATTGAACCAGGGTCCTTTAGAAGAGCAAGCAGTGCTCTTAACCACTGAACCATCTCTCCAGCCCCAGGGTTGTATTTCTTAACCCCCTAAATTTACCTCAGAAAGAAAAGTTAGGTGACACTCAAGCTTCTGGGAAATAGAACACACATCTTTTTTCTGCTCCTCTAAGTACAAGTGTATAAGCTCTACACACAAAACAGAAGTGGGGAAATTTGGCTGCCCAGGGTCCACAGGGCCCAGTGCACTCACTACACATTGGTTGGTGGTGTCTTGCTATGTCGTCCTGGGTTTTTTGTTTTTGTTTGCTTGTTTGTTTGTTTGTCTGCTTTATTGTTTGGTTTTTTGGTTGGTTGGTTGGTTTTGGTTTTTCAAGACAGGGTTTCTCTGTGAAGCCTTGGCTATCCTGGACTCACTCTGTAGACCAGGCTGGCCTCGAACTCACATCAATCTGTCTGCCTCTGCCTCCCCGAGTGCGCCACCACGCCTGGCTTGTTTTGTTTTTCAAGACAGGATTTCTCTGTGCAGCCCTGGATGTCTGGACTCACTTTGTAGGCCAGGCTAGCCTCAAAGTCTTGGGTTTTCTTTACACACACCCATGATCGTTGCTGAGAAAAGCCCCAGTGAAAAGTATTCTCAGCAGCCAGGGGGCGGAGCAGAAGCAGCCTGGTGAGAGGTACATGCACAGCGCCACCGCAGCCGAACACCTAGCTGTATTCTGAAAATGGGTGAGTTACAGGAGTCAGTTGCATGTTAGTAAAAGTGATAAAAGTTTTTTTTAACAACTGACAGAAGTAATCTGCAAGTGAGGTGGTCTGGAAGGCTACATGGGACTCTACTGTCTTTGGTGTGAGAGAGAAATGTTTTGGTCTGTTCAGTGTTAGTATCAACTTCCCATTAAGAACATTCATTTGGGGCCTGGAGAGATGGCTCAGCGGTTAAGAGCACTGACTGCTCTTCCAGAGGTCCCGAGTTCAATTCCCAGCAACCACATGGTGGCTCACAACCATCTATAATGTGATCTGATGCATACTGTATACATAATAAATAAATATTTTAAAAAAAGAACATTCATTTAGCTGGACAGTGGTGGTGCACGTTTTTAATCCTAGCATTCCAGAGGCAGCCAGATCTCTGTGAATTCGAGGCCAGCCTGGTCTACAGAGCAAGTTCGAGGACAGCCAGGGCTGTGCAGAGAAACCCTTTCTGAAAGGGGAAAAAAATCTTCATTTGGTTGGTTTTAGCCCTGGCTGTCCTGGAAGTCCAAGGAATTCCGACTCTGCCTTCCTCCTGCTGTTAGTTTTGAGGTGTCATTCTCTCCCCCGGGGTGGAGTTTATCTCTCTCTATTCCCCAGGAGCTAGGTTTATAGCTGTGCACCACCAGACCCAGCTAGGATGCTGTTTTTCATGAGAAAACATTGTATATTTTTTAAAGAAGTAGACAATTGATGGTAACTGAAGAAATGAGAATAATGTATTTTATACATGCTCAGCAATGCAGGGGAATTTAGCACAAGAGTGAGGGAACATGAGTCAAGACAGTGGAAACCAATAAAATAGCAGCAGCTTTACCTATATAGAGATAGATAGATGGTAGATAGATAGATAGATAGATAGATAGATAGATAGATAGATAGATAGATAGATAGATAGGTATCACCAGAGAAAATTATAGTAGCCAGGCATTATTTTCTTTTATTTCTTTTTTATTTTTATTTTTTGGTTTTCTGAGACAAGATTTCCCTGTGTAACCTTGACTGTCCTGGGCTCACCTTGTAGACCAGGCTGCCTTGAACTCACAGTGAGCCTCCTGCCTCTGCCTCCCCGAGTGCTGGGATTAAAGGCGTGCGACATCATGCCTGGTATAACCAAGCATTTTTAAGATTTAGTGTTTTTTTTTTTTTTTCTCAAGGTAGGGTTTCTCTGTGTAGCCTTGGCTGTCCTGGACTCACTCTGTAGACCAGGCTGGCCTTGAATGTATGCCACTACCACCCAGCTAATTTTATTTATTTGTTTTTAATTTTTTTATAAATGACTTGTTTATTTATACAGTATTCTGCCTGCACCAAATCTCATTATAGAAGGTTGTGAGCCACCAGGTGTTTGCTGGGGATTGAACTCAGGACCTTTGAAAGAACACACCTCTTACCTTCTGAGCCATCTCTCCAGCCCCCTAATTTTATTTTATTTTTTAATAGTGTGTTTATGTATATATGAGTGCAGAAGTTCTTGGAGGCCAGAGGATGGTGTTGGATCCTCTGGAGTAAAAAGTGGTTGTGAGCCACATGACTGCTGGGAATTGACTTCTGGATCTCTGCATGTGCACTTAAATGCTGAGTCATCTCTCCAGCCCCTACTATAAGCCTTTGTTTTTGAGACAGTTTCTCTAGGATGGCCTCGAATTCAGAGTTATACCCACTTCTGTCTCCCAAGGGCTGGTATTACAAGTGTTTGCCAGTGTACCTAGCATAAGCCTTTTAAAAATATGAGTTTCTACATCTTTATTATTTGCAGGAAGGGTCTTGTTAGGTTACTCAGGCATGGCCTTTAGCATCTCAAGTGTTGAGATTCCAGGCACGCGCCATTGTGCCCTGTTCAGAGTATTGCTTTCAGTGACTGAGTGTTCTCTCACTGGTGTTGTAAAAAGACCACACGCTTGAAAGCCAGGCGTGCTTGGGTTACAACGCTGCTTCCAGCTCCTGGGATATCAGTATTCCTGCGCACATTCTCACATCCACAGTTCAGGGATAGTTTACTTCCTCATCGGCTGTGAGGGAAGCTGTGGGATGTCATCCTCCATGGAACACATCCTCAGCATCTCCATGTCATCCACTATTGAATGTCTACTTAAGGCTTAGGTGGACCTCGGGCGGTGGTGGCGCACACCTTTAATCCCAGCACTCGGGAGGCAGAGGCAGGGGGATAGCTATGAGTTTGAGGCTGGCCTGGTCTACAGAGTGAATCTAGGACAGCCAAGGCTACACAGAGAAACCCTGTCTCTCGAAAAAAAAAGAAACAAAGAAAACAAAAGACTTAGATGGACAATGAGATAGAATTTCATGGGTCTAAACTGGCCTCATACTCTGCGTGTAGTAAGTGATAATGAATCCTGTTCCTCTTGCCTGTCCTCCCCAATCCTGGGATTACTGACATGCTCCACTGTGTCCAGCTATCTGGATTGCACTCATAGTGTCCTGTTTTGATTTGTTTTTTTTTTTTTACTAGCTGGGTATGGTGGCGCAATCCTTTAATCCCAGCACTCAGGTGGCAGAGACAGGCAGATCTCTGTGACGTCTATGCCATCCAAGGCTATATATGAGACCCTGTTAACCTCTTCCTCAAAAAAATATTTATATTTAGTTGTGTGTGTGTGTGTGCGCGTGTGTGTGCAAGCGTCTATGCTTGTGCTCACACACATGCCTGAGTACAGGTATCAGCAGAAGGCAGCATAAAATCCCCCAGAGCTGGAGCCTTATATGGGTGCTAGGAACTGATCTCTGATCCTCAGCATGGGAGAGGTCTCTCCCCAGCCCTCACTAATGGTTCCCTACAAATGCCCATATTTGTAATCATTGCCCTAAGATACCATCCCAGGGCCAGGGAAATGGTTTGGAGGGTAAATGTGCTTGCTGCAAAATGTGAGTTATCTGAAATTATTTCCCAGGATCTACATGGCACAAGGAGAGAACCCATTCTTTTTTTTTTTTTTTAATTTATTTTTATTCTATAAATATTGGAGGTTTTTTGTTTGTTTTTTGGTTTTGTGAGACAGGGTGTGTAGCCTTGGCTGTCCTGGACTCACTTTGTAGACCAGGCTGGCCTTGAACTCATAGCCTGCCTCTGCCTCCCAAGTGCTGGGATTAAAGGCGTGCACCATCAATGCCCAGCTATATATTGGAGTTTTGACAGCATATATGTCTCTGCAAGGGTGTCAGATCCTCTGGAACTGGACTTACAGACAGTTGTAAGCTGCCATGTGGGTGCTGGAATTTGAACCTGGGTCCTTTGGTAGAACAGCAAGGACTCTTAACCGCAGAGCTATCTCTCCAGTCCCAGGCAATCTTGTCTTTAAAAAACTTTGTTAATCTTGAAACCCTGTCTCAAACAAAACAAAACAAAAACCTTGTTAATCTCATAGATGAGCACAGTATCTCATTATTTACTTTTTTTTTCAAGATTCATGTATTATTTGTACAGCATTTTGCCTGCATGTACACCTGCAGGCCAGGAGAGGGCGCCAGATCTCATTATAGATGGTTGAGAGCCACCATGTGGTTACTGGAAATTGAACTCAGGACCTCTGGAAGAGCAGTCAGTGCTTTTACCCTCTGAGCCATTTCTCCAGCCCTCATTATTTACATTTGTATTAGCATTTCTTTAATATCTGTGATCTAGCTTGGATGTGGTGCAGTTGATAAAGTATTTGCCAGTATGTGCAAAACCCTGGCTTCAATCCCAGCCTTGCATAAACTGCTTGTTGGCCAATGCCTGTAATCCCAGCACTTGGGCAGGAGGATCAAGAGTTTGACACTTGTGTGGACTACATAAGGCTCTGCCTTATGTGGGGCCACATGTATATACATATACATACATGCATCATGCATACATGCACACACACGGACACACACACATATACAGAGTCAGAAGGCTCAGCAGATAAAAACATTTGCCAACAAGCCTAATGACCTGAGTTTGAGCCTCATGTCCTACACTTGGTGGAAAGAGACAGCCAACCCCCATAAACTGACTTCTAATATTGACATATACCTCTCTTCCAAAATAAGTGAATCAAAATTTAAAATATATATCTATTTATTTATTTGTAATCACATTTTGACCAAACATAAGGCTGAAATCACAAGTATGCACCTGTGTACTAGGTTGCAAATGTGCAAACACTAGAAGGCATCACATGGTGGCACTAGAATGTCACAAATAGAAATGAGTCTGCAGGCTTTGCTGGACCTGGAGCTCAGCCCATAGGAGCTGTTTCCCAGTCTTCACTCAGGTTTCCTTGGGTGAAATAGAATTCTGACAGGGTAGAGGGTTTGCCGGAGAAGTCATGTTTGAGAAATCAAATACTCAGTTCCATGTTCTTTGTTGTTACACGGATTATAACTTGACTATATGTAACAGTATAGGCTTTCTATGCCCACCCCAGCTCCAGAATAATGACACAGAGACTTACTGTATTTATTATTAGCTTATGGCACTAAGCTAGGCACACTCTGAGTTATTTAAACCTGACAATACTGGCCTGGCCTATGTCCCAGCCACCTGTCCTTCCTAATCTCATCCTGGTACCTGCTTTTTCATCTGTGTCTGGATGGCACCTCTGCTTCTCTCTGGTCCCCACCTGGGACACCACCCCTGTCCTCCCACCTCCCACCCCCGCCATGTGCAGATGCCCTGCCTCCCAACCCTGCTTCAGTTTACTGGCCACCAGATTCTTATCAAAACCAACCAGAAGGTGATGGAGAACAATGTTTATGAAACATTGAGACAGGAGATGCTTCTTAAAAATGACAGCTGGAGAGATGGCTCAAAGGTTAAGAGCACTGGCTGTTCTTCCAAAAGTCCTGAGTTCAATTCCCAGCAACTACATGGTGGCTCACAACCATCTAAAATGAGATCTACTGCCCTCTTCTGGTGAGCAGGCATACACGCAGGCAGAATACTGTATAAATAGTAAAAAATCTTTTTTAAAAATGGCAATGTCTAAGTCCCACCTGTAATCAGATCTGCACCTGTACAGAAACCAGCATTTGAATAATACAAGGATAATCTTTACACCGTGTACAACAGCGTCATTCCAACAACTATTTGTGATTGTTTTTGTTATCCAGTGTGTATCCTATACAGTCTACCGTTTCCTGTGGATACTGTAACATAAGCCAGACCCTGTCACTGCCTCCCCAGTTCACTTACCATAAAACCCAGAGTGCCAGCCTAAGAGCACCAGCATCTGTTCAAACTAGAAATGGATAATCTCTAGGAAAGTGAACCGCAGAAAGCCTCTTGTTCCATAGAACTGCTATTTAAAAATGCAGGCCGGCGTGGTGGCACACGCCTTTAATCCCAGCACTTGGGAGGCAGAGGCAGAGACAGGTGGATCACCATGAGTTTGAGGCCAGCCTGGTCTACAAAGCGAGTCCAGGATAGTCAAGGCTACACAGAGAGACCCTGTCTTGAAAAAACAAAAACAAAAACAGAAAAAACCCTGTCCCAACTGTAAGTGATGGTACACACCTATAATCCTAGCTCTCAAGATGGCAGAGGTAGTAGAGTCTTGAGTGTAAGGCCAGCCGAGGCTACATAGCAAGCTTTAGACAAGGCAAGACTGCACAGTGAGACTGTATTTCAGGAAGCCAAAATAAGAATCAGCGAGGTGGCTCAGACTAAATGTTTCTCCTTCTGAGCCTGTCAATTTGAGTTCAATCCTTAGGACCAACGTGCTAGAAAAAAAAAGCCAACCCCTGCAAGTTTCCCTCTGGCCTCCACATTAGACTATGGTGTGTGCTTATGCACCCACACTAAAAATGTATGTTTACGCCGTAAGTAATGATATATAAACAGATAAAGGCATACCTTATGAAAGGGCACACTTCTTTTTCTTTTTAGTTGTCAAGAATAAGCCGGGCGTGGTGGCACACGCCTTTAATCCAAGCACTCGGGAGGCAGAGGCAGGTGGATCGCTATGAGTTCGAGGTCAGCCTGGTCTACAGAGTTCCTGGACAGCCAGGACTACACAGAGAAACCCTGTTTCGGAAAAAAAAAAAAGAATAAAAACAATGCCAGCCATGGTGGTGCACACCTTTAATCCCAGCATTCAGGAGGTAGAGGAAGGTGGATCAATGAGTTCAAGGACAGCCTGGTCTACAAAGAGAGTTCTAGGACAGCCTAGGCTACACAGAGAGACCCGGCCTTGAAAAGACAACAACAAAATTAAAAACAGCTGTGGAAATGGCTCCAGTTTAAGAGCACTTTGTGCTCTTCCAAAGGTCCTGAGTTTAATTCCCAGCAACCATATGGTAGCTCACAACCATCTATAATGAGATCTGGCGCCCTCTTTTGGTTATGCAGACAAAGCACTGCATACATAATAAATACTATTTTATTTTTTTTTTTAAAAATTTACTTGTTCTTTTAAAAATCGGTGCCGGGCGGTGGTGGCACACGCCTTTAATCCCAGCACTCGGGAGGCAGAGGCAGGCGGATCACTGTGAGTTTGAGTCCAGCCTGGTCTACAAAGTGAGTCTAGGACAGCCAAGGCTATACAGAAAAACCTTGTATTGAAAAATTAAAAAAAAAAAAGCTGGGCGTGGTGGCACATGCCTTTAATCCCAGCACTTGGGAGGCAGAGGCAGGTGGATCGATGTAAATTCAAGGCCAGCCTGGTCTACAAAGTGAGTCCAGGACAGCCAAGCTACACAGAGAGACCCTGTCTCGAAAAACCAAAAAAAAAAAAAAAAAAAAGAACAATCAAAAAGAAAATTCCTAATAGTTCAGATACCCACCCCAAAATAGCACAGGTGATCGCTCCCGTTGTTAGCTGTCCACCAGAGCTTGTTGAAGACATCATATGCTCTGGCCACAGGACATGGGGAAAAAATCAGGGAATCTTCCTCCCTAATGGTGGCCTTTTATAGCTACTAGGAGGTGATATATAGGCTTCTGGGGGTGTGGGAGGGGTTATCCGTGGCCTTACCCAGATATGAACTCTGTTAACTACCATAGTGACCTCGGTATTAAGATAGTTCTCTGTGTGCAATGGTGGCATGATTGCTACGGGGGCAACCAACCGCTTTCTGCTTAGATCTAAGGCCTGATCCACAGGCGGGAATGCATGCCTACCAAGAACCCAGTGCTTGTGGACAAAGCAGGGACGAGCCAACTAACATTGTTCTGCTAAATGGACACAGTAGCGATGTGCCCTCCAAATGTGTGTCTATATTGAAAGATTAGGGCTGGGCACGGTGGCACAGGCCTTTAATCCCAGGATTAATCCCTCGGGAGGCAGAGGCAGGCAGATCGCTGTGAGTTCGAAGCTAGCCTGGTCTATAAAGCAAGTCCTGGACTTATGTGCATAGATGTTCTGCCTGTATGTATGTTTGCATACCATTTCTGTGCCTGGTGCCTGGTGAGGCCGGAAGAAGGCATTGTGTCAGGACAGGGACCAAGAACGGAGGGAGAGTTCTGAGTGCTTGTTAGGAAACAAGAGTCTTGTGACCTCAGTGTCTTCAAAATGAAATTGTTCTTGGAATGTGTCTTTGGCTTCTCCCAGGTGTAGCAGATAGGAAGAGGCTTGTTTCAGGTTATTCTTCCTTGCTTACTAGTGTTATTCAATTAAATGTTTATTGTTTGTTTTGTTTTTTTCCAAGACAGGGTTTCTCTGTGTAGCCTTGGCTGTCCTGGACTCACTTTGTAGGCCAGGCTGGCCTCAAACTCACAGCGATCCACCTGCTTCTGCCTCCCTAGTGCTGGGATGCGCCACCACTGCCAGGTTCAATTAAATGTTCAAACTATCCCTTATATGTCTCTATAGAAAAATATGTGCTTGCCATTTGTGGCTTGTCCTTGTGATTGTTTACAGCTTGAACTCATGGAAACGTTAGTCGTGTGATTTCTCTTAAACTTCAGAGTATAAACTGTCTCAGGCCCTGAGCAAAGTTAACTATGGCATAAGATTTCAGTCTTTCCCATTTTTCAGCTCCTTTCTCCCAGGCCTCACCTCTGGAACTTTAGCGATGTAAGCTAACGTGGTGCTGGCAATAAAACCCAGGCCCTCAGCAAAAGCAGCAGACGTCCTTAACACCAAGCCATCTCTCCAGCCCTGTGATGGATGGCTTGAGTAAGAGACATGAGCTACGTGAAAGCCCACAGAGAGGTGCCTCATAGGCACAAGACACTGATACCATCCAGGAGTTTACAAGAGTTTAGTAACCTGTCAAGATTTGAGGTCAAGCCCCTCTCACTTGAGGAGCTGACACACACTTGTGGGTAGGTCTTACTTCCTGTGACTGTCTCCTCCGGAAGCCACGCCCACGCATCTTACTTTCTTCTCAGTGCCTCTCTGAACCCTTGTGCTGAAGCTTAAGTTAAAATATCATGGCCTAGGGCTGGGCATGGTGGCACACACCTTTAATCCCAGCACTCAGGAGACAGAGGCAGGCGGATCGATGAGTTTGAGGCCAGCCTTGTCTACAGAGAGAGTCCAGGACAGCCAGGGCTACACAGAGAGACCCTGTCTTGAAAAACCAAAAAAATAAAATACTGACTCCCCACAAGTTGTCCTCTGACCTTCATATGTGTGTCATAAAATGTGCACACACACACACACACACACACACACACACAAAGTAAATAAATGTACTAGAAAAGATTAAAGATAATGAGAACGTGTACTATGTGTTAAGCAATAGGACTTCCTTTGTATTGGAAGAGACCATGTCATGAAGGAGAAGGAAGTAGTATTACTTTAAAACAAGACTTGTTGGCTAATTTTTTTCCGGTATCCTTTATATAGGCTTCATTAGCATTTTAAGTCAAAAATGGTTATATGACACATAGTTCATACTATATTTTATACCTCGCAAAAGAGAAGTGGTAATTTACAAAATGTCCCCCCTCTCTTCCTGCCCCATGATGTCACGTGCCCGCCCTTGTTGGTGTTGTAGTCACATGGAAGTCATATGTCCAAGAAAACTTTCATCATTAAACCCTGGGACATACAATGATGTGTCAGTCTCTGTTTTGGTGACTCTTGGCCACTCGTGATATACAAATGACAGCTCTATGGTTATAAATTTACTATTTAAAAAAAAATACAAATTCTTTTAAAAAAACAAATTCTGCATTCTGGGCTGGTGTATCTCTTTTTTGTGATTTTAATTTTATTAATTTATTCAGATTACAACTCAATTGTTATCCCATCACTTGTATCCTCCCATTCCTCCCTCCCTCCCACTTTCACCCTATTCCCCTCCCTTAGGTCTAAGACCGAGGGGGACCTCCTGCCCCACTATATGGTCATTGGCTATCAAGTCTCACTTGGTAGCCTGCTTATTCTTTCTTTGAGTGCCATCAGGACTCCCCACCAAGGGGAGGTGGTCAAATATGGGGCACCAGAGTTCATGTCAGAGTCAGTCCCTGCTCTCCACCTAACTGTGGAGAATGCCCTGTCCATTGGGTAGATCGGAGTAGGGGTTCGATGTTTACTACTTATATTGTCCTTGGTTAGTTTGAGCAGATCCCCCTGGGCCCCGATCCACCCATCATGATGTTCTTCTTGTAGGTTTTTAGAACCCTCTGGGTCCTTCCATTTCCCCATCTCCTGGGCTGGTGTATCTCAGTGGTAACCTGTTTGCATTAGCATTCATGAAGCCAGCTGCTAACAAAAGAATTCTGCAAACCGGTTGTGGTGGTGCATGCCTTTAATCCCAGCACTCAGGAGGCAGAGGCAGGCTTATTGCTGTGAGTTTGAGGCCAGCCTGGCCTATAAAATGAGTTCAGGGCAGCCAAGGCGACACAGAGAAACTCTGTCTCAGGGAAAAAAAAAATTCTGCAGTGTATTTTAGTAGGAGGCCTTTTCTTGGTGGGTTTCTGTGAGTTTAAGGCTTGCCCCACTTCAGTGTGCTGTTTCCTTCTTTTTGATTGCCATTGAAGATGTGCTTTCTTGGCTATGCTTGTCACCTGCCAATATACCTGTCACCTGATGCTATGCCTGTCTCTTGCTGCCATCTCTGTCACCTGCCACCTTGCCTGTTACCTGCTGCTGTGCCTTCCTACCATGATGGACTCTAATTCTTCTGGAACTGTAAGTCACAATCAACTTTCTTTTGTAAGCTTCATTTTTTTTTTTTTGAGACAGGGTTTTTTTTGTGTGTAGCCCTAGCTGTCCTGCACTCACTCTGTAGACCAGGCTGACCTCAAACTCACATCGATACACCTCTGCCTCCCGAGTGCTGGGATTAAAGGCGTGCGCCACCATGCCCGGCTGATGTTTGAAATTTTACTTAGCCCAGCTCTGGGCAGTTCCCTAGTTAATTGCTCCTGAAGCTGTCCCCAAGTCAGCAGGACTTTGTGTTTTTGTTTCCGTTTATTTTAGCTCACTCACCCATTGTTTTGGAAATATCTTGCATTCCAGGCAACTCAAGACCTAACTAAGCAGCTCAGCTCACCTCTGCATAGACAAGACACAGAAAATTTCAGCTAAGTGCTGAAAAAGGAGAGAGAGGGAGGGGTGAGAAGAGAGAGAGAGAGAGAGAGAGAGAGAGAGAGAGAGAGAGAGAGAGGAACATAATTCCTCTCTGAGTTCTCAGAGCACAGGTGCTGGGTCCCTTCTAGAGCAGGCTTTCTCAGTCTGTGGGTCTCAACCTCACCCCCAGCGGGGGGGGGGGTGTCACGTATCAGATATCCCACATAATCATATATTGGTATTCATAACAGTAACAAAACTACAGTTATGAAGCACCATCAAAATAATTTTATAGTTGTGGGTCACAACATGAGGAACTGTATCAAAGGGTTCCAGCGTTGGGAAGGTTGAGAACCCCTGTTCTAAAGAACCAAAGTTCCGATCCCACTGTCTAGCGGCTCATGTGCCAGGAAGCTCACAGCTGCTTGTAAGTCCATTTCCAGGGGATCCAGTGCCACCTTCTGACCTTCACACATGCGCGCGCACGCACACACACACACACACACACACACACACACACACACACACACACACACACACACACACCTGAGAGGACTAAATCTTGATGCATCTCTATCATGGTTAATTTCCTACAACCTCAAAACCTTTATAAAGGACTTGCCAAGTCAGTGGGCTTGGCTAAAGGGCCATGAAAATCGTCCAGGAGACTGACCTCTGCAGAAGCAGATTGCCCTCTAATCAGAACAGTGAAGGACCTCAGGCCTCTCTCGGGAGTGGAGACCGCACCCTTGTGAAAGAGGCTTGGAGCTTTCTAGGGCAGAGAAGGAAACTTTGGGGTGGAAGATTCCATGTGCAGACGTTTTTCCCTGCAGCGTCAGAACTGTAAATGCCAGTGGGAGGCTGCTATGTGGCTCAGGAGCTTCCTGAAGAATGCTAACATCCCGAAGCCATTACCAGTATGTGCACCTTGCTGTCTGGAGTTTCTCGATCCATCTGAGGGTTTTGAGTTATTAGCCCTTCAGTAGGACAGCTTGGTGAGCATCAGCTCAGGACCTGTTTCTCTTACCCCATCTATCAGCTGTGCAGGCTGGTTTTACTGTGGGCTGACTTCGGATGTTACGCAACGGCTTGGGCGTCGGTGCTAAGCAATATAGGAAGATCCAGTCCGGCAGCATTGACAGGCATTAAGCCCTAGATTAGCTTAGCCAGATTCCCTTCTCTTAAAAGCTTCCTCCCATGTGGAGTAGCAGGAAACCTCATAGGGAGCGCTACCCGGAAGCTCCAGAAGTGTGGAGGTGCGATGGGCTAAGCCATCGGAGGACATAAATGCTCGATTGTCTCTGCTCTTTCCCAGTCGCACCCCAAGAGATGTAGAAAGAACCCGAGGGCTGGGGATGTATTTCTGAGGCAAAGCCGTTCCTGGTATGTGTGAGACTTGCCTTTGATCCCACGGAGAAGCCAAGCTGACTTTGAACAGGGACGTTCTTGCCTCTCTGCACACAGAAAGAATGAGCTTATTAGAGATCTGGGTCATGCATGGGAGTGGAATTGTGGGGTCAGGTACTGCCTCAGCTCCCCAGAGAGAAACCTCACAGACTTCAGGGGTATGGCTGGGGAGCCTGTCTCCCCTGTATGCTCAACAGCTGGCAACTCTGTGATTGCCTAAGCATCCTACCCAAAGCTAGTCCATCCTGTTTTCTGAAACACCAAGGCTCGCTAGAGATAACCTGGAGGGTGGTGGGACCTGGGTCCTCTCAAGCCTCTCCTCTCTGCCTCTGTCTCCCTCTCTCCTATGCATCCTGTCCTTCCCTCCCCCTGAGGAATAAATCTAGGGGATTTTTTGGGGGGGAGAAAGATAGGGCCTCAGGGCTTGAGACCCAAGGCATAGGCTCCCACTCTTTGCTGGGATTGCTTTTTAAAAAAAAAAACATTGTTTAGGCCTCTACTCTGAAAAGCTGTATTTCTTCTATCTAAGCTGCAGCCATACAGGGATTATCTTTTCTCTGTAAGGAGAATGACGCTAGGAGTGTGGGTGCAGCACGGCTCACTTTTAAGTCTTGCCCCCCCTCCCTTTTATTTTATTTTTATTTTTATTATTTTTTGTTTTTTTGTTTTTTTGTTTTTCGAGACAGGGTTTCTCTATGTAGCCTTGGCTGTCCTGGACTCACAGCAATCCTCCTGCCTCTGCCTCCCGAGTGCTGGGATTAAAGGTGTGTGCCACCACGCCCAGCCCCCCCCCTTTTTGATAAAGCTATTGTCTTCTCTTAGTGTAGACTCTGGAGGGCTTCTCTCCCCCAGCTAATTCTCAAATAATCGAAACAGAGACCCTGTAGATTTATAAAAAGCCTCAAGGCACAGTAACTGGGCAGGTATCAACCCTCTACGCTATTTCACTACTTCCCAGCTTCATGCCCTAAGTTACCTGCCATACTTGTCGCTGCCTGGGCTGCTTCTGCTCCATCAGGCCAGCCCTCGTGGCCACACGCTCATGGTCCATGCTGCCCCATGGCAACCTCCTCCTCTCTGGCTTCCTCTCCTGCTTCGTGGTCCCCATCTGACCCCAAGCCCGGGAACCTAAGCTCTGCCTACTTGTCTTCTGTGTAGTTACAGGCTTCTAGCTATTTTAATTCCCCAGCCAACTTTAAATTGGGGAGCAAGGTCTATACAACATCACCTGGTGTACGTGAGAATGCGCTCATCTGGGCAGCAGCCAGATCTTGGGGGCCAGCATTTCGCATTAGAATACACAGTACCAGACCAAGCCCCCTTCTGTTTTAGAACTCTTGCTGTGTTGCAAGGGCTATCTTTTACTGGTGGAATTTGGGGGCGGTGTTTAATGGATACACAGGGGAAGTCAGGGTTCCCTTTTGCTCTTCTTGGCCTTCACTATTAAAGAATTTAAGAGTAGACTCAGACAGGAGCTCAAAAACCCTGGCACGGAAGTCAGCCATGGTGCGGACAAGCAGCCACAGGGCGGGGAGAGGAGTTCTAGAGAGAGAGTAAGGAAAAGTCCCCCAAGTTCTGTGGGGGAAAGCCCAAAGCGTTAAGGAAAGCAGCATGCTTAGAGAAGTTACATTTTTCTGAATGACTCAGAAAAGTGGGCAGACCCTCTGTGGCTGCAGCTCATCATCCAATGCCCTAGGAAAACTACAGTATCTCTTTAATGACTAGTTAGTGTCCATGTCTTCTGAGCACAGTTTCTGGCTAAGGGAATGTCCAAGCCCAACAGGAAGGGTAGGTCTCCACCCAGGCAGGCCAGAGATCCGAATCTCTGTCTCTGTCTCTGTCTCTATCTTTCTGTCTCTCTGTCTCTGTCTCTCTGTCTCTCTGTCTCTCTGTTTCTCTCTCTCTCTCTCTCTCTCTCTCTCTCTCTGTCTGTCTGTCTGTCTGTCTGTCTGTCTCTCTCTCTCTCTCTCTCCCTCTGCTTTTTGAGACAGGGTTTCTCTGCGTAGCCTTGACTGTCCTGGCAAACTCACAGTGATCCTCCTGCCTCTGCCTCCCTGAGTGCTAGGATTACAGGTGTGCACCACCTGCCCTGCTGATTCCTGTGGTCATCCATAATTAAGAGTTCTGGAACAGGCCAGTAGCAGAGTCAAGAAGCTGTTCCAGTGTCCTTCCCCCCCCCCCCCCCCGGAACTGGAGATTGACCCTAAGACTTGATGCATGCACTCAAGCATGGACTACATCCCCCAGCAGTAAAAACTTAGGTGGTTTTTAGTTTTTCCTCTGTGCAGCCCTGGCTGTCCTGAAACTGACTCTGTAGACCAGGCTGGCCTCAAACTCCCAGAGACCTGCCTGCCTCTGCCTCCCAAGTGTTGGGGTTAAAGGTGTGTGCCACCATTGCCTGGCTAGATGTTAGTTTTTTTAGTGTTTCTCTCCGCCATCATTTAGAGTCCTAGTTTGGCCTGTGCTTGTCACCTCAAGATACAAAAAGGGCTTGGCTGGGCCAAGGAGATGGTTCAACCTGAGCACCTGAGTTTGACCCCTGGGACGCACATGGTAGAAGGGGAGAACATACTTCTGAAAGTTGCCACCTGACCTCCACATATGCCTTATGGTGCCCTTGCACACATACGTATGTGTGCATACAGATAAATAAAATAATAAAAGATAGTTTTTTTTTTAAAAAAAGTCTGTAATCCCAGCACTCAGGAGGCAGAGGCAGGTGGATCGCTGTGAGTTCGAGGCCAGCCTGGTCTACAAAGTGAGTCCAGGACAGCCAGGGCTACACAGAGAAACCCTGTCTCGGAAAACAAAACAAAACAAAAAAAGAGGTCTGGCTACTTTAAGAATCACATCCTTTCAAGAATTTCTATTATTACTATTACTATTATCATCATCATCATCATTATTATTATTGTTGATGTGAAATTCACATACTATATAACTACCCATTTTAAAAGATGAAAGTCAATGGTTTCTAATACGCTCTCCTGTACTCTGTACCCATTATCTCAGCCTAGCTTCAAAACCGGTCCATCATCCCCTAAAAACATTCATTAACCATTTACTGAGCATCCCCTGAGCATCCCCCATCCTCCCATGCCCTGAGGCCCTTGACTTCTGTCTCTTCATTCTGTGCCTAGATTGGTCTCTTCTGGACATTTCATATGAATGAGCTCATGCACTCTTCGGACTCTCGTATCTGGCTTCTTCCCTTTGCATCATGTTTCTGAGGTTCATCTGCATTGCCGTGTGTGTGTGTGTGTGTGTGTGTGTGTGTGTGTGTGTGTGTGTGTGTACACTCCCTCCCTTTGTATGGCTGAACCATATTCCATTGTATGGGGAGACCATGTTTTGTTTATTCATTCAGCTGTCCCCTTGAGGCCATTTCCACCTTTTGGACTTTGCTAAATAATCATGTAGTACTTTTGTGTGCATGCCTGCACACCTACCGCTTTGGGTGCCCTGTTTTTAATTATTTTGTCATTTACTCAGTTGATGGATCATGTGAGAATGCCATGATTCACTCTCTGAGGAGTTGACATGTTCAAAGCCCCTTAGATAGAGAGACCCATGTAGCCCAGGCTGGCCTCTAACTCACTATGTCTCTAAGGATAACCTTGAACTTGTGACTGTTTTGCCTCCACCTTCCAAATGCAGGAATTACAGACATGTGCCCACCACGTGTTGCTGGGAACTGAATACAGGGCTTCATGCACGCTAGGCAGACACTTACGGACTGAGCTAAAAGCTTGGCTCCCAAAAGCCCTTTAGGAAAATCTCTGTAACACAGCCTTGACTGTCACATCTCCATGTCCACAGCATTGTCTAAGCAACCGGCCAGAGCTAATCACACCCCACTCTGTAGCTTGGCTGAGATCCAGTCACCTCCAAAAGGTGCTGTTGCTTGGAGGAGGGTCATTTTTAGAACGTAGGGACAGAGCATCGATGACTACTGTGACAGACAGGTTCAGTGCCAGCAGTCCTGGCCACTGCCTTCACAGCAACCTACAATCCGTTCCAGGTTATCAGTGTGTCAGGCTCTTTGGGGGATTATGTAGCTGTCTTTGTTCATTTGTGTGTTTGTTCTATAAACATTTGTATGATTGAGGAAAGTGTGGGAGCGAGAGTCACGGCAAACAGTGAGCCTGAGGATCAAAGCCTCGCGCCTCCTTAGAGCCTGGGTCCAGCCAGTGGCTGTGTTCCCAGCTCCCTTCTGGAATCCAAGACCACATTTGCTTACTCCCCTCTGGCCCTGGAATGTGTGTGTGCAGGCCCACATCTATCCAGTAACTAATAACTTTTTTTTTTTTTTTTTTGGACAGGGTCACTCTATGTAGCCGAGACTGGCTGGGAACTCTCTATGTAGACCAGGGGGTCCTTAAACTCACAGAGATCTGCCTGCCCCAGCCCAAATGCTGGAATTAAAAGTATGTGCCATGGGGTTGGGGATTTAGCTCAGTGGTAGAGCACTTGCCTAGCAAGTGCAAGGCCCTGGGTTCAGTCCTCAGCTCTGAAATAAAACAAAATAAAATAAAAGTATGTGCCACTATGTGTGTTGTACAAACTTTATTTGTACTGTAAGTATTTGGGGATTATGGGTCACACCATCTCTGTCTCATGCCCTACCCCGCCATATATTGTCAGAGGACTGCAGAAGGCCTGTGAGTGACCCAGTGGAGGTTAGACACAGGTAGGAGGAGAGGCATCCATGATTGTAAATGATAGGAGGGTATGTATGCCCTCTCCAGTCATGCCGGGGCAAGGACAATCCTGACAAACCCAGCCCTGTGCACAGCCATGTTCCAGTAAAATGTTAATTATTAAAATCAGCAGCCAACACTCCCCCCCACCAAAAAACAAAACAAAACAAAAAACCAAAAACAAAACCCAAAAGCAACAGCAAAGGCTGGGTATGGTGGTGCACACCTTCAATCCCAGCACTCAGGCAGAGGCAGATGGATCTCTGTGAGTTCGAGACCAGCCTGGTCTACATAAAGAGTTCCCTGTGTAGGGTTTCTCTGTGTAGCCCTGGCTGTCCTGGAACTAGCTCTGTAGACCAGGCTGGTCTTAAACTCAGAGATCTGCCTGCCTCTGCCTCCCAAGTGCTGGGATTAAAGGCACGCACCACCATCTGGTTGTAACATGCATTTTTGTTTTGTTTTGATTTGTTGTTTTCAAATAACAGAAAACCACCTCCTATAAACTTTTTTTTAAAAACCACTTGAATATTGCTGTCTTTTTTGTTTCTTTGGGACAGCTTCCCAGGAATGGGATTAGCCTGTCAAGGGGGACATTTAGTCTCAATTTACTAGGCGTTGCCAGATGGCTTTTCCCAATGGCTACAGAGTGTATGAGAATTGTATGAGAATGCCCTTTTCTCCACATTTCTGCCAGCACTTGACACCGTTCCTCTTTCCTGTCCATGCTGTCCGTCTGGCGGGTGCATGCTAATGGATCCTTGCTTCTTCCCTTTGTGGCTTGTTAAACGTATTTCCATTTGTGTGTGTGTGAAGGAGTGTAAGAGCCCCTGGAGCTGCACGTAAGTAGTTGTAAGGTGCCCCACATGGTGCTGGCAATCAAAGTCAGGTCCTCTTAACCCCTCAGCCAGCTCTCCAGCTCCCCTTTTGTGTTTTTCTGACTTCGGTCAAATTTGAGTTTTCTTTTCCCAAGTCCGTTAGTCACCTGGGTCCACTCCTCTGTGAAGAGTCCACCTGTGTGCATTGTGGCTTGCCTTGTCTGGGCATTTTACAAAAGCATTTAAAAGGCGTGCATTTGGCTTCCACTTGAGGCATGGCTGAGAGTGTTGCCAAGGGTCACATCTTGATTCTGCCCTGCCTGCCCATGTGACTTAAGCTACTTATTTAACCCTGTATCGCCTCAGTTTCTTCATCTGTGGAGTAGTAGCCGCTGCTGTGGTCACCACGACCCCTATTTCAAGGCGTTGCTGGAGGTAAATTCGGAATACACGTAGGGTAAACAGATGGTCGCCTGGCACTCGGGAACAGTCAGCAGATCTTGGTGGCTGTTATTTATATTGCAAATATTTTTCAGCTCCACCATTTGAATTGGTTTTATTTGTGGTGTCCTTTGTCACACAAAACAGTTGAATGTTTATGCAGTCAAATACATCCATTTTCTCCTTCATAGCCTCCGAGTTCCCAAGCTAGAGTAAGATCTCTCCCCGCACCACCCCACCCCCCACCCCGCCGTGTCCTTCATGACACATCTTCCTCTTGGAAAACCAAAAGTATATGATTATTTCTATGTTGGCATGCGCCATTCTTTCACCTCCTTGGTCTAGTTCCTGTATGTTTGTAGTTTCTCATATGCTCACGATGATTCTCATGCCAACTCTGTGGGCTTCCCACACCAAGTGAGTCTCCAGCTCTCTTTGGACACTGTTAGGATTTGAATCTGAAATGTCCCTCACGGGTTCCCATTGTAAACATTTCATCCCCAGCTAAAATGTCCCTCACAGGCACTCATTGTGAACAGTTCATCCCCAGGTGGTGAAACTATTTAGGGGGAGCCACGAAACCTAGGTGAGCCCAGCTTGTGGGAACAGGCCTTCCGTGCTTACACCCTGCCATGCTCCTGGTTCACTGTGATGTGAACAGCCTCCATCACACACTCCCACTGCTGTGAACTGAGCGGCCCAACATGGCAGACTGAAACCCTGAACCAACATCAATGTGCCCTCCTTTAATCTGTGTGTCAGTCACTTCTCTGTCTCTGGGATAAGATACCATGACCAAAAGCAACTTAAGGAAGGAAGGGTTTATTTGGGCTCAGGGGGATAGAAACTGTCATGGTGGGGAAAGCATGGCAACGGGTGGGGAAGGCTCAATGGCAGGAGCAGGAGGATAGCTAATCACATTTTCATCCACACACTGGAAGCAGAAAGGACAGGAAGCAGCATCAGGCCCTAAACCCTCTGGCCCTGCCCTTCAAGGTTCCGCCCGCCTCCTAAAGGCGCTATAAACTTGCCAATAGCTGAGGACCAAGTGTTAAGTATGGGAGTCTGTGGGACACATCTCTCACTCTAACCTCAACCAGATGTTTCTGTCACAGTTTGGTAGAGAGTTTGCTGGGCATGTATGAGGCAGTAGGTTCTGTCCTCAGCACAAAAACAAAAAGATTTATTTATTTATTTATTTATTTATTTTTTATTTTTATTTTTTTGGTTTTTTGAGACAGGGTTTCTCTGTGTAGCCTTGGCTGTCCTGGACTCACTTTGTAGACCAGGCTGGCCTCGAATTCACAGTGATCTGCCTGCCTCTGCCTCCCTAGTGCTGGGATTAAAGGCGTGCGCCACCATGCCTGGCTTTTGTTTTTTTGTTTGTTTGTTTGTTTGTTTTGTTTTGTTTTTTTTGAAGAAAGATTTTTAAAAAGCTGTTTCTGTTAAATGCTGTGTCCCAGCAGCGTCGGCTCCAAATCCTACAGTTAGCATCAGCTCCCATGAGTCCACATGGCTCAGTGGCCCAAGATACAGCTCCTCAGGGTTCCTCTGGACATCCTTGAACCCACCTGTCCTTCTGGCAGCCATACTTTTAAACTTAGCCAGGCATGATGGCACACACCTTAAGATCCAGCATGCAGGAAGCAGATTTCTGTGAGCTTGTGGCTAGCCTGGTCTATGTAGCAAATTCTAGGCCAGGGTTGAATAATGAGCCCCTGTCTTGAAATTTAAAAATAACAATTGCTTCCGTGACTTACTAGGGGGCTGGAGATATGGCTCAGTGGTTAGAAGACTGGCTGCACTTCCATGATTTACTAGGACAGTGCTGCTCAGCTTGTGGGTCATGACCTCTTTGGAGGTCAAACAACTCTTTCACAGAGGCCACCTAAGACCATCAGAAAACACAAATATTTACATTATGAGTCATACCAGTAGCAAAGTTACAATTATGACATAGCCATAAAAATAATTTTATGACTGGGGTCACCACAGCACAGGGGAGTGTTTTACGTCGTTGGATACTTGAGAGCCACTGTACTAGAATGACCCGCAGGATTCTGGAAGACACTTTAGTCACATTTATTGCTTGTGTTTGCTTGTTTTGCAACAGGTTCTCAAGTAGCCCAGGCTGTTCTCCAGCTCACTTTGTAGCCACGGATGACTTTTTTTTGTTGTTTTTGTTTTTTTTTTTAAGACAGGGTTTCTCTGTGCAGCCGTGCGTGTCCTGAACTCACTTTGTAGCCCAAGCTGGCCTCGAACTCAGAGATCTGCCTGCCTCTGCCTCCTAAGTGCTGGGATTAAAGGCATGCACCACCATGCCTGGCTTCCCAAAGGGCTTTTTTTTTTCCCTAAAGGGCTTTTAAAAGGACATTTATGGCAAATTATTGTGGGACTTGTAGCTAGTAGGGAGAGTTTCGGATGAGAAGGACTCATGAGGTCTTGCAGCCCACATTCTAAGGATGAGTTTGTTCTTAGTAACCACTCAGCTATCTAGAGATCAAGACGGTGTAGTCTGTATGCCAGTTACACACGCACACGCACACGCACACGCACACACACACACAGGTATACAAAGATAAATGACCGGCTTTCTAGAACCTTTAAACAAAGGAATTTAATGTTTTGATGCAAAAAAAAATTAAAAATAGGAAAAATTTAAGAACTGTCAAATGGAAAGATGTATGGTGCAAAGCATGAGGTGGGGAGAATTGCTTGGTCCTCTCACTGGCCTCTGGGGGTGTCCTCCCCTCTCCAGCCCTACAGTGTGTTCATTGACTGGAAGCAACCCCAAGCACTGTCAGGCAGGGTCTTCACAAGGGCGTCGTCACACAGGCAGGGTTGATCCCGCTGATAGCCTCATGGTAAAAACCAAACAACCGGCTCCTATGAGTTGTTCGCCGCCCTCCATGCGTAAAGTGGCTCCCAGAAGCCGACGCCTGCTGGCTGGCAGGCGCCAAAGGACAACCTGAGCTACAAAGGAGAGGGAGATAGCCCCTTTTACTCATCACCCAGGACGTGCAAGGGCATAGGAAGCCAGTGGCAGAGAAAAATGTACGTTTCTCATGGCGTCATCTTCCTCTCTCCTTCACCCCAATAAAGTGGGAACTTCTCAGGAGTCTCTCTTCTCTCCCCTTCTTCTTCTTTCTTCCCCCCACATTCCTCCTGGGCCGTGAGAGACAGCCACTTCTCGCTCTACTTCCTGGACTTGGCTGAGAGAATAGCATTTGGCACAGTTTCTCTGACAGAAACCTGCTTCGATATTTTCCCCGCTCCAGATGCGGTTCCTCTGCATAGCCCTGGCTGTCCTGGAACCTAACCTGTAGACCAATCTGGCCTTGGATTCAGAGTTCTACCTGCCTCTGTCTCCCGAGTGCTGGTGCCAACACCTCCTGGTCCTGTTTAGATGTAAAATGTCTGGAGCACACGTGTCCTGAACACAGTTCCTCTCTGTTCCTTGCATACGTGTTTGGATTTACTGAGACAGGGTCTTCCCGTGTAGCCCAGGCTGGCTTCTAACACAGCACTTTCCTCCCTCCGCCTCCCAGGGGCTGGGAGCACAGGTACACACATTGGACTCTCTTGGGTTTCCTTTATAGTTTCACATGCTTTGATCCATCTTTTCTCACGAACTTCTATCAGAAGGTGCTCTGGGGCTACAGCCAAATTCTTGGCTACTCTTTCCTGATTTCCACTTGGTTCTGTAGGTGACAAAGATTTTAAAGCTTCATAGAAAATGCTTGGTTGTAGTGTGAGTGTATTTTGTCCCTCAAATTCTCCTTCCCTAATTTTCCCTTCTTTAAAAAATAAAATTTCTTTTTTGAGACAGGATCTCTCTAGGTAGCTCTGTCTGCCCTGTAGCTATGTAGCCCAGGCTACCCTCTAATTCCATCTGTTTCTGCCTCCTGAGTGCTGGGATTAAAAGGACTAAAGCCACCACACGGGCTTTTTGATTCTTGAGATAGCACATCCCGAGGATGGGCTTGTTAACTTAAACAGTGCTGGGTGGGGGTGGCAGTGGCAGTGCACGCTTGTAATCCCAATACTAGTGAAGCAGAGGCAGGCAGATCTCTGTGGGTTCGAGGCCAGCCTGGTCTACAGAACAAGTTCCAGGACAGCCAAAGCTACACAGGGAAACCCTGTCACAAAAACAAACAAACAAACAAAAAAAACAAAGAACAAAATCAAAACAAAACAAAAATAATTTTTTTAATTCAATTTTATATGAATGGGTATGTTTGCATATTTGCATGTCTGTGCACCATGTGCATGCCTGGTGCCCTGGAAGGCCAGTGAGAGTGTCAGATTCCCTAGAACTGAAATTGCAGATGGTTGTGAGCCACAGTATGGGTACTGAATATTAAACCAGGATCCTCTAGTAGAACAACCAGTACTTTTAATCGGTGAATCATCTGTGCAGGCCAAGGCTTGCTAAATTCTGATCCTCCTGGAATGCACCATCAGGCTTGGCTACCTAGCCTTAATTTTTATTATTAGCATGTTTGTCATTTCTTCATTATTCTCTGTCTCTGTCTGTCTCTCTGTCTCTCTCTGTTTCTGTCTCTGTCTGTCTCTCTGTCTGTCTCTGTCTCTCTGTCTCTGTCTCTGTCTCTCTCTCTCTCTCTCTCTCTCTCTCTCTCTCTCACACACACACACACACACACACACACACACACATACACATACACACGAATATTCCCTGATTCCCCTGGAGCTGGAGTGAGCTACCCATCATGTGGGTTCAGGGAATTAAGCTCTGGCCCTCTGTAAGAGCAGTAAGTGCTCTTAACTGCTCAGCCATCTTCAACGTCCAGTTTTAGTTTACTTAATTTTAGTTTTTAAATCCTGACTAAAACATCAGTGTTCTGCCTCTGCTAGCTACAGAACTACTTTTAGGTCTTGTTTGTTTGGTTGGTTGGTTTTTTAAGACAGGGTTTCTATGTGTAGTCCTGGCTGCCCTAGAACTCACTCTGTAGACCAGGCTGGCCTTGAACTCAGAGATCTGCCTGCTTCTGCCTCCTGAGTCCTAGGATTAAATATGTATACTACCACCACCTGGAAATCTTTTTTTTTTTTTAATTTAAAAATACCTATTTGAGTGTGTTTGTGTGTTGAGGTCAGAGGACAGCTTGCATGGTCTGTTGTCTCCTTCCTCTATGTGGGTCTAGACATTTGACACAGGTTGTCAGGCATGGCAGTAAGTACCTCTGTCCACTGAGCCATCTTGCTGGTTGAGTGGGGTTTTTTTTCCCCAGAAGTTGTATTTTAATTTATTTTTGTGATTGATTTCCACCATCAAACAAGGTAGATTGGGAGATAGAGGAAGCACTTGGGATATGTTTGCCTATGAAAAGTCAATGTGTTCTTAATGTAATTCTGCTTTTTCTAATGTTGCATTTCTCTGTTGTCCAGCATAGCCAGGGATTTTGTCAAAAGTCTATTCAGACTGATAGCAGATAAATCGTTTTTAAACAAACACATATGATGCTCTGCCCTGGAACCATTAGCCAGCCCCCAAAGAAGGCTGATGATTAAATTGCATCTTTGTCAGCCGGGGTTTTTGTGCAGAACAGTCTGGCCTAGCCAGCTTCAGCAGCAGACATTTGTCTCCTCACAGTTATGAGCTCGATGGCTTGGATCTAAACTGGATCCCAATGGCTCAAGCAGTTAGCGCTTGCTTCCTAGTTGGTGATGCTACATTGGAAGGCTGTGACAATTTTAGAGGTTGGGGCAAGCTGGCACAGGTCACTCAGTTACTTGGGGAATACCACGCCCACCTTCCTGACGCCAGGTATAAGCACCCACTGCCACCACCATAGCCACCTCAGTGAACGGGCATGTTCTACCTTGACAAACTGAGGCCCTTTCAAATCATGGGCCAAGACTAATCTCTCCTCCCCGGAGTTGCTTCTGTCAGTATTGATTCCAGTGACATGAGAACAAGGCAGGGCCCAGCATGGTGGCCCACACTTAGAATCCCAGAAAACATTCTAGAAGGAGAGGCAGGAGGATGGCTGAAAGTTTGAGGGCAGCCTGTGCTCCAGAGCAAGACTGTTGCAGATAGATAGATGGATAGATAGATAGGTAGATGGATAAATAGGTGTATAGGTGGGTAGATAAATAGATAAGCACAGAGAGAGAGAGACAGACAGACAGACAGACAAACTGAAGATATGGATGGTTGTAAGCCACTGTCTGGGTTTTGGGAACCAAACCCAGCTCCTCTGCAAGAGCAATGAGTGCTTTTTTTTTGGTTTTCAAGACAGGGTCTCTCTGTGTAGCCTTGGCTGTCCTGGACTCAATTTGTAGACCAGGCTGGCCCCGAACTCACAGTGATTCGCCTGCCTCTGCCTTCCAAGTGCTGGGATTAAAGGCGTGTGCCACTACGCCCAGCTAAGAAACAGGTTTTTACAGTTCACAATCTTGGGGTTCACAATAGGTTCAAATACCCTGCAACAAAACTTAAAAAAAAAAATGTTTCACGTAGACAAGGCTATCCTCAAACTGGCTATGTAGCTGAGGGTGGCCTTTGTCCTCCTGATCCTCTTGGCTTTTACTTCTGGAGTACTCAGGTTGTAAATGTGTGTGTGTGCCACCAAATGTGGTGCTAGGAATCAAAGCCCAAGCTGGGTGCTAGGCAGGCACCCTGCTAAGCTTACCCTCAGCCTTGTTTTCTCTTTTTTGTTTGCTTATTCTTTAAGACTTATTTACGTTTTGATTTGTTTTTGTTTTGTTTGAAATATGGCCTCTCTATGTAGTCCTAGCAGTCCTGAAACTTCGTATGTCAACCAGGCTAGCCTTGAGCTCACAGAGAGCTCGGTCTCTCGAGTGCTGGGATTAAAGGCATGGGTTACCATACCCAGCCCAAGGATTTCCTTTTAATTATCTGTGTGTGTGTGTGTGTATGTGCGCGCGCACATGAGTGTAAGTACCTGCAAAGGTCAGAGGCATTTAATCTCCTAGACCCAGAATTCTAGTCAGTGTGATGTGCTGGATGTGGACGCTGGTCCAAGCTTAGGTCCTCTGCAAGAGCAGTAAGTGCTGCCAGCCTCTGAGCCACCTCTCCAGTCCCTGTTTGTTTCTGCAAAGGTCTCACTTAACTTAGGCTTGCCTCACACTTACCATGAAGCCAAGGGTGACCTTCAATCCCAGTCCTCCCGGGCCTGTTGTTAACTCAAGAGTAGGTCTATTAATGCTTATTATTAGCCTTATAATTATTATGGCGGTATTATCTAACCCCCTATCGCAATCAATAAAAGACACAGGGACCTGATAGATTTTTAGAGTAGCCTTATTTCACCTGGGGCATGGCAGGTGGTACCTCCTGAGCTATCTTTATCTCCCAAGCTCCTATCCCATGCCATCTGCTCTAAGAATTTCTATCTGGGTTATTTCTCACCCATAATCCCAAAATACGTGCTTATGTTGTTCACCTGGGCTATTTCTTCCCATGTGGAGCTTCAGAGCTCCTCCTCTTGGACCACATGGCTCTTTTTCATCCCATGGCAATCCTGCTCCCTCTTCCTCCGCGCCTCTCTCTCCTTCCCAAGACCCTTCTCCCCTCCAAGCCCACAAACCGCTGCCCCAACCTTTCCTTCTGCTCTGCCCAGGTGTAAGCTTTTCTCAATTGGTCAAACAGGGAGGTTACACAGCAAACTGTGGGGTATGTGAGTGTCCCCTTGAAAAAGACAGCAAGCAGACCTTAGGGAGCAACATAGTTAGCAATCAAACACAAAGCACTAGACCATGCGTTTACACTTGGGTTACAGGCTTTCCCACCTTTTCTTGGGGTGGGGGATGTTTTGTGAGGCCCCTCCCCCTGACCTCTGGATGGCCCAGCTCTCCTGGGGTCTTCAAAGGATTTTCCCTGGGTGTGTCCATTTCCTGTTTCTCTTAGCAGGTCACTAGTTAGCTGGTGAATAAGATCCACTAATGCGGGCTGGGCGGGTGTAGTGGTGCACGCCTTTAATCCTAGCACTCGGGAGGCAGAGGCAGGCAGATCGTTGTGAGTTCGAGGCCAGCCTAGCCTACAAAATGACTCCAGGACAGCCAAGGCTACACAGAGAAACCCTGTCTCAAAAAACCTAAAAAAAGAAAGAAAGAAAGAAAGAAAGAAAGAAAGAAAGAAAGAAAGAAGGAAGGAAGGAAGAAAGAAAGAAAGAAAGAACTCCACTAATGCCTAGCATGCACAGCAATGAATAAATAGAGAAATAAACATTGCATAAAAAATTATAGTGTGGGAACTGGAGAGATGGCTCAGAGGTTAAGAGCACTGCCTGCTCTTCCAAAGGTCATGAGTTCAATTTCCAGCAACCACATGATGGCTCACAACCATCTATCATGAGATCTGGTGCCTTCTTCTGGCCTGCAGGCATACATGGGGGCAGAATACTGTATAAATAATAAATAAATAAAATCTTAAAAAAAAAAAAAATAGTGTGGCCAGTGGTGGTAGCACATGCCTTTAATCCCAGCATTTGGGGTAGCAGAAATAGGCAGATCTCTGTGAGTTCAAGGCCAGCCTGGTGTACAGAGCAAGTTCCAGGGCAACCAAGACTACACAGAAAATCCAAAAAAAAAAAGGATGTAACTTTCTGAGATTTGCCTATTTCATAACTAAGCACATATATCCTACACTTATAAATTTGGACACTTATGAATATGTACACACACAAATAGATTGGCAGGATTATATATGGTATGGTGACACATGTCTGTGATCCTAGCATCCAAGAGGCTGAGGCAAGAGATATGATATAACTTCCAGGCCAGCCCGAGCTACATAGTGAGCCCCTGTTGGCAGAGTGTTTGCCCAGTCTGCAGGAGGGCCTGGGTCCAGTCCCTTGTGCAACATAGATTGGCTATGGTAGTCCATGCCTGTAATCTTGTCCTTGGAAGGTAGATGCAGAAGGTCATCCTCAGCTATATAGTGAATTAGAAGCAGCCTGGAGTGAGAAGGGGAAGAGGAAAGAGGAAGGAAGGAGAGGAAAGAGGGGAGGAGAAGAGTGAAGAGAGAGGCCAGTAAGATGGCTCATAGGTAAAGGCACATTCTGCCAAAGCTGAGGACGAGAGTTGAAGCCCTAGAACCCACAGAAGAGTAAAGACATGTGCCACCAGGCCCTACCATTTTTTTTTTTTTTAGATTTATTTATTTTTATGTGTATGAGTGTTTTGCCTGCAAGTATATATGTGTATGCCTGGTGCCAACAGAAATCACAAGAGGGAGTCAGATGCCCTGAAACTGGAGTTGTAAGTTGTTGTAAGGCACCGTGTGGGTACTAGGAATCAAACCGGGGTCTTCTATAAGAGCAAGAACCTCTCTAAATCACTGAGCTGTCTCTCCACCCTCCCAAGATTCTTTTAAAAAGGATTTCTTTTCCTTTTACTACTGCGTGAGTCTGTGTGTGGGTATGTACACATGAGTACAGATGTTCTGGGGGGACAGAAGAGGGTGGTGGTGATGCACACCTCTAATTCCAGCACACTTGGAGTCCAGAAGAGGCCATCAGAGGTTGTGTGTCATCGTGTGGGTGCTGGGAACCGGACTCAGGCTCTACCACGGCGGTCTGCACTCCTACCCCCTGAGCCAGCTCTCCAGCCCTGAGGAGAAATGAACATTGTAAGAAGAGAAAAAGAAACAAATGCACTAAGAGAAAGGAGGGGCAAGGTCATCCGAGAGCCGGATTTGGAGATGGGAACCAGCCGTTCTAGAACATCCTCTAAGTTCTAGGCACCATGCCAGGCAGCCTGGAAGGGGCCTGGGGCCTAACGGGTGGGAGCCTGGGAAGTTCTAAGAAAGTCCTGGATTCCCCCATATGGGTCAAGCCTTTCAGCCTACGTTTTCCCATCTACGTTATCCGTCCATCCTTCATTTCATATGTGCTCAGAGCACCGAAAACCAAGACCGTGGAATGAGATGCTTACATTTGCTTTCCTGGCTTATCATTGACCAAATATGGCTTTTGACAGGTTCCTCAGCCTCTCTGCACCTCAGCTGACTTCCCTATGAAACAGGAAACCATAGCATTCCTGTAATATTATCATTATAGGAAATCATCAGTCTAGTATGAACTGGAAGCATCCGTGTGAGGCAAGCACAGGGTCTACCAGATGCCAGGGAGCAAATCTCAGCAGTGATAGACAAGCCAGGGTGATCAGTGAGTAAGACCCCTGTCCAATAGAGCCTGTCCTTCATGTCACTTATCAAAGTTGCTTTGCCACCACCCAAATGTCACGCGTTTTGCAAATGCTGAGAAGAAATCAGCTGCATTTCAACCTGGTGACACCTCAGAAGAGTTTATTTTTCTCTTCTTTGCAGGCTTGCCTTGAGGATGTCAGGTGCTGTTTCCAATGTAAACCCATATCTGGGTGTGGTCAGGGCTCCAGGCGTATCAATATTTGTTGAGAGCCCAGAAGGGCCTTCTTTTCCTCACACAGGGCCGTGGGATTGTGGATCTTAGGTCAGGCCCTGATGTTTGCAATGCCCCACGCCAGCCCCTGTTCCCTGAAGAGACAAGAGTGCAGCCAAATGTTACAATTGGACCCGAAGAGAATCCAGTACTGCTTATGAAATAGTCATATTCCTTTGGTCATTGAAGACAAGGAAGGGAGAGAATTGTCTGTCTGTCTGTCTGTCTGTCTTTGTGTGGGTTGCACGTGCAGGTCCGAGTGTATACATGCCTGTGTGTACACATGCCTGTGTGTACACATGTGAAAGCCAAAGATCAAGCTTGGAGCCATCCATCTTGGTTTTATTTTAATTCTATTTATGTATTTATTTTGTATTTTGTTTTTTCCAGACAGGGTTTCTCTGTGTAGCCCTGGCTGTCATGGACTCGATTTGTAGACCAGGCTGGCCTCGAACTCACAGAGATCTGCCTGCCTCTGCCTCTCTGAGTGCTGGGATGAAAGACGTGCACCACCACGCCTGGCCCATATTTTTTAATTTTTAAATTATCATTGTGTGTGATGTAAGAGTGGGTGTGTGGACATGTGAGGGAAATAGGGCATTTCTGTGCTTAGGGGCAACCCTCAGGGAGTCTGTTCTCTCCTTCCACTGTGTGGAAGAAGGCTCACTCTTGTTTCTGACCTGCCTTTTGCTCCAGACTAACTGGCCAGTGAACCTCTCTGCCTCCCAACTCACCACAGGAGTGTTGCAAGTGCAGGTGCACACCACATAGTCAGCGCTTGCATGTGGGTTCTGGGGCTGAACTCAGGTCGCCTGGCCGGCAGATGCCAAGCCAGCTCACTGGCCCCTTCAGAACAGTATCTAAGCAGGGATTTGGGATCAGTGGTTTCTCTAGTGTGAAAATCTGACTTGAATGGCGTACTGTCTCATTTGTGGCTAAGAGTGAGGCGAAGGACCCTGTTCTGGCCCAGAGTTGCCCAAGCCAAGCTTATATTTCTTCAAGTAGGGGTTCATCATGTGTAGTCCAGGCACTTCTGTGCTGGAACTACAGCTGGGAAGCCACCACATCTGGCCTGGTTTAGTTTTTCCTCACATATCCTTCCTCTCTGTTTTTAATTTCTTGCCCAAGCTAATCTGAGGTTGCATGAATTTCCTGAGACAAGGTAATTTGTCTGAGGTGAGCAGACAGTTCTTTTTTTTTGTTTTGTTTTGGTTTTGATTTTGGTTTTGGTTTTCTCTGTGTAGCCTTGGCTGTCCTGGACTTGCTTTGTAGACCAGGCTGGCTTTGAACTCATAGCAATCCACCTGCCTCTGTCTCCAAGTGCTGGGATTAAAGGCGTGTGCCACCACTGCCGTACCGAGCAGACAGTTCTTGGACAGACAACAAAACAATTCTAAATCTGCTCAAGATGAGCTTGGTGAGCCAGTGAACTTATTGAGGTTTCTCTCAGGAACATGGCTGAGTGAAAGGCAGCTGCACCACTGGGATGCCCCAAACTACACCTCTGGGGCTCCAAGCACAACCTGCAGGCAAGCACTTGCTGCTTATAGATCCTCAGGGATGGCCCTGTGGGGCTTGTCATTCTCCTGAAAGTTCCTTAAGCATCTCCCCTCCCTCCCAGGGCAACGCTTCAGGTGGGAGGGCGTGGCTGTACAGCAGGAATATATTACAGTTACATGTAGCATAAGGACCCTTCCATTAAACCATTACAACAAACACAACTTTCCTATTACTGTAACAAAAAACAAATGGAAGTATATGTGAAGGCAGGGGTTCATGGAAGGTGCCTCCCTCAATATCCTTTTTATTTTATTTTATTTTATTTTATTTTATTTTATTTTATTTTATTTT
>OU015754.1:25623727-25639662 GCA_907169655.1 Acomys percivali | reverse complement strand
TTATTTTATTTTATTTTATTTTATTTTATTTTATTTTATTTTATTTTGGATACAAAATCTTTTACTGAACTTGGAACTATCAGTTTGGCTAGGCCAGGTGGCCAGTAAGCAAGTGGCAGTGATCTCCCTGTCTTTGCTATTCCAGCCCTAGGATTACAGCTGTGTGCTGCTGTATCTAGCTTTTTGTCTGCTTGTTTGGTTTTTTCTTTTATTTGGTTTGGTTTTATTTGGGTTTGGAGGATGTTATTGTTTTGTTCTTTTGTTGTTTGTTTTGTGGCTATGTCATGCTATGTACATTGTTGGCTGCCCTGGAACTCTCTGTGTCGACCAGGCTGGCTTCAGACTCCTAGAGCCGCCCCATCCCAAATGCAGAGATTTAAGCTGTATACCGCCACACCTTGCTATATGTGGTGGTATACAACTGAGCCATTTTCCCAGCCCCCCTTTTTTATTTGTTTTGAGGAAAGGTCTTCCTGTATTGATCAGATTGGCCCCAAATTCCCAGGCTCACGCCATCCTCCTATCCCAACCTCCCAAACAGACTACAGACTTGTTCCAGGGTGGAGACATCACCAATGTGGAGCAAAAGACGGACAAGCCGGAAATGCCCCAAACCCTTTGCTGTCGGTAAGTGGTAAATTTCTATGACTTTGCCAAACACGGCCACCGTCTGAGAGGTACCTAGGAAAAGCGGTTCCTTAGCTAAATCACTGATCACAGAAGTAAAGGCAGGGGTGGGGGACGAGGGGTCAGAGGCTCCTGGGCAGGGCATGTGTGTGGACAGCTGGTGCTTGTCAGCAGTGAACGTGGCGGCGCAGCAGCAGATCACATTCAGGAAATGTTTTGAATGTTAAACTGAGCCGCAGTTGAAGGGCCAGGATGTGTTGCCATTAGAATTCTGGATGCAGTTCAGAGTCGTGTCTTCCCCCTAACCCCCCCCACCCTCCCCTTAACCCCCCTTCCCCCCCCTCTAAGTAAGGCCCCAGAGCAGGGTGGGGGCATAAATCTAGAAAGGAGGAGAGCTCCTGACATCAGAAACGGGCCATGGTCTTGAACCCCTGCTTTCTGGTTCTGGCCTTCAGGGATGATCTGATCTGTCTACGTGGGGAATAACTGAAAGGAAGAATCTCTCCTTACCACACCCCCAAAGTAAAGAAAGCAGCTGCAAGCTAGATGGAGAGGGCCGAATAGAAAATACACACATAAATCATTGTTACCTGGGTAACCAGGGCCAGCCAGGTGGCTCTGAGGGTAAAAGCATTTGGCTGCAAACCAAGCTGAGTTTGATCCCCAGAACTCGAGTTAAAATGGGAGGAGAGGACTGATGACTCCACAGATTTGTCCTCTGGCCTCCAGATCTGAACCGTGGTACAATACACACACCGTTCACACAACAATAACAATAATTCATAAAGACTTAAAGTTAAAAGTAAACTACCCTCGCCGGGCGTAGTAGTGCACGCCTGTAATCCCAGCCCTTGGGAGGCAGAGGCAGGTGGATCGCTGAGTTTGAGGCCAGCCTGGTCTACAAAGCAGGTCCAGGACAGCCAAGGCTACACAGAGAAACCCTGTCTTGAAAAACCAAAAAAAAAAACAAATACTACCCTAAGTGCCCTTCCCAATCTGCCCCCCTCACACATGCATTCACACACTGGGTTCCAGGATACCCAAATCTGAGGTGCCCAAATCCAAGGATGGTCAAATCTTCTGAATAAATAGCACAATATTTGCACATGTGGCCTAGGTGGGTAGAGTGCTTGTCTGGCATCTACAGAGCCCTAGATTGGATCCCTAGCACCACATAAGCTGGGTGTGGTGGTACAAACGTGCCTGTGGTCCCAGCATGCAAGGATTAGAGTATTGTTTCTACAAGCTGAGGAGGAGAAAGACTGCTGGCAGCTGTGGCGGCTGGAGCTTACTCTCTGGCAGAGCCGAGGCAAGAAGCCAAACCCAGCCAACACCGGGATTTTAGATTTCTGCCCTCCAAAAATTGACAGAACAATTTTCTATTGTTTTAAGCCACTCAGCTTGTGGTTCCTTGTGAAGACAGCCCTTAGGAGGACTGACTCCCATCCACCAAATTCAGTCACCTCTGGACCTTTGCACTTACCCCTCGTCCGTCCCTTCCTGAGCCCAGATTTTCTCATGGCTTGCTCTGTCTTGTTAATCCTGGCTCAACTCAAAGTCACTTCCTCCTGGGGCCTTCCCAGCCACCCCCAGCCCAGTCACTCCCGCTGCTCCCATGCTCATGCCTGACTGTTCCCACAGCACCAGTCGCCTTTCATTCACGTCTCTCCTTCATTGCTGTCCGCCTCCCTGTCTTGAAGCTGAGTTCACCCAGGAGAAGGCCACCCAGCTGCCTTGCTCCCGGCTGTACTGCCACCACCCAGAGCAGCATCTGACACACAGTGTTATTTAACATACATAAACCAGATGCAGGAATGTAAGCTGTTGACTTCAGCCGCTGAGGAACCGGGAATTTCAGCAGCGAGTTCCCTGTGACTCATGTGGCTAAGCTGGGGGAGAGCCCAGCTCCAAGCCCGTTTGCCATCTTCCGCAGGAGAAGGCCACCCCGGCTTTTAAATTCCTCCCTGGAGGGGCTGAAATGTAATAGACAGGAAATCGCACACACACTTGAACTCCAGACCGTCCACCTGTCCCTCGATTCTTGCCATCCACCCGGGGTAGAGAAATCCGAGTGTCTGACTGCGCAGCCAGCTCGTAGGTGAGCCTAGTCTTGCCAAAGGACCAAGGAGAGACAGAAGCTGGAAATGAAAGGACAACAGAAACTTGTTTCTCAAGTGGCAGGCTCAAACCAGTACATCTCCTTTCCGTGGCTGAACTGGGAACCGAAACCATTCTATAGGAATCTCACCTTCCTCTTCCTGGGGATGGTAGTGGTGATGGTGGGAGAAAAAAGAAAACCACTCTGGTCTGATTTTTTTTTAATAGACAGCTATTAATAGCCAGGCTCACCAAACTGTAAAGGGGAAAGCTCCACTGCAGACTCTCTGTGCAGCCTTCCCAAACGCAGCTGCCTCCTGTGCCCCCTACACGTCCCCTTAGCTGCCTCCCGGCTGCAGGGCTCCATGCCGTCCGATGCTTTGCAGCCCACCGGATCTTTCTGCTCGGATGCAGTTCAGAATCCAGCTAGGTCTTAAGTAAGAAGTTCATTTCTTTGACCCCTAACCCAGACAAATGCCACAGCAGACTGTGTCTCCTGTCGAAATTTATTGACATGGTAGATGTTAAGTACAGAAACACAAGCGATGAACCAGGAGGAATTCCACCTGCCCCCTTTAACCATGGACACATTTAAGTCCCCTTTAATAAGAAAAGCAGACAGAGAAGGGGAACAGCTGCTTTCCCCAAAGCCTTTTAGCTACTTAGCTGAACTTCTTGCTGAGCGTTTGACTCTCTCCAACACTGTTAGTTCAGTCCCTCCTAGGGCTGTCTCCTCCTTACCACCATCGGAGGCTCCAATTTCAATCTCCCCAGCTCCTTGATTTCTGCTAAAAAGTCTGCCCCCAAAAGGAAATCGGTTCCACAGAACACAAGTGACCTACTGGCTTCTTATCAACGACCCCTGGATAGAGAATCTCTTTAGTTTCTTGGCTCCCCTCGTCCCCCACTGAGGCCCACAGACAGGCTAGGTAGGACCTTAGGGGCGAAGGCGCATCCGTGGCTTTGAGCAGCCTGAGGAAGGAAGCTGACAAGGCATAGGGACCGTTGGGTGCGTCTGTGGCTCAGACTCTGCAGGACTCTGTCTTCTTCAGCCCTATAGGCTTAGGAGGCTTAAGAAGTCTCCACCATCTAGAAACTTTGCTTTCTGTTCCTCTGAGATTTCCACAGCCGCTCACTGCACCACACCGTTTCTCTAAATCCGATTCTCTGAATCTAGACATTCCAAGACCGTGTAAGCCAAGTCTGCTGATGTTACTCTGTGCAACGGCCAAGCCTGTCTCTCCAGAGAGCTTAGGCCTGAGTGGCAATCCCCCCTTTTTGGCCTAGTGACTTAATGAGGCGTGGCAGCCAGATAAGATGGACTGCACGGCTCACTCATTAGCGCCCCTGGAATACTTCTGGTCGTGCTGAGGTCCCCTGTGAGCTCCACGCTTGTGCTGCGGTTATTATCGGCTTCGCCCAATGTTCTCCTTCGAAGGCAGCGGTCGATGCACGTGGAGAAGAAGTTGGGGAATGACGGGCTGGAGAAATAGTAGACCACCGGGTCCAGCATGCTGTTCATGTAGGTAAAGCTGAGCGTGGTGAAGAACGCCAGGTCCACAGAGGAGTAGATGTCACAGCTCCGCACATTGTTTCTGTAGAGGAGCCAGAAGATGCGTATCCGCACGGCCACACTGGGCAGGAAGCAGATGATGAACACGATGGCCACCACCATGATGAAGTTGATGGCCCTCTTGATCTTGGCGTGCCTGTCCATTTGTCTCTGCCGGAGGCACCAGATGATTCTGGCCGAGCAGAACAGGATGATGCCCAGGGGCAAGAAGAATTCCAGGAGGAACATTGCGTCATGCCACCGGAAGGTGTAACAGATGCTAAAACTGCTACACAGGTTCGCGTTGCCGTTTCGGGTCATCATGTTTGTGTAGAGGAGGTGGACTGTCAGGCCGATGGTGACACCCCACAAGAAGCAAGAGATGATGGCCGCTGTCCGGTTGGAGATCTTGTTCAGGGAGTGGTGAGGATGGACCACCCGGAAGTACCGGTCCACGGCCACCACGGTGAGGAAGATGATGCTGCCTTGCCGGTTCATGGCTAGCATGAAGAGCATCAGGCGGCAGGGGATGCTTCCAAACCTCCAGTCCCATTGTTGGACATAGTTGTCCGTCAGGAAGGGCAGGCAGATGATCAGGAGAAAGTCAGCCACGGCCAAGTTGAACAAGAAAATCCTGCTGGATTTCCAGGACTTGAGGTGGAAACAGAAAATCCACAGGGCGAGTCCATTGCCCAGGAGTCCGAACACGAACTCGAGCCCCAAGACCGGCGGCAAGATTTTGGCAATGTTTTCGTCCCGGAACACACAGCAGTTCTTGCCGTTTATGACCAGAAAATGGTTCTGCTTACTCATGAGTAGATCCAGTCCGTCTCAGCCCGCCCCAGAGTACCTCACCTAGCACAGGCTCGAGGCGAGTGTGTGTCTGTGTGGTGAACGTGTGGCTCAGCCCTCAGCTTTATGTCATGTCAGGGTGTTGAAAGAGATGACTGAATGGTTACCAGGAAACTACGAAATCATTTAAAAAAAAAAAAAAAGCTAGCAAGGCTCTTACGAAACTTGCTGTTTGCATAAACAAATAATAAAAAAAAATCCCCTAGGCAGATGGGAACCCACAAATTTTTCTAAATGTAAAGGATAAGTTTAGGCAAGCCAACTGTCAACTGTGAAGGAAGGAATGGGGGCACTCCTCCTGAAGGCTGCGTGCAGGCACACTGCTTAGTTAACTGGCCTTGAGAATCTTCTCACTGCGTTTGCTTGGCTTACATAATTAATAACTTAACAATGGCAGAGATCGTGCAACGTGCTGAATGTGCAGCGAGGCTTTCCAGAAGCAGTGAGAATTCCTGTGAAATTTTACTAAGCAGTGGTAATGTGTCTACGGTTTGCTCACTTTCTCTCTCCTTTTTCCTTTCTAGGATTTCCTTTTATTTTTAACTGTGCGTATGCACATCTGTCTGTGTGGGTACGTGTGTGTAACTGCAGGTGCACCCAGAGGCTATTGGACGCCCTGGAGCTGCGGTTGTAGGCAGTTGCGACCCACCCACTGTGGATGCAGGGAGCCCATGTCCTCGGCAGGACCAGCGCGTACTCTTATCCGTGACAACGGTTCTCGAGCACCGTGTTTCTTTTCTTTTCTTTTTTCTTTTCTTTACTTTTCTCTTCTTTTCTTTCTCTCAGGCAGAATCTTGCTATGTCTCCCAAGCTGGCATCTCCATCTTCCTGCCTCTGCCTCCCAAGTGCTGGTATTGCAGACATGCAGCCCTGTGCCTGACTGTGTGAGATTTGTAAAAATAGAGCTGGATTTCAAGCCCCAGCCTTGCAGAAAGACAACATTTTCCTTCCTTTTTTTTTTTTTTTTTTTTTTTTCCCCCCCCCGAGACAGGGTTTCTATGTGTAGCCTTGGCTGTCCTAGACTTGCTTTGTAGACCAGGCTGGTCCTGAACTCACAGCAATCCACCTGCCTCTGCCTCCTGAGTGCTGGGGTTAAAGGCATGCGCTACCATGCCTAGCCCTTATTTTTTTTTAAGTGTGATTGTCATCCTAGAGTGTATCTCTCATTGAATATTTTGGCATATATATGTATATGTGTATATATATATATGCATATATATGCAAAAGGTTTATACATTTTTTTTCTACTTTGAGTTAGAAATTGGACATTTATCCCTTCAGTTGCATACCGAAATCCTCAATGGCATTTGATAGACCCTTGTAGACTAGATGCAGGGTGAACTAATCCTGAATCCCATAGGATTACGGTTACTTCATGAAGATGGTGATAATGAAGATGGGAGTTTGGGGACCAATGGTGCCCATATTGCAGTTTCCAATGTGCCAGACTCCATGCCTTAAAGATTTGTTTACATTTTGTTTGTTTGTTTGGTTTGGGTTTTAGAGACAGGGTTTCTCTGTGTAGTCCTGGCTGTCTTGGAACTCACTCTGTAGACTAGGCTGACCTTGAACTCACAGAGATCTGCCTGCCTCCATCTCCCAGGTGCTGTGACTTAAGGTGTGGGCCACCACACCCAGATCAGTTGGATTTTTAAAGTGTGGGAATATTTGCCTGTGTCAGAATGTGTGCCACATGCTGCAGTATCCAAAGAGGCCACAAGAGGGCGTCATATCCCCTGGAACTAGAGTTACAAACGGTGGTGAGCCACCATGTGTGTGCCTAAAACAGAACCTGGGTCCTTTGCAAGAGGAGCCAGCGTTCTTAACAGCTAAGCCATCTCTCCAGCAATTCGTGTGTTTTGTTTGGTTGGATGGTTTTGGTTTTTCAAGACAGGGTTTCTCCGTGTAGCCTTGGCTGTCCTGGACTCCCCTTGTAGACCAGGCTGGCCTCGAATTCATAGTGATCCGCCTGCCTCTGCCTCCCGAGTGCTGGGATTAAGGGCGTGAGCCTCCAACGCCCAGCTAAACGCAAGTGCTCTTAACTGAGCCATCTCCCCCAGACAGCGTCTCCCTGTGTAGCCCAGGCTGGCCTCATACTCATGATTATGCTGCCTGCACCTCCTGAGTGCTGGAGCTACAGGCCTGTAACACCACACCACTGCCTCTTCTCCTGTAATTGCCCGGAGCCTCAGCTGCCACTGACACGGGCTTGCCTTGCTGCTTGCGGGTGCTGGGAGTGCTTCCTTCCTGGATAAATGGGGACTAACCGATGGCGGGCTCCCACATTTGGTTCCCCAGCCGCTGACACTGTTTTGGGAGCCTGGAGAACTTTGATCACTGGAGATAGATCACTCCGGACAGGGCCTGGAAGGTTATACCCACTTCGGGTTGAGGGCTGCACCTCTCTCCTCCAGGTCCAGCCATGGTGGTGTGGGGAGCTACCTGCCACCACGGACTGAGCCCCTCGTGACGTCACGGTGCTTTATACGATGCTTACGCCAAAACACGCCTCTTTGCTCTAAGTTGTTTCTGTCGGGTATTTGGTTCCAACCACGTGAAAGTAACTCACACAGCACCCCTGACACAATCCCGCTAAGAGAGAAACTCCTAACACTAATTATGGCTGTCGTCCGGAATCTGAAAGGGAGTCTCCTTCCTAAGTCCTAGAGTGTTATAAATGTGTGTGCACACACATGAATATGCAGGTGTTCTTGCCTGTGTGTGTGTGTGTGCTTGTGGTGACTGAAGGCTGACTTAGGGGGGGCGTCTTGAGCTGCCGTCCGCTTTCTTCTGAGTCAGGGTCTCTTCCAAAACTCGGAATTAACTGTCTTGCCGGCAAATCCCCAGGAGCACCTGCCTTGACACATCCCCTCCCCCCAACGACCAGCACTGGGGCTACAGACGTGCACCACCATGCCCAACTTCATATATGGGATCTGATCCAGATAAAGTGTGTGCATAGCAAGCACTTTACCCCCTGAGAAATCTTACTAGCCCCTCCCCAACCCCTTTAAAAATGAAAAAACGTAAACAATAAGCCTTGAGTCCTATAACCCCAGTACTTAAGAGGCAGAGGCAGAGCCTGGCAAAGTGGTGGCGCACACCTTTAATCCCAGCACTCTGGGAGGCAGAGGCAGGATGATCCCTGTGAGCTCAAGGCCAGTCTGGTCTACATAGTAAATTCCAGGACAGCCAGGACTGTTACAAGAAAGACACTGCCTCATAAAACACATTGGGGGGTGGGGGGTGTGGACAGAGAGATCAGGAATTCAAGGCCATTCTCAGCTCTAGAGGAAGTTCAAAGTCAGCCTGGGCTACATGAGACAATATCTCAAGGCAAACAAACTACACAAGAAGGTTAACGTTAACTGTCAACAGGACCAGGATCACTTAGGAAGAATGTCAAAGAGGGATTGTCTACACTGGGGGACTGTCTTAATTAACTTAATTGATGTACAGACACCTAGCCCACCATGGGCAGCACCATTCCCTGGGCAGAGGGTCCTGAACTGTATAAGAATGGGGGAACTGAGCTGAGCGTAAAACAAGCAAGCAAGCTCACGTATGTTCATCCCTCGCTGCTCTCGAGTGTGGCTGTAACATAGCCAGCTGCCTCAGCTTCCTACGCTGACTTCCTCACAACAGCGGACAGGAATGGTGAACCGAAATAAGCCTTTGCCCCCGCTTATGCTGCTCTCTGTCAGGGTATTTTCTCACAGCCAACAGAAACGAAACCAGACAGTCATGGATATATTTCTTTTCTTTTTTTTTTTTTTTTTTTTTTTTTTTGAGGCTGGGTTTCTCTGTGTAGCCCTGTAACTCCTACGGTAGACCAGGCTGGCCTCGAACTCAGACATCCACCTGCCGGCCTCTGCCTCCTGAGTCCTGGGATTGAAGGGGCCGCCACCACCACTCAGTCCCATTACACATAAAATTAGAGTAACAACAAATACTTCAAATTTGGAAAAGGAGAAACACTGGCTGCTAATTCTGGCTCCATCCTTGGTGGGCGGTGAAGCCCCTCACTTGCCCCCCTCAGCTTCCTCTTGTGGAAACACAGGAACTAGGTAAGACCCACACACACACACACACACACACACACACACACACACACACACACACGCACACGCACACGCACACGCCCCACCCCTGTAGCCTCTTTACAATGCTGCTCACATTCAGAGCTTCTAAACAAGGAGTTCGGACTACAGAGAGGGTATGTAAATTGAGGCCTCCCGGTGCCAGGGCCTGGTACAGAATTTCCAGTCTTCCCACCTCTGGAGGGCACGCCTTGTCTTGTGCTGGTCTTTTTTTTTTTTTTTTTTTTTCCTTCTCTTACCAGTGCATGAGCTGTACAGAAACTTGTCATGACGAATCACTTACAGAGTCAGGCAGTGACCGTACAGTCTGGTGGAAAAGGGATTATGCTCATAAACATGACGCTCTCAGGCAACACGAGCCCCTTACACTGGGTGGGACAGCTTGAAGGTGTGCTGTGGAGCTCACAGAAGTTATTATTAATTACTTTTTCAGATGAGGAGTGTTGCCCAGTCTAACCTTGAGCTCCTGGGTCAAAGAATCCTCCTTCCTCAGCCCTCTGGGTAACTGGGACTATAGATGTTTGCCGCTGCACCCAGCAAACTGTTTAAAAAACTTTGACAGGGCGTGGTGGTGTATGCCTGTGATCCCAGAACTCAGGAAGCAAGCAAAGGCAGGAAGGAGGATCGTTGCAAGGCCATGGCCAGCCCGGTCTGTATGATAAATTTCCCAAGAGGGCTATAAAGACCCTACCTCAAAAAACAGACCACCAGGGGGCTGGAGCGATGGCTCAGTGGTTAAGCGCATTGACTGCTCTTCTAAAGGACCCCAATTGAACTCCTAACACCACATGGCAGCTCATGTTACTGGCTGTACCTCGAACTGATCTGACACCCTCACACAGACACACATGCAGGTAAAATACCGAAGCATATAAAACAAAACAAAAATTAGCCAGTTAAAAAGAAGTAAATAAAACCAGGAGGTGATAGTTCAGGCTTTTTTAATGCCAGCACTGGAGAGACGGAGGCAGTCAGATCTCTCGGAATTTGAGGTTAGCCTGGTCTGCATATGGACTTCTGGGTCAGTCACAGCTACATATGGAGGCCTTGTCTCAAAACAACAACAACAACAAAAAAGTAATTAAGCAAATGAATATAATAGGGCCAGGGTGTAGCTCAATGGCAGACCACTGGCCTAGCAGGCCTGACACCCTGAGTGTGGTGCCCCAAAACTCAGGAATAGGTGAGTATTCCCTCCTGCTGGCAACAGTCCACAAGACTTAGGCCAAAAAGTGCCAAAAGCTGGCTCTTTGAAGAAACACATATCAAAGCTGCCCTGGAGACAAGCCCCGGGAGAAGCCTTGGGCGTGGCTCCTGCAATTCAGATACCCTTGGTTTAAAAACCCAGAGGTCTGGGGTGGGAGCGCTCACTTCCCATTTCTCCCTCCGCTTCTCCCTGTCTTTGTCTTTCTTTTAAGATTGGATAGAACAATAGTTTAGTGAATTAAAATCAAGCTCTTCAATTCTTGCCTGTCTTTATTTTAACCAAGTGTGGTCGGTTACCTGGCCTTTTACAAGTCCGAGGCTCCCGCCCCCCTGCCCCGCCCCCCACATACCCCAACTCCACTGGAAGGGATATGGACTCCTGTAGGCTCAATTTTCTCAACCAATATATTTTATTACAACTCATTAACTGAGCCTACGTCACTTATAACCCGACTAACCAAACCAATAGGAAAAGAGGATTAAGGAACACAATAACAAAACCGTAAGGATATCAGTTCCGAGGGACGATTCTCCTGGCGTAATCAGCAGGATTTCTTCTGCTGGAGCCTGGAGTAACCAGAGCCTGGAACCTCAGCAGGAGCCGGAGCCCCGAAGCCTTCCCTCGAGCGGTTCCCTCTAGGAGTGTCCTGAAGGAGCAATGAACAGCCAAAACTATCCCAAGTCTCCAAAAAGCCTCGCCTCCAGTTCTGGGCTCAGTTATATATCTCTTCCCAGAGTCCGGTCACAGAATCTTTTCAGCTGGCAACAATCAAGCTCCTGCACAAGGCGGTTGGTCTTTGAGTGATTAACTTCACCTGTTCTCTCACAAGACCGTTCCAATCCCACACTTGGGATCATAAAAACAGGTTTATCTCTCCTTGAGACCCCCCCGTTGTCTCAATCCCTGAGTTCCCTCAAACTAGGGGATCCGACTGGAAAGCTTCCTCCCTGCTAATGGAGCCTTCCTTATGACAGAGCCTTCCTCAGCCAGCCACCCAAAGGCTGAGGAAAACTCCACATCTTGGCTGAAGAAAACCCTGTGACCAGATTCTCCGCCCAGCCTCCCGAAGAAAGACTATCAGCTCTCCTATAGCAACTGTTTGCTGTGCTGTGTACCGAGAGCTTTCCATGTGTGACCTCAGTTCATCTTCACACAAGCCCTGCACAAAAGGTGTTGTTGTTGTTGTTGTTATTATTATTATTATTATTATTACTATTATTATTATTATGTCTCAGGACTGGAAAGATAGGGCTCAGAGCTGTGGTTCTTACTCTTCCTAATGCTGAGACCCTTTAATACAGCTCTTCATGTTGTGGTGACTGCCCCCAACCATAAGATTATTTGCTGCTTCATAACTGTAAGTTTGCTACTGTTATGGATCATGATGCAAATATCTGATAATGCAGGATATCAAATATGTGGCCCTTGTGAAAGGGTTTCCTTCACGGGTGTCTGGGTTGACTGGACTCAGCTGGACTGGTCTCCTGGGGGGGACTTTCAGTTGGTGGCTAGGCTAGAGTTATATACGTATGGTCCGAGTTATTTTTTCTCCTTGATTTGACAAAATACTCGGCTAAAGCAACTTAGGGTTTTTGTTTGGCTTTGGCTCACGGTTTGTGGGGATACAGTCCAACATGGTGGGAACATGTGGCAGCTGTGAGCACGAGGCAGGTGGTCACCACGTGCTGCAGCCAGGAAGCAGAGGGAGATGAATTTGAGAGCGCTCTCTCCTTCTTAGTAGCCTGAGACTCCAGCCTATAGAAAGGAGCTGCCCACATTTGGGGCAGGGCTTCCGGTTTCAGTTACTCCTCTCTGAGAACGGCCCCCGCCCCACCCTCAGATACACCCAAAAGTGTGTCCCCCCTAGATGACTGCAAGTGCAGTCAAGTTGACAGGATGAAAGCCAACAGGTGGTCACGGAGGACAACGAGATGCGTGGGGTCCTCACCCTCTGGATAGTTCTATGGCTCTCAGTGTGGCTTCTTCATGTGGCTCTGCCCACCGGGTAGGCTGGGCAGCACAAGGCCTTCTCTGTGTCTCCTGAAGTCTGAAGGCAGATCTACTTAATACTTGGCTTGAGAATCCCAGACCAGCACCCCTACTACATCACAGAGGGATTTCATGTCTCACCAAGACAGGAGGCACTCACAGGCTCCAGTGGCAGGAAGCACAGATTCTTGGAGGGCATTCTGGAAGATCTCCCACTGCGGACCATAAATGGCATTGAAGGCACATGTGGCTTCAAGAGACAGGACAGCCCTAGGACTCTAACAAAGGAGATGTAGTGGTAGAAGTGGGGAAATAGAGGCAGAGAGAGCATTAATTGTACTGACCGCTGTGCATATATAAACCTATCTATGGTGTATATCAGTGTACATGCATACACGTATACATGTATAATAAACAGTGAGGGGAGGAGTGAGAGAGATTTTTTTTTCTGTTTTTTTTTTCTTTTTTGAGATAGGCTCTCATATAGCCCAGCCTGACCTTGAACCTCTTATATAGCTGAGAGCGACTGAACTTCTGATCCTCCTGCCTCCACCTCCTGAGGGCTGGCGTTTCAGGTGTGCACTTTCACTTCCAGTTTATGCCAAACTGGGGGTTTAACCCAGAGCTTTGTGCAGAGTAAATAATTTTGTGTGTGTGTGTATGTGTGTGTGTGTGTGTGTGTGTACACGAGCGCATTTGTGTTTTGCCTGCGTGTATACCTGTGTGAGGAATTTGAGTAACAAACGGTTGTGAGCTGCCATGTGGGTGCCTCAAGTTTTTCGTTTTAAAATTTAGAGCTGAGGGCCTTGCGTGGTAGTTTAAAACCAGCCTGAGCTGCCTGGTGGGACCTTGTTTCAAATGCCAACCCCCCCAAAAGAAGGCTACAGACTGAGTACAGCCAAGGCTATAGAGAGACTGTATGTATGTATGTGTGTGTGTATGTATGTATGTATGTATGTGTGTGTGTGTGTATATATGAGTGTGTATATACTCATATATACACACATACATATATACACACACACACAAACATATATGATGTCCAGTACTAGAGCTGTACATCTGTGCCACTATGCTTGGTGCCATCTTGAGATTTTTCAATGCTTCCTTTTAAAGGGGACCCTAAAACTTCCATTTTGCATTACGCCCTGCAGACTGTGGCGCCAGCTCAGCAGCTATGGGTGCACCCATTGTGAGACTGGGGTCTTGCTTCATTCTGGAGCCAGATTTGGAGCTGAAGGCCCAGAAGGCCAGCGAGGCCAGACCTTGCAACACAGTCCCCACTTCCCTTACAAAGGCTTTAGCAACTGGTTTAACTCCTCAGGTGCCAGAGAGCTAACCTCTCTAAGCACTCAGCGTGCATAACGTCAGTCTCCATCGCAACTACTGTGCTTTTAGTTTAGAGGGTAAGGCAGAGTGGTAAGGACTTTTCCAATTTTTTTTCTCATCTGTTTGTTCGTTATATGTGTTAGTGTTTTGCCTTCATTTAAGTGCAGCACGTTTGTGTAGTGCCTGTGCAAGCCAGAGGAGAATACTGGGTCTCGTAACTAGATTTTAGGCTGTCGTGAGCCACCATGTGGTGCTGGCAACTGAACCCAGACCTTCTGCAAAAGCATCAAGTACTTTTAACCACTGAACCATCCCTCAAACCCAGCAAACACCTTTAATCCTAGCACTCAAGAGGCAAAGGCAGGGCTGGAGAGTTGGCTCAGTGGTTAAGAGCACCATCTGCTCTTCCGGAGGACCCGGGTTCGATTCCTAGCACCCACATGGCAGTTCACAACTGTCTGTAACTCCAAGATCTGACACCCTCACACCAATGCACATAAATTAAAATTTAAATTAAAAAAATTAAAAAAAAAAAAAAAAGAGGCAAAGGCAGGCAGATCTCTGTGAGTTCAAAGCCAGCCTGGTCTATATAAAGAGTTCCAGACCAGTCAGGCATACACAGTGATACCCTGTCTCAAAATAAAATAAAATAGGGTAAGAGCATTGCTTTCCAGAACTCACATATTTTCCATTTCCATTGTCAATTAAAGGCACATGTCCTTTCCTCTGTATTATCCTGATAGACTGTTGCCTTTCCCCAGCGAAGGGGAATCCTCTCCTGTCAGCCTATGGTTTCCTGTTGCTGGTATAAACACTCATCAACAAGGCTAACCCCCTCCTTTTCCTCACCACTTCTCAAGAACTGCTTTTTGGCAAGACAGACTTTGTGTCACACTCTGTCGGCTTCTAAGGGGAAATGTATCTGAGTTGAGGCAATGCTTGAGGTTTGGTTTGCTGTTCCCGGCTTTTAGTTTTCTCTGGCTGTTCCATGGTGAGAGCCTTGGTCCACAGGCCTGCCATGGGCTTCTGGGTATTGGACCTTTAGTTCCTCCTCTTAGAAGGCAACATCAAAAAGGTTTTCGAAGCTAGAGTCACACTTAAGAGACACACTTCCTTTCACAAATCCATTTTTTTATTAGGATCAAGCAACAAAACAGTGAAAAATTACGCATAAGGGTAGAATTAAAAGCAGGTGTTTCCACAGATCTCTATTTGTTTACTTTTGCATGTGGGATGCGTGTGCACACTGAGCGTGAGTGTATGTGGGGACCAGAGATCAGCCTGTGGTGTCATTCCTCAGAAATGACCTTTTAAATGTTTTCTTATTTATCTACTGTGTGTGTGTGTGTGTGTGTGTGTGTGTGTGTGTGTGTGTGTGTGTGTGTGCACATGCATGTGCGCACACACAGGTGGAGGGCAGAGACATACTTGCAGGAGTCAGTTCTCTTTTTCCCCTGCATAGGCTCCTGGGTGGATCAAACTCAAGTGGTCAGCAGAGGTCACAAGTGCCTTTACCCACTGAGCCACCATGTCACGATCGTCAAGCCCTACCTTGTTGTTTGTTTGTGGTTGCTGTGTTTCTGTTTTTGAAGCAGAGTCTCTCGCTGAGACCTAGGGCCCACCCATTCGGCGATGCTGACCTCTGAGCCTCTCCTGCCCTTGCCTCCCCAGTCCCTGGCATTACAAGCAGGTGTCGTCACACGAGTCTGCAGGTCCTGTCCTTGAGGTTGTATAGCAGGCACTTTACTGATGGAAACATCTCCCTAGCCCAGTTTCCATGGATTTCTATCCTGTAGCAGAGGCAGGCAGATCTCAAGGTCAAGACCAGCAAGTTAGCTGGTCGTGGTGGCGCATTCCTTTAATCCCAGCACTCAGGAGGCAGAGGCAGGCAGATCTCTGTGAGTTTGAGGCCAGCCTGGTCTGCAGAGTGAGTTCCAGGGCAACCAGAGCTACTCAGAGAAACTCTGTCTAGAAAACAAAATCATCATCATCATCATCATCATGAAAAAAGAGAGAAGATGATCTGTGATCCTTGATCCTGGTGAGACTTCCTGGCTTGACTCCTTCCTAGGAAGCAGCAGAAGTCAGGTGGTGACAATGGAGTAGCTGCTTAGGGGCTTTTGACTGTCTGGTGGCTTCTTCTTCTTCTTCTTCTTCTTCTTCTTCTTCTTCTTCTTCTTCT
>OU015754.1:25574348-25612690 GCA_907169655.1 Acomys percivali | reverse complement strand
GAAGGAGAAAAGTGACGTCTCTAGATTTTCCCTCTGACCCTCAGAGAGAGAGAGAGAGAGAGAGAGAGAGAGAGAGAGCAGGTAAAAGGAAAACACATGACTTGGTGCCAGTAGAGACCCAAGAGGGGACCGGTGAAGCCTGTGATTTCTGGATAGTCTGGACCTTGTGATACAGTGTCACGTGACAGTCACAAAGCCCAGGGCAAGGTATCTGCTTCTCATCAATAGGAGACTTCTCAGAAAGGGGGTGACAACACTGCCCCTTCCGCCAGGCTTCGGGTGAATGGCTCGTGGTGCTGCAGCATCACTTCCCCCTTGCTCTTCGGCCACACTGTTATCACCTGACCTCGGACATGCTTAGGATGGCCACAGACTTCTCTCTTGTCGTAAAGGAAATGTCTGGGTTTCTGGTGGCATCAGTCCAGTATGCATGCGTTCTATAGTGCAAGTGAAAACCCTACTGTGATGGTTTGAACACATGGGAGCTAGTGTTTTTCTTTGTGTGGAGGCAGACAACTTCAGGTGGCATCCCTCAGCTGCCACCCACCTTTCTTTCTTTCTTTCTTTCTTTCTTTCTTTTTTTTTTGGGCACAGGATTTGTCATTGTTCTGAAATTCACAGGTTGTTGAGGATCCCAGACATGGAGCCCCTGGAATATGCCAGTTTCTGCCTCTGCATGTTTGGTATTATAAGAATACCTAGAAGGCTGGGGATTTAGCTCAGTGGTCCTCAGCTCTGAAAACAAAACAAACCAACAAAAAACAAAAACAAAATTTCTTGGGGCTGGAGAGATGACTTAGTGGTTAAGAGCATAGTCTGCTCTTTCAAAGGACCTGGGTTCAAGTCCCAGCAACCACATGTGAACTCACAACTGTCTGACACCCTCACACCAATGCCCATAAAATTAAATTAAATTAATTATTAAAAAAAAAAAAGAGGGCTGGAGAGATGGTTCAGAGGTTAAGAGCACTGGCTGTTCTTCCAAAGGTCCTGAGTTCAATTCCCAGCAACCACATGGTGGTTCATAGCCATTTGTAATGAGATCTGGTGCCCTCTGAATACTGTATAAGTAATGAATAAATAAATATTAAAAAGAAAAAAAAAGAATACATGCGCCCAGCTTTGTTCTGGGAAACAAACTCCGGCTTGCAGGGCAAGCACCTTACAGAGTGAGATGTCTCTCCAGCCTCTGAGTGCGGGGCTGTAGTGGAGCACGCCTTTAATCCTAGCACTTGGGAGGCAGAGGCAGGCGGATCTCTTTGAGTTAGAGGCCAACCTGGTCTACCGAGTGAGTCCAGGACAGGCAAGGCTACACAGAGAAACTCTGTCTCAAAAAACCAAAAAGAAAAAAAAAAAAAAAAAAAGAAGGCCAGCACGGAGAAAGGCCAGAGCCCACGAGGCTATCATTAGCATAATGAATAGCATAATAGCATAATCATTACTATAGAACCTCTATCCTTAGACTTTCAGACTTGGTCCTTGTGGTCCCAAGGGAGCAGTTGTATTTTTCTGCCTTATGTATAAGATCCAATCAAGATATAATTCTATATCCCATAGGTCAGTGCTTCGCTCAGCCCTCATCAGAGAAGCCGCTTATTACAGTAGATAGTAATTAACAGAGACCCACAACTGTAGAATGTGCAGAGAATAAGTGACCCCGAGAATGCTCAGCCCTAAACAGGCTGTTTCATCACGTCCCTCCTGTCAAGGCTCAGGGATAGATTTGCAAGAACCAGACATGGTGGTTAACCTCAAGGAAATAGCGTTTTCTGATGCAACAGGGCAGATATAAACTAATAGCAAGCGAGACAGCGTGTGCAAGACCTGTACAACCTCAAGAAAGACACAATGCCAGCAGGAAGAAGTGAGATGGGCCAGGAGTCCCACCCTTAGCTAAGGGGCTATTGGCATTTAATTGCTTCTGGGACAGGAAAGTCAGTTTTCTTCAATGGAGAGATGCCTGGTATATTGATCAAACTTCAGGGCAGGTCTGAAGTCCAGGAGTATTTTGAGAGAGAGAAAGAGAGAGAGAGAGAGAAAGAGAGAGAGAGGGAATGAATATAAAATTTGTGAGGAGTTGGATAAGGGGAAATTCCCAATAAATACAATATTATTAAAAACACCAACAAATGTAAATAAAAACAAAATACAAACAAATAAAAAAACAAGGAAAACTAATGTGTGTGTGTGTGTGCGCGCGTGCACAGAACATTTACATCCCTATAGACAAAGGCCATCAGAAAAACTGAGCTGAATTTCAGTATAAACGAGAAACTCCCTAATATCCCTAACAGAGGGTTAAACATAGCTTTTCCAAGTAAGACTCGTTTGCATTGAGTATCCGTTAGATTCAGTATTTCCCAGATGTGAAACAGCAAAGACAGGGCAAGATGGAAGAGGGGCCAGAGCGGCCAGGGGTCTTTTATTTTTAAAGACAGGGTCTCACTATATAGCCTTGGCTGTTCTGGACATAGACCATGCTGGCCTTGAACTCACAGACTTCCACCTTTCTCTGCCTCCTGAGTGCTGGGATTAAAGGCGTGCACCACCAGGAGTTTTGTTTTGTATTTTTTAGCATATGTGAGCATGAGGATGCCTGTACTTATCTGTGTCGGGGTGCCTGAGCACAGAAAAGCTTTTAGAATTCCCGGCGTTTGTAAACTGCCCAGCATGGGTGCTAGCGACAGAAGTCTAGTTGTTAGGAGGAGCAGCAGCGAGCGCTCGAGCTCAGCCTTGAACTTCTGATGCTCTTGACTTGCCGCCCGCAGACAGGGCAAGCTGCCGCACCTGGCTTGTGGAAAGCTGGAGGGCAAACCCCTGGCCTTTCTTCCTGCTCAGCAAGGACCAACTAACTAACTAAGCTGCATTCCCAGGCTCTGGAGTAGAAGGGCTGCACCTGAGGAGAAAGCCTCACGCCTCCGACGTAGAGTCTCCCAACTGCTCGGTGGCATTTACCAGACCTCAGACTGTATGCTACGATAGGAAGTGCAAATTTACCTGTGTGTGGTGGTGCAAGCCTGCAATCCCAGCACTCGGGAGGCAGAGGCAGGTGGATCTGTGAAGGTCGAGGCCAGCCTGGTCTACAAAGCGAGTCCAGGACAGCCAAGGCTACACAGAGAGACCCTGTCTTGAGAAACCAAAAGGAGAAGGAAAAGGAGAAGGACAAGGAAACGGAGAGGGAGAGGGGGAGAGAGAAGGGGACGGAGAGAGGGAGGAGGAGAGGGGGAGGGGGGGAGAGAAGGGGATGGGGAGGGGGAGAGGGGGAGGGGGAGAGGGAGAGGGGGGAGGGGGGGGGGGGGAGGGGGGGAGGGAGGGGGAGGGAAGGGGAAAGGGGGGAGGGGGGAGGGGGAGAGGGAGGGAGGAAGAAGGAAAGGGAGAGTGTTAGGATTCTGCTTCAGTCCTCCTCCCTGTGATGCCATTGTCTACCTGCCTCAGGGCATGTGGCCCTGCCCAGGGCTATATAAAAGGACAGTCCTACCTCACCCCTCCCTCTTCCTCTTCCTCTCTCCCCTCTCTTTGTCTCTGTGTCTGTCTCTCTCTCTCTCTGGGATACCCCTCCTACCCGCTTTCCTTCTCTCCCCATGCTAATTTAATAAACCTCATATAATCTAATATCTGGCATCTGGTATCTTTTTTGTTTGTTTGTTTGAGACAGGGTTTCTCTGTGTAACAGCTCTGACTGTCCTGGACTCACTTTGTAGACCAGGCTGGCCTCGAACTCACAGCGATCCGCCTGCCTCTGCTTCCCGAGTGCTGGGATTAAAGGCGTGCGCCACCACCGCCCGGCTTCACTTCTAAATTTCTTAAAGTCAATTTTTAAAATTTCTTTTGAGGTTTTTCAAACAACAAAGTGCCCCCCCCCCATCTTTTGGTATCTTCTTATCATTTTCTTATTTATTAAACATAAAAGAGAGGGAGAGGGAGAAGAAAAGAAGAGGAGGAGGAGGAAGAGGAGGAGGAGGAAGAGGAAGAGGAAGAGGAGGAGGAGGAAACAGCAGCAGCAAATTTGGCTTCCAATGCCAAGTGTCCAACCAAAACCCAGAGCCACCATGTAAGCAAGCGTGCAAAACAAAAGAGGACTGAATTCTGGAAATTGGTTTCCTGTGGGATGAAACCGTTGAAAAGTTAGACAGAGTTGGGGAGGTCACAAGGATGTGAGCTAGAGGCTAGATTCAGAGTGGGTGCGACTTGACAGAATCACAGGGTGTGGGATCCCCTAACAGTGAAGAAGGGGGCAGGGGCTAGGGGTAAGATAAGGGGACACAGGACACAGCAGATACTGCCAGATAGGCTGCTTAGGGTGGACCAAGGGTGCTACCCTGTCTGGTTCCCATTGGCTGAACACTGAGCTAGAAACTGAAATAACAGCCTATACAGCGCCCCCTTCTGGAAAAAGTGGAGTAGGAAAAGGTATAAAACTGAGGGCAATGGCATCTAAGAGCCATCTGATTGTCACAATGCACAATCATTTTATGTACCATTAAGATGTTGCCGAGTACGCTGACCAATGCTAACAATTCATTGCCAGGCACTTTGATGTTTTATTTTAATGTATAGATGCATGTTCATATGTGCACGTGTGTGTGTGTGTGTGTGTGTGTGTGTGTGTGTGTGTGTGTGTGTAGGCAGGGCAACAGTGTCATCTTAAGGAACTGTCTACTTCCTTTGACACAAAGTCTCTTACTGGCCTGGACCTCACCAATTAGGGTAGGCTGGCTGCCATTACAAACATGCAGCACCAGCTGGGCAGTGGTGGAGCATCCTTTTAATCCCAGCACTCAGGAGGCAGAGGCAGGCAGATCTCTGTGAGTTTGAGGCCAGCCTGGTCTAGAGAGTGAGTTCCAGGACAGCCAAGGCTACACAGAGAAACCCTGTCTGAAAAACAAAAACAAACAAACAAAAAAAAAGCAGCACTACATCTGGCTTTATAAATATGCATTCGTGTATTTATTGTGTTTTTATATGGTTGGGAGCACCATGGCATTGTGGAGGTCAGAGGACAACTTTATGGAATTGGTTCTTTTCCTTCCAACTTTCTGTGGTCTCCAAGGACCAAACTCTCAGGTTGTTGGGCTTCTGTGGCAGGTCTGTTCACTGTGTCATCTCCCTGATCTCACAGCTTTGGATATGAACCTGGTAACCTAACTCAGGCCTTCGTGCTCATGAACTGGGCCATGCTCCCAGCCCTGCATCTTGGTGTGCTTTTCTTTATCTTTCTGCTTTTTTTTTTTAATTAATTTTTTTGTTTTGTTTTGTTGGTTTTTCAAGACAGGGTTTTTTCTGTGTAGCCTGTCCTGGACTATCTTTGTAGACCAGGCTCACAGAGATTGGCCTGCCTCTGCCTCCCGAGTGCTGGGATTAAAGGTGTGTGCCATCATGTACAGCTTTTTTTTTTTTTAACACAGGTCATACTGTGTAGCCTTGAGTGACCTCAAACTCATAGCAATCCTCCTGTTTCAGCTGACTAAATGCTGAGACTGCTGGGACTAAATGCAGGTCTGGCTAAAATGTGAATCATTCCCCCCACCCCAACCCTGTTCCTTCCCATGAATTTTTTTTTAAAGAGAGGGTTCTCTGTGTAGCTTTGCCTGTCCTGGGAACTCTCTCTCTAGACCAGGCTGGCCTCAAACTCAGAGCTCCACCTGCCTCTGCCTCCTGAGTGCTGGAATTAAAGGTGTGTACCACCATGCCCAGCAAAATGTGTGTCTTAAGATAAATAAAAAACAAAACAAAAACAAAAACAAAAAAAAACAACAACAACAACAAAAAAAAGATAAATAAAATATGCTGTTTGCTGTGTGATTTCCCCCCCAATTTGTAGATTGAAACCAAAGCCTGTACATTTTTTGTTTATTTGTTTTGTTTTTCGAGACAGGGTTTCTCTGTGTAGCTTTTGCTGACCTGGACTTGCTCTGAGACCAGGCTGGCCTCGGACTCACAGAGATCCACCTGCCTCTGCCCAGCTGAGCCTGTACATTTTAGGCAGATGCACTACCACTGAGCAATAGGCCAACCACTTTGAACTTTGAACTTTGACTTTACCACCTTTAACTAGGGACAATCACACTTTTTAGGGTTTTGGTGAGGTTTAAATCCAAAAGATGAGGCTGGGCGTGGTAGCGTACACCTTTAATCCTAGCACTCTGGAGGCAGAGGCAGGCGGATCTCTGTGAGTTCCAGGCCAGGCTAGTCTACAAAGCCTAAGCTAGTCAAGGCTACACAAAGAAACCCTGTCTCAAAAAAAAAAAGAAAGAAAGAAAAAAGAAAAAAATCAGTGAAAATGTTTATGATTGTTAAATTTTATTTACTTGTTTAAATTTTATTTGTGTGTATGGAGCTCTTGTCTGCATGTATGTCTGTGCTCCATGAACATGCCTGGTATCCTTGGAGGGCAGAGAATATTGAATCCCGTGGACTCGAGTTACAGAGATCGTGATAAATTGCCATGCAGGAGATGGGGATTAAAGCTGGGTCTGCTGGAAAAGCAGCCAGTACTTTGAACTGCTCAGTCATCTCTCTAGTCCCATTTATTTATTTTTTTTAATTTCATTTTTTGAGACAGGGTCTTACGAGGTAGCCTTGACTAGCCTGGAATTTACAGAAATCTATCTGCCTTTGCCTCCCCAGTGCTGAGATTAAAGGTTTGCACCCCCCCCACGAGATGCTGGAGTGCTTTTTGTTCGTTTGTTTTGATACAGGGTTTCTCTGTGTAGCCCTAGTCCCTGCCACTCTGTAGACCAGGCTGGCCTTGAACTCAGTGAGGCGTTTTCCTCCGCCTCCCAAGTACTGGGATTAAAGGCAAGCCCCTTCACTGCCTGGCTGGAATGCTATTTTGTAAAAAATATATTAACGAAAGTGATTAGAGGGGCTCGAGCTATAACCCAGTGGCAGAGCACTTCTCTAGGGCCTGGGTTCAATTCCCAGTACCGAAAGAAAGTTGTGGGAGGGGGGCCACGCAGGATGAATCTCTGGTGAGGATTGTGTTGGCTAACTTACTCAGGAAAAGTAAGCAGAAAACAGAAACTTAAAGGGATGGCAGCAGTGGTTGTGAACGGAGCGGGCACTGGAGGATGTGAACCTGTGGGTGTGACCAGAGACAATGCAAAACCAAAGAGCAGCCATTCTACCAAGCTCTTCCTTTCTGAGCTCTGAAAGTGTCCTAGTGTTATTCCTGTTTCGGGAGTGAGACTTGGGCTGAGTATGCAGATGGAAGGGATTTCCCCAGAATCAAAAACAAAAACAAAAAACAAGGAAGTAAACTAAGGCAAGGGTGTGTGTGGTTAAAATCAGAAATCAGGAGACGTGATAAAGGCATTCCAGTGCAGAACACGTATAAGGTGAGGAACGCACAAGCGAGCATACGGAAACAGTTGCCAGCCTGGTGAGATAAGTTTGAATAGTCATCGATATGATCTTTGCAGGAGTAATTCCAATTCAGGGAATAGTAATGAAATAAAACCCAGTGCCTCATCCAGCCATAATCTCTCCACAGAGGGGTGACTTATCTATCAGGCGAGTGGCTAGTCTGGACTCTAGGATGCAGTCCAGACACTGAGGCAAGGCTGTAGCCCAGGCACATCATTAATAGGGAGTCACAGTGACTCAAGCGCCTCTCTGTCAGTCGGGTCCACGCCCCACTGCGCAAGAACATCCAGCACTACTCGTTCACCCTCGCCAATAGGTAGCGAGCGCCCCCTACTGGCCATCAGCCTCCACGCAACTCAGTCCCCATTCCCCCCCCCCCAACTCAGCGCAGGGCGCATGCTCCTCCCTCTTTGCCCCGCCCACCCACAGCACTCAGGCTTCTCGCGACATCCGCCTAGTGGCTGCCGGGATCTCGCGATAAAGGCTTATTGTCTCGCGCGAGCGTGCCTAGCCGACGGCTTTCAGGCAGCTGTGGCCGGGGAAGAGGAGTTGCATGTGTCCCTTCAGCTGGCCGGAGCGGAGGCGGCGGGGGCTGTGCGGACGGCTGGGTAACGAGCGCTCGCGCTTCTGCGGCTTCTGAGGAGCTGGTAGAGCGTGTAAGGGCAGCCTAGGCGCTGCCTAAAGGAAGGGGGCCGGGCGGAGCGTCTCCACGCCCGCCCACATGGGGGCCTCCTGTGGCGTCCCCGGGATCTCCCCTTAGCCACAGCCTTCCTGTGGACTACCTGCCCTTTTCCTGGTCCTTCTGTCCTGATTTTATATCCCCAGGCCTTGGCACTTACATCCTCATCCCTGGCTCGGTTTCTCTCTCCCTTGGTATTTTGCTGTCGCCGTACCTTGCCTTCTGGTCACCACGGGTGACTCGCCCCCGTCCTGCAGAGATGCCTGGGTAGCCTTTACTGCAGTTTGCATCTCTCCCATATAGACCTCAGACCTGCCCCGTCGCTATTGAAGTCACCTACCCCAACTATTCCCCCCCCCCACACTGCTTCTTTTTCTTTGGTGTCTCTTTTGCTTTCACCCTCCAACTCTTAGCCTTCATGGCCCATTTATTCTTGGCTCCCTGAAAACCCATGGTGCAGGTAGATAAGCCTACAATTGTTCATTTTGTGAGTCTAATGAGACTTGGTTTTTTTTGGGGGGGGGCGGGGTGTTTCAATACATGGCTTCTCTGTGTAGCTTTGGCTGTCCTGGACTCACTTTGTAGACCAGGCTGGCCTCAAACTCACAGAGATCCGCCTGGCTCTGCCTCCCAAGTGCTTGGGATTACACGCTTGTGCCACTGTGCCCATCAACTTGTGTTCTTTTTAATAGACTTGAAACAGCTTTGGGGTTCAGGGAAGACAGGGTGAAGGTTTATACCCGAATGCAGCTTTTCGGGGTGGAGCTCCCAGATATTGAAGTTGTATTATTTTGTTTCCAGGTTTGTGAGATGGCTACTGACGTTTCTGAATCCAGTGGGGCTGATTGCAAAGGCGATACGAGAAACAACGCCAAGTTAGATGCGGATTACCCTCTTCGAGTTCTTTATTGTGGAGGCAAGTGTTGGAAGGAAAACGGAATGGCTTGTGCTCACCGTAGTTTGTTTGTTTGTTTGTAGGCAGACAGGGTGTCTCTCTGTGTACCCATGGCTGTTCTTTTTAGACCAGGCCAGCCTCCAATTCACAGAGATCTGCCTGCCTCCGCCTCCCTGAGTGCTTGGGATTACAGGCGTGTGCCACCACACATTGATAGTTTTCATGTTCGATCCTGTTAACTCCCCCAAGTGTCTCTGTGGTGTGAAGGGACCCGGGCTTAGTAAGGACACACAGGTTAAGAGATACCCCTTCTTTTCTGTGTCATTTGTGTCTTGCTTGGCCTGGGGGAGTTTACAGTCCAATTAGAATAGAGTCACTGTGCAAGCAGAGAATTCCCAGCCTTAAGTTGGGTGCGTATCGCTTTGTTAGGAGAGTTTCTTAGTAAAGTATGGAAGAAGTGAGGAAGGGCATCCTAAAGGAAGTGGAGCTTTGGGAGCAAGAGGCAGGGCCTGAAGATGTTGCTTAGTGGTAGAGCAATTGTCCAGAATGTTCAGAACCTCTAGGTTCAGTCCCTGTACTGTGATAAGGAAGGATCTGGGGGAGCTTGATGGCTGACTAGACTCTTGAGCAATTTTATTATTTTTTTTATTACATTTTAATTTCATTCGTGCCATGGTTCGTGTGTGGATGTCGAGGACACCGTGGTCCTTAGTTCTGTCTACCATGTAGATCCTGGGGACTGAGCTCTGGACCTTGAGCTTGGCATCAGGTGCCTTGACCCCATGAGCTCTTTAAGCAACTTTGAATTCTTATGGTACAGGGAGGGTGACAGTTAAAAAGTAGAGAAGATGAGGTCAGAGTGATAGGACAGTGTGTTCATGTTTGTGTTTGGATGTGTGCATATGTGACACCTCCATCACATGTGTTAGTGTATGGATGTGTAGGCTTGTGACACCAGAGGTCAGCGTTAGGTGACCTCTCCATCACATCCTACTGTGTTGTTTTTGAGGAAGGGTATCTCTCTCACTAATGAGCTAGATTAGATGGCTAACAAGCACCATGGATCCTCAGCCTCTCCAGTGTTGGGATTTTGGTGCTGTGCCTCTGTGCTGTCTTTTACATGGATGCTGAGGTTGTTGGGGGATCCTGACTCAACTCTTTAGGCTTATGTGGCTTTATAGAATAAGACTAAGGCATCTTCCATCTCCAAACTTCAGACAGGATCTCTATGTAGCCCTGGCTGTCCTGAACTCACTCTGTAGACCAGGCTGGCCTCAAACTCAGATTCACCTGCTTCTGTCTCTTGAGTGCTGGGATTAAAGGTGTGCGCTACCACTGCTTAGCTCTGCCTAGAATTTTTAATATAACAAAGTTGGAGTTTTATGAGAAACAGGTTTTAATTTTTGTTTCTGTTTTTGCACTCCTCCCCCAGTCACCACGGAGAGCTTGGGACAGTGTCTCTCAAGTCATCATTAATTTGTTCTTTTTATTGTTGTTGTTAATTATTGATTTATTTTTGAGACGGCCTCACTTTGTAGCTTTGGCTAGCCTGCAGTTCAGAGATCTGCTCAGAGTATAGAGATTAAAGGTATATGCCACCGTGCCTAACTGCTACTTTTGTGTGTGTTTGTGTGTGTGTGTGTGTGTGTGTGTGTGTGTGTGTTTCTTCCAGACATGGTTTTTCTGTGTACCCTTGGCTGTTTTGGACTTGCTTTTAGGCCAGGCTAGTCTCGAACTCACAGAGATCCTCCTGCCTTTGCCTTCCTGAGTGCTGGGATTACAGACATGCACCACTATGCCCAGCTGCTACTTTATTTTTGTTGTTGTTGTTTTTCAAGACAGGGTTTCTCTGTGTAGCTTTGGCTGCCCTGGACTCACTTTGTAGACCAGGCTGGCCTCGAACTCACAGAGATCCGCCTGCCTCTGCCTCCCGAGTGCTGGGGATAAAGGCGTGCGCCACCACACCCAGCTGCTACATCTTTTAAAAATGGGTTTATGTGTGTACCTGAGTGTATGTATGTGTATCACATGGGTGCAGGGACCATTGGAGGTTAGAAGATGGTATTGGATCCTTTGGAGCTTGAGTCACAGCTGGTCCTGAGGCACCAAGTGAGTGCCAGGAATCAAACTTGGGTCTTTTGTAAGAGCAGTAAGGTCTCTTAAGCACTTAACCATCTCTCCAGCACCCTTTGTGCTCTTTTCTTTTTTACCTCTATTAAACCAGCTTTATTAAGTTTATTGTAGAGAAACTATGTGGTAGCCATGGATCCTATGCATCAAGATTCTGGTCTGAGTTTTCACAAGACAGTCTGTAAGTTCTTTTTTTTTTTTTTTTTTTTTTTTAAGATTTATTTATTATGTATACAGATTTCATTATAGATGGTTGTGAGCCAACATGTGGTTGCTGGGAATTGAACTCATGACCTTTGGAAGAACAGTCAGTGCTCTTAACCTCTGAGCCATCTCTCCAGCCCAACAATCTGTAAGTTCTTGATAAAGAGATTTTCTCTTTCAAGAGAGTCAAGTAGCTGTAGATCTTTGTAGGTATCAAAGGTGGCTTTGGTGAAGTTGATCAGGCGTGTGTAGTCCCTGGCTGAAGTATAGTGGTCATCATCAATACTGGCCATTAGTTCCTGCTTCCTGGACACAGGAGCCAAGACCGTGCTAGTTCTTCTGGTGGAGATGCCATAAATCAGTACAAAGCTACAGCAGTCTGTCACTTTATATGAGGTGTGCGGTTTTTGTACCCTCAGTAACCTCTGCATAGGGGTAGTGGAAAGCTTGGCCAAGATGGCAGTTCCTTGGAAGGCAATGGCTACTTCCTTGGAGCATTTAACCTCCAGACAAGGGTGTGTATTGTAGCAGTAATGTGGCAGTAAATGCCTTGAAGCTGGTCTGCTGTGCGTGTGCTTTTGCCTCAGCTCAGTCTTCAAACCCCTTATGCTTAAGGGATAGCCCCAGGAGAAAGTCAGTATTCTGATTCCTTATAGGGCTGGGGAAAAAGATCTCCTCTAGAGATCTTGACCAGACGGCTCAGCATGGTCTTAAGGGTCCACTCCTTGTCTTTGGTCTTCACTCCATGAATACAATACTCATGTGGCTTCAGCTTTGGCCCCGTCATGACCCCAGAGACTGCTGCCAATGCCTCTGAGAAAGCTGCAGGGCCTCCTAACCCTGGGCCCCGGAGCCGCTGGGCTCTCTGCTGCATCAGCCTCGGGTCCCCTTTGGTGTTTTCCCAGGGAAGATGTTAACTAGTTTTAGTATAGGTCCTGAGCACAGCTTTAAGGGAGGTACTGGGAAGTGCTTAGAGAAAGGACAGTGCACAGCCAAGACGTGTTTGCAGGCTACATACTGAGACCCAGGTTCAAAAACAAGAAACAAAACTGCAAAAACATCTTAAGACAGATGATTCGTATAAATCCCCTGACACAATTAACCTAAAAATAAACAGTACTATGTTCAGTATAATGTTTTTGTTTTTTGTTTTAGACTGGGTATCTGTGTAGCCCTGGCTGGCCTGGATCTCACTCACTGTGTCAGTCAGATTGGCCTTGAAGTCATAGCTTCTCCTGCCTTGGCCACCACTCTCAGCTCAATATAATTTTTTTCATTCCCCTCCCCAGGCAGGATTTCTCTGTGTAGCCTTGGCTGTCCTGACCAAGCTAGCCTCAACTTAGAGATCCATCCACTTGCCTCTGTTTCTGCCTCCCTAGGGTTAGTGTTGAGATTAAAGGCATGCACCACCACTCCTAGCGTCAATATAGTTCTTTAAGCTTGTTTGCTGAATGCAGTTAAGAACTATTGGGCTTGAGGAAGGGCAATATTGTGAGCAGAACAGATATAGGGGAAAAAAATCAATTAGAAAAAACTGTTGGGCCTTTAAGATGGCTCAGCAGGTAGAGGCGCTTGCTGTGGAGCTTTACAGCCTGAGTTAGAATCCCTGGTCCTGCATTGTAGAAGTAATAAACCAACCCCTGAAAATAGGCCATGGTACGTGTGTCTGTGTACACACATAATAAACAAACTAGTAAAGATCAAGTAGGGCATGGTGGCTCAGGCCTGTAGTTTCAGCGCTTGGAAGGTGGAGAGAGGAAGGTTGTTGCAAGATTGAGGCCAGCTTGGGCTACAGAGTAAGACCCTATCTTTTTTTTTTTTTTTAAAGTGACATATGCCTTTAATCCCAGTGCCCAGGAGGCAGAGACAGGCAGATCTCTGAATTTGAGGCCTTGGTTGTAGGTTTTTTTGGTTTTTTTTTCCTTGTATTTTTTTAGTAATTTTTTTATGTGTGTGGATGGTTGTTTTGGCTATGTGTATGTGTGCAGCACTTGGATTTCTGGTGCTCACAGAGGCCAGAAGAGGGCATCGGACCCCTTAGAGCTGGAGCTATAGATGGTTCTGGAAGAGGAGTCAGTGTTTTTAACCACCACGCCATCTCTAGCCCCTGGATTTACTTTATGTTTATGTGTATACATTTGTGTATGTGCGAATGCTGTCCACAGCCTGGTGTTTGTGCTCTAAACCACTTTCCAGTCCAATTGTGTAACTTTAAAAAATGATGTTCTTAGCCAGGTGCTTTAATCCTAGCACTCAGGAAGGCAGAAGCAGGGAGATTTCTGAATTTGAGCTACACAGAGAAACCTTGTCTTGATGGGGAGAAAAAGATGTTGTTTTGCCTTTTTTTGTTTGTTTGTTTTTGAGATAGGGTTTACTGGGTAACCTTGTCTGGCTAGGAGCTCACAGTGTGCCCTAGGCTGTCCTCTCCTTCCTACCTGCTGGGATTAAAGGTATGAATCTCCACTCTGCTATATGTAAAAAAGAAGTCTCTTGTATCTCAGGCTGTCCTTGAAAAGTATACATTTTCATCTCCCGCCTTAATTAACTGTATTACAATACTAAGGGAAGGAGGGTGCTTCTAATTCTCAGGGAGTGTGAGAGCTACATGTATAAGAAACACTCGGGAGTAGTGGGCTTACCTACTAGCAAGCCTCATGACCCGAGTTCAGTCTTGGAACCCACATGGTAGAAGGAGAGAATCGCTTAGGGAATACAAAACATTGAGCTAAATAATAGTGATACAGCTGTGAGTTAGGAGTTGAGGAAGGGAAGGGTCTGTCAAGAGTGAAGTAAGGAGGTGACAAGGAAGTGGACTCTTCGATAAGCCTTGGATCATAGGTATGAAGTAGTGGTTTCCTGGGAAACAACATTTTTAGTTGATTATCTGCGTCAACGGTAAGATGTGTTTTCTGTGGCCGCAGGCTTAGTAAACCAGGTCTGTAGGGCAGAGGCTACCAAAAGATAGATGCACTTAGAGTCCAACCATAAGGTGTTGTGATGATTGGCTTCATTAGCCAGCTCAGTAGGAAAATGCAGTGGAATTCTTATTAGGGTCAGTGTCAGTGTGAATCATTGATTGACAGTGTATCTATCTGGATAAGGTGCTGCGCTAGATTCTGGGAGGGATTGTAAGACAGCAAGGCTCTGCGTGTTCTCTACAAGTAACTTAGAATGAGTAGGTGTAAGTGTTTGGTGAGGAGGGTACACAGGTAGAGCTGTAGGTCTGGGTCAGTCGTGGTGGTGGTGTGGAAGGGCAGAGGGCCTTTCAATTGCAGAGTCAGGGAGAGTATAGGTGAGCACACAGTTGGTAGGAATTGGAGGGGAGGGTCGTATTCAAGCAGCACCGAGAGCAGAGATGTTAGGCCAGAGGGCAGGAAGAGAGGTAGAAAGGGTGGGGAACGTGGAGCTGCAGTACCTGGAAATCTACAGTATTTGGATCTTTAAAGTAGGAAGTTGAAAGACAGTGGTGTCTGGGACCACAGTGTTGGGACTTAGTTAGCTGCTGTAGGTCACTGAAGGTTTTTGAGCAAAGAAGCTGTGTTCTCACATAGCTTCACATCCGGCAGCAGGATAAAAGCTGGAGGAAGCAAGCTTAGTGACCAGCCTAAGTAAGATTTAGTCAGAATTGACCAGGGGTTTAGAAGAATGGCGTATTGAGATACAGTATTAGATACTTGCAGTCCCAGCTGCTGAGGAGCCTGAAGCAGGAAGTAGTTGAGACCAGGAATTCCAGCCTAGCCTGGGGAGTAGTAGTGTGTGGCCCTGTCTCTGTCTCTGGTCCATGAGGGGAAACCTCAAGTAGAATATTTGATCGAAAAGTAAGAGAGGTGAAAACACAAAGGTGTCTTTTAAAAGGGAGTAAGAAGAGGCCGGGTGTGGTGGTGCATGCCTTTAATCCCAGCACTCGGGAGGCAGAGGCAGGCGGATCGCTGTGAGTTCAAGGCCAGCCTGGTCTACAAAGTGAGTCCAGGACAGCCAAGGCTACACAGAGAAACCCTGTCTCGAAAAACCAAAAAAAAAAAAGGGGGGGGGGAGTAAGAAATTAAAAACTAGAGGAAAAAAATAAAGTGTTCTGTCAAAAAATAGTTATGAGGGGCTGGAGAGATGGCTCAGAGGTTAAGAGCACTGTTAACTCTTCCAGAGGTCCTTAGTTCAATTCCCAGCAACCACATGGTGGCTCACAACCATCTGTAATGAGATTCTGGTGCCACCTTTTGGTGTGCAGGCATATATGTAGTCAGAACACTGTATACATGTACAGTAAATAATAAATCTTTAAAAAAGAAAGAAAAAATAGTTATGAGACTTGTGTTTTCATGGTTTTAACATGTCACGTCTTTGTTTTTTTCTCTCCATTTCTCTAGTCTGTTCATTACCAACAGAGGTAAGTCTTGTTGGGTTTTTTTGTTCTTTTTCTGCATGTGAAATCTTGATATTAGAGTTAATCTAATAGCTTCTGTTTTTCGTTTCCTTTCTTTCTTTCTTTCTTTTTTTTTTTTTTTTTTTTTTTTGGTTTTTCGAGACAGGGTTTCTCTGTGTAGCCTTGGCTGTCCTAGACTCACTTTGTAGTCCAGGCTGGCCTCGAACTCACAGCGATCCGCCTGCCTCTGCCTCCCGAGTGCTGGGATTAAAGGCGTGCACCACCAAGCCCGGCTTTTCATTTCCTTTCATCTGATAGTGTTTCACCCTTTTATAAAGAACTTGGGATCAGAATACTTAATTCTCTGTGTATGTGCCTTTTCTTAACAAGATTTATGTATTTTTATGTGAGTTATGTGCCTAACATGAGTTAGGTGCATCACGTACATACAGTGCGCTCAGATCAAAGAAGGCTGACCTTAGAGAAGGTTGAGAGCAGACCTGTGGGTGCTAGGACCTGCACCCCGGTCCTCTGCAAGAGCTACAACAACTCTTTAACGCTGAGATGTCTCCAGCCCAGCTGTGTGTCTTTTTTGTACTTGGCTGTATGTTTTAGGTTTTTGAGTGGAATTCATGAGTAGCCAGACGATGGGAGCAAACATAACCTGAAAGCCAAGATTTACATGCGTGGGAAGAGGAAGAGTGAGGAATAGAAATTGTGTATATGACTTTCCTTCATTCAAGCTGTGTGGTCAAGTCAGGAAAATAATGAGGGCCCTTTGTGGCCAGAGCAAGAACCACAGTTTTGCTTGTGACTGCCCTCCCTCTTCGAGTTTCTCAGAGTAGGTGGCCTCACTTTGTGGTTTATGTCCTGAACCTCAGGGTCCTCCAGCCTGATCTTGAGTGCTGGGCTTACAGGCATATGCCTCTGTACCTGGCCATTATTAGTCTCTTTTTAATGACCTCTCTGTTTGATGGAGAAATGACCAGCTGCTCTGAGGAGCTCCTGGTCTGAGTTTTCATTTCTTGTGGGATAGTTCCTACTTGAAGTACAGATTTCCTGTGGATGAATCAGGCAAGGCTGAGCATGGTGACCTATAATTCCAGCACTCTGGAAGCTGGAGGAGTTAGATTGAGAGGCTTCCCTGGCTACAAAGTGAGCTATGGCTGTAGTTTATCATTCTTTGTGTTGGGAGTATGTGGGATGGCTTCTCATTAAACTAATGATTGAAATGCATGAGTTCTCACTTGTTCTTCTCCTTCCCTTGCAGTACTGTGAATATATGCCTGATGTTGCTAAATGTAGACAGTGGCTAGAGAAGAATTTTCCAAATGAATTTGCAAAACTGACTGTAGGTATGGACTTTTTCCTTTTTTAAACATATGTGTTTTTTGGTTTGGTTTGGTTTTTAACTAAAATTGTATTAATGAAACAAATACATAGTGGGGCATTTTAAACATAGGAAAGTTCAACTAGACCTGGTGGTGGAAGTCTATTGCTTCAGGTGTGTGGTGGACTGAGGTTAGACAGTCATGTCAAGGCCAGCCTGGGCAGCGTAAGGGATCCTGTCTCTTGAAGGAAAAAGAGAGTTGTGGATGTAGCTTAGGGGTCAGGGACCTATTTAGCATGTGCAGAGCCCTGGTTTAAACAAAAAATGATATGAAAGACCTTTTGTAGGATATTGTGAAATTTCACCAATCTTGGTTAACTTTATAACTTTTCAAATTCTGAGACAAGATAAATCTTTGTATCAGCTGATAAAAGAGTGAACAATTTAGGAGAGATGTATACATATATATATTGTTTGTTTGTTTGTTTGTTTTTTGAGACAAGGTCTCACTATCCTTAGTTGCCATTAAAGTCACAGAGGTCCGCCTGCCTCTGTTTTTGGAGTGCTGGAATTATAGGCATACTTATCACAGTTGACTATATTCACATTTATTAGGAGCATATATATGCTGTTTGAGGGTCTGAAGACAAAGTAGTGGGAACAAATTTCTCGAAGGGGAAACAAATCAAGTAGTATACAGATAGTGGTAAACAGAAAGGGGAAATGAGAATTGTTTCCAGCTGGCAAGATGGTCAGGGAGTAAAGGTGCTTGCTGCATAAACCTGGGGAGCTGAGTACATAAAGATGGAAGGAGAAAACCAGCTCCATACAGTTGTCCTTTAATTTACACACACTTACACACACACACACACAAGAATAAATAGGTCTGAAGACATGTTTGGTAAAGTTGGGCATAGGGTATAGGCCTGTAATCTCAAGTGGCTAAGGTAAGAAGATCTGCCTGAGGAGAGGGAAAATTCATGGCCAGCCTGGGTAACAAGACAGTTTAAAATCAGAGTGGTTGGCTGGGCGTGGTGGCTGTAGAGCTTAGAGGTGCAGGCATCTGAGTGGGATTGATGGTGCTGGGCTCCTTTTATGGCTGCTCATAAGGTGGGTTAAAATAGAGGCACTCGCAGGAACGAGGAAGTCTAGGCCTGAAACAGGCCGATTCCACTCCAGTACATCCTATGTTGCCCTTCTCTTTGCTGCTCAGTTTTCATATTTCTGTGAGGCAAAACCCCTTGTCCTTTGTAAGGCCTTTGGAGATAACTACTTACTTAGTCACTCTGTTAGAAAAGAACACTTAAGGCTGGTCTTGTAATTAGCCCCTTCAGTTTTGGTCCTGAGCATCACCCGCCTACAGCATGATTGTGACTTAGAGAGGGATGCAAGAGAGATGTTCACAGGATTAGTGTGTTGAGGTTATAAACTGGCCAGGTATGGTGGTGCACACCTGTAATTGCAGCACTCAGGGAGGCAGAAGCAGGCGGATCTCTGAGTTCGAGGCCAGCTTGGTCTGAGGTTAGGACAGCGAAAGCTACACCGAGAAACCCTGTCTCAAAAAACAAGCAAAAAAACTAAGCCAACACTGAAATAAGTAGGGTTGACTGATTCTGTGAGTGCTCTCTTGTCTAGAGAAGGGAACGCTACCAGTGTGAGGGAGGATGTTTCTCAGCAGGCTGGTAGTGTGGGCCTGACCCATCCACCTCTAGAGACTCCGTACAGACCCCCATAAGCGGAGGCTTCTCACCCTGCGAGTCGTTACCTACCCTCACCTCACGCTAGCCTTGCTGCAGAAGTGCTTGCTAGATCTCTGTCCTTCACCACCATTCAGGAACAGATTTTGGCAGTGAGGAGGAAGAAGGAATAATTGAAGAAAATGAAAATGAGGCAGAAGGAAAGAACCAAGGTGAAGTGGTTTTAGATGTTCCTTTTACTAAAGTGTTTCAGCTCCAAGGCTGTAAAGTGGAGATGAGTGCCCGTCTGCTGCATAGAGAGTTCAGATGCACGTTTACAGGATGAATCCTGGTAAGCAACTGACCTGGAGTTAGGTGTGTGTAACTAGCAGGTCTCTGAAGAAGATGAGGACTCTTGAACTACTCTACTGTTTTGTTTGCGGAGAACAAATAATCTTTATAATTTAACTACTTTTAATGATAAATGGATTCATAATCTTTTTGTTTTTGAGACAGGGTCTCATGAGACCTTGAACTCACTATATACCAAGACTGGCCTCACACTCTATCCTCCTGCCTCTGGTTTGCAAGTCCTGGGATTATAGGCACATGCCACCATGATTTTGGCTGATAGCCTAATTTTCTTTTAATAACATTGACATTTAGTTTGAGTCCTTTCTACTGCATCCCTGTCACTGTCATGTTAATAACAAGTTGTTTATATTTTACTTTTTGTTTCTGTCTCAAAGATACTGGTTCTGCTGGGCGTGGTGGCGCACACCTTTAATTCCAGCACTTGGGAAGAAGAGGCAGGTGGATCGCTGTGAGTTCAAAGCCAGCCTGGTCTACAAAGCGAGTCCAGGCCAGCCAAGGCTACACAGAGAGACCCTGTCTCAAAAGACCAAAAAACAGTAATAAAACAAGATACAGATTCTGTTTTGGGAACAATCTTATCATGTAACTCTGGCTGGCCAGAACTTGATAAATGTTATTAAAAGAAGAAAAGAAAAGTTTCCCCCCTTTTTATTATTACTTCTGGTTTTATTTAATTTAATTTTGTGTGTGTGGATGTTTTGCCTGCATGTATATCTGTACTACATGCGTGACTGGTGCCTATGGAGGCCAAAAGAGTGTGTAGGACTCCTTGTAGCTGGTGGTACAGATAATTGTGAGTCGTCATGTAGGTGCTGGTAATCACACAGACCTCCTCTGCCAGAACAGCAAGTACTGGAGAGATGGCTCAGAGGTTAAGAGCATTACCTGCTCTTCCAAAGGTCCCGAGTCAAGTCCCAGCAACCACATGGTGGCTCACAGCCATCTGTGATAAGCTCTGGTGCCTTCTTGTGGCAGGCTGGCATACATATGGGCAGAATACTGTATACACAAATCTTTTTAAAAAATATGTATGTGTGTGTGCTTGCGCGCGTGCATGTGTGCAACAAATACCCTTACCTGCTAAGCTATCTCTCCAGCCCTATAAGAAAATTTCCCTTCCATATGGGAAGTAAAATAGAATCATAATTTGTGAGCTGGGCACAGTGATGGATACTGTAATCCTATTACCTGAGTGGCTGAGGCAGAGGCTTATGGGGTGTTTGTTTTGTATTTTGGTTTTGGATTTTTGAGACAAGGTCTCATTATGTAGCCCCACTCCGTAAAGCAAGAACAACTTCTTGGGGACTAAGTCTTTAATACCTGGGCCTTTGGAGGATAAATAACCAGACTGTATCACTTACTGTTCTGTTTCATTAGAGTCGTATAGCCATTTGCTTTATAGATGCTATCTATATTCAGCTAGTGTGGAATGCTTCACTTACTTACGAAGTGGCGCAGAGGTGAATTTTAAAGAACATTTAGTGGTGTGTGTGTGTGTGTGTATAGATCAGAAGACAACAGTGGGAGCTGTGCTCTTGATCATGAGGGTTCCAAGGAACAAACTCATGTTGCTTTGAAGCAAGTGCCTTATTCATTGAGCCATCTCAACAGCCCTGTTTAGTTTTGAGACAGATTTCTAGTAGACCAGGCTAGCCTCAGACTAATGTAGCTAAGGATGCCTTTGAACTTTGTTGTTTTTCTTTTTTTTTTTTTTTTTAACAGTTTATTGGGAGGGGGGCCATATAAATGGAGTAGACATACAAGGTGGGAAAAATTCAGCAAAGCAGAGAGGGGACTTGTCCTGGTTTTAAAGCCCCTGAAAAGTTTCCCTCCCCTAATTTGTGGTTGGTCAGTTTGAAGGAAGTGAGGAAATTTGGTTGGCCCAGAACTGTTGTATGACATGTCCTGAGCAGGCCTTGAATTTGTTGAGCCAGTCCACCAGTGAGCTGCTGGTGGGAGACAGTCTACAAACGCTTGTTTGTTTGTTTGTTTTAACATTCAAAAAAATTTATCATACATACACAGTGTTTTGCCTGCATGCACAGCAGAAGAAGGCACCATATCTCATAGTTGGTTGTGATCCTCCATGTGGTTGCTGGGAATTGAACTCAGGACCCCCTACAAAGCCTTTTCCCCTCTTTCTTCAAGACAGGGTTTCTCTGTGTAGCCCTGGCTGTCCTGGACTCACTTTGTAGACCAGGCTGGCCTTGAACTCACAGAGATCCACCTGCCTCTGCCTCCCAAGTGCTAGGATTAAAGGTGTACACCACCACACCCAGCCACAAAGCCTTTATTTATTTATTTTTTTAAGTTGCCAGGCTTTTGTCTCAAGTCTGGAGGGTGAGGAGGAAGCTGGCCATCTTGGAAATTTGCCTCCTTTATTACTGAACCATGGCCTCCCTTCCCTAACTGTCTGCCTACCACGGAGTGTGCCTAACTCCTAATTTCTCATTTCTTCTTCTCAGAGGTCATCCTAACTGCTCTTAAGGGACTTGGGGAGGATGAAGTGGGCAGCAGTTAGAGTACTTCAGAGGGGAGTCTGTCCAAGGGGCCATACTAAAGCTTAACTGGTGCCAGCGGTCTAGAGCACAAGACAGCCATTTGGTGATGGTGTGTATCTTTGGAGTTTATCATATGAATCTGAGACGCTGAGATTCCTGCTGAAAGTGTAGTTGGACAAATAGCTGGAGCATTTTTTGCCCTTATTAAAGAAAGAGAACAGGTAAGGAAACCATCTTAAGTAATTGTTGGCAGGCTCTGTCATAGATGTCTATAGACTGATGATTTCTCTGCCACCATTGTCAGCCAGAAGGTGTACACTATGAAGGAGGCCATTCGTCAGGTTATGAGTTCAAGGAGAGCTGGGCAGTGGTGGTGTACACCTTTAATCCCAACACTTGGGAGGCAGAGGTAGGCGGATCTCCGTGAGTTCGAGGCCAGCCTGGTCTACAAAGGGAGTCCAGGACAGCTAGGGCTACACAGAGAAACCCTGTCTCAAAAACAAAACAAAAGAAAAAAAAAAAAAGAAAGAGTTCAAGAAGTAAGCTGCGCGTGGTGGTGCACACCTTTTATCCCAGCTCTTGGGAGACAGAATCTGGTGGATCCCTGAGTTAGAGGCCAGCCTGGTCTACATTTGTGAGTTGCAGGATAGCCAGGGTTACACAGAGTAACCTTGTCTCAAAAACCATAACAGACAAAGCCTTTAAGCTTCTAAGTCAGCCACTGAGTTTCTTTTATTCTAACCTCATGGGGAACATAAAGATACAAGGTTAATGAGGAAAAAAATTTGACAACATGGTTAACTTAAGTTTTGTTTAGTAAAATGAGGCATAATTTTGTAGCTAGCTGGACTTCATAACAGAAACACAAGAACCCTGTAGAAGAATGCCTATTGGCAGTGTCTTACCAGTAAGAAATGTCTCTCTTAGTGGTCCTTAAAAAATGGTAAGAGTCTGGGGTTTTGATCAAGTTTCTTTTCTATGCCAGTTAAATAATTTAAAAATTGGAAAAATCTGGTAGCAGTAGAGAAATTTTAAGCACCACAGCCAATCAGCAGTTGTAGCATGGTGTTTATTGGGGCTGAGAAAACAGGTCAGCAGACACATTTTGAAAGCCAAAAAATCCCAGCCTTGCAGTGCTGATCCTTCTAAATCAGTGCTGGGACTAAAGTGGGGACAGGACCCAGGGCCCTGTGCATTCAGGCCAACACTCTTCAGCCCTGGCCACATCCTTGGCAGGTGATTTATTTATTTTTTTTTTTTAAATACTAGTATAAAATGATGTTCATGTTCTTGAATTTCATTTTTTTATCCAGAAAATTCACCCAAACAAGAAACTGGAATTAGTGAAGGCCAAGGACCAGTAGGGGAAGAGGAGGAGAAGAAAAAACAGAAGAGAGGTAAGGCCTAAATTCATGTTTGATTTATAAAAACATACCTTCTCTTTATAGAAGATAGGTGGGGTGATGAGGTCTCCAAGGTGAGGAACTTCTGTCTATTTAATGTGAGCTATGCATGATGGCTTATGCTTGTAATCTTAGTATTTGAGAGAATAAGGTTAGAGGACTTCTGGGAATTCGTGGCCAGCCTTGGCTACATAATGAGATTCTTGTCTTTAAAAAAGCAAAACACAGCTGGTCGTGATGGCACACACCTTTAGGAGGCAGAGACAGATGTATGTCTGTGAGTTCCAGGATAGCCAGGGGTGTGTAGAGAGACACTGTCTCAAAAGGAAAAACAAAACTTATTTAAAATATATACATGTTTGCCCTGTGTGCATGTAAGATGCAACCAGCCTGTTGAAGCTGTGTTTCTGTTGAAATAGAAGGAGCTGTTGGTTATACTTAGCTGTCTTCTCTAAAACAGAATCTCTATGCTGTTGCACCCGTCCCCCACTCATCTCTTCCTCACTATTTTGTGACTAAAATCAGCTTATAAGGATTTTTTTTGTTGTTTTTTCGAGACAGGGTCTTTCTGTGTAGCCTTAACTGTCCTGGACTCACTTTGTAGTCCAGGCTGGCCTCGAACTCACAGCGATCCACCTGCCTCTGCCTCCCAAGTGCTGGGATTAAAGGCATGCGCCACCACGCCCGGACTATGAGTTGATCTTTATTTCCCCCTTTTCCCCCTTCTGGCAAAGGTTATCCTGTCATCTGAGCTAGAAACTTGAAAACCTTTAACAGTCCTAAAATCTCCCTGCCCCCTCCCTTTCTCCTCGTCCCTCCTTCCCTCCCTTCCCCCTCCTTCCTTCCCCCCTCCTTCTCTCCCTCTCTCCCTCTCTCCTTTCTCCTCCTCTTTACTCTGACTAGCAGCTGTTACCAATGCTGCATTTGGTTTATATTTTGATTAGTTTCTGCTGGAGTGAATGCAGGAACTGCATTTGCCTCTTTTTCCACTGTACTCTTCATAGACCCTCCCTTCCAACTAGAGCTAGCGTGATCCTCATAACCATGCATCTGTCTCTTTTCATTCTTCTCTTTTCAATGACTTTGCTTTGCCCAATGTAGTCATGCCCGAGCTTTCCCCAGTTTTTTATTGACTTCTGATGTCCCTTGGTACATATTCATAAGCATTCTCCAGGAAGACAGAATGCTTCCTAAATGTCATGTTTTGTCTCTTGGACTGAACATATGTATGTCTTGTACCTGTCCAGCCATTTATCTCCACCTGAACATTCCTCTGCTCTTCAACACTCACTTTAGAGGTCACGTCTTTTAGGAACGATTTCCTGCCTTTCATTTGTTTGTTTTGTTTCTTAATATTTATTGTGCTGGCCAGTGGTGGTTCACACTTTTAATCCCAGCACTTGAGAGGTAGAGACAGATGGATCTCTGTTTTCTGGGACAGCCTGGCTACACAGAGAAACCGTGTCTTTCGAAAAACAAACAAATAAATATATATAGTGTGTGTGTGTGTGTGTGTGTGTGTGTGTGTGTGTGTGTGTAAGGTAGTGTACACATGTGTGAGGTCAGAGGACAATTTGTAGGAGCCAGTTCTTTCCTTGTATCCTGTGGCTTCTGGGGATTGAGCTCAGGTTATCAGGCTTGACAGCAAGCACCTTTACTTGATGACACATCCACAGGCCCATAAGACTTGGTCTTACTGAAGTAGCCGAGGCTGAACTTGACCTGAGTGCTGGTGCTGTAGGCCTTGCACTGCCATGTCTGCTTTAACATCTCCACCACCATTCTTCCTGATAGATTGTCGGTCTGGAGGATGGGAACTGTGTGCTGTCTGTCTATACCCGCAGTCCTTAGTGCAGCGCAATTTTGTATTTAGAAAAGAAACTTAAAAAAAAAAAAAGACTCAGCCGGGCATGGTGGTGCACACCTTTAATCCCAGCACTCGGGAGGCAGAGGCAGGTGGATCGCTGTGAGTTCAAGGCCAGCCTGGTCTACAGATTGAGTCCAGGACAGCCAAGGCTACACAGAGAAACCCTGTCTCCAAAAACCAAAAAATAAAAAAATAAAAAGACTCACTGTAGTGTTTCATAGCTGTGAAGAAGGGTGCAATTGATATGCTCTTTTGTTGCTGAAGGTGGAAGAGGTCAGATAAAACAGAAGAAGAAGACAGTTCCACAGAAGGTCACCATAGCCAAAATCCCCAGAGCAAAGAAGAAATACGTGACGAGAGTGTGTGGCCTTGCAACTTTCGGTGAGTTGAAGCTTTAGTTTGTTTACAGTCCTGGAATATAGCAGCCTAGATGTACAAACCGGAGTCTCTGTCTGCATCCTTAACCACCACAGTTCTGCTGTCTTGATTGTTTCTGTGGGGTTGGGAAGCAGCCTCTTCAGCTTCTATATATCTGTTTATGCCAAGAAGACATTAACTGAGGTTTTGGATTTCTTTTTGTTTTTATTTATTTTTTATGTATGGGTGTTTGACCTACATGGATGTATGTGCACCATGTGTCTGCCTGGTGCCCACAGAGGCCAGAAGAGGATTCAGATTCCCTGGAGCTTGTGAGCAACTAAGCAACCATGTGGGTGCTGGGAATCGGGCCCAGAACCTCTACTAGAGCAGCCATTGCCCTTGGCCATGTAGCGATCTGTCTTTCTGGCCATTGTTCTAGAGTTTTATCTTTTTAAGACAAATCTTGCTTAGCCTGGAATTTGCTGTGTACTTAAGGCAATCCACCCACCTTATTTTCTAAGTGTTGGGATTACAAACATGTGCCATGTTGAGCACAGTGCTTCCCCCCCCACCCCCTTTGTTGTTGTTACTGCTTTGTTTTCCTTAAAGACAAGGCTGCCAGGTGTGGTGGCACGCCCAAGACTGAGTGGAACTTTTTTTTTTTTTTTTTTCTCGAGGCAGGGTTTCTCTGTGCAGCCTTGGCTGTCCTGGACTCACTCCGTAGACCAGGCTGGCCTCGAACTCACAGCAATCCGCCTGCCTCTGCCTCCCGAGTGCTGGGATTAAAGGCGTGTGCCACCACTGCCCGGCTTCTTTTTTTTTTTTTTTTTTTAAGATGTATTTATTCATTATTTGTTCAGTAAGTATCCTGCCTGCATGTGTGCCAGCAGGCCAGAAGAGGGCACCATGTGGTTGCTGGGAACTGAACTCAGGACCTTTGGAAAAACAGACAGTGCTCTTGGCCTCTGAGCCATCTTTCCAGCCCCCTGAGTGGAGCTCTTATGTCTCAGGCCGGCTATGCTAGTAAGGAAGGATGACCGTGAACTTCTGATCCTGCCTCTACCTCTAAGTACTGGTTTATAGGAGTGTTCCACCTTGCCGAGTTTGTGTGCTGTCCACTGCTGGAGATCGAATGCTAGGCACAGACTTTTCATATTCAGCTAATCTCCAGCCCTAGGGTTTTGCATTTCTTTCTTTCCTCCTCCTTCTTCTTTTTTCCTTTTTGTTTGGTTTGGTTTTTCAAGGCAGGGTTTTTCTGTATAACCTTGACTGTGGTAGACTCGATTTGTAGACCAGGCTGGCCTGGAACTCACAAAGACCCACTTGCCTCTGCCTCCCAAATGCTGGGATTAAAGGTGTGTCCACCACCTGGCATGAGTTTTGCATTTCTAAGTATAGTTTTAGAATTAACATTTAAAGTCTTTTGTAGACGACACTAGCACATTCCCCTCACCTTATTTCAGGTATTTTTGCTTGGTTTTTGTTTTTAAGATGCTCTCTTGGCTGTGTTGCCTTGGCTGCTCTCAAACTACTGCTTACCCTCTTAAGAATCTGGGGTTGTGGGTATGTACTAGTGCCCAGTTCTTGTGGGATTACTGTTTTGCTCTATGTACAGAATTTGGAGAGGTAGGTAGGATTTAAAACTGCCAGGACTGGTCCTGTGTTTCAGCAGTCTTTATTGAGAGAGGTTTGAAAAATAGCCCATCTCTAGGAATGACAGTAGAGGTGAGGGAAAGTGAGCTAATGGTATGTTGTTCAAAACCTTTCAGGAGCCGGGCAGTGGTGACTCATGCCTTTAATCCCAGCACGCGTGAGGCAGAGGCAGGCAGATCTCTGTGAGTTCGAGGCCAGCCTGGTCTACAAAATGAGTCTTGGACAGCTAAGGCTACAAAGAGAGACCCTGTCTTGAAAAACAAAAAACCAAACAAAACAAAAACCTTCAGGACAGAGAAACCCTTGTCTTGAAAGACCAAAAAACAAACAAACAAAAAAAAAACTTCAGTTTCTAGAGGATGACTGGATAGTAGAGGCTGTGGTAAAAATGTAAACTGAAGTCTCCGTGTGTGACACTAAAAATTGTGCAGATTGAGGAATATATCAGTAAATTACCTTTTGTTTTTTGTTTTGAGACAGGTTTCTCTATGTAGCCTTGGCCGTCCTTGACTCTCTTTGTAGACCAGGCTGGCCTTGAACTCACAGCGATCCGCCTGTCTCTGCCTCCCGAGTGCTGGGATTAAAGGCGTGCGCCACCACGCCTGGCTTTTTTTTTTTTTTTGAGACAGGGTCTTTCTTCTATGGCCCTGGATATCCTGGAGCTCACTATGTAGATCAGGTTGACCCGTAACTCAGAGATCCTTCTGCCTCTGCCTCTGCCTTCCTCGTATTGAGATTTAAGGTGTGTGTTCCATTCACAGCTATTTTGGTCATACTGTGTGCTGGAGTAGTGTGGAGGATGTTGTCTTATGTACTGAGGCTAATGACCTTGAAAATAGGTGTTAAAAGCTCTGCCTATGGTCGTTCCAGTTACTCATCTGTTAAATGGCTTTAAAATGTAGGTGAAATTTCAAAATGAAGAAATGCCTTTGTTTTACAATTCCAATTATGCTCTTGCCCTTTCTTTTTCTAACAAACAAACAAACAAAAACGAAACAGAAATTGATCTCAAAGAAGCACAAAGATTTTTTGCTCAAAAATTCTCCTGCGGTGCCTCAGTAACAGGGGAGGATGAGATCATCATTCAGGGAGACTTCACAGATGACATAATTGATGTCATTCAGGAAAAGTGGCCAGAGGTAAGTGCACAGGATGCATAAAAACACATTTTTAAAGTAAGTGACTTTCTTCCTTACTTAGCTTTTGCCACAATTTAATGAAATTCTTTTACCTGTGTCTTACAGGTGGATGATGACAGCATCGAAGACCTTGGGGAGGTGAAGAAGTGATTATGTGTTTCTGAGCTGACCTGAGAGTTGACACGGCCAGCAGAGGAGAGGCCTTTCGGAAATATATACATATGTACATATGTGTATGTATATATCCTGCAGTAAAGCTGTGGACTCCTCATCCTTGGCGTTCTCACTGTTCTGTACAAGGCTGCTTGGTTTGTTTGTTGTTTATTTGTTTGTTTGTTTTTATTGCCAAAGTCTGAAAAACCAGAGAGAGAGAGACTGTCATGCTTATGCATGAATCTGAATTTAGTCAAATAAAACATTTTGATCATTTGGTACTGATTTTCTCTCTCCTTTTACTTTTTATTTTAGAAAAAGACCCTACTCTGTGCTGTCAGTGAGACCCAGGGCCTTGTGCATCTGGGCAAACACTGCCACTGAGCTAGACTCTTGGCAAAAAGCCTTCTCCTCTCTTTGCCAGAAGTGTTTCTGTTGGTTATCTTGTTGGCAGAAAGCTGAGCAACTTTTCAAAAGAATTTGTATTTCGTTTTCGTTTTTTCTTTTTTTTTTTTTTTGGTTTTTCGAGACAGGGTTTCTCGGTGTAGCCTTGACTGTCCTGGACTCACTTTGTAGACCAGGCTGGCCTCGAACTCACAGCGATCCACCTGCCTCTGCCTCCCGAGTGCTGGGAGTAAAGGCGTGCGCCACCACGCCCGGCTGTATTTCGTTTTTCTTACTAAAAGTATGGGTCCTTGGTTGGTGAGAATCTAATGGAGTTTTGGTTGGTGTAACAACACAGTGGGTAGGTTTGCTCAAGCCAGAGACTACTTGCTTTAGAAACCTGTGCACTGTTTGACCCAGAAAGCCACTTCAGCACTATCCTAAGCTAAGGACAAACCCTGCATACAACTCATGAGTGAGGGTACCAGTCACAATGTTACTGATGATGTTAGTAAGAGCTTATAAATGATACAGAATAGTTAAGGAAATGGGGGTACATCTTTTGATCAGATACTGTATATTTGAAAATGCCTTTTTTGGGCTGAGGAGATGGCTCAGTGGTTAAGAGCACTGTCTGCTTTTCCAGAGATCCTGAGTTTAATTCCCACTACCTACATGATGGCTCAAAACCATCTCTAATGGAATCTCATGTCCTCTCCTGATGTTCATGAAGACAGGGCTCATATACATAAGTAAACAGATATATTTTTTAAATGCCTACTCTAAGAATATTAGGAACCTGCTTGGTGATGTTGAGTAGGGTCACACCATAAATTTGTTTTAGACATTAATTCTTACTGTTACTGTGGAAAGATGCTCAGAAGAGCTATGAACTCGTGCTCTGGCTGTACCTTGCAGGTAAAATTCTAACCAACTAAAGCCTACAGTTTGGGAAGTAGCAGTTACACTGGCTTATGGAAGAACTGATCTTTTAATGAATTGGGTGAACTTAAACTTTGGAAGTCAGATGTTACATGTGGAAAGTATTCTTTTATTGCTATAGGTGTGGGATTATATATATATATGCTGTAGAGTGCTTGCCTAGCATGCCCATAGTGTCCCAAACACAAGTTGCTATAGATACCTTTAAGAACACAGAACCCATGAAATTGATTATCATGCAAAAACATCCTTTCTTGAATGAAAGGGTGTGTTTTTACTTGCTTTAAAGCCTTAGGAAAAATATGTAATAAAGATGTAAGGTTAAAAATGAAATTCTTCATTAACTGAATTTTGCTACGTAGGAATACTTAGCAAAGCAAGTACCATGTGTACTGGTGGTATTTTCTTGGTGCTGTAAAACCCCGAAGTATGTGTACATGGTGTTCATGGAAAAGACCATTCATTCATTCATTCATTGGTTTTTTGAGACAGGGTTTCTGTGTGTAATAACCCTTGGCTGTCCTGGACTCACTTTGTAGACCAGCTGGCCTTGAACTCAGAGATTCGCCTGCCTCTGCCTCCTGAGTGCTGGGACTACAGCCCTGCGCCACTTTAATGTCCACAGACCATGCCCCTATGGGTAGGCAAGCTCTCTTAACCACTGAGCTATTTCTCCAGCCCCCAAACAGTTTGTGAGAAATGCATTTTCAATCTTTATATAGTCATTAGCAGCTGTTAACTGCCAGAAAATGAAGAATTAAAATTGCCCTTATTCATAATGTGATGTTTTCCCTTTCACTTGAAATTTAATGTATTGGTCTGGAGAGATGGATCAAAAGTTAAGAGCACACTGGCTGCTCTTCCAAAGGTCATGAGTTCAATTCCCAGCAACCACATGGTGACTCACAACCATCTGTAATGAGATCTGGTGCCCTCTTCTGGCATGCAAGCAGAACACTATAACCATAATAACTAAATCTTTTTTTAAAATTTAATGTACACCATAGTTAGTTAAAAGATTGAACTTAATTTTAATTGTCTCGGTCTAGTTTTGGTTTGGTTTGGTTTTCAGTTTTTTGAGACAGAGTTTCTCTGTATATCCCTGGCTGTCATGGACCTCGATCAGAAACTGGCCTGCCGCTGCCTCCCAAATGCTTAAAGGTGTGATCACGCCCAGTTTAAGTTTTTACATTTTTACTTAGTGTGTATGTTCATGGTAAAGCGTTTGATTTACAATAATAATGACAGGGATTTGATCCCCATCACACATAATTTTAAATTTATTAATATATTTTGTTGGTGAGAGCGTGAACTGGTGCAGTGAAATAAGAGAAGAGTTTTGAATTCTTTCCTGTGTAGAGTGCTATAGGATCACTGAGGTGGTCGGGCCTGGGTAGGAAATCGCTTTTAGGGTCCAGGGCCATTCTGCTTGCCGACCTCTAACACCCCTAAAACAAAACAGAACAAAAGAAGCAAACAAAAACAGTGAGTGTCTGTTGCGTGCATTTGTAATCCTAGAGCTGGGAACCAGGATGGCAGGCCAGCCTGCCTGTCGTAATTGTGGACCTGCCTTCACTTTAGGTTGTTCTCTGAACTTCGAACAAGTGCGGAGTGTACTAACATAAAAATAATGAGACCCAGAGACTTCCCCAGTCTCCGATCTTTCTACCTTAGCCTCGGGGTCCAGCAATAATACAGTAAGTGTCATAACAGAATTTCACGGTTCTCATCACTATAGCAGACAGAGCCTCCGGTCTAGTGATCTTTGATCTTTGGTTAGACCAGTACTCCCGAGAGCCACACCCGCTTTTTCACACCACATGTCCACAGGAAAGCAGCCACCCTTTAGCTAAGAGAAGCCAGAAAGCAAATGAACTAGGGGTACTGGGACCTTTGATCCACTTGTTTTCCCCCTGCAACGCTTCTCTGGGGGACTTTCACCGTGGGAAAACAGGCTCGCGTTCTCAGGCTGTGAGCCGGGTCGCAAGTCTCGCGAGGCTTGGAGCGTCTTCCTGCGCGACGCCCTAGCGTGGCAGGGGGCGGTTTGGGTGCGCATGCGTAGCCTGGAGGGCGCGGCGTCCCGGGCTGCGGCCTTGCCGTCGCCCCTGCGGCCAGGCGCCTATGGCGTTTCTGAGGTGACGCTGCTGGCACAGACTCTCTCTGTGCCCATGAACCCTTCGGTGTCCTTGTTGGTCCGGCGCCAGGTGAGCGCCGCTGCCCCGGGAGACGGTGCAGAGAAGGAACGGAGAGGCCGTTTCCTCAGCCCAACAAAACCTGGCGCCCAGAGCCGAGGCGCGAGCCCCAGGGCATTGCTGTTGAACGTTGATAAGAGCCTTGCCCTCCCTCGTTTATTTAACAATAGCCCGGCGAGCGGAAGGACTTTCTTACTTCACTTTGACAGTCTTAAAAGTGAATTTGCCCAAGGTGTGCGTTCATGTATGAGTGTAGCGTGACATGGAACACTTTTTGGTAACCGTTTTCCGCCGCTGAGCTCCATGCCCCTTCCTGCCATTCTTATAGACTGAATTCGGGTATTGTGAATTGGAATTTCGTGTGTGTGTGTGTGTGTGTGTGTGTGTGTGTGTGTGTGTGTGTGTGTGTGTGTGTGTTATAAATCATTTTTTTATAAATCTTTCACAATGATGTAATCCTATACATGAACCCCTGAATGCCCTGTGTAGACCATACTGGCGTCATTCTCACCCCCACTTTAATTCCTGAGTTCTGAGTCGTCATATCCCAGCATTAATTATTGTCTTTAAGTTCATGAAGCTGGCCTGATGATTTGTGGTCTGGCCCTGGCATCCATATGGTAGAAGGAGAGAGCCAACTCATGACAGTTGTCCTCTTACCTACACACGTACATATGGATTAAGCCAGGTGTGATGGTGCAAACCTTTAAACTCAGAAAGTACTTGGGAAGTAAAGGCATATTAATTTCTGTGAGTTCAAGACCAACCAAGGCTTCATAGCAAGGCCCTGTCTAATTGTAATTTAAAAATAAATAATAATAATGGCCCTGCAATAAAACAACAACAGCCAATGTTGAGGGATTACTATATATCAGGCACTTACAAAACCACAGGCCTGCAATCCCAGATACCTCGGAGGCTGGAAATATGAAGGCCAGAGTGAGCCAAAGGGCAAGGAACTTAAAAGGTTTGTTTGTTTTGTTTTGTTTTTGTTTTTAAGGCTGTGGGAGCTGGAGAGGTGGCTTAGTAGTTGGTTCAGAGCACTTGCTGCTCTTCCAAAAGATTGATTCCCAGTGGTCATATGGTGGCTCACAAATGTCATTTCCAGCAAATCTAATACCAACTTCTGACCATCACAGGCACCAGGCATGCAAGTGATACACAGATGTACATGCTGTAAAACACAAAGTTAATAATAATTATAAAATACTGTAGATATTGCTCAGTAGACATTGCCCAAGCATGTGCAAGTTCTCTAGAACTTTCGTTACCATTTTTAAGGGAAAGAACTAGGGCTGAGGCCGGGCGCAGTGGCGCACGCCTGTAATCCCAGCACTCGGGAGGCAGAGGCAGGCGGATCGCTGTGAGTTCAAGGCCAGCCTGGTCTACAAATCAAGTCCAGGACAGACAGGGCTACACAGAGAAATCCTACCTCCAAAGCAAACAAACAAACAAAAAAGTAAGGCTGAGAGAAGCTGAGTAACTTGATTAAGGTTATGTAACCATTAAGTAGCCAACTCCAGATTGAAGTTGATAGGACCTGCCATACACTAGACTTTAAAAATGGTTTGTCAGGGCTAGAGAGATAGCTCAGTGGTTAAGAGTGCCTGCTCTTCCAGAGGTCCTGAGTTCAATTCCCAGCAACCACATGGTGGCTCACAATCATCTGTAATGAGATCTGCTGCCCTCTTCTGTAAAGCCCTCATATGCAATAAATAAAATAAATCTTAAAAAAAAAAAAAATGGTTTGTCATAGCCAGGTGGTGATGAACAAACATTTAATCCCAGCACTTGCGAGGAGGTAGAAGCAGGTGGATCTCTGTGAGTTCAAGGCCAGCCTGGTCTACAGAGTGAGTTCCAGGACAGCCAGGACTACACAGAGAAATACTTCAGAAAGACAAAAAAGAAACAAAACAAGTGATAATAATAACCTAGAAAGATGGTGTATCATCCTTGTCTTGATAAGCACCACCATGCCTGGCCTATTTCTTAAAATTATGTATGTGCATGTGACATGTGCCTGTGTGGATACAGCACCAATGCACATGTGGAAGCCAGAGGACAGTTTGGTGAAGTTGGTAGGTTCTCCCTCCAACTTTCCCTGGGTTCTTGGCATTGAACTCAGATCTCCAGGCTGTAAGGCAGGCAGCTTTGTCTGCTGAACCATCCTACCCCTTTTCAGATTCATTTTTTATTTTATGAGTATGGGTGTTTTGCCTGCATGTATAATGTGTACACCATGTGTGCCTCGTGCCAGAGGTGGCCAGAAGAGAGCATTAGATACCCTGGGACAGACAGTTTTGAGCTGCTATGTGAGTACTAAGAATCAAACCTGTGTCCTCTGCATCATCTCTGTCCTTATTTTTTAATTATATATGTTGAGTTTGGACAAGCAGCAATATTTAATTGCCCTTGATTAGATTGAGTGTATTTCAGTAATATGTCTGCTAATATTAAGAGTTTAATACTTTTCTTTCTTTTTGTTTTTGTTTTTGTTTGTTTTGTTTTGGTTTTGGTTTGGTTTTTTTTTGTTTTTGTTTTTGTTTTTTTTTTGAGACAGGGTTTCTCTATGTAGCCTTGACTGTCCTGGACTCAATTTGTAGACCAGGCTGGCCTTGAGTTTACAGAGATCCACCTGCCTCTGCCTCCCGAGTGCTGGGATTAAAGGCGTGTACCACCACTGCCTAGGTCTTTTCTTTCTTTTTTATTTATTTATTTTTGTTGTTGTAGCCACAGGGATATTGTTCTGGCTGGCTTGTAACTTGATATATAGGCCAGACCAGCCTTGAACTCATAGAGATCCACCTTTCTCTACCTCTAGAGTGCTGGGACTAAAGACTTGTACCACCACATCCAGCTTTTTGTTTGTTTGTTCTGTTTTGTTTTTCGAGACAGGGTTTCTCTGTGTAGTCTTGACTGTCCTGAACTCACTTTGTAGTCCAGGCTGGCCTCAAACTCACAGCGATTCGCCTGCCTCTGCCTTCTGACTACTGGGATTAAAGGCGTGTGCCACTATGCACCACATCCATCTTAATTATTTCCTAACAGATTAAAATCCCCATTCTTTGATAAGAATTTATTATAATATTGTTAAAAATAACTGTTTCAGCCGGGCATGGTGGCGCACGCCTTTAATCCCAGCACTCGGGAGGCAGAGGCAGATGGATCACTATGAGTTCGAGGCCAGCCTGGTCTACAAAGTGAGTCCAGGACAGTCAAGGCTACACAGGGAGACCTGTCTTGAAAAACAAAACAAAGCAAGAAAAACCACAACTGTTTCATGTTTACCTTTCCTTGATTTCCCTAGAATTTCTAGGTCAAGGATTGGGAATGTATCTCAGCTAAACCACATGTTCATTAATGCTCTGGGTTTGAGCTCTATAACTGCACACACACAAAGGCATCTGCAGGTGTGTGCATGTGTGCATGTGCTGGAGCACACAGGAGGCCAGCGTGGGGAATAGCATTGCTGACCAGAACAGGAAGATTGACAGCAAAGGGTGGGGGTCGGGGTGAGCAGAAGCTGAGTGTATTGTGGTCAGCCAGAAGTTACGGAAATGGATCTACTCTTTAAAAACTGTGTGTGAGCTGGGTAGTGCACGCCTTTAATCCCAGAAGTCGGGAGGCAGAGGTAGGCGGATCTCTGTGAGTTCGAGGCCAGCCTGGTCTACAAAGTGAGTTCAGGACAGCCAGGGCTGTTCCACAGAAAAACCCTGTCTCAAAAAATGAAAAACCAACTCACCAACCAAACAAACAAAACCCCCTCAATTTCACAATTCAGAGTTGGCCCAAGCCAGGCAGTGGTGGCGCAGCCTTTAATTGCAGCCTGGTCTACAGAATGAGTCTAGGACAGCCAAGGCTACACAGAGAGACCCTGTCTCGAAAAACAAAAACAACAAAATAACCGGAGTTGGCCACAAAAGAGTATAATTGTTTGGAAAGTATATTGTGGCTGATGTATGGCACTTCCTTTATCTTGATTCCAAACCATCCTCCATGTTTAGAACATCGGATCAGAAGTTGAGAATTCCACTATTGAAAAACAACGGAAGGAACTGCAGTTGCTCGTTGGAGAATTGAAAGACCGAGATAAAGAGCTCAATGATATGGTTGCAGTGCATCAGAGACAGCTGCTTTCATGGGAAGAGGATCGGCAGAAGGTGTTGACTTTGGAGGAACGTTGCAGCAGATTAGAAGGTCAGAAACATGTAGCTCCATCTGTTGTATACGCTGACATTGAGAGGGCTCATAAGGAAGCACTTAAGCAAGAGGTAAAGAGTACGGCTCCTGATGTCCTGGGATTCAGTCCTGCTGAAGATGGGGGGCTTGACAAACAGTCACTTCAGATATTCAGACACACGACGGCAGGGTGCTCAAGTGTAGGAAAAGTACTGGCCAAGAGCGACAGTTAAATACCGTGTTAACATGAGTAACAGCTGTGGATGTAGCTCAGTGGTAGGGAACACACAAAGCCCTGGGTCACCACTGTCACGTTTTAAAATGGGGTGGCATGATGGTTGAGCAGGTGAAAGTGCGCATTGCTAAGCAAACAACCTGAGTTCAGTGCCCAGGACCTACCTAGTGTAGAGAGAGTTGATTCCCACAAGTTAACTGGTGATTTTACAAAACACATAGGTCCTTATAAATTACCATAAATAACTAATTCTAAAATTACTTTATAGCTGGGCGTGGTGGCGCATGCCTTTAATCCCAGCACTCAGGAGGCAGAGGCAGGCGGATCGCTGTGAGTTCAAGGCCAGCCTGGTCTACAAAGTGAGTCCAAGACAGCCAAGGCTACACAGAGAAACCATGTCTTGAAAAACCAAACAAAACCAAAACAAAAGACAAATAAAAGTTACTTTATGTGTTTGTGTATCTGTGCACCATGTGTATGCAGTGATAGAGGAGGCCGGGAAATGGTGATGGATCCCCTGGGACTGGAGTCGCAGGTGCTTATAAACCATTATGTTGGGTCCCCTAGAAGAGCAGCAGTGCTCTTCACTACTGAGCCATTTCTCTGTCCCATAAATATAATTTCAAAAAATGTAAAATAGTGCTGGGAATATAGCTAGGTTGGTAGAATGCTTGCTTAGCATGAGTGAAGCATTGGATTCTATCCCAGCACCTTAGAAACCAGCCTGGTCAGTAGAGGTCAGGTGACCAGGAGGCCAAAGACAACCTTTGTTACATAGTAAATTTGAAGCCAGCCTGAGGTTCATGAGACCTTGTCTCAAAAATTCCAAATGGTATATAGCTGTAGAGTTGGCTCCCTTTACCAAAACCTGATAGCTTTTGCAAGTCTAGCAAACATGAAATGATCTATCATTATAGTCTGTGCTTCCCTAATGACTCAATTTTCCTCTTTCCATGAAGAACTTATTGAAGACTAACAGAGCCCTCTGAATGCCAGGCAAGCACCTCCGCTAATCTGTACACCCAAGACTGAATCTTGCTTACCTCAAAAACTGGATCCTGGTGTCCATATATAGTTTCTGTTATTTAAGAAGTATCTTTACACTGCTTTTTTTTTTTTTTTTATAAAGACAGTCTCAGGTGTGGTGGCACACACCATTAATTCTATACTTGGGAGGCAAAGGCAGGTGAATCTCTAAGTTCCAGGTCATCCTGGTCTACAAAGTGAATTCCATGACAGCCAGAGCTGTTACCTAGAGAAATCCTGTCTCAAACAACTAAAAATGAACAAACAAACAATGAATGACTCAATGAATGAATGAATGACTCAATGAATGAATAAATGACTCAATGAATGAATGAATGACGGGGTCTCATTGCGTATCCCTGGCTGTCCTGGAACACACTGTACTCCTGGCCTTGAACTCACACAGATTCACCTGCCTTGACCTCAGTGCTGGCACTAAAGGTGGGTGTCACAACACCTGGCTGTTTATACTACTTAAAAAAAATTTTTTTAATCACATGAGTGGGAAGATAGACACAGGAAGGCTAATTCTGCTGTTGGGAGTAACTTGCCACTGTTAATTTGGGAAATCATTTCAAAGTACCTAGGAAAGTTGAAGACATACCTATCCTATAAGAAAGGGTCCAGAGGTTGAAAGATATTCTAGCATGGTCCAGCCATTCCACCTCCAGGAATTTTCACTTGAGTTGCTTAAAGAACTCACTGTGCAGATTGTAGGCTGCAGAATATAGCTCACTGCGAAAATATCTTCACATCTTTGAAGTCCTGGGTTCTATCCTACCACCCCCAGTACCCAACCAAAAAGTAGTTTCTGATATAAGAGATTTGGGATTCTTTAATCCCAGCACTCAGGAGGGAGAGGCAGGCAGATCTCTGAGTTCGAGGCCAGCCTGGTCTACAAAGTGTGTCTAGGACAGCCAAGGCTACACAGAGAAACCCTGTCTCAAAAAACAAAAAAAATGCAAAGAGATTTGGGATTAAGAGTCTACATTCTTTGGGGCTGGAGAGATGGCTCAGCAGTTAAGAGCACTGACTACTCTACTCTTCCAGAGGTCCTGAGTTCAATTCCCAGCAACCACATGGTGGCTCACAACCACCTATAATGTGATCTGGTGCATACTGTATACATAATAAATAAATCTTAGCCGGGCGTGATGGCGCATGCTTTTAATCCCAGCACTCGGGAGGCAGAGGCAGGAGGATCGCTGTGAGTTCGAGGCCAACCTAGTCTACAAAGTGAGTCCAGGACAGCCAAGGCTACACAGAGAAACCCTGTCTTGAAAAACCAAAAACA